>CM059442.1:25457320-26057320 GCA_030390025.1 Squalus acanthias | reverse complement strand
GAGGTCAGTGGAAAGGAAAAATTAAATCCTTAATGTCTTTGCTGATTCAATTTCTATATTGCATTGTAACTTCAGTGTCTGCTGAATTATGATCTGCTTCATTCTGGGCATTTATAATTGTACATAAATACTTTTAGTTACTTTAGCCTGCAGAAGCTGTGGTCGGAATTTGATATGCTGTCAATTTAAAGATAGTATCAAAGTGCAAGACTATGGATTAATCCAGTATGCAGTTCAATGCAGATAGGATCACTGTTAAAAACAGTCACGCATTTCTGCAAGTGCAGACTACAGGTTAAATTACAATTTCCAGGGATTAAATCTATTGAAAGGGGAAAAACATTGCAATTAAAAACTCAAAGCTATAAAAAGTTTCAAAATTCACATTCAAACAAAAAAAAACGGATTTATTAATTTATTGCATCTTTGTCACTTTCAGTTTAAGGTCTTAAATAATTCATATGATTAGAACAGACAGCAGAGGAAACCTGGGCCTTGAGGTCAGCAGCAGCAGCTTTAAAGCTTTTGTACATCTCGTCAAACTCCTTCGATGTCTTGTCTGCAAATAGCAGAAGGTGGCTGTCGATGCCAACATCAAAGATTTTGCCAGAAGTCTGAAAAATATTTTTTTTAGATATAAAGGAAGAAAATGAATCTCTCAAAATGGAATAATTTTATAATAAACACGGAAATTAAGGCATGATTTGTCAGTTTCTATTTAGAGCAGAATTCTAAAATTGTTTGATTTCGGGGCTCTGCTCCAAATGTAACTTCTGGGCACTGAGGAAAATTTGATTACAGTATTTTTATAACCCCCCCAAAAAATTACAAGTCCAGCACGTTTTACCGTGAGTTGAAAGTCTTTATGCTGAAAGGGAAACCAGTCATTTGCACAATTTTGGTTTGACTTTCTACAGGCTCTAAACACCAACAAAAGTGTGAAAAAAATGAGTTGAGTCACTCCAGTGGCAAATATGATAAATGGTCACCAACACACTAAAGTTAGAAATCACCGTTGGTGATATTAATGGATAACTGCTTCACATGTCCGTACGACAATCCTCTGCCCACTATTTTAAGAGATGCTAACCTGCTTAACGGGTCCATTAAAATAGTGGATAGAGGAACGTAATGCAAATGTGTCAAGCATTTCATATACTAATATCACCAACATTCATTTCTAGTCTCTGAGGGACTAATACAAAATAAGAGAATATGCACTCCTGAATTTCTGGCTGGAGTGAAATCTTGGTGTCAGTAGGGCTCATAAAATCAAATAACCTTGAAATTCCTGCCCAATAAATCAGTATCTGAAGATTGCTTGAAATTGTTAATTATAATTAATTAAAGTAGAAACATTCTCAATTTACCACTTGATTATACTCCGTGACCATACGCAGCTCATTGACTTTGATGAATTTGGTAAGATCATCTTTCTCCAGCCTATTGCCATCAGCAATTTCATAGTATACACGTTTTTCTTCAAACTATAACCAAAAGAAATGTATAAACATCAGATCTTCAACAGCATAAATGGCCTGTCCTACACGTCTGCCTGTATTTCATATACACTGGTGCACAGATAGAAACTTCAACTGCACTGTGTTAGCAGAAATAGCTTGTTCTATTTCTACTAAAATATGCACTAGTTTGTACTTTTAAAAAGTTATTTTGGGGTTTTCTTCTCCACCTTCTGCAGCCAGGCCAGCCTCTCTGATCAAGACGATCAGTCAGCCTGCACTTGTCATTCGTATTATTTCTGGGTTAGACACTCAGAGGTACTCGTGATGCTGGTGGCACAGGCGCATTTCCAGTGGTGCCGTGCCGGGTGATCCAAGTGGCATCAGCAGCAGCCAGGTACAGTCGCCAGGAGTCGAACCTCCTGGTCTGCAGAACAATAATTAAAACTTTGCACCACCGATACCAATGCTTAGCTTTTCATAAGAAATTAAATAATCACTGACATGAATCTTGTCATTCATGTATGAAGTAATACTGGGCGGCCTGCTGGTGGCGCTGTCCAGGGAGAGTATAAATACTCGGGCATGGGCCCAGCTTGCTTAGGACATTCCTCAACAGGAACTAGTCAAGGACACAACAAGCTCTCCATGTTGAAAAACAGTTGATTAAAGCTTTGTTTAATGCTTAGACCAAGTGCCTAGTAGTTTTCTTACATCAATCACAGTCATTTTAGATGCTACGGATATATCCATTGATAGCTGGCTCATACCTTTCTGAATAGAATGATGGTGTCTCTGGTGATGCCATATTTAACAAAATGTTTTGCATTATTTGTGACACCAAATGGAAGATCAGGAATGTCTTTTGCAGTCTCATAAAAAGTTTTAGTGTCAGTTCCTTTAAGATCCTGTTTAGAAGCAATATGTAAATTCAATTTTATTAATGAAAAAGCATTTTATCAGAATATCATAGAAAGTAGGAAAATTGCAAAGATTGTCCTCTGCAGAATCCACCCATATAATATGCATCATAACTATAGCTATATATAAACTACTCCTGAAAGTAAAGCTGAGTTACCAATGATGATACGCCTTTAGGTATTAGTCACTTTGTTTTATATAATTATATGCATATATAATTACTGATTGATTATTAGTGATCGGTTAATCGTCTCTGAAAAATCTACAGAAAAATCAGGACTGGGAATTAAGCATTGCAGGGTATAACATATTTAGAAAAGATAGAGAGGGAAAAAGGGGAGGTGGAGTAGCTGTACTTATTAGGGGTAACATAATGGCAGTAGAAAAAAGGGGCGTAGATATCAGCAAGACAAAAATAGAATCCATATGGATAGAGATAAAAGATAATAAAGGATCAATCACACTAATAGGCATAGTCTACAGACCACCTAATAGTGGAAGGGAGGTGAAGGAAGAACTATACAGACAAATTAGAGAAACAAGTAAAAAACATAGAATAATAATCATGGGGGATTTCAAATACCCCGATATTAATTGGACAGAAGAGGTAGGTAAAGGGGATAAGGGAATGGAGTTCCTACAATGTCTACAGGAATCCTTTCTAACCCAATATGTAAAAAGCCCAACAAAGGAGGATTCGCTATTGGATCTAGTTATGGGGAATGAGCCAGAGCAGATAAGAGAAGTAAAAGTAGGGGAGCATACAGGCAATAGTGACCATAATATAATACGCTTTAAGATGATAATAGAGAAAGAGATAAGAATGACAAAAAACAAGTTAATAGATTGGAGAAAAGCTGATTTTGAGGGGCTGAGAATAGAACTTGGGAAGATAAAATGGGCAACAATATTGGCAAACAACGATGTAGAACGACAATGGGAAACATTTAAAATGGTGTTCAACAGAGTGCAGAAAAAATATATTCCACTAAAAGGAAAGAACAAACTAAACACTAATGAGACTCTAGGGATGAATAAAGACATAAGGAAACAATTGAGGGTAAGGAAAGAGACATACATTAAGTACATAAACAGCAGGGGAGTGCATGATAAGAGAGAATACAAAGGGATTAGGAGAGAAGTCAAAAAAACAATTAGGAAGGCAAAGAGGAACTATGAAATTAAATTATCAAGGAACATAAAACAAAATAGTAAAATATTTTACAGGCACATCAATAAAAAAAAGGAAGGTTGGGATGGGAATAGTGCCATTAAGGGATGGACAGGACAATACCACAGAGTGGATTCAGAGAGAATGTTTCCACTTGTAGGGAAGAGCATAACTAGAGGCCATCAATGATAGTCAGCAAGAAATCCAATAGGGAATTTAGAAGAAACTTCTTTACCCAAAGAGTGGTGAGAATGTGGAACTCGCTACCACAGGGAATGGTTGAAGCGAATAGTATAGATGCGTTTAAGGGGAGGCTGGATAAACATATGAGGGAGAAAGGAATAGAGGGTTATGCTGATAGATTTAGATGAGGAAAGACGGGAGGAGGCTCAAGTGGAACATAAACACTGGCATGGACTGGTTGGGCCGAATGGCCTGTTTCTGTGCTGTACATCCTATGTAATGTAATCCAATCCTATGTAATGTAATGAAATGGCAAATCAAAACGTATATTCTGTAATTTTATGTTATTAACTGTTCTTTCCATTAAAATTGCATTATTATATATATAAAATGAATAATATTACAGTTTTTTTGAGGGTGGGGGGGATTAGCCAGCAAATACTGTTGACTTACAAATGACTCTGTATACTTCTTGTTATCTATTTATAAAACTCTATTACAAATTTGTTTTAAATGTTCCTTTCGAATGTTGTATTGGCAGGACGTTTGTCAGTTCCTGAATAGTTAAATATTGGCCCAATTCTTTGCTGTCAAACTAACGGTGAGGCTAATAGCTCTGCCATTATTTATATGCAAATGACACAGCAACTTCAGGCAAGGGCAGATGCACGATTAAACGCAGAAATTGAAAAGTTGCTGTCAGAGATTCACCGCTTTGTTTTTAGTTTTGTGAAAATGGTATCTCGCTGACTGGCCCCCATTCAAATGCATTGAGCGGCGTGAAGTTCCTGCACTTGCACAGTAGATACAAAGTAAACTTGTCACAGAAAGCTAAGTGATGTGATAAGTGTTAATTACTGCCACTGTGGCACTGAAAATTAACTATTACAAGTGTGGAGTCTGCAGTGTGTACCATCTACAAGATGCACTGCAGCAACTCGCCAAGGCTTCTTCGGCAGCACCTCCCAAACCCGCGACCTCTACCACCTAGAAGGACAAGAGCAGCAGGCGCATGGGGAACACCACCACCTCTAAGTTCCCCTCCAAGTCACACACCATCACGACTTGGAAATATATCGCCGTTACTTCATCGTCGCTGGGTCAAAATCCTGGAACTCCCTCCCTAACAGCACTGTGGGAGTACTTTCACCACACAGACTGCAGCAGGTCAAGAAGGCAGCTCGCCACCACCACCTCAAGGGCAATTAGGGATGGGCAATAAATGCTGGCCTTGCCAGCGACGCCCACATCCCATAAACAAATTAAAAAAAAATTCCGTCAGGTTTTAACTGTTGTTGGAGCTTTTTTTAAAAATGTAATTTTTTTTACTTTTTCTTTCCGTCTTTTTTTTCTCTCTCTCTTAATCCAATCTTTCTTTCCCTTACTTTATTTCTCTTTCTGTACCTGATTTGCCACTGAATTCACTATTTTAACTTACACTTCCTTGTTCAGACCATGCGCTGTTAATTTCACAATCCTTCAATTTGATTGGTTAAGGCTTGCCCTGTTCACTCAGACCCCAGATGCCCTGTAGAGGGCGCTGCACTGTTTCAATCTGGCACTTCCAGCAACTTGCAGGGCAAAATATCATGGGGGAAAAATTCAGTTGGTTGCGCCTCCCGTTAGCGCCTTAAGAGGGCGCTAATGGGGCAAAAAGCAACTAGCGCCCATGCGCAGCAATGTTTGCGCCTCTCGCGAAATTAACTAGACATTTTGCGGCGGCGCTAAACACTACCGCCATGATCTCCTGCGACGGCAGATCGTGACGTCATTCGAGTGCGCAACGCCCCGGTAGCGCCCCGGAGCGGATATTGAGTGGCGCCCCCTGCCTTACCGCCTGCCGCTAGCAACAACAGGTTGAGGGGAGCGGTTTGCAGTCAGGAAGTGACTGGGGGAGCGCTATTTAAAGGCGAATGCTTCCTGCCTTTTTTTGTTGGTGACATTTTTGCACCACGCATTCTGAGAGAGAGAGAGAGACAGACTTCTGGAGAGATTCAACGCTGTGTGAAGGAGTTTTGGGTACTGAGCAGCACTTTGCAGGTTCATTTTGATTTGCCCTTCCTTGCATCTATTTAGAAGACTGTGGGGGCTGCACTCTGAGCTCTTTCCCTGGGCCTCTCCATTGTTCTTTCCAGCAGATTTGATGTACAGGTCTCTCCAGGCCGAGATTCAAGGCTGCAATGAGCAGGATGTGGATGGAGAGCAAGATCAACCTTCCCTTTTAAGAACTGGCCGGAGCCATTGTGTCTGTGTTCCATTGCTGACTGACATCACATGAGCTTCGCCAGCGCTCTGAGGTAGCGCCTCGCTCCTCGGCCTTTGCGCCTTAAGACAGGTGTGAAGCGCCTGATTTAGCGCTCCAATCACCTCCAGGGGCGATAAAAGCCAAGTTTGCAGTCGGAGGCGATAATTAGCGCCAGGCGCTAATCTTTGCGCCCGGCCGATAATTGCGCCCCAAGTGGGGCGATACTGAATTTTTCCCCCCATGGATATTAAATGGGCAAGAGCAAGTCTAAACTAGAGTGGGTGCCGTTCTCTGGCCTGCCACAGCACTTTGTGGGCCATTAAGTTACGGTATTAAACATCTTGGGCTGAATTTTGCCGGCGCTCAGAGGGCGGGTTCAGAGGGCGGGTCCGCTGTCAAAATGGCAGTGATTGACAGCGGGGTGGAAGTCCGCTTTGAACCCGCCTCCTTGTTAATTTCCCAAGTGCCGGCTCTGCGACACTAAGTGGCGGGTCATGCAATTGAGATACTTAAGAAGCTGCTTAAAGGTATTTAAGCAGCATTTTACCAGGTCATAAAGATTTTTCCATGTTTTTTACAAGGTTCCCGGCGCTTGGGGATCATGTCATGTAAGTGTGGCGGGTTCTCAATGACTCTCCATTGCTATGAATAGTTGACAGCTGCAAAAGTGGTATAAAAGCTACCATTTCACAGCTGTTCCATTTCCAATTTTAGAGGCTGGAGCCTTCAGGATTTGGAATACACTTTTCTGCTTTATGGAGGTTTGAAGTGTTTGGAGCAAACTCTCTATCCAGTGTCACCTCCTTGGAGCAACCTCTCTCACCATTGACAGATCGCTTCTGTCATCTCAATGTCACCTGCCATCTATTCCATCAGCATTGGTGCCCTTGAAAAAATCTTACCTTGGTCCTCAGAATCCCACCACGATCAGCCCCAACACCAGCAGCACCAGGCACACCAGCAGCACCAACAACAGCACCAACCTTCTTTGCAATCACCTGATGCTGCACAGGACACAGGGCATCAGCACCCGACCACATTGCTGCCCGGGAGGCCAGGGATGGCCTCACCATGGCCACATTTACTTCAATTGACGCTGTACACCCTGGCTGCCACATGATGCGCCAGGTTGGCACCACCCCACACCAACACCATAAAGCATCCCTACAATGGCCAAGTCATTCCTTTCACACTCATCACCATTGTGGGGTTACCCTTATGTCTCACCATTCAATGCAACTCACTAAGCCACTTCCAAAGGTGCACACAGATCTGTCCTAGAAGGCAAAGTGTTGAAAATAAAGATTTTAATGTTTGACAACACATTAACAAAAACTTTACCTGAACATTGGCTAAATCACCCAAGTGCCTACCCTTGTGTGTTGTTAGTTGGTATGATTGGACTAGGATGAGGGTGAGTGTGAGGGGTGGCTAATGAGATGGGGAAGTGATAATGTAGATAGAGAGGGATGGGTGGAGGTGCAAGGTAAGTTAGTGTGAGTAAGGATGTGCAGGAGTAGGGTAAGGAAGGCAGAGTGATGGGGATGTGATGAGTGGCACAGCAGGATGAGGCTGAGTGTGGCTTTGCACTAACGTTTTGTGATCTACTGAGATCATTGAAAGGTTTGTGCCACTGCAGCCAGGTACTCCTGACGACATCCCTGCTTTTGCCCTCCTGTGCAATGTGCAACCAGGCTGCATTGGTGTCCTGGGGAGATCTCTTCCGCCCATTGGAAGGGAAGAGAACCTCCCTGTGTGCTGTGACTCCCTCCATAAGCATATGGAGGGAGCCATTGGAGAGCTTGGGTGCAGCCGTGCACCTCTGTGCAGTGCTTGTCAGTGTTTGCAGCACCTCAATGCTGTAGAACACTGACAGCACAACTGTCAAAATGATTGTGGCCATGGTCCCTTTAAGGAAACCGGCTGATGATGTGTCATCAAATGATGTCATCAGACCCGCTTCCTATGAATTGACTAAGAACCTCGCAGGGCAGGTTTAACAAGGCCAATCGATGGAAAATCTTGTTGGAGGCCGGGATCGAGACAGATGCGGGGTCCCCACACGCCGCAGACGTCGCCCGCCACAGACCCACTGAGGTTGGAAAAATCCAGCCCCTTGCTTCTTTCAATACTTCAAAGAAAAGGAGTAAAACCTTAACGCTTTTCTCTGAAATGTCTCAAAGTACAACACATACAATGAAATACTTCCAAGTACAGTCATTGTTATTATGTAGGCATGAAGAATCAATGTAGTTCCAATCTCCCATCACCAAGCATGCCATCCTGATGCCAACTCAACCTCAAAGCCACCCTGCTTACCTACTGCCTATAAAGCTCAAGTCCTTCCAATACTTGAATACTGTTCCCATATTTGGCGATGTTTGTCTTGCATATCTCTCACTCTTCTGGAAAGGAGAGAAGAAAAAGCTTGTTGTCGGAGAGATAATCTCTCTCTCTCAGCTCTAGCCTCTAACCACGCTCTTCACCCCTTTATGTGACGATCTCTGTTTTGTCAAGTAGGGCTCCTCTAAACTTTCCTGTTTTGCTCCTAAGCTCACTCTAAGATCCTGCATGCTGCTCCCCTTCCCCACATACCCACTGTGTTGAAATCAAAACTCAGTGAACAGTCTACTCTGTTTTGAGCTTGGAACTACATTGATCCTTCATGGTGGGCTCAGTAATTGAGTCAGGCAGGCGTGCTGTGCTCCGAGTCACAGCTCTGTCCCAGGAATACCAATCTGCGCACTTCAATGGGAAGGAAAATCGAGCACAGTGTAAAACGAGCTGCCGATTCACCATCGCCCATTTCGCTAACGCCAAAGACCAATTTCACCCTCCATATCTCTGAGAATCTGGAATTCTCTGTCACAATCTGTCGTTGAAGCAGACTCCATAAATATTTTTAAAAAGGGAACCAGGTAGCTATTTGAAACAAGGGAATATTAAAGAGTATGGGCGTGAGCAGAATGTGCCGAAAGGACTCTTCTGTAACACTCTTCAGGCTCCTACTGCTTCTCTGCTCTTAGGTCCTCTTCCTTCTGGCCACTGCTGCTCCTCCGCCCTGGGCCTCCTTCTGCCTCATTTTCTCAAACATACATGATGATCAGCAAAAAAAACCCTCAAGATAGCAGAGATAAGCATCAACAAACTGAACTAGAATGAAATATTAACCACATTCAGATGAGATTCAACTTGACACTAAGGAAATTCCATCAGTAAGGATTATTTGGATATTCATAGCACTAGTGTCCCAATGTGACCGTTCACTGGCATTTGTGTACATGCAGCAGTAGATAATAACTCCACTGAATGTTTTGTGAATTAACAGCAGTGAATAATATTTTTTAAACATTGTATAGTAAAGGGATTACAGTGCAGTCAAACAAAAAGTGCACAGAATTAGGAATTGGAGCTGCGGAGTACAGTAGGGCAGCGTAAAGGGGCAGGGCATAGTTGATTATGTTGGAGCAGGACCGTGTGCTGTTCTAAAGTGTCAGGGTGTGCAATCTCGTCAGATGTGTTGAATCCCCAGGTTCTTGATAAGCTCTGTGTCTGTGTGTGTCTCTTTCTGATGTGTAAAAGAGAGAATAAAAAGCACTTTGCATTTAAAACCTATGCAATTTGTGACTGAATGACTCTGTTAAAATGAGTTCCACAAGCAGTTGAAGGTGTACTGTTCTATAGAGAAGGGCCAATACTGAGGTACTTGATCCCATTATTCTGTGAAATTTAGGATTTCTGATGTAATTTTCTCTGCTTCACCAGTGGCTTTCAAACAGAAGGGTGGGATTGATCCACGAATAAACTGGCAAATAAACTGTTCAAAGTTATAAACAATTAATAGACACAAGCAATTGGTAAAATGCACCGTATGCTATAATACTAAGACATACAGACCAGCAAGCTCATCTGATTTTATTGAAATTGGCCATTAGAAACATTTGGTCACTATTAATGGGCCGGATATTCCGACCCCCACGGATGTCTACGAGATGTGTACGCACCCGTAGGGGCCTCGCAAGTGCCAGTTTCAGGCATGCGAAGTGCATGCGCTAAAAAGAATCCTTTTGACAGATCATCCACCTGCCCGGGAGAAGGGCCTCTGCGGGTGGAGAGTTCCGCTTTCTGCACAACTTCCGCCCGCTGAAAACCTTTAAAAATCTTATGCCTGGTAAAAGCATGCATAAGGCCAGCTTTTACCAGCATAAGAGTTTAAAAAAAAAAATTTAAAAAAAAAATATTTCACTCATTTATAATTTAAAAATACTTTTAAAAAAGGTAAGTTTATTTTTAGCCCCGTAAAAATCTTTAATTACTTTTTTCAAAAAATTAAATTTTTGTTTAAAATATTTAACTTAATAATTTTAACTAATTTTAAATACGTGATTTAAAAAAAATGTATTTAATGTTTAACTGTTTTTTAAGTGATCCCCATTCATACTATTGACAGATCTATGCGTAGAGACCTGTCAAAAGTATGAAGGGGGGATTCCCTTCCTTGATTGGTTCCCCATGGCTCACGTGATCCCAGGGACGCTTGCGAACCGCCTGCGCCCCTGGGATACCTGGGCCTCTGAACGCACGGACCAGGAGAGGCCCAGGATCGGAAGTCTTGGGACCTACGGAGCCAGCAGGTAAGTGCGTAGATTTTTCCAGATCGGAGGCATCCGCATGCAGGAAGTCTCCGATCGGAAAATCCGGCCCATTGTTAATAGATCGACATCTAAAGTGACCAATCTGCCAGCAAAAGCAGGCTTTAAAAATTAAAAATAAAATCATTTTGCTCTCGAGCTTCAGCATTTTTGCCCTGTCAAATTTAGGTGTGGCCACCCCTTGTTATTAAAAGAGATTCGGCTTGATTTACTGTTCATTCACTACAGTTCTTTGGCATGAACTGCATATAATGGACTGGAAGTAAGGGCGGCGGTTATGTATGCTAGGTCGCCATCCATGTTGCACAGCCCATCAACTTTTGGTGGTATATGGTTGTACTGTAGTGCAATTAAACTTCAATTCCTAAAAGTGATATGTGTGTGTGTCTAGCAACCCAGTGTTTCCCTTTGGTGATGTAGTGTGGCATGTGTGATCTGCATCCGAACTTAGTGCTCCTTCTAGGTGATGCCCCCATATTCCAGGGTACTTGATGTTTTGAAAAGACAGGCAGAATAGAAAAGGTGGGGTGTAGCCCCGATAATAAAGGATGACATAAGGACAGTAGTGAGAGAGGATCTTGGCTCGGAAAATCAGGAAGTAGAATCAGTATGGGTGTAGATAAAAAACTAAAAGGAGCAGAAATCACCGGTGGGAGTAGTTTATCGGCCCCAAACAGTAGCTATACCATTGGACAGAATATTCATCAACAATAACAGGAGCTTGTAACAAAGGTAATACAATAATCATGGGGGACTATAATCTTCATATAGACTGAGCAAATCAAATTGTCAACTGTAGTCTGGAGGACGTGTTCATGGAATGCATTCGAGACAGTTTCCTAGAACAATACCAACCAGGGAACAGGCTATTTTAGACCTTGTATTGTAATGAGACAGGATTAATTAGTAATCTCATAGTAAAGGATCCTCTGGGGAAGAGTGATTATAATATGATAGAATTTCACATTGAGTTTGAGAGTGAAATACTTCAGTCCGAAACAAAAGTCTTAAACTTAAATAAAGCCAATTACATTGGTATGAGGGGCGAGTTGGCTAAGGTAGATTCGGAAATTAGATTAAAAGGTATGACAGTAGAAAAGTAGTGGCAAACATTTTTTTTATTCCAAAATTCTCGACGAATATACATTCCAGTGAGAAATAAAAACTACATCAGAAAAGTGATCCATTCATGGCTAAGTAAAAAAGTTAAGAATAGTATTAGATTAAAAGAAGAAGCTTATAATGTTGCGAAGAATAATAATTAGCCTAAGGATTGGGAGAGTTTTAGAAACCAGCAAAGGATGACCAAAAAATTGATACAAAGGGAGAAAATAGATTCGAGAGTAAACTAGCAAGAAATATAAAAACAGATTGTAAGAGCTTCTACAAATATGTAAAAAAGGAAGAGAGCAGTAAAAGTAAATATTGGTTCCATAGAGGCTGAGACAGGTGAAATTATAATGGGGAATAAGGAAATGGCAGAGACTTTAAACAAATATTTTATATCTGTCTTCACAGTAGAAGACACAAAAAGCAGACCAAATATAATGGGGAGCCAAGGGGCTAATAAGAGTAAGGAACTTAAAGTAGAGAAAAAGTACTTGAGAAACCTGAAAAAAGCCAACAAATCCCCTGGACCTGATACATCCTAGAGTTCTAAAAGAGGTGGCTGCAGATATAATGGACGCATTGGTTGTGATCTTCCAAAATTCCCTAGATTCTAGAAAGATCCCAGCAGATTAGAAGGTAGCAAATGTAACCCTGCTATTCAAGAAAGGAGGGAGAGAGAAAACAGGGAACTACAGGCCAGTTAGCCTGAAATCAGTCATCAGGAAAATGCTGGAATCCATTATTACGGAAGTGGTAACAGGGCACTTAGAAAATCATAATATGATTAGGCAGAGTCAACATGGTTTTATGAAAGGGAAATCATGTTTAACAAATTTAATAGAGTTTTTGAGGATGTAACGAGCAGGGTAGATAAAAGGGAACCAGTGGATGTAGTATATTTGGATTTCCAGAAGGCATTCGACAAGGTGCCACATAAAAGGTTGCTACACAAGATAAGGGCTCATGGGGTTGGGGGTAATATATTAGCATGATAGAGGATTGGTTAACGGGGAGAAAACAGAGAGTAGCGATAAATGGGTCATTTTCAGGTTGGCAGGCTTTAACTAGTGGGGTGCCATAAGGATCAGTGCTTGGGCCTCAGCTATTTACAATCTATATTAATGACTGAGATGAAAGGACTGAGTGCAATGTATTCAAGCTTTCTGATGATACAGAGCTAGGTGGGAAAGTAAGCTCTGAGGAGGACACAAAGAGCCTGCAAAGATGTATAGACAGGTTAAGTGAGTGGGCAGTGAGGTGGCAGATGGAGTATAATGTGGGGAAATGTGAGGTTATTCACTTTGGTAGGAAGAATAGAAAAACAGAATATTTTTTAAATGGTGAGAAACTATTAAATGTTTGTGTTCAGAGAGATTTAGGTGTCCTCGTACAAGAAACACAGAAAGTTAGCATGCAGGTACAGCAAGCAATTAGGAAGGCAAATGTCATGTTGGCCTTTATTGCAAGGGGGTTGGAGTACTAGAGTAAGGAAGTCATAGAGTCATAGAGTTATACAGCACAGAAAGAGGCCCTTCGGCCCATCGTGTCCATGCTGGCCATCAAGCCCTGTCTATTCTAATCCCATTTTCCAGCACTTGGTCCGTAGCCTTGTATGCTATGGTGTTTCAAGTGCTCATCTAAATGCTTCTTGAATGTTGTGAGAGTTCCTGCCTCTACCACCCTTTCAGGCAGTGAGTTCCAGATTCCAACCACCCTCGCTATTTACCACTCCACCAATTTTCGTGTCATCTGCGAACTTACTGATCATACCTCCTACATTCATATCTAAATCATTAATATACACTACAAACAACAAAGGACCCAGCACCAATCCCTGCGGTACACCACTGGACACAGGCTTTCAGTCACAAAAACAACCTTCGACCATCACCCTCTGCCTCCTGCCACTAAGCCAATTTTGGATCCAATGTGCCAAATTGCCCTGGATCCCATGGGCTCTTACCTTCTTGATCAGTCTCCCATGTGGGACTTTGTCAAAAGCCTTACTGAAGTCCATGTAGACTACATCAACTGCACTACCCTCATCCACATACCTAGTCATCCCCCTCTCAAAATTCAATCAAATTGGTTAGACATGATCTCCCCCTGACAAAGCCATGCTGACTATCCTTGATTAATCCTTGCCTCTCTAAGTGGAGAATAATTCTGTCCCTCAGAATTTTTTCCAATAATTTCCCTACCACTGATGTTAGGCTCACTGGCCTGTAATTCCCTGGTTTATCCCAACTACCCTTCTTGAATAATGATACTACGTTAGCTGTTCTCCAGTCCTCTGGCACCTCCCCTGTGTCCAGAGAGGTTCTGAAAATTTGTGTCAGGGCCCCTGCAATCTCCTCCCTTGCCTCACACAGCAGCCTGGGATACATCTCGTCTGGGCCTGGAGATTTATCCACTTTTAAGCCCGCTAAAACCGCTAGTACCTCCTCCCTCTCAATACTAATTTGTTCAAGTATATCACAATCCCCCTGCCTGATTTCTATGCCTACATCGTCCTTCTCCATAGTGAACACAGATGCAAAATATTCATTTAAAGCCTCACCTACATCTTCCGGCTCTACACACAGATTGCCACTTTGGTCCCTAATGGGCCCTACTCTTTCCCTGGTTATCCTCTTGCCCTTAATATACTTATAAAACACCTTGGGATTTTCCTTTATTTTGCCCGCCAGTATTTTTTCATGCCTCCTCTTCGCTCTCCTAATTTCTTTTTTAAGTACCCCCCTGCACTTTCTATACTCCTCTAGGGCTTCCACTGTTTTTAGTCCTTTGTATCTGCCAAAGGCCTCCCCTTTTTTCCTAATCCATTCTTGTATATCCCTTGATATCCAGGGTTCCCTGGGCTTGTTGGTCCCACCCTTGACCTTTACGGGAACATGTTGGCGTTGTACTCTCTCTATTTCCTTTCTGAAAGACTTCCACTGCTCTGATGTGGATTTTTCTACAAGTAGCTGATCCCAGTCCACTTTGGCCAGATCCTGCCTTATCATATTAAAATCGGCCTTCCCCCAATTTAGAACCTTTATTTCCGGTCCATCTTTGTCCTTTTCCATGACTACCTTGAATCTCACTGAATTATGATCACTGTCACCAAAATGCTCTCCTACTGACACTTCTACCACTTGCCCAGCTACTTTCCTTAGAATTAGGTCCAGTACCGCCCCCTCTCTTGTAGGACTTTCTACATGCTGGCTCAAAAAGCTCTCCTGGATGTACTTTAAGAATTCTGCACCCTCTAAGCCTTTCACACTCTGACTATCCCAGTTAATATTGGGGAAGTTGAAATCCCCTACTATTATTACCCTACTACTTCTACACTTCTCTGAGATTTGCCTACATATCTGTTCCTCTATCTCCCCCTGACTGTTTGGGAGCCTATAGTACACTCCCAGCAAAGTGCTTGCCCCCTTTTTGTTTTTAAGTTCTACCCATATGGCCTCATTAGAGGAACCTGCTAAGATATCATCCCTCCCTACAGCAGTAATTGACTCCTTGATTAATATTGCGACACCCCCTCCTCTTTTACACCCCCCTCGGTCTCGCTACAATTGTACAGGGCTTTGGTGAGACCACACCTGGAGCGCTGTCCACAGTTTTGGTCTCCTTATCAGAGGAAGGACATACTTGCCTTCGAGGCAGTGCAATGAAGGTTCACTAGATTGATCCCTGGGATAAGAGGGTTGTCCTATGAGGAGAGATTGAGTAGATTGGGCCTATTCTCTCTGGAGTTAGAAGAATGAGAGGTGCTCTCATTGAAACTAAATCGATACAAGGAATAGCAAATCAAAATGAACCTGCAAAGTGCTGCTCAGTACCCAAAACTCCTTCACACAACGTTGAATCTCTCCAGAAGTCTCTCCCTCTCTCTCTCAGAATGCGTAGTTCAAAAATGCCACCAACAATAAAAGACAGGAAGAGGTCCCCTTTAAATAGCGCCCCCCCCAGCCCCACAGCGATTGATAGCGTTCCAGTCTTCTGGTCGTTGGAAGCGCCAGGCGGTAAGGCAGGGGGCGCCACTCAATTTCCGCTACGGGGCGCCACAAGGGCGTTGCACCATGGAATGACGTCACAATCTGCGCGCGCAGGTGGTCGCAGCGGTAAGTTTTAGCGCCGCCGCACAATCTCAAGTTAAGTTCTCGAGCGGCGCAAACATCGCTGCACCCGGGCGTTAGCGGCTTTGCGCCCCATTAGCGCCCTCTTAAGGCGCTAACGGGAGGCGCAACCAAGTGAATTTTTACCCCATAAGATTCTGAGTGGGATTGACAGGGTAGATGCTGAGAGGTTGTTTCCCCTGGCTGGAGAGTCTAGAACTTGGGGTCACAGTCTCAGGATAAGTGGTCGGCCATATAAGACTGAGATGAGGAGGAATTTCTTCACTCAGAGGGTTGTGAATCTTTGGAATTTTCTACCCCAGAGGGCTGTGGATGCTGAGTCGTTGAGGATATTCAAGGCTGAGAGAGAGATTTTTGGACTCGAAGGGAATTAAGGGATATGGGGATCAGGCGGGAAGGTGGAGTTGAGGTTGAAGATCAACCATAATCTTATTGAACGGTGGAGCAGGCTTGAAGGGCCGTATGGCCTACTCCTGCTCCTATTTCTTATGTTCTTATGGCAGGACGCAGTGAGGGGGCTGTGTGCTGTGCATCAATGGCAGTCTCTTGGGTGTAAGTTATTAGTGGGGGCACAAGATGGCCCGGCTCTATTCAAAGGTGTAGTGACTACTTGATTTGCATGTTCTCTGTCACATCTACAGTAATATAAATGGAGTGTCCTGAGGCTATGGATGTGTTCAGTTAAACAAACCCTTCCATCTGAATGCAGCTCCATGATGCATACATTTGTAATCACACCCACTGTGGGCTGCAGAATAACCAGCTCAGGGTTACTACTTTCTATTTCATGGTCTTTCTTCCCATTCATACTCACTGGCACTTGGGTATCACAGTATGTCCTCCGGATAATTTGAATTTCTCACCTCTCCTTCTCTGTTAACATGAGAAGGCTACACATAAGAGGAGAGAGCAACTCCAGATGGGAGGAGGACCCTCTATTTTGAAGATCGTGGCTAATTTTGAGGCAGTAACCTTCCAGGTCACTGGTTGAGAGGGCACAGAGGAAGCCTTCTTCCAGCTCAGGGTTCCTGCTTTCTATTTCATGGTCTTCCTTCTCACTCACACTCACACTCACTGGCACTAAAGCAGACAGTGAAGCGCAAAGCCACGTGACTCATTCTGTTGCAAGTTATGTTTCAAAGGTTGTCCTGATGATAGCATTGAAACCCATGTCCCTCTTTTCTTTTTCTAGGTGTGCCTCTGGAAGTTGTGCCAGTGCCCAGTGGCACAGACCTGACCAGTCTCTCAGAGCATGCATGGTCACTCACTCCAACCTTTGCAAATACCAGTTCAGGCACATCTACCCTGAAGGATTTAGATAGTGAGGAAGAGGAGGATGCGCCAGGTGATGCACTTAGCACAACTGAGCAGGACATGTGATGGTGGTGGATGTGAAACCTTGGGCTGGATTTTCACCGGCCCATGGAGGCGGGTTTGGAGGCGTGTGGGGTGGGAAAATAGCAGATTCGGGGGTCCCGAATCCATCCCGCCCCCAACCCGCTTCCATGCCAGTTTCCCAGGAGGCGGTACCCGACCTGTGCTGGAAGCCGCCTCCCCGAGGCGGGAAGGGGATTAGTGCCAATAAACTGCCTGTTAACAGGTAGTTAACAGGCAGTTTTTTGCCTAATCCCTATTTTTAGCCCTGAAGTGTGGGCTTCCCGACAGGTCCGAACCACGCTGATTTAGCAAGGCGGACCGTCGGTCTGGAGGGCTTGGAGGGGTCGAGATGTCCGGTGTGCAGGTGAGTGATGGGTGCATGAGTGCAGAGGTAAGTGTGTTTGGTGTGTGTAAAGTGTTTCAATATGTTTTACTTACCTTAACTTTCTCCTCCAGGCTTCCTCCATTCAGTTCTCGGGAGTCCCTCAGCTCACCGGCACAGAAAGCAGAATGGCCGCGGAGCTGTCAAAAGCTGCAGTCTCTGCTTTCTGTGCTGGATTGATTTCTAACTGAGTCTAAGTACAGGGACTCAAGTTAGAAATCATATTGTCAGTGTTTGACAACTTCACAAAGCTCTTGACAGATGAAATTTCAATGGCTGACGTCACCTGTATCCAAGGGACCCTTGATTGGACTACAACCCAAAAAGTGGGAGTCCCACCTCCATCACGTCCCCATTGACAAAATCCAGCCCTTGTGTCTGAAGGGCCAGTCTACATCCGTCTTGACCTATTGAGCCCTGGGATCTGGACATCATGAGGCCTGCTTTTAAAAGAAGGAGCTTTCTCAGCGCAAAGCTCTGCTACACTGTTTAGAGATTGTGCAAACCAACCTGCAGGAGTTGATGGCAAGTGTGAAGAAGTCCACCACTTGCATTTGTGCTGATGGATGGATTTGCACAACTTCAGGCTGCCACAGAACTTCTGAGAACTCCATGGACATCTGCAGCAAACCCCACAACGTCCAGAGCCCCTAGAGCCAGTTATAGGAACATCGGAACAATGAAGGCCTCTCAAGCCTGCCACACCAGTCAATGATGTCATGGCTGATCTGTACCTCAACTCCATTTTCTCAATTTTTGCTCCATATCCCTTGATGCCCTTGCCTAACAAAAATCTATTGATCTCAGTCTTGTAAGCTCCAATTGTCCCAGTATCCACAGCATTTTGGGGGAGAGAATTCTAGATTTCTACTACCCTTTGTGTGGAAAAAGTGCTTCCTGATTCCGTTCCTGAATGGCCTAACTCTAATTTTAAGATTATGTCCCCTTGTTCTTGATTCCCGCTCTGTCATTCGCCACCTCTCAGCTCTACCCCCATAATATTTGTTTTTGCGCTTCCAGGTTAGCTACCTTACAGGATATAAATAATTTCCCGCAACTCTCCATCATGTACTATCTATATCACAAATAGCTTTTAGTTTTAGTATTTTTTCATTGTTATAAGTGACGAAGAACTGCCGAAGTCAGTGGCCACATTTTATTTAGCCTCACCTACTCTGAAGGAATTTTCAAGCCATTTTGTTATTTGAAACTATGATCGGCACATGAAAATTACACAAGGTGAGTTTAGTACGCAATCCTTTCAGGGTTCAATCAAAATGAACAGATATAAATGGATAATATATATATATATATATATATATATTTAAATGAGCAAATACAAGTAAAGCAGAAAATAGTTTGACAGTTTTTCTATTTAAGATGCAATAACTTTAAAAGCAATAAAAGGGGTTACCTTAAAGAAACCAACAACCGCCACATCTTCAGAGTCAATAAAGGTTTCAATATGAGTTAGATTGAACAGATGTATGGCACTAGGACCAGTCCTTCTCTTTAACCAGGTGACAATGGAAGATGCTGTTCTTACTCCTGAAAGAAAGGATTCCGAGCCATGTAACATTTACTTTTTAATCTTATGAATATGAAAAAACTCAATCATGCAATTATTTATTGAAGTGAATGGCTTGTCATCTAGAAAAAGCAATCGTGTATTTGCAGTCTTTGTTTTCTTGCTGGGACTTATTCTTTATTTTTCATCTCTCGCAGCCCAGTCTCATAGCATTTTATGATGCCAATATGTTAATATTCAATGTTATAAAATAACTGCTATGAACTACAAAATGTGTCTGAAAATGTCACTTCACTTTTCGCATACAATGCCACCCCTTTGTAACAGAGAGTACATAGTTAGGAGTCCATTCATTAATATTACATCAGCTGCATTAAACAGATTGGGCTGAGTTTGTCAATGCACTTAACTAATTGCAAATTTGTAAAATTAAATTAACATTGAGTGATTCCATTGGTCTGACTAGCTCACACTAATTAACAGTAGAATTCCATATTTTGAGAATCTGCTTTAAACATCAAAGTGTTAATTGTTCTAAGACCAATGCTTTCTCTTAAAGTAAACATATTGGTTTATACAGTTCTGACGAAGGGTCTTCGACCTGAAACGTTAACTCAGTTTCTCTCTCCACGGATGTTGCGTGGCCTACTGAGTTTTTCCAGCGCTTTCTGTTGTTATTTTAGGTTTATACAGTCCTGTCCTGGAATAGAAGCCTTCAAGCTCATTACAGAACACAGCTATATTTCATGAATAAATTAATACTCTTCACCATTTCAGCACATAACCTATGAGTTCTTACACTATCTCCATAATACTAGAGGTTTTGAAGAACACTCATAATTAAATAGAATTTTACAGCACAGAAACAGGCCATTTGACCCAACTGGTCTATGCTGGTGTTTATGCTCCGCACAAGCCTTCTTCCACCTTACTTCATCTCACCCTATCAACATGTCCTTCTATTCCTTTCTCCCTCATGTGTTTATCTAGCTTCCCCTTAAATGCATTTATGCTATTCACCTCAACCACTCCATGTGGTAGCGAGTTCCACATTCTTACCACTCTCTGAGTAAAGAAGTTTCTCCTGAATTCCTTATTGCTTTTATTAGTGACTATCTTATATTAATGGCCCCTAGTTTTGGACTCCCCGCATAAATCACCATTAATTTGTTATCTGTGCACACAGCATTACTTCTAGATCAGACTATGGACCATTTATTCTCATTCTGTAAAATAATAGAGTTTCTCCATTTTTAGGATGTGACAGTAAAACATTAAAATGGCTGTTCTGGTGAATGTAAGAGATCCCATCACACTATTCAAAGAAGAGCAGGGATTTCTCATCGCCAGCTTGCTTCGTTCAACTAACACCATCAAAAGCAATCTAATTATTCATCATTTCATTAGCTGTTTGTGGGACCCTGCTGTGTGTAAATTGTCTGGCATGTTTGCCTACTTAACAAAAAGTAAGTCTTTGGATGCGATTAGATACTATATAAATGCAAGTTTATTTTATTCTTTATGTTAGTGGGGTAGGCAAAATTATAGATCTTAGTTTTAGAGTGAGAGTTCTTCACTATTTAGCACAAAATATACAATGGAGAGAGGGTTAGTTGGAGGAGTGTGTGAGAGTTAAGTATCTGTTCTACAATCGCGACCTGTGCAGTTCAGAGGGTTTTTCCTGTCTCCTTTTATGAAAAATTTCAGAACCGGGTACTTTTGAGTTTCAAATTCTTTTGCAAGCTCCTTTTCTTCTGAGACATCAACCTTGCTGAGTTTAGCTTGATTTTTTTCATTCTTGAGCTGTTCTGCAGCCTTCTCAAATTCTGCCAGCAAAGCAAGTGAAGCCCCAGACAAGGGGGCATCTGCAACACAAAGCAAGAACATGAAAGAACAAACATTATAGCACAATACTTCCACATTCCGCTGTAAAACCAAATAGGCAGCTTTAATTCTAAAAATCTACATTTCACTAATATATTGAATCAAATACACGATGTCAAACGAGATTTTTTTTGCCCACATGAATTATTCTTCTTTAAATTTCATCTAGTTACTGTAAAGATTCATTTGATTGCATTCTCTGGGGGACTTTCCTATGCAAATCATTGCATATTCTCTTTCCTTTGCAAGTCATTGCAGATAAGTTGATCTATTTGATCAATGCCTGGTTAGCCCTAGTTTTCTCGGTGTGGGCAATCATGAAGTTACAGTGATTGGTTCACAGGCATACAGTGGCCCTCTCATCCCTTATGAAATAATTGTACATCCGGCAGATTCTGTGACAAGCTAAAAAAAATCTACCTAGTCAGAATGCCCTCCCAAAACTCCGACCAGCTATTTTATCTTTATGCGGTTAGGTTGGAATGCAACTTGATAATACTTTTTCTGTGCTTTTGCTTGCTATGGTGCTCGTTGTTTTTGTTTACTTTACCTGCTTTGCCTCTTTTTGATAGAAATATTCACAGCTATTCTCAATTTGCCAAATAAATATCTGTCCGCCAATGGTCAGTTTGAGTTGTGCCAGAACCACTTGGCTCCAGTATGGCACCAAGGAGCCCCAGCAAAACTGAAGTCAGGGAAGGTAAATGGGAAAACCCTTCAGTGGCTGCTGTGCTATCTGACGCATGTTGGTATTGTATCAGATTTTACATTATTGGTGTCAACAAGGATCATTCAAATCAGTTTTGACAGATGTCCACCAATAAATTCCTAGGTTTTTCTGGGGCAGTGAATCGATACAAAAATATTTTCTTTCATAATTTCAAAAATCTCTGCTACTTCCTATTGTCTCCTTAGCAAAAATCAGGTCCAGAGATGCACGCATATCACATATGTGATATCAGCAGTGCCGATTCAACACGCACATTACAGGCTGTACATCATGAATATGATGCACTTGCACCTCTGGATCAGATTCTGGGTCAGGAAAGGAATGAGAACTGTGCACTTTGTATTTTTAAGGGGACCTGGCTCTTCTTTAGGTATCGCTGTGAGATCGATATTCTTTATTCTGTAGCCAACCTCAGTCTTTCATTCCGAGTTCAGTATGGAACAAGACAGCGGTGCAATGTCACAGTTACCACACAGCTCATTCCTTGAATACTGAGGTCATCAACCAAAGGCTGGCTCATGTCACACAGCAAGGCATATTTCACTGGCCGAGAATTCCCACATCGTTTTTGGCTGTATTTCAGCCTATAGTCGGGGCAAGTAGCTTTTCTTTTGATAGCAAAAAGGGGGTAGAAGCCACTTGCACTGGTTTCTGGCCCAAAAATCCATCCCCCTCCCTGAAACCCTCGTGCTCTTTGGCCCCTCCCATGATCTGCCGCTGAGTCCCGAGTGAGCTCATTTACATATATTATAATGAGGGCCAGTGGTGCGGGAACTCGGAGGTTCCTGCTTCTACACTTGCAGTGCACTTGGGATAAGGTAGATGAGGAATTTAAGCTGCAGCTGTTGCCAACATCAGCTGAGACCGTTGGAAGTGAGGATTTTGTGAGCCTGAAGAATGTGGAGAGATTCAATAGCAATTTCTGCAGTTGGGAATAATTTTTTGCAGTCGCCCTAAGAGAAGTGGTTGGCACTTGATTTAGCACTCCACTTCCCTCTTGGAGCGCTAAAGTTGAATTTCCCGGCAGGAGAGAATCATTAGCGCCTGGCGCTACTTTTTAAAATTTAGCGCCCCAAACGGGGGCGATACCGAATTTCTAGCCCCAAGTCTTGAAAATTTCACTTGATCCAACATCCTGGGGGAGAGAGTTGCTTATTTTCACTATCCACGTAACAAGATTGAGTAAATCGGGTGAAGGCCAGCAGTTGAGGTGTGTCTGCCAAATCTCATGGGACAGCTGAAGTAGGAGATGTGCTGGCATCGCCCTGTTAAAGCGGAAGAAGGGGTTTTAGGGTTGTGCTTGCAAGTAATTGCTGTGAGGAGAGCTGGTTAGTGCCCCCCTTAAACAGAGTGCATTATGAAGAATTCATGGTAAAGGTGTTCCTTCAGAGGGTGAAATGTGTGCTGGTGCACAGGGTGCCCAAGGAAAAGAAGGGAGAGCGGCCGCAGGTGCTTTACATTCCTGCCCTGGCCAGGTCATTGAACTTTTTTTGCGACACTGGCCTACAGTCCTGGGAGTGAGAAAGTAGACACTTGGGGGAGATTTTTACCCCCAAAAACGGGTGGGTTTGGGTGGGGTCGGATGTAAAAATGTTAAAAATCTCAAACCCGAATCCAACCCGCCACAAACCCGCCCATTTCCGGTTTTAACGGAGCTGGGACAAGGGTGGGTGACCAATCTGATCCCAGGAGGTGGGTTGCTCATTCAACTATTTTAATGAGGCTGCGTGCCTCACATTTGTTCTCCATTTCAGGTTTAAGCCTGGCTGGCTAGGTTTTCCGGGCCTCGGGAAACCTGTCAGCTAAAGGGAGGCGAGGAATGTTGGATCCAGCAGGTAAGTGCCTTTCCAGAACTGCTTGTGGGCCAGGAGGAGCAGGAGTGCTCCCCCTCTGGCCCCCCAGGCTTATCTGTAAACCACTCCTGCAATCGTCCGATACCGCCCCCCATCCGCCCCCCCCCCCCCCCAATGATCGGGCCCCCACTTGAGCCACGATCTCCTGACCCAACCTTTCTGATTCCTCCCTCCCTCCTTAACACTCCCCAGTGCCTTTCCGATCTCCCCATGGCCCTACCAATCTCCTCCCCCACCCCAACCCCACCGCCGGCCTCCGATCTCCCCCGCCTCCAGCCTCCGATCTCTCCTGCCTCTGATCCCCCCCACCTCCAGCCTCCGATCACTCCTGCCTCCAATCACCCCCCTCCCCCCCAGCCTCCAATCTCTCCGGCCTCCAATCACCACCCCCTCCGCCCCTCCGGCCTCCAATCTCTCCAGCCTCCAATCTCTCCTGCCTCCAATCACTCCCCTCCCCCCCAGCCTCCGATCTCTCTGGCCTCCAATCACCACCCCCTCTGCCCCTCCGGCCTCCTATCTCTCTGACCACCGATCTCCCCCAAACCCATGGCTTTCTGATCCTTCCCTCCCTCCTTGATGCTTCCTGGCTGTGGCCTGGTGCCGCAGGCCTACCTGCCCGACAGCTAGCCAGCCTCTCAATCTCGCTGACTGTGGCCAGGAAACGGAGACAAAAAATGGTAATCAGGCCCTGCCATTAAATTCGACAGGACCTGAGGGAAACTCATTCTTCCGGGTTTCTCGAATGCAAAACAGCCCCCGCCACCCCACACCGCCTCCCTCCCCGGCTCCCCATAAATATTGGGGCCTTAGTGTCAATACCACCTCCATCCATTTGGCATGAGAGAACATTTTGATAGGTTTCCTTCCATGGACACCCAGTTCTGCTCCTAGGAATGCTTAGCTCTAGGAACATAGGAACAGGAGTAGGACATTTATCCCCTTAAGCCTGCTCCGCCTTTCAATGAGATCATGGCTGACCTGTGACCTAACGCCATAGACCCGCCTTTGGCCCATATCACGTAACATCTTTGGTTAACAAAAATCTATCAATCTCAGATTTAAAATTAACAATTGATCTAGCATCAATTGCCATTTGCGGAAGAGAGTTCCAAACTTTTACCACCCTTTGTGTGTAGAAGTGTTGACTAATTTCACTCCTGAAAGGTCTGGCTCTAATTTTTAGACTATGCCCCCTAGTCCGAGAATCCCCAAACAGCAGAAATAGTTTCACTCTCTACCCTTTCTGTTTCCCTTAATATCTTGAAAACTTCAATTAAATCACCCCTTAACCTTCTAAATTCCAGGGAATACAACCCTAGTTTGTGTAATCTATCCTTGTAATTTAACCCCTGGAGTCCTGGTATCATTCTGATAAATCTACGGAGCACTCGCTCCAAGGTCAATATATCTTTCCTAAGGTGTGGTGCCCAGAACTGCACACAGTACTCCAGGTGTGGTCTAACCAGGGTTTTGTATAGCTGCAGCATAACTTCTACCCCCCTTACATTGTAGTCCTCTAGATATAAAGGCCAACATTCCATTAGCCTTTTTGATTATTTTCTGTACCTGTCCATGACATTTTAATGATCTATGCACATGGACCGCCAAGTCTCTTTGGACCACCACTGCTTCTAGCTTTTCACCATTTAGAAAGTACTGTTTTATCCTTTTAGGTCCAAAGTGGATGACCTCACATTTGCCTACATTGTTTTGCCCATTCGCTTAATCTATTAATATCCCTTTGTAATTTTATGTTTACATCTACACTGCTTACAATGCCGCCTATCTTTGTGTCATCGGCAAACTTGGATATGTGGCTTTCTATCCCATCATCTAAGTCGTTAATAAATATGGTGAATAGTTGAGGCCCCAACACAGATCCTTGTGGGACACCACTAGTCACATCCTGCCAATTTGAGTACCTACCCATTATCCCTACTCTCTGTCTCCTGCCGCTCAGCCAATTTCCTAACCAGGTCAATAATTTGCCCTCAATTCCATCAGCTTCAACTTTAGCCAACAGTCTCTTATGAGGGACTTAATCAAATGCCTTATGGAAGTCCATATAAATAACATCCATAGACTTTCCCCTGCCCACTACTCTAGTCACCTCCTCAAAAAATTGAATCAGTTTTGTCAGGCATGACCTACCTTTCACAAATCCATACTGGCTCTCTCTGATCAGCTGAAAATTTTCAAGGTGTTCAGTCACCCTATCCTTAATTATAGACTCTAGCAATTTCTCCACAACAGATGTTAGGCTAACTGGTCTATAATTCCCTGGTTTCCCTCCCTCACCTTTCTTAAATAGCGAAGTGACATGTGCAATTTCCAATCTAAAGGAATGGTTCCCGAATCGAGAGAACTTTGGAAGATTATAGTTAATCTGTTCCATTCCATTAAGGAGGGCTTGCAGTTCAGACTCTGTGAAATTGTAACATCTTTTCTATGCCTCTGTGCCATGCCCTTGTTCATTCTTTGGCTGCCTCTGCCAGGTTGTCCTGTGTTAGACATTCTTGTAAAGTGGCACTTAAACAGTCATGAGACATTCAGTCAACTGAGTGAGCCAAGCACTGTTCCTTATTTACCTGCTGGTACCGCAACCTGCTGCTGCAGTCATAAGCCAGAACTCACTTTTAAAGGCTGCACTCTAATCTCCATGCAGCCCAGCAGATCACTCCTGTATTACATGGTTTTACTCCACTTATTACTCCTGGTGTAAATAGCCCTACAGGCGGTTTGTAGGCACAACTGATTTTCCATTGCGATGCAACTCACCATGAGGAATTTCTATGTCACTAAAAGCATGATCACAACTATTGTCCTGTGCACAACCGGCAACAAGTTTTATTAGCCCACCATCACAGAGAGCCCGGAACCACAACAATAAACATCAGTTCTTCATTGTTATTTTGAATTTTATAAATCTATCCAAGCGTTAAGTGAGATTCTGATGGCGACCCTCATAACAGTGGCATCTGTAACCTTTTGTAAATAACTGTGAGTTGTCATTTAGCCTGATTATACTGTTTCTTAAGTCCCTTGCTTTTTTTTTTGCGTGTTAGCAATATTCAAACTAAACACTGTTTTAGATTAGAGTTTCGCTGAATTTACCTTGGGGTTCCTTTTCTCTCATTGATTTTCTCCTTTCACGCTAAAAGAAAACTCGACAAAAACGATTTTAAATTGACAGCAAAAAATTACTTTAATGATGCTTAGGTCTTGGTATTGAATAATATTGGTATCATATCAGATTGTACAGTATTGGTGTCATACTAGATTGTATAGTATTGGTATTCTTTAATATTGGTATTATATCAGATTCTATAGTGATAGTATAGTAAAGTATTGGTATTCCCAGGTGTCGGTGGGCAGACATAGATGACGAAGTCCAACACCGCCTTCAGTGTGCCAGTGCAGCCTTCGGTCGCCTGAGGAAGAGAGTGTTTGAAGACCAGGACCTCAAACCCAGCACCAAGCTCATGGTCTGCAGAGCAGTAGTAATACCCGCCCTGCTGTATGCCTCAGAGACATGGACCATGTACAGCAGGCACCTCAAAGCACTGGAGAGGTACCACCAACGCTGCCTCCGCAAGATCCTGCTAATCCATTGGCAGGATAGGCGCACCAACGTCAGTGTTCTCGCTCAGGCCAACATCCCCAGCATCGAAGCTTTGACCACGCTCGATGAGCTCCGATGGATAGGTCACATCGTCCGCATGCCCGATACGAAACTCCCAAAACAAGCGCTCTACTCGGAGCTCTAACACGGCAAGAGAGCCCCAGGTGGGCAGAGGAAATGCTTCAAAGACACCCTCAAAGCCTCCTTGAAAAAGTGCAACATCCCCACCGACACCTGGGAATCCCTGGCCCAAGACCGTACAAAGTGGAGGAGAAGCATCCGGGAAGGCGCCGAATACCTCGAGTCTCTTCGCCAGGAGCAAGCAGAAGCCAAGCGCAAACAGCGGAAGGAGCGCACGTCAACCCAAGCACCCCACCCACCCGCCCCTTCAACCATCGTCTGCCCCACCTGTGACAGAGACTGTAGGTCCCGCATTGGACTCATCAGTCACCTGCGAACTCATTTTTTGTGTGGAAGCAAGTCATCCTCGGTTCCGAGGGACTGCCTAAGAAGAAGAAGAAAGAAGGTATAATATCAGATTGTGTAGTATTGTTATGGTATCATATTGATATATCAGATTGTGTAGTATTGGTATGGTATCATATTGATATATCAGATTGTGTAGTATTGGTATGGTATCATATTGATATATCAGATTGTGTAGTATTGGTATGGTATCATATTGATATATCAGATTGTGTAGTATTGGTATGGTATCATATTGATATATCAGATTGTGTAGTATTGGTATGATATCATATTGATATATCAGATTGTGTAGAATTGATGTTGGCTTGGACTACACAGAATTGTTACATTTCAAATGCTGTCAGCACTTGCTAGTTGCACTTTGCCGCCATCTTCTGGTTCGGGTACAGTACACAGTGATCTTCCCAGTTTGCAATAAATAATCTTCTTCTACATCAGAGCCTGGAACCAACATAATTTTCCTGCTCTATCTGAACATAATGTTGAGTGAAGACTTTGTTGGGCTTCATGGGCAATAGAGCAGAGAAGGTTAAGGGGAGCTTTAATAGAGATGTTCAAAATTATGAAGGGTTTTGATAGAGTAAATAAGAGAAACTGGCCGTGAAATTCGGCTCCTCTGCGCTTGCCATTAGCGCCTCTGGGGATCACTAACGGGGCGCAAAGGACATATCGCTGGGGGGGGGGGGGTTGCTAATAGCGCCTCCCGAGAAATTCGGCGGGGCGTTGCTGAGGCGCTGCCCGATAGCGCTGCGCCCCTGCCGGTATCATCATCGCTGTGCGACGTGACCCCTTAGCGCCCCGTGGCAGAAATTCGGCTGTGCACTGTGAGGCTGCCGCAGGCGATGTCAGCGCTAGCCTTGCGGATCGTGAACCGGGCTGCACCAAATTTCACGCCCATTGTTTCCACTGGCAGGAGGGTCAGTAACCAGAGGACACAGATTTAAGGGAATTGGCAAAAGAACCAGAGGCACGATGAGAAGAATTTTTTTTATACAGCGAGTTGTTATGACCTGGAATGCACTGCCTGAAAGGGTGGTGGAAGCAGATTCAATTAATAACTTTCTAAAGGGAATTGGATAAATACTTGAATGGGAAAATTTTGTGGGGCTATGGGGAAAGAGCGGGGACTAGGACTAATTGGATAGCTCTTCCAAAGAGCCGGCACAGGCACTGTGGACCGAAGGGCCTCCTTCTGTGCTTTATCATTCTATGACTCTATGAATTCAGTTAACATTAATGTAATCAAAAAAGACAATACAGTTTTTCTTTCAAATTCTAATAATTGAGAATGAGATTTAGTCAATGCTCTACGTTACTGTAGTAAAGAGGGAATGCAGTTTGTATAATGGAAATAAAACTGGATGCATTTTGTAATTAGTCAGTTATAATCTTTGTGTGTGGAGAAAGACTCAGGCCAGAATTTTCATTACCTGGGCGGGTGGTCGGCATGGCGGATCGGAAGCGTGTTCTTATCATCCTGCTCCTCAGAGCGACTTTCCGTTAATGGCGCCTATTAAGGCAGGTTTGCGCGTTACCCGGCCCTATTAAATGGTGAGGGTCTGATGATGTCATCGATGACTCATTTCCAGCGGGGATATGTAAAGCAGCCTTGACCATGTTGCATTTAAAGGTTCATCTAGGAGTGTACAGGGAGGATATATCACCATCTGGTTATTGCTCAGCCCTGCAGAGATGGCTCCACAAAGACAGAGGACAGGTTTTCAGATGATTCCCTACATATTCTTGTGGAGGGTGTCAGAGCACACAGGGAGGTCCTCTTCCCTGCTTATGGGTGCAAGGGACCTTCCCAGGTGACAAAAAGAGCCTGGCTCCAGATTGCTGAGGAGGTGAACATCAGGATGTGGTGAGGAGGACCTGGTGCAGTGTCGGAAACGCTTCAATGATCTCATTAGATCAGGAAAGGTGAGTGTAAAGCCACACTCAACGTCATCCTGCTGTGCCTCTCATCACATCCCCATCACTCTGCCTTCCCAACCCTACTCCTGCACATCATTACTCACACCAACACACCTTGCACGTCCACCCAACCCTCTCTCTCTATCTACATACTCACATCCCCATCTGACTAACCACCTCTCACACTCACCCTCATCCTAATGTAATCATACCAACTAACACCACACAAGGAGGTCATTTGGCAATGTCACCCCACTCCATCATAGTCACCCTCTAAAGATGTAACCCACACACTCCTTATACTCATGCCATCACTCTCACTCAAACTTCTCTTCTTTCCCTCCTTGCAAGAGAACAAAGCGCACAATAACAGGGAGAGGGAGAGAACCGGAGGTGGCCCTCCTTCCTTCAGCACTTTAACTCCAGCAGAGGAAGTCGCTGTGGAAGTATCAGGAGTCGCAGAGCAGCTGGAGGTGGGAGTCGGAGAGAGGGGGACATCTCAGCAACCTGGTGACAGAATTACATCTCACAAAGCCACATGGCATACAGCAGTCACTCATATGGGGACTGATGTCAGCAGCCAGTGAATGTTCATCATGTGCATAATGGTATCATTACCCATTCTTGATATGACATTTCTAAATCATCTCTTTACTCTCCCACAGGTCCATCAAGAGCGCCCCCCCGCAATCCACCCCCCACCAACCACTGTCCAGCCAGAAGAAGAAGTCGACTCCTCAGAGGAGCCTCCAGCCTCTGAGGGCGCACCGTCACCAGACAGAAGCGCACCCAGCACCAACACAGATACACACACCTCGGTGGGTCCCACGCGAGATAGAGTAGTGTTGCCACCTGGTGTCTCACAGCTCACAAGTGAGCAAGAGGAGATGGTGGAGACAGGGACAGCAATGGAGACTCCTCGTTGGAGGACACAGGACGCTCCCGGCTCTGCTCAGCAGTGTGCATACACTGAGCCTCGGGGGCCATCGAGAAAGAGGGCGATCCTGGAAGTGCAGGAAGAATAGCAGGAGGTTTCGACGGGTTTTGCAGCCGCGATGTCTGAAAATGTGCAGAGAATGGAGGAGTCATCTCCAACATGAGCACCACCGTGTCGCAGGTGATGGTGACTGTAGGCTCTTCATAGAAAGGATAGCCACCTGCATGGAGCAGCTAATGCACCACTCACAGGAGCACATGGTCTCTATGGAGATAGATGGCAGACGCTCATAGACCTCCTCTCTAGGAGGGATGTCAACATAGATGTGAGTCCTCATGGCCCCACTGCTGTGCAGCAAAGTGCTCTCCAGCTCCTTGCTAGCAGTGAAGTGCGGGTGGCCCATGAGAGGGATGATGGTGAGAGGGGACATGTAAGTGGGGGCTCCTCTCAAAGCGCTTACACTTCTCCCCCGTTGCCTCCCCCTCAGTCAGAGCCCCAGATACCTCCTCGGATCACGATGGCCGAGTCTGTCCCTGCAGTCGCAGGAGGAGCAGACTTTGGCCGGGCCATCAGAGGCTCCAAAACCCAGAGGACGTCTGCCAAAAGGGCCTACGCAGTCGCAGCAGGAAAGCGAGCAGGGTGCCTCTACCTCTGCTGAAGCCACAGGGGTTGCACCTTGTAGAAGCACTCGGAAAAGAAAAATGACATAGAAGTAGATGCACAAGGGTAAGCACCTGGCTATTTAAAGAATTGTTTTTGTCAAGGTTCCGTTACTGTTATGTCACATATAAATGGTGTTTATTTTCACCACTTTCCAGTCATGCCCATTTTTCTATGCTACTTTGGAACTGTTTAGTGAGTTGGAGTGAATGGTGAAACATAAAGGTTATCTTCAGCAATGGGGGTCAGTGTGACCGGAATGGCTTGTTCATTGTAGGGATGCTTTATGGTGTTGTTGGAGGGAGGGACCTGGCACAGTATGTGGCTGGCATATGGGTGTAATTTAGGAAGTTAAGTAAATCTGACCATTATGAGGACATCCCTGGACACCTGGGTAGCAATGTGCTCCAGCGCTCCTGGCAGCTGGAACTCAGGTTCCTCCTGCTCCTCCTCGTCCTCCTCCTACTCTGAAGAGGCTGTGCGCTCATAGCCTTGCTCCTCATGCAGTGCTAATCCTCACTGCTGCGCTATGTTGTGCAGCGCGCAGTAGACAACGATGATTCTGGAGACCCAGGCTGGTGCATACTGAAGGGCTCCTCCAGAGCTGTCAAGGCACCTGAAGCGCATAGAAACATAGAAAAATAGGAGCAGGAGTAGGCCATTCGGCCCTTCAAGTCTGCTCCGCCATTCAATATGATCATGGCTGATCCTCTATCTCAATACCATAATCCCGCTCTCTCCCCATACCCCTTGATGCCTTTTGTGTCTAGAAATCTATCAATCTCCTTCTTAAATATATTCAGTGACTTGGCCTCCACAGCCTTCTGTGGTAGAGAATTCCACATGTTCACCACCCTCTGAGTGAAGACATTTCTCCTCATCTCAGTCCTAAATGTCCTACCCCATATCCTGAGACTGTGACCCCTCGTTCTAAACCCCCCAGCCAGGGGAAACATCCTCCCTGCATCCAGTCTGTCTAGCCCTGTCAGAATTTTATACGTTTCAATGAGATCCCCTCTCATTCTTCTAAACTCTAGTGAATACAGGCCTAGTCGACCCAATCTCTCTTTATACGACAGTCCTGCCATCCCAGGAATCAGTCTGGTGAACCTTCGCTGCACTCCCTCTATGGCAAGTATATCCTTTCTTAGGTAAGGAGACCAAAACGGCACACAGTACTCCAGGTGTGGTCTCACCAAGGCCCTGTACAACTGTAGTAAGACATCCTTGCTCCTGTACTCAAATCCTCTTGCAATGAAGGCCAACATACCATTTGCCTTCCTAACTGCTTGCTGCACCTGCATGTTTGCTTTCAGTGACTGGTGTACAAGGACACCCAGGTCCCTTTGTACATCAGCATTTCCCAATCTATCACCATTTAAATAATACTCTGCCTTTCTGTTTTTCCTACCGAAGTGGATAACTTCACATTTATCCACGTTATACTGCATCTGCCATGTATTTGCCCACTCAATCTACTTGTCTAAATCGCCTTGAAGCCTCTTTGCATCCTCCTCACAACTCACAATCCCACCTAGTTTTGTGTCGTCAGCAAACTTGGAAATATTACATTTGGTTCCCTCATCCAAATCATTGATATATATTGTAAATAGCTGGGGCCCAAGCACTGATCCCTGCGATACCCCACTAGTCACCGCCTGCCACCCCGAAAAAGACCCATTTATTCCTACTCTCTGTTTCCTGTCTGTTAACCAATTTTCAATCTATGCCAGTATATTACCCCCAATTCCATGTGCTTTAATGTTGCACATTAACCTCTTATGTGGGACTTTATCAAAGGCCTTCTGAAAATCCAAATACACCACATTCACTGGTTCTCCCTTATCTATTCTACCAGTTATATTCTCAAAATAGGCATTTTCAACATGCCTATTGTTTGCTCTATGACATATCTGGTGGACATGTGGCTTTCATTCTATCTCTCCTCAGCCTCAGTACTTGGCCTCCTCAAGGGTGTCATGAGCCATGTCTTCAGTGGATAGCCCTTGTTTCCAAGCAGCCAGCTAGTAAGTATGTTTGGGTGTGTGAAGAGCTGAGGGAGGGTGGACTGGCGCAGGAGAAAGAGTCATGGCAGCTACCAGGGAATTTAGTGCAAATTAGGGATGGGCAATAAATGCTGGCCTTGCCAGCAACGCCCACATCCCATAAACGAATAAAAAAAAACATGAATGATGATCTTCCTGTGGTTGCAGACCAGCTGCATGTTGAAGGAGTGCAAGCCCTTGCGGTTGACAAAGACTCCTGGGTTGTGATGGGGTGCCCTGATGGCCACATGTGTGCAGTCGATGATGCCCTGGACCCGTGGGAAGCCAGCCAGCGTGGCAAAGCCCAGCGCATGCTCACTAACATCAGTGGCAAAGTTGATATAATTGGCTGACTTGTCAAACAGGGCATCGGTGACCTGTGTGATGCATCTGTGGGCGGCCGACTGCGAGATGCCGCAAATGTCTGCTGCAGATCCCTGGAAGGAGCCTGAGGCGAAGAAGTTGAGGACACTGGTGACTTTGACAACCACTGGTAAGGCGTGTCCACCCGCTCCTCTGGGCTCCAGCTCCTGCTCCAGCAAGCTGCGAGTGTCTGCGACAACCTGACACAAGTCTCCCAGGTGTTGGGTCTGTCTGCGCAGAACTGACCCGACACCAAGCGGCGGGGGAGACAATTTAGATCATTAAATGGCTTGTTAACAGCCAATTTAATGCTATTTTGAGCCTACCTTGTAATTTGATGTGCTCCCCCACGGGTTACCCGCTGCTCGGGGAACACGCCAGCTCACCCTGGCATGAGTTGAGTCTGCTTGGATTTATCTGATAACCTGACAGCTGCAGAAGTGGTGTAAAGGATGCCATGTTGCAGCTGTTCAGTTTCATAACTCAGAAACTATTTGTTAACTGCATTTGTAAGAGGGATGGGTGGAGGTGCAAGGTAAGTTGGTGTGAGTAAGGATGTGCAGGAGTAGGGTAGGGAAGACAGAGTGATGGGAATGTGATGAGTGGCACAGCAGGATGAGTTTGAGTGTGGCTTTGCAGTAACGTTTCGTGATCTACTGAGATCATTGAAACGTTTGCGCCACTGCAGCCTGGTCATTCTGACGACATCCCTGCTTGTGACCTCCTGTGCAATGTGCAACCAAACTGCGTTGATCTCCTGGGGAGGCCTCTTCCGCCCATTGGAAGGGAAGAGAACCCCGCTGCGTGCTGTGACTCCCTCCATAAGTATATGGAAGGAGTCATGGGAGAGCCTGGGTGCAGCCGTGCACCTCTGTGCAGTGCTTGTCAGTGTTTGCAGCACCTCAATGCTGTAGAACACTGACAGCACAACTGTCAAAATGAATGTGGTCGTGGTCCCTTTAAGGAAACTAGCTGATGACACATCATCAAATGACATCATCAGACCTGCTTCCTGTTAATTGGCCAGGAACCCCGCAGGGCGGGCTTAACAAGACCAATCTACGGAAAATCATTTCCACAGAGCGGCTGCAAACAGGAGCGGGACCGGAACCCATCAACCAGCTCTCCCGCCGCCATCCCACCTCCGCAGGGAAAATCCTGCCCAACATGTCAGAACATATATGTGTTCAGTTCTGGGCACCATACCGTAGGAAGAAATATTGGCCTCGGAGGGAGTGTGGCGTAGGTTTACCAGAATGATACCTGGACTCCAAGGGTTAAATTATGAGGAGAGATTACACAAACTAGGGCTGTATTCCCTGGAATTTAGAAGGTTAAGGGGTGATTTGATTGAAGTGTTCAAGATATTAAGGGGAACTCCTAGGGTAGATAGAGAGAAACTATTTCCGCTGTTTGGGGATTCTAGGACTAGGGGGCATAGTCTAAAAATTAGAGCCAGGCCTTTCAGGAGTGAAGTTAGGAAACACTTCTACACACAAAGGGTGGTAGAAGTTTGGAACTCTCTTCCACAAACGGCAATTGATGCTAGATCAATTGTTAATTTTAACTCTGAGATTGATAGATTTTTGTTAACCAAAGGTATTAAGGGATATGGGGCAAAGGCGGGTATATGGAGTTAGGTCGCAGATCAGCCATGATCTCATTGAGTGGCAGAACAGGCTCGAGGGGCTAAATGGCCTACTCCTGTTGCTATGACTAAAATTTATATCTTCAAATGCAATTACAGAGTCGTAATTCTCTATCTACTTGAAATCAGCACATGATTTCAAGTAGATAAAGAATAATGTAGCTGAGAGGAACTATATAACCTGATGTTTGCATCACAATCCTCTCCTTTGCTATTATGGCAAAAGTGTCAGAATGTTGATACTTGTTATATATATGAGATGGGAACGCTGCATCTGGTGCTGATTGATAAGAGTTGCCTTAATGGTTACAACACTGCAGGATGCTAATGGATGCTTTTGCTAAATTCCAAATTACGTCAAGAAATACATAACGACATTTACAAATTACGTTAGTTAGAAGTGGAAACATTTTCAAGTGTCCTTGAAGCTCTTTCAATTCTTGGCAACCCACAAGCGGCTTGGTTATACAACAGGTGTTTAGCAGGTGTCTGCAAGCATTCAGAACCCAATGCAACAGGACAACTATTACATTTAACCTCATTCTTGGAGTTTAGAAAAGTTGATTTTAGCAAGATCATAAACAATATTACCGTACTTAGCATCAGTCTAATAAATATTAATACTTAATATAGAAGTTGTGCTCTGAATCAATCAAAAGACTTACCTGCAGTTTTATCAACATAAAGATACTAAGCATGTTCTATCACTTAGCTTCAAGATGAATAGACTTACAGAAGTTGACGAGGAGGAATTTGCTTTTTTTCAGTGCTCTGTCAAAATTGCCTTTGTTCAGCACAAGGACGCTGCGATCTTCTTTGATCTTGGGCTGTCTGACTTTCTGCGCTTTGGTGTCATTTCTTTCCTTTTTGTTCTTGGCGCTGTGCTCAGCCCAGACTGCAGACAAAGAGGCTGGTAATAAAAGCAGAAAAACTGAGATTCTCATTGTGGCCGTGAGCGAGTCAGAGCTGAAAATTCAATCACTCTTCATTTTCCACTGGCACTGAAATCTTTTTTAAAAATCTCAAGATAGCCAGAGTAAACAACTCATGGGCTTGTGCGGCTAAATTTGATAAATGGTTAAATAAGCATCTGCAATCAATCTGTTTAAAATATGATGAAACACTATTCTTTGACCTTCCCACAGATACAAGGTTACCTCTGCTGGTAAACTGAATCCTGATTTGTTCACTGCTCATGACACTTACGATATTTGCACCAAAGCCAAGGTTTTATTGGAAATGCATTTCTTACACCATCCTCTATTGACAGGTTGGCACAAATACTATATACCTCAAGAATCTTTTTTCTGTTGAGCAAACTTGGCGAACTTCAAGTATTTGTTTTCTGCCGCATTACCTGTGAACATATCAAATGTGAGAATTTTACACTGCACTGGTAAACTATTGAAGTTTTCATCCACGATTGTGACAGGAAAAGTTTATCAGAAATAGCAAAAGTAAACAAGGTGTGAGAGCTAATGGAGACGTGTCAGTTAAAAAGGGTGACTGCTGGTGACATTGAAAGTACTTGCAGCACAGCCCACTTGCATCAAACCTGATAAAGTCAAATCACATACGGTAAATTATTTCAACCAGTTTTATCTGGTCATTTAATATCAAATTCAGTGCCTGATTCTGAAGCAACAATGACTTTTATAATGGTCTCTGTGCAAATAGGGACAGTCAGAAATTGACCATTACTGAAGAGTAAATCTAGAATGCTTCTAGTTAACAAGAATATAACAACTTATTAAGCATATAAATATGATGTGTAATCTGGGCTTCGTGGCCTAGAAATTCAACAGCGTTGCACCTGTTTTACAAGCGTCCAATATGGCGGGCAGCATGCGTGTGCGCATTCTGAGCTGTTTGATGCCCCCTTTATTGAATTGGCTTGCCCTGAAAGCAGCCAGTACTGGACAGGCTGCGTTCAGGATCACCAGGTCTACATGCGGCCGAACCAGCAGTCCTGAAAGGACCGCTGCAGGCCACCACCAAAAAGGTAAGTTTTCATCCAAATTTCCATGAGATACATTTGTCAGGTTGGAGAATAAAGATTTATAACATTTTTTTATAATGTAAGAAATGTTCATTCTTATATCCTGAATCTGTTTTTTATATGAATACATAGGAAATAATTAATAGCTTTAATATCCATAATTATCTAGAAATTGGTTACTTTGAAAAATTCAGGCCTCTCTTTCTCACAAAGTACATTTATTTCATGCCGGAATAACAATGGCATTTTGAATGCAATGCATTTCAATTTTCACTTCTTGGTTTTCCTAACAAATGTTCATAAGTGTAGACATTACTCTTACACTTCCCAATGGTCCTCTCCTGCAGCAGAAGGCTGGAGGAGATTGGACAAGTAGGCCTTAAGCTGTTCACACCTGATTCCTTCTGCCCAACATTTTACCACTTTGTACTGTAGCCTGCTCTCACACAAAGGTGGTAATTTAAATTTTTATCACCAGGCAGGGTGTAAGATGAACGGCCGTTTCTTGCCCAGTGATGAAGGTTAAAATTACCCCAAAATGTGCGACAGCTTCATTGAGAGGACTAAAGTTACTCTAAAATATTTAAATTGGTAGAAGGTAATTGTGCTGTTTGCTATCCATCCAATTTTGTCTGAGCTTGAGGGAAGCTCCATGTTCAATGGAACAGAGGCTTCTTATGGAATTGTTTTCCAGTACTTTTGATACTGTGCTGTTTTTATAATTTTTATTGAGTTTAATTAAAAATGTATTTTTGAACATTTTTCTGGGACAATTAGTCGTAACTTTAGGTATTGTTTTTAGATGTACCAAAACAACAGCCTATTATCCCGTCACTGGAAAACTAGCATTATGTGAAGCATTTACAAAGCTTTAGCAGAACAAGAACAGATTCTTAAAAAAGGGCAAGTGACCAAATATCTCATCAAAGACCAACTTTCCCAGGAACTCAGGAAGACACAAGACATCTAATTGTAAGCTGCAGAGCAGTCATCAAGTTCAAATAAATCACGGAAGTTGCATTTGATGAACCCCAAATACAATATTGTATGGTTGAAGTGGTACAAGTTGAAAAAAAGACATGCCAGGGAAATCAAGAGGCATCAGAGAGGTTCTACCCTTATTTGCCATCATGACAGCAACCATTCCTGCAGACCAATTATCTTAAATCTGTGTCCTTTGTTTATCGCCCCTGCTGCCAGTGGAAACAGTTTCTCCTTATTTATTCTATCAAAACCCCTCATAATTTTGAACACTTCTATTAAATCTCCCCTTAACCTACTCTGCTCTAAGGAGAACAATCCCAGTGTCTCCCGTCTCTGCACAGAACTGAAGTCCCTCATCCCTCGGACTATTCTGGTAAATCTCCTCTGCACCCTCTCCAAAACATCCTTCCTAAAATGTGGTGTCCAGCTGAGGTCTAACCAGTGATTTAAAGAGGTTTAGCATAACTTCCTTACTTTTGTAGTCTATGCCTCTATTTATAAAGCCAAGAAGCCCCTATGGTTATTGAGCAACCTTATCAACTTGTCCTGCCACCTTCAAAGATTTATGTATGTGAACCCCTAGGACTCTCTGTTCCTGCACCCCCTTTAGAATTGTAACATTTAGTTTATATTGCCTTTCTTCATTCTTCCTACCAAATACAGCACTTCACATTACTCTGCATTAAATTTCATCTGCCATTTGTTTGCCCATTTCACCAGTCTATGTCCTCCTCACTGTTGACGACATTTCCAAGTTTTGTGTCATCTGCAAACTTTGAAATAATGCCTCCTTTACCCAAATCATTAATATATATTAAAAAAGAGCAGCACTCCTAAAACTGACCCCTGGGGGACACCACTGTATCATTCCATCCAGCCTGAAAAACAACCAGTTCACCACTACTCTGCTTTCTGTCTCCTGCCCAATTTTGTATCCACACTGCCACTGCCCCTTTAATCCAATGGGCTTCAGTTTTGCTAACAAGTCTATTATGTGGCAATTCACCTACCTGCCAATTTGCACCTACCGGTCAAGGACAACTACCTCCTTGTTCTGGGTCAACAGGCAGTCAATTGCAAAGCCTCACCATCTGCTACAAGGGCATCTACAACCAGTCTGCCAAATGGGGATGGCAGTGCCCGTGGTCGTCAAGGTCACCACCTTTTTTTTATGCCTCCAGCTCATTCCAGGATAGCACAGCAGTATCAGCTAATATGCCACCCCCACTTATATCAGACTCAGAAATCTGCAACGTCGCATTGGGGATGATTTTAACCCTATTCGCTCAGCAGAAACCTGGCGAATGGGCCGTTAAAATCGCCCTGGCTCTTTTCTGATGCCAGCCCACAAATGACCAGATCTTTTGAAATAAAAACAGAGAATGCTGGAAACACTCAGCAGGTCAGGCAGCATCTGTAGAGAGAGAAACAGAGTTAACGTTTCAGGTCGATGACCTTTCGTCAGAATTGGAAAAAGTTCGAGATGCAACAGGTTTTAAGCAAGTACAGAGGCAGGGAAAGGGGGACGTAGTTATCCTTGATCATTGCCAAGCAGGTAAAGTGCCACACAATAGATTGTTAGCAAAACTGAAACCCATTGGATTTCACCAATCTGTGCTTGCTTAAATCCTGTTATATCTCCAACCCCCCTTTCCCTGCCTCTGGTTGTTTATTTGCTAGGAGAGCATGTCAAAATAGTTACATGTTTGACAGTTTTGGATGATGTCATGAAACATGGCCCCGATTTTCTAAGGGTGGCGGGGTGGACGGTGGGAGGGGGATGGGCAGTGAGGGGGGCGGTGCACCCTGGAGATTCCGGGGACATGGGGATCTTAACGGCAGGGCCTCATTTAAATAAAGGTTCCCAGAATCCCGCCCAAATTCTGTACCTGGCCGGGGGGCGGGAGCGGGAATTTCGCAGCAGGAAGCCGCAGCCTGGGACCCTCGGAACTATCCCCCCGAGTCAGTGGAAGCATTGACTGGAGGCAATCAGGGCAGGGGCGGGGATCCACGGCGATCGGCGGGAGGGGCGAGGGGAGCCAGGACTCGGGAGGCCCAGGGACTCCCCGGGGGGGGGAAGATTTACCTTGGCTTCTTCTGGCCAGTCGGCATCTCCCATCATGGCTGCTGCAAACGCTGCCGGCCTCCCCCCAACTTGAGGTAATGATTACTTTGAAATATTAAGTCGGCCCCCGCCTTCCTTTAGCGGGAGCCTTGTCTGTGGCCTGATTCACCGTCATTATGACGATTGCTGGAACGTGCCGGGCGCTACAATTTTCAAATTTTAATCCCTTCCACGCATCAGTCTCGCTGGGTAAGTGGGGTTTAAATCCCGGCCCATGAGTGTGAAGGTGGGTTAGCAACCATACCTGAACTCTGATTTGTCTAGCTGGCCAGAATCACACTCTTAAATGTATCATTCTTTAGTATAAACAGAAGGATAGATAGGTAACATTTAAGATAATAGAAAATAGTGGAATTAAACAGCAACATTGATGTGAAATGGATGATGATACCCAATGAGCATTCTAGTTGTCCAGTAAGACACTGTCACATGGTTGAAATTACAGTGATATTAACTTTTATTTGAATGAGACAAGGCAACAAAGTAGATTGTGCATGTATGCATGTTTTGCATTAATATTAACTAAATGATAAAGTCATTTCACTTAAAACAATGTAACAACCACAACTTTCATTTTTCACAATATGGGTCAAACTATGTGGGGGACAGATTCTCCTGTTCCTATCCATGGTTATATTGGATGGCCTGGACATAGAGAATAGACAAAAATCAGATGGGCTGGAAGTGCCCATAAGGGAGTCCACATGAAATCCCACCCATTAATTGAAACCGGTCAGATTCCCTTACGGGCATTCATTCCCACAGGAACGCGAAAATCAACATTACGGTCTCAGAGAGGAAAATGTTTATTATTTGGAGTTTGTTTCCTGTTAATGTTAAAAAAAATTTTTTCCCAATACAGTACTTTCTTTGCAGTATTATGTTCTATACAGTGAACATTTGATTTGTTAGAATAATAGAGTAGAACATGTTTCCCATGCAGCAATGTCATTGTTTTTTGATGGGAAATGATCAACCTTCGTGAAACCTTTGGTATTTCCTAAGCCACAATACTGGTTTTGCGTTTAGTTCTGCATTAAACTGTATAACTGAATCTTTAATGGCAGAAACTACAGTTCATCCTTTTTAGCTTCATTGGCAGTGTCCTCGTCTTTTGTATGCTGCTCTGTGGTTTTGTTGGTCTTTACATTAAGAATGTCATCAATATCCTGCAATATTTAGAAGAAAACATTAATCATTAGAACAGTCTTAATAGAGAATATTTGAGGGTAGAAAATGGGCCTCAAGAAAATCGCTGCAGATCACAGAATGCACTGACCAGTTCATCATCATCATCTTTCTCATCTTCCTGAGGTAATTCGCCACCATTGTCTAAAAATGTTGAAAATGTTTCCAGATCCCTTGCTACATCATAGTCGATAATCTGTAAAATAAGCAACATGCAATTTTCTTAACTTGTTACAAAATAGTGAAATATAAACTACGTGACTGGGTAGCATTTTGGGATTTGATGTGGCATCTTTTATGAAAATATGAAATCATCTTAGTTGAAAGATTGATTAGTTTGCAGTGAGGCTTGTAGGTTAAGAGCCCAATCCCACCTCCACCTGGTGCGCACACCCCATTGCCAGACCACACAGCTGATTGAGCCACTGGGGTAGATTTACCCATTTAAAACGGAGATGAAGAGGAATTTCTTCTCTCAGAGGGTCGTGAATCTTTGGAATTCTCTACCCCAGAGAGCTGTGGAGGTTGAGTCATTGAATATATTCAAGGCGGAGATAGAGAGATTTTTCAAAAACAGGGGAGTCAAGGGTTATGGGGAGCAGGCAGGAAAGTGGAGTTGAGGCCAAGATCAGATCAGCCATGATCTCATTGAATGGCAGAGCAGGCTCGAGGGGCCGAGCTTTACTGCAAACTAATCAATCTTTCAGCTAAGATGATTTCATATTTTCATAAAGATGCCACATCAAATCCCAAAATGCCTACTCCTGCTCCTATTTCTTATGTTCTTATGTTCTTATTACCCCAGAGCGGTGTCCACATTGCCGGACGGCAGAGCTCCACCACTGCTCGCCCGGTAATCCCGACGGGAGGCCCAGTCCATTTTGAAGGCCTCATTTGCATGGGGCTGGCGGGCCCCAGGCTGAAAGCTAGTGACCTGGGGCAGCTCGCCCGCACCAGACCACCGTAATATTGAGTGGCCCAGCAAGCCTCCGGGTTGGAAGAAGGTAGAGTCCAGGGTGGGCGTAAGGGGGATCTATTCTCGGGAGTGGGAGGGACACGGTGAGGTAGCGACTCATGCAGGAGGAGTCCTGCTGCTCGTGGCCCCACAAAAATAAATTCAAACTTACCTGCTGGGCTCCTCGTCGGCCCAACCGCCAGCTGATATTGGCCAGAGCATCCACAGTGCATACTCCACCCAGTACTGTCTGAAAATAGCAATCAGGGTCCTACTGACATCAAAGGTCGCTGATTTGCATATTTAAAGGGCCTACCACCTGATTCAGACAAGCGCTTCGGCTGGCCAGCGAGCAGGCCTAGGGAAGATAAGGACGGCCCCGTCGGCAGGAACAAGTCGGTAAGTCATTCCTCACCATTTTTGGGGGCGCAACTGCCCCGTTTCCACCCCCACTGAGTCATTGCAAGAATAACTGCTTTTTGCTAACTTGGTCCAGTATCTAGTAGATGGCTATTCTAATAATGATTGTGCCGACTGAACTCTAAAAATAAAGGGGCGGAGTTTTCGTTGAGCAGCATCAGCACAATCCGGGCAGAATTGGCCACACCAGTGCAAACGATCGGAGAATTTTAAACCTAAGTGCAATACGCCCAAAACCACTTAAGTTCATGTTTTCCCTGATCTTTTCCGCCACTTCAAGATTCAATTCACCCGAAGCAGGCTCCGCCCACAAAGCTGGCCACGCCGCCCCCGCCCCCCCCCCCCCCGCTCTAATTTGCGAGATTCGGCCAATTGCGTTGGTTCGGGAAGGCTCTTCAAATTGCGTTCACTTTTTTAGGCGCACAGGCACTAGTCGGCATGTTTTAAACGTTTATTCACATCAAAAAATATTTAATTTACTAAGGAACTGACTAGTGTACACCAATGAAACTAGTAAATGGTGCAGTATAGTTTGTTAAAGTCATTTTCAGTGATTTTAAAGCAGGTTACTCACAGGTGGAGGACTGGACACCCTTATTAAATAATGCTTATTTTTGGTGATAAACCCATTTTCAGCTGTATTAATAAATCTACCCCTCCTAAACACATCAAGGAATTCTTTTTAATGGAAAGAAGACAAAGAAACATTTCCATTCTATTACACTGCCCGATTGCGCTGGTTCATGGAAGATTTTACAATTCATGATTATGCAAATTAATTTTAGCAGAAACTTGAAGCCTAACCTAACCAGCGCAGTTTGGACGCAATGTCCTGATTGCGGCCAAAGCGGAAACTCTACCCCAGAGTTTTTATGATGGGCCGGATTTTCCAACCCCCACTGGTGCATACGAGGTGTGTACGCACTCGTAAGGGTCCGCGCAAGTGCCTGTTTCAGGCATGCGAAGCTGAATTCTCTTGCCAGATCATCCGCATGCCCAAGAAAAGTACCTCTGAGGGTGGAGAGTTGCGCTATTTGCACAACTTCCGCCCGCTGAATGACTGTCAAATTCTTACTGTTTAAATTATTTAATTAAATGGCATTTTAATTAATTTTAGATATGTAATGGTTTTTCTTTATTTATTTCAGTGCATTGGTGCATTTTTGCAGTCATCCCCATTCATACTTTTGACCGTTCTGTGTGTACGGACCTGTCAAAAGTATGAAGGGGGAACCCCTTCTTCCATTGGTTGAGCTGGCCCACGTGATCCCAGGGGCGCTTACTTAGAAAAGTAATGAAACCTTGGCTTTCAGTACTTTAAGATGTCTTTAGTTTATTGTTTCAAGCAACGCAACTAAATTTTCTTTTATTAAATAAATAACTGTAATAAAGACTGTATATATAATGGATAATTTTCCATCTTTTCTCAGCAGTGGGCCTTGGAAGATTGGAAATTAAGGTATCCGCCAGGCAAGATTGTTCAACCATTCAAGTTAATGGTTGGAGAATCATGCACATTGCCCAAGTTTCCAATATGTGCTGCTGATCGGCATGGACGCCACTGGGAGGCCAGTCAGAAAATTACCCGAATAGGACTTAGAATGGGAGCTCTAACAGACCTTTCTTCCTGAGCCAGCAGGGAAGTATTTGATAGTTGGAAATCCTTGGATTGCAATAGATTCAACTTCATTAACTGTGCCATCCATTTTAGCAATTACAATATTTTCATGATCTTTGTACTTCTCGCCCAGTTGATCCCAGATAGGAGCCAGTTCTTTACAGTGACCACACCAGGGAGCATCTGTGAGACAAAATTAGAACATCAATTGCCAACAGCTTTGACACCTTCATTTCACTGTGCTGATCATGTTGATGATAATGAAGGAACTCGGCCTAACATGCAGGAATGGGATGTTTGTGACAGTGTGTGTTACTGAGTCATCATTCTTCAGTAACTACAGCTAAATGCCCATTGGTAATCTTGTACTTTTCCCCATGATGATGCCTATTGTAAATGTACTAATTCTTTTAATGGGGATATTGCAGAACATTCTGAGGCTGCGCATCCCTAGTGGGGCATGACATGCAGCAGGCGACTTAACAGAAAATCATAGTCCATTGCCAGCCAATGACGTTAATGTACAGGAAACCATGGCCAAAGCACCTGTGATTTGTCAATAAGCCCGCTCTGTGTGTGGTGCCATCAGGGGCCCAGGGCCTCGAAAAGTTCCACCCATTGTCTCACGGAAAGGTGGAGAGATATTTTTTAACAATTTAGAACAGCCTGAACTGTTATCACAATAACTGTGTTTGCACTGGGTCATCCAGAGCACTAATGAATATAACATCTTGGGGCCAATTTTCATGCACTGGTATAAGCCAGGTCTAAATAGTTAAGTGCTGCTGATCTCACCAAAATAATAATGCACTAATAGCATTCAGTGTTCCAGGGTCAGCATATTTACACAATTATTCATCATTCCAGGCCCAGATTTGGATGGATGAAGGGAGCACAGCAGTGGTGGTAGCAGAATTTTAAAGATATTCTTGGGATGTGGGCAACACTGGCAAGGAAGTATTTATTGAGGTCATTAAGAGTCAACCACGTAGTGTGGAACTGAAGTCACACGTAGGCCAGACCAGATAGATGTAGTTGGGTCCCTTCAATGAAGGCATTAGTGAACCGGTGGGTTTTTACAATAATCCAGCAGTTTTCATTGGCATTGTTTGGTGCTAGCCCAGAATTTATCAGATTTATTGAACTCAATTTCACAACTGGCCATGGTGGGATTATGAATTTATGACCTCTGGGTTGCGAGTGCAGTAATAACCGCTATGCTACCGCACCCAATTGCGCCATAGTAAAATCTTAAAAGGATACAGACAATTAAGGGAAAGTGGTGGTATGAGGAAATAAACGTTCTTACAGCTTTTGGAAACACTGAAGGGCATTCCAAGGCTGAAGGGGGACAGTGCTAAGAAATGAGAGGCAAAAATGAAACCCAACATGCAGGCATGAGTCCGCAGGCACGTGAAGGAGCAGCCCAACACTTGGCCCTCTGTTTGATGGCTGCTGAAGTGGAGGTGGGTACGGTCAGGCCGGCTCTGTTTGGTACTTCAAGGCAGCATCCTTACAGGCCAGCATTGCAGCATGCCTGAAAGACATTCATTGGCATTACCATCGCCGAATCTCCCACTATCAACATCCTGGGGGTCACCATTAACCAGAAACTTAACTGGACCAGCCACATAAATACTGTGGCAACAAGAGCAGGTCAGAGGCTAGGTATTCTGCGGCGAGTGTCTCACCTCCTGACTCCCCAATGCCTTTCCACCATCTACAAGGCACAAGTCAGGAGTGTGATGGAATACTCTCCACTTGCCTGGATGAGTGCAGCTCCAACGACACTCAAGAAGCTTGACACCATCCAGGACAAAGCAGCCTGCTTGATTGGCACCCCATCCACCACCTTAAACATTCACTCCCTCCACCACCAGCGTACCGTGGCTGCAGTGTGTACCATCTACAAGATGCACTGCAGCAACTCGCCAAGGCTTCTTCGGCAGCACCTCCCAAACCCGCAACCTCTTCCACCTAGAAGGACAAGGGCAGCAGGCGCATGGGAACACCACCACCTCCAAGTTCCCCTCCAAGTCACACACCATCCTGACTTAGAAGTATATCGCCGATCCTTCATCGTCGCTGGGTCAAAATCCTGGAACTCCCTAACAGCACTGTGGGAGCACCTTCACCACACAGACTGCAGCGGTTCAAGAAGGCAGCTCACCACCACCTTCTCAAGGGCAACTAGGGATGGGCAAAAAATGCTGGACTTGCCAGCGATGCCCTGATCCCATAAACGAATTTAAACAAAGTTGAGGGCTGGCTTGAGGCTGCAGCTGACAGGCACTGCCACCGGCTGTGCTAGCCCTGTGGTGCATATTAGCAACAAGTGTCCTTGCAGCAGATGACGCAGCTCTGTAGCTGGTTCTCTGTTGACCTGGACTCTCCCCACGATTGCCAGATGTATATGGCAATACTTGCAAGTATGGTTGGTGACGTCTTGGCAGGTGTGGCCAATCAGGCTACTGTTCATACTTGCACGCTGTATCATTTCAAAGATAAGAATTGTAATTGGGTGTGCTTCCGAAGAATAATCTAGCATAACAGATCGTCAGGTTTTGACATATTGTACCTGTGCCATCAGGTCTGTTGCCACAGCCTTCCTTGCAGACAGGAGCCTTTGCATATACTGATTACCTACCAAAGTGAAGTATGTGCATCTCTATCTGCAGATGTGGATATGTGGGTACCAGCAGGTGGTCACAGACAACCTCTGGTGCAGCCAGGCCTATCTGTTGAACCTCTTTTTGTGTTCCAAAAAGCTGAAATAGTGGATTCCCATTTGGGGAACCCGTTGGAGGCAGAATGGTGCTGACAGGGAAACAACATTCACTAAACAATTGGCACAAAAGGTCAGGAGAATCTAGTGCCAGTGGAAAACAGGCACAAAGGCCGACATTTTCTGTACCCGGGTGGGTCGGGTGCAGGCGGTCGGCGTGGTGGGTCGCGACACCGTTCCTCATTTCATTCCGCTCCTCAGAGCGACTTTCCCTTACTGGCGCCGACTAAGGCAACCCTGCACGTTACCCGGCCCTATTAAATGGAGCGGGTCTGATGACGTCATCCATGACTCATTTTCAGCCAGGATATTTAAAGGAGCCATGGCCACATTGCATTTGAAGGTTCATCTAGGAGAGTACAGGCACTGTATTGGAGCATTTGAGTGTTGCTAAGCCTTGAAAACATGACTGCACAGAGCTAGAGGGCTGCACCCAGCCCTCAGATGACTCCCTACATATGCTTGTGGAGGGGGTGAAAGCATGCAGAGAGGTCCCCTTCCCTTCTGATGGGCGGAAGAGATCTCCCCAGTAGACCAAATGAACCTGGCTGGAGATAGCAGAGGAGGTGAACAGCAGAGATGTGTCAGGAGGACCTGGGTGCAGTGCCAGAAATGCTTCAATGATCTCATTAGATCAGGAGAGGTAAGTAGAAAGTCACACTCAACACTCATCCTGCTGTGCCTCTCATCACATCCCCATCACTCTGCCTTCCCAAGCCTACTCCTGCACATCCTTACTCACACCAACATACCTTGCACGTCCACCCAACCCCCTCTCTCTATCTACATTATCACATCCCCACTTGACTAACCACCCCTCACACTCACCCTCATCCTAATGCAATCATACCAACTAACAACACACAAGGAGGCCACTTGACATTGGCACCCCGCTCCATTGTAGTCACCCTCTAAAGATGTATCCCATCCATTCCTTACACTCAATCCATCACTCTCACTGAAACTTCTCTTCTTTCTCTCCTTGCAGGAGAAGTGAGCCCACAATAAGAAGGAGAGGGAGAGAACTGGAGGTGGCCCTCCATCATTGGCCACCTTAACTGCAGCAGAGGAAGTCGCCGTGGAAGTATCAGGAGTCGCAGAGCAGCTGGAGGTGGGAGTCGGAGCGAGGGGGACATCTCAGCAACCTGGTGACAGAATTACATCTAACAAAGCCACATGGCATACAGCAGTCACTCATATGGGGACTGATGTCAGCAGCCAGTGAATGTTCATCATGTTCATCATGAATGGTATCATTACCCATTCGTGATATGACATTTCTAACGCATCTCTTTACTCTCCCACAGGTCCATCAAGAGCACCCACCTCCCCACTGTCCAGGAGGAAGAGGAAGGCGACTCCTCAGAAGAGCCTCCAGCCTCTGAGGGCGCACCGTCACCAGACATAAGCGCAGAACCAGCACAGATATGCACACCTCGGTGAGTCGAACGCGACATAGAGTAGTCTTGTCACCTGGCGTGTCACAAGGCACAAATGAGCAAGAGCAGATGGTGTTGACAGGGACAGCAGTGGAGACTCCTCGTCAGAGGACGCAGGACGCTCCCAGCTCTGCTCAGCTGCATGCAGACGCTGAGCCTCGGGGGCCATCCATAAAGAGGGCGATCCTGGAGGTACAGGAAGTGCAGGAGGCTTTGACAGGTTTTGCGACAGCAATGTCTGTAAATGTGCAGAGAATGGAGGAGTCCATCTCCAACATGAGCACCACTGTGTCACAGGCGATGGTGACTGTAGGCTCTTCCATGGATAGGATGGCCATCTGCATGGAGCAGCTGATGCACCACTCACAGGAGCACATGGTCTCTATGGAGAATAGATGGCAGAGGCTCATAGACATCCTGTCTAGGAGGGATGTCAACGTAGATGTGAGTCCTCATGGCCCCACTGCTGTGCAGCAAGGTGCTTTCCAGCTCCTTGCTAGCAGGGAAGTGTGGGTGGCCCAGGAGAGGGATGACGGTGAGAGGGGACATGGAAGTGGGTGCTCCTCTCAAAGCCCTCACACTTCTTCCCCATTGCCACCCCCTCAGTCAGATCCCCAGATGCCTCCTGAGATTGCGATGGCTGATGTCTGCCCCTGCACAGTCGCAGGAGGAGCAGTCTTTGGCGGAGCCATCACAGGCCCCAAGGCCCAGAGGATGTCTGCCAAAAGTGTCTATACAGTCGCAGCAGGGAAGAGAGGAGGTTGCCTCTACCTCTGCTGAAGCCACAGGGGTAGCACCTCGTAGAAGCACGCATTAGAGAAAGGTGAAACACAAGTAGATGCACAAGGGTAAGCACTTGGGTGTTTTAATAACTGTTTGTGTAAAGTTTCCGTTAGTCTGATGTCACATATTAAACTATTTATTTTCACCACTTTTTGGTCATGATCAATTTTGTCTGCAACTTTGGAAGTGGCTTAGTGAGTTGGAGTGAATGGTGAGACGTAACGTTACCTCCAGCAATGGTGGTCATTGTGAAAGGAAAGGCTTGGTCACTTTAGGAATACTTTATGGTGTTGCTGTGGGGTGGTGGGAACCTGGCGCAGCATGTTACACACCATATGGGTGTAATGCCTGAAGTTAAGTAAATCTGGCCATGATGAGACCATCCCTGGCCTCCCGGGCAGCAATGTGCTCAGGTGCTGGTGAGATGTGGACCATAGTTTCCTCCTGCTCCTCCTCCTCATCTTCCAGCTGATGCTCCTCCTCCTCTGCAGAGGCTGTGCGCTCAGAGCCTTGCTCCTCATGCAACGCTAATCCTCGCTGCTGCGCTATGTTGTGCAGGGCGCAGCAGACCATGACGATTCTGGAGACCCTGGCTGGTGCGTACTGAAGGGCTCCTCCAGATCTGTCAAGGCATCTGAAGTGCATTTTCAGCATGCCTATTGTCTGCTCTATGACACATCTGGTGGAAATGTAGCTTTCATTATATCTCTCCCTGGCCTCAGTACTTGGCCTACTCAAGGGAGTCATGAGGCACGTCTTCAGTTTATAGCCCTTGTCTATAAGCAGCCAGCTGGAAAGATTGTTTAGAGGTGCAAAGAGCTGAGGGAGGGTGGACTGGCGCAGGACGAAAGAGTCATGGCAGCTGCCAGGGAATTTGTTGCACACATGCATGATGATCTTCCTGTAGTTGCAGACCGGCTGCACATTGAGGGAGTAGAAGCCCTTGCGGTTGACAAAGACTCTTGGGTTATGATGGTGCGCCCTGATGGTCACATGTGTGTAGTCGATGATGCCCCGTGGGAAGCCAGCCAGAGTGACAAAGCCGAGCGCCCGCTCAGTAACACTGGCTTCATTAGTGGCCATGTTGATATAATTGGTGACCTGTGTGCTGCATCTGTGGGCATCCGACTGCGAGATGCCGCAAATGTCTGCTGCAGATCCCTGGAAAGAGCCTAAGGCGAATAAGTTGAGGGCGCTGGTGACTTTGCCAGCCACTGGTAAGGCATGTCCACCCGCTCCTCTGGGCTGCAGGTCATGCTCCAACAATCTGCACATGTCTGCGATGACCTGGCGCGATAGCCTGAGCCTCCTTTGGCACTGCTGCTCAGTCATGTTGAGGAAGCTCATCCTCTGCCCGCATACCCTGTGTTGGGGGTATCGCTTCCAGCACGGTGCAGCCCTGTGCTGATGTCCTCTGTCCTGTGCAGCATCAGGTGGTTGAGGAGAAGGTTGGCGGTGTTGTTGTTGGTATGGCTGGTGTGCCTGGTGCGGCTGGTGTTGGGGCTCATCATGCTCAGATTCTGAGGACCAAGGTGAGACAGTATAAACGGGACCCATTCTGATGGAATAGATGGCAGGTCAAGTAAAGATGACAGAAGCAATCTGTCACTGGTGAGAGAGGTTCTTCCAATGAGGTGAGACTGGATGGAGATTTTGCTGGAAAGACTTGCAGCCTGCAGAAAGCTCAATCTGTGCTGGCAATGAAGTCAGCAACAGCTTCTGCCTGAGGAAAGTGATCAGCTGTGAGGTCGGAGCTTTTACTGTACATTTGATGCTGTCAAGTAATCAGCTGGAGCAATGGCCACTCAACTCCCGCCTCAGGTTGACAGACATGGTTCCCGAGCTGCGTGAATCCCAAAGCCATGCAGGGAAATTTAAAATGTAGGGGGGAAAAGGCTCTTAGGTGCCTGTAAACTACCTGATAATGATTTCAATTAGGTCACTGCCGCACCTGCAAATGCGCCTGTGGGAAAGGCGGTGGGGGCGGGATGATGGCGGGTTCCCAACCCGCTCTGAATTTTTTCAAATTTCCCACCTGACCCGCCTCCATTCCCACCGGCTACCACCCCGGAAAATTCTGGCCAGTATAAACAGCACCCATTCTGATGGAATAGATGGCAGGTCAAGTAGAGATGACAGAAGCAATCTGTCAATGGTGTGATAGGTTCGACCAATGAGGTGACAGGAGATCCTGACTTTGCTGAAAACACTTGCAACCTTTAGAAAGCTAAATCTGTGCTGACAATGCACTCAGCAACAGCATCTGCCTTAGGAAAGTATTTCAACTTTCACTCCCGACCCACCTCCAATCCCGCCTGCACAGAAGCACGAAAATTCCAGCCAAGGAAGATGAAAATGTTCCAGAAAAGGACTTTTTGGCTGCAATTTTATGCTTCGAGGCGGTTTGGGAGCGGGTCAGCTGCCTTCCGGGTTCCAGTCCCGCCCCCAACTACATCCGGCCCACAGATGTGATTTTACGTCAGTTGGCCTTGTTAAGCCCGTCCTGAGGGCTTGCTGGCCAATTAAGAGGAAGCCGGTGTCAGATGACGTCATCTGCCGGTTTTCTTAAAGGGACCATGCACAATTTTTTTGACAGTTGATTTTTCAGTGTTTGACAGCATTGAGGTACTGCAAACACTGGCAATCACTGTACAAAGGTGAGCTCTTGCACCCAGGCTCTCCAGTGACACCCTCCTTAGGCTAGAACAGATGGCAGCTGCAGGTGAGGTTACAGAAGCGATCTGTCACTGGTGAGAGAGGTTCTCCCAATGAGGTGGGACTACACATACAATTCAAAACTTGTTACCTACAGAGAAGTCTAAATGCATTAAATATGAATTTCCCAACATTTCCTTACCTCTGAAACTCACCAGTGCACCATTGGATCCTTCACACCACTTCTGCAGCTGGCATCAATGCATAAACATTACAACAGACTCACAACATGCCACACTTACCTGGCATGGTGTCGGACGTCGGGAAGCCCGCAGTAGAAGTGTCAAAATTGGAAAAAGCCTGTTAACTGCCTGTTAACAAGCAGTTAAGTGGCTATAATCCTCTTCCCGCCGCTAGATGTCGGGTCCCTGCGCAAATCAGGGACCTGACACTTGGGAAGATTGATTGGAGGCGGGTTGACAGCGGGTTTCCGACCCGCCGTCAATCTTTGCGATTTTGACAGCGGTCCCACCTCCAAACCTGAGCGCCGGCAAAATTCCGGCCTTTATTACCGTGGGCTTTAAATGAACTTCGGGTGATTTCCCAGTCCCTAGCCACCCTGCATGCCCAGTTAAGATGAACGCTATTTAAACTGAGAATATTGGACATTCAGAAATCATGTGCAGGGCATCACCAACCGTATTTCAACATTTCAGACAGGAGCTTTCTACTTCTGCCCCCAGTCCCCATGGGTCTGTTGCAAACAGGTGCAGACCCGGCCTTACAGGCCTCTACCTATTCTTCTGATCCATTACACCCCATGAATTGCTGCACACATTGGGCAAAACGGGCACAAAAATCATACTTATTAAGTATAGCTGAATACCTTCTATTTCTTAACCAGCAGCAGAAAAGATGCAGAATGGCATGATTTCTGGTACACTGTCAGGCTGACATATTTTCTAAACAGATCCTAAAATGAGAAGTGCTTGAACAAAGATTTTTAACACACAATTGTATTATTTTGGTTGTCCTTACAAGTAGTTTCGTATGCAAACTGCTGTTCCTTCAAGAATTGCTGGAGTGGTCGATTCACACTAGTAATTGGATTGGATGGCTTCAATGCACATCATGAAATTGTGCATTGCTTTCAGGACTTAGTTGTTAGACTAGAAATATCACAGTGTTACCTTAGCAATAAGCCAACTAGTTGAGTAGGCTTCAGTGAAGCAGAATAATGGGCTCAGAGTGCCATTTAACTTCACTACAAAAGGGTGTAAACTCAGTGTAAACTACCTTACCTAACACCAGTAGATGCTGGAAGAATACAAATGTATGAGGAGAAGGAAAGAGCCACCTGAATGGAAATGGAACAGCCATTGCCCCAGGTGAAATGACAGGTGTTACAATAAAAGGTAGGATCATTCATTTAAAACTAACTGGAGTTTCTGACTTTAACCAGAAAGACATGAAACAACTCTCGCATTTCTAGTTCTTTTTTAAGTCACATTTTTTTACTCGTTCGTGGGATGTGGATGTCGCTGGCAAGGCCAGCATTTATTGCCCATCCCTAGTTGCCCTTGAGAAGGTGGTGGTGAGCCGCCTTCTTGAACTGCTGCAGTCCGTGTGGTGAAGGTACTCCCACAGTTCTGTTAGGTAGGGAGTTCCAGGATTTTGATCCAGCGGCGATGAAGGAACGGAGATATACTTCCAAGTCAGGATGGTGTGTGACTTGGAGGGGAACCTGGGCGTGGTGATGTTCCCATGCACCTGCTGCCCTTGTCCTTCTAGGTGGGTTTGGAAGAAGCCTTGGCGAGTTGCTGCAGTGCATCCTGAAGCTAGTACACACTGCAGCCATGGTGCGTCAATGGTGGAGGGAGTGGATGTTTAAGGTAGTGGATTATTCTAAATTAATCTCTTTGTATAACTATATACTGATTTACTTTTTCCAAAATACATGTTAGAAAATGGCTGAACAATCAAGAGCTGGGAAAAGTTCTTTGCCGTGAACAGCAAATGAGATTCCAGCTGCAGTCCACACCTTGAGAAAAGGTTAGGAATGCACAGCAATGCTAAAAATAGGGATGCCAGTGTGAGGCAATTTAATCCTTTACTTAATGTTATCCCTTGATACAATATTTAACAACCTTTCATCCCATGTTTTTAGCACTATGTTTGTTTAAACACATGTTTGCATTGCAAGTAACAATGGGAGTACCTAAATTAGAAAAGTTTACACATATCAATAAAAGCACAAGCCCTTCTATGCGGTCCATACTATGCATGAATTTGGGTAAATTCAAGGCAAAACTCATTATATTAAAAAAAGCAATAACTTAATTGTGCTTTTTGAACGGATAGAATTCATAATCCAAAATATCTCTGCAGAAGCATGGACCAGTACTTACAGAACTCCACAAACACATTCTTAGTCTCATCAAAAGCAACTTTTTCAAAGTTCTTTCCAACCAGAACTTTAATTGGATTCTTGTCCCAGTCCTCTGGAATGTCTTCACTCTTTAGGTAAGGCTAAAATGATTAAAGAAACTTTTAGTAAAATATATAAAGTAGTACTGTAATATATTTTAAACAACTGATGAGAACCTATGTTAGTAAATGATTGACTAATTCAGATACTGGAGCAGGATCTAATTTCAGGAACTTGACACTAGAGATGTAATAGTTTACTGCTGAAATTGGATTGTTAGGACTAAGATATTACTAAGTAATTGAGATGAATAATTATGAAATAATTTCCTGTAGTTCTGCTTCCTTAGCAACTTTCATCTGTTGCAATCTGGAATGTGGTCCTTTCTAAATTACATTCATTGCTTATTTTAATCATTACAATTTGTGGAATGCTCTAAATACCTTTGATATCCTGGCTACAATTACTTGTACTGTTTTTCCTAATGCTTACTTTAAGAGAGGTCCTTAGAACATGATACTGGAACGGAGCGAAGGAAGACTTTCCTGTACTTGCAATGTTTAGCGACTTGGTGAAATCTGAAATCTGGTGCGAACGGTTTTGTAATAAATTTCACTTTCATACTCCATAACTCAACTGGAATATCGCATGTGAGCAGTATTGATGACAAAAACTTCACATCACCATCACCAAAGGTAGGAACGATACAGGAAATTAACATTTTACAATATTTTGGAAAAATAATGCTTAATCTCTCAACTTCTATCAAAAATGAAATATTACAAGAAATCTAATATTGTAGAGAGTACCTCAAGATTTCCAGCAAGACTATCCTGACAGAAGCTTTTCACATTATTTGTGGTGATGTCATCAAATGGAAACTTGTATTTCTTAATCTCGCTGATGTTAATTAAACGGATTGTAGGTGCATCCTCCCTCTTCACAGAGAAGTACCCCAGTACGTGTTCAATGTCACCATTAATTTCAATAAAAATAAAAAGGATCTGAAAAAAAGAAATGCCTGGGATTGAGGCCAGTCTTTGAAGGGCTGGTTAGCAGCATACATTTTCTTCAGAAGCGTGGTATGCGGAAAAGATAGCCCTTCTTACTTTCACTATTGCTACATGCATGGTTTCTCAGGTATTTGTGTTGTTTCTCTGGTTTACCAAAGCAAAAAAAATTGCTGATTGCCTGAACTGGAGATTAAATAAACCTAGGTCTAAAGTGCTAGTGGCTGAGGTTCTGAGTGATTGAAACTCTAACTCGGTTCACAAGCTCGCAGGATAAACATGACGAAGAAGACCATTCTGCCCACCTCAGCTCATCCATTGAGAAGGACCCTACATCCACACCCACCACGCCTGCCCTTAAATAAGTCCAACGTTTTTGCCTCTACTAATCAACCCAGAAGTCCATTGCATGTGTTGCTGAGTGTGTGTGAAGAAAAACTTTTCAATAAACTTCTCAAATTGAAGAAAATATTACCTCCACAATGCTTTACCACCTTGGTATCGCTGGAGTTATTTTCCATGCTTAGCAACTCAGGGAAACTGATCAAATGTTCCAATAGAACCAACTTCTCAAAATGATGTTATAAATATAAAAAAAAGTTAAAAGCTTAACTGCAGACTGCAGCATTTGACACGTTGGACCCCCTGTGACCCACCTCATTGTCTTAGCTGTACTCTGCTGTGTCTTTGATGTAATGCCTCCCTGACGGATTGTATCTCTGCAGACACATTGTTCTCTGTCTATATATACTTTGTAATCGATTTGTATTCCCTCACTGTACCTGACGAAGGAGCAGAGCTCCGAAAGCTCGTAATTTGAAATAAAACTGTTGGACTGTAACCTGGTGTTGTGCGACTTCTCATTTTTGTCCACCCCAGTCCAACACCGGCATCTCCGCATCATAAATATTCAGAACCAAGACAGCAGATCCTCAGATTCAGATACAAAAATGCATTTTTGAAATTGATTGATTTTCATACTAAAAACCAGCAAAGACTAGTTGAAAATATAAATGTTTACGAATGAAAATGGGTAAGAAGAAGAAACAAAAGCATTCTATTAGCACTTTAAACATTTGTAGATGGTTTATTGGGAAATAGTTGTGAGGCACTGAACAGAGGGTGCTGTACCTTGCCTCTGAAGGAAGCTGCGGCATCTCTAAAGTTCTCCAGAAGCTGATTGTGCTCCTCAATTGTCTTGTTGATGAACAATAGGATGTGGTTGTCAATTTTAGCATCAAAAATTTTAGCGTTACTCTGCAAAATTAAACATCGCAGGTGAACGATAGCGTGACAAAATTTTACAACTGTATAATTGCAATAACAGGTGCATATTAATACACCACCCTCCCCAATTCTTAGTAATGCTAAATCCTAGGGCAGGCAAAAAACAGTGAAAAAAAACACTGACCAATTTCAGGATAAACTCTGGGAAAGTTCTCCCTAACTCCCTCTGGCAATCAAGATCTGCACAGGACCACGGTTACTGCATCCCCAAACACTTAACGAACCACCGCCTTGTTCTCCTATACGTTCCAATGTTGTTAGGGTCGTAGGACCAAACAGGACCGTAAAAGAGCTTTTCCATCCGTCAGATCATTGCCAAAGCTTTGACTTCCTACCTCAATTTCTCTCTCATGGGGATAAATTTTAACCCCAAAAGCAAGTGGGTTGGGGTCGCGTGGGAGGTTAAAGAGTTAAAAAACGGAATCCCGGCCCCAACCCACCCACTTCCGGTTTTAACAGAGGCGGGACGGGGGGGGCGGGCAGCCAATCCGCTCCCAGGAGGCGGGTCGCCCATTTAAATATTATAATGAGGCTGGCGTGCCTCATGGTGATCCACCATTTCAAATTTAACTCTGGCTGGTCGGGTTTCCCGGGCCTCGGGGAACCCACCAGCTAAAGAGAGGTGCCATTCCACTTACCTGCTGGAACCAGTGTCCCTGCCTCACCCACCACCCCCAACCCCGACCCTTCCGATCTCCCCCCCCCGGCGGCCCCCCCCCCCCCCCACACAAGGCCTCCGGCCTCCTCACCCCAAGGCCTCCAATCCCCCTTCTGGCCCCCGATCGCCTTCCTGGCCCCGATGCTCCTCCGGCCCCAAACCTCCGGCCCTGATCCTCTTCAGGCCCCGATTCACTCCCGACGCCACCCCCCCCCCCGATCACTCCCTCCCTCTGCGGCCTAGTGCCAGACAGCCAGCCAGTCTCTCTGGCTAGCTGCGGTTAGGAAACAGAGCTTTGAAGTGTTAATCAGGCCCTACCGTTTCATTCGGCAGGACCTGTGGGAAACCCGTTCTTCTGGGTTTCCCGACTGCCTTCGAGCCCCCCACGCACCCCACCTCCAGATTAAAATTCCGGCCATAGTGTCGACCAAAAAAATATAATCACTCGCTTAAAATGTACAAAATCCTCTATTTGGGTCGACTATTCCATGTATTCACCACCTTCTGTATAAAGAAGTTATAAATTAACTGCATATTCACCCTTTTTTCATCTACACTTGAATCCATGGCTCCTTGTCTTAGAGGTTGTGTTAATATTGAATTTGTTCAGGAACACTGTTTCTCTATTCCTTTAAGGATATTAACTACCTCAATAAGATCACCTTCTAAACCAGCTTTTTCCCAATGCAAACAGGAGGGGCAAAATTGGGTCGCGCCCCCTTTGGGGCGCTAACTTCGCCGGGGCGCTACTTTTCCCAAAAAAGTTAGCACCCCCGCACCCGAAATTCTCTGGTAGCGCCCCAAGAGGGAGGCGGGGCACTACTGGAAGCGCCCCACCTCCCTCTTGGGGCGCTGCGAGTGAATATTGCAGCGCTACGTGCCGCTGCGTCGCACACGCCAGCACGTAGTGCCGTGGTACTGCAGGCCTTCCTCCCCTTATCAGCGGGACGCTAACGGTTACCGCCGCCGCTAACCTCCCGCTGAATTTCGCAGGAGGCTTTAGCGGCGCCGCGCCCAGGCGCTAGTTGCTTTGCGCCCCGTTAGCGCCCTCTTAGGGCACTAACAGGAGGCGCAAATCAACTGAATTTTTCTCTTTCCTTACAGCTCAAGTGCAATCTCATTTATAAAATTAGCTGGTTTTCTTTAGGGAATCAGAAATAAAAATTTAACTGTTTTTTTCCAATACGCTCACTGATGTAATTTGGAGTGGTTATCAGTTGAAACCGATTTCCTCCCAAAGTTTAGGAAACCCCTCCCCCCTTGAAACTTCCCATTGTATTTTTACAAAAGAATCAGGTCCCGAGATGTACATGCATCACATCAATGATTCAGCGTACATGTTGTATGCTGGACGTGCCATGCTGACATCTCTGATGTGATGTACATCTTTGGACCTGATTTTTGACAGGAAAAGAATTGAAGGCTGCACAATTTGGAGTTTTTTTAAGGGGAGCTGGATCATCTTTAGGTGCTGCTCTGAGGGTGAAACTGAGGTCTTCAATCAAAAGTTGACTCGGCTCACACACCAGGGCAGTGGTTACTAAAAACAAGGTCTGTTCTTCTCCAAGAATTTTTATTATCTCATCATCATAGTGCCAGTTCAGCCGTTTTAGGCAATAAACATAGGTCTTTAATTTTAATTTAAAATTAAAATTATCTAGTGGTTGAGTGAGACTCTGGGGTGAATTTCCTTGGGGTTTCTCCCTCTCCGCTGCCGTAACTTCGGCAAAAACTCCATTTGCCAGTGTAAACGGGGCTTACGCCAAATCTCCGCCAAAGTTATTGTGGCAGAGCAGGAGAACCCCTGAGGAAATTTACCCCAATGATGGTGAGCTCCCTAAATACTGTGTAAATAATTGTGGGTTTTCATTTAGCTATTTTAAATCCCCCTTTTTTTTTCTTGAGTTTTAGCAATGTTCAAAATAGAAACTAATTTTTACTGATTTTCGTTGAATTTACCTGGGATTTTGGGGTCCAATTCCTCCCCAATAATTTTCCCCCTCTTTTTTTACACTAAAACTAAAAAAAAAACCTCGAAAAAAACTTGGGTTTTCAAACTAGCAACAAAAACCCGGCTTTAATGGTCTTTACCTTTCTTCATACTCCATCAAAGGCCAGGAAAACTCCACTGTGGTCCAGTGCCGAGAACTGTACACAATATTCGAGGTGGGGACAAAGCAGTGTTCTGTAAAAACTAATTCTCACTTCCGGGGACTTGTGCTCTATTCCTCAAACTGTATTTCCCAGGATCTTGTTTGATGTTCCTTTACCACCATTGCACATTGTATTGATATTTGAAAGTGTGTTCACTAAATCCCACATATTCTGTGTTGTTTCCTGTTGACTGTTTGTCTTGTACGCCCACTGTTTGTTGCCTTTCCCCAGCTTCATGACTTTGTATTTCTCTACATTAAACACTATTTTGCACCTTTTGACCAAATATCCCGACCTACCAGGTTCCTCTGCAATTGTTTATTCACAAGCCTTCCTAATTTGGTATCATTGGCAAACTTGATTAGCCAATCAGGCACATTATAGCTAATGAGTTCTGATGAAGGGTCATCAAGCTGAAACGTTAACTCTGTTTCTCTCTCCGCAGATGCTGCCTGACCTGCTGACTGTTTCCAGCATTTTCTGTTTTTATTTCAGATTTCCAGCATCTGCAGTATTTTGCTTTAATTATATCTAAGTACATTCCTTTATTTAAGAAACAAAATAACTAAAGCTTTACGTAACATACCTCTTTGGTAAATTCAGTTACGAGGTGCAATTCATTAATTTTGATAAATTTACTGAGCTCCTCCTTAGTCAAACCAGTTTCATCGTCAATTTCAAAATCTCCTCGCCGATCATCAAACTAAGGGAACAATAACATGTTCAAGTTCCATTCAGCCAAAGAATTCACTATTGGTCAAATACAAATACATGTGCTCAAACACAATGGCTGCGATTTTGCCAATGGATGCGTCTTGGGAGCGGGTCAGCTGGTTTCCGGGTTCCAGTCCCGCCCCCAACTGCATCCGGCCAACCGGACGTGATTTTATGTCGATTAGCCTTGTTAAGTCTGCCCTGCGGGCTTGCCAGCCAATTAAGAGGAAGCCGGTCAGATGACGTCATTTGATGACGTGTCACCTGCCGGTTTTCTTAAAGGGATCACGCGCAATTTTTCTTTGACAGTTCATTTCTCAGTGTTTGACAACATTGAGGTGCTGCAAACACTGACAATGACTGTTCACAGGTGAGCTTTTGCACCCAGGCTCTCCAATGACTCCCTCCTTAGGCTAGAACAGATGGCAGCTGCAGGTGAGTTTACAGAAGCGATTTGTCACTGGCGAGAGAGGTTCTCCCAATGAGGTGGGATTAGACAGCCAATTCAAAACCTGTTACCTACAGAAAAGTGTAAATGCATTAAAAATGATTTCCCCAACATTTTCTTACCTCTGAAACTCACCAGTGCACCATTGGATCCTTCACACCACTTCTGCAGCTGTCATCAATGCAGAAACATTACAGCAGACTCACAGCACGCCACACTTACCTGGCGTGGTGTCCGGACGTCGGGGAACCCGAGGCAGAAGCGGCAAAATTGAAAAAGAGCCTGTTAACAAGTATCAAGTTCCTGATAACAGCCAGGTAAGTGGCTATAATCCTCTTCCCACCACTAGGTGTCGGGTCCATGCGCAAATCGGGGACCCGACACTTGGGAAGATTGATTGGAGGTGGGTTGACGGCGGGTTTCCTGCCCGCTGTCAATCTTTGCCATTTTGACAACGGTCCCGCCTCTAATCCTGCGTTCTGAGGACCGCCAAAATTCCGGCCAATAGTTATGTTATTTAATTTCCTGAAATTTGTATTTCTACACAATTTAGGTATGCAGGCTCTTTCTACACATTGAAGCATCAGCAAAACATTGCTAAGGAATGCTTAGGGTTTAATTTCTGTAATCAGCCCAGTTACACAAATAGGAACAGAGGAACAGGAGTGAGCCTGTTCCACCATTTGATGAGATCATGGTTGATCCCTGACCTAACTCCATATACCTGCCTTTGGTCCATATCCCTTAATACCTTTGGTTAACAAAAAGCTATCAATCTAAGATTTAAAATTAACAATTGATCTAGCATCAACTGCCATTTGCAGAAGAGAGTTCCAAACTTCTACCACCCTTTGTGTGTAGAAGTGTTTCCTAATTTCACTCCCGAAAGGCCTGGCTTTAATTTTTAAACTATGTCCCCTGGTCCTAGACACCCCAACTAGCGGAAATAGTTTCTCTCTATCCTGCCTATCAGTTCCCCTTAGTAATCTTGAAAACTTAGATCAAATCACCCCTTAATCTTCTAAATTCTAGGGAATACAACCCTAATTTGTCTAATTTCTCCTCGTAATTTAACCCTTGGTGTCCAGGGATCATTTTAGTAAGTCTACGCTGCACTCCCTCCAAGGCCAATATATCCTTCCTAAGGTGTGGTGCCAGAACTGCTCACAGTGCTCCAGGTGTGGTCTAACCAGGGTTTTGTATAGCTGCAGCATAACTTCTGCCCCCTTGTACTCTAGTCCTCTAGATATAAAGGCCAGCATTCCATTAACCTTTTTGATTATTTTCTATACCTGGCCATGACATTTTAATGATCTATGCACATGGACCCCCAAGTCTCTTCAGACCTCCACTGTTTCTCGCTTTTCACCATTTAGAAAGGACTCTGATCTATCCTTTTTAGGTCCAAACTGGATCCACACAATTGTCCCGCAGCTTGAAGATAAACACACAACAGGGACAAAGTTCAGGGTGCCAGTCTGGGTGAGAAATCTTCGATGACAGTGTTATAACTGGCAACAGCAGTGTTAACAAATCACAAACCATAGGTTCTTGGTTTCAGACATAGTTTAAAACATATGCTGTTGGAAAAACAGCAATTGAGGCTGTGAATTGGTTGACAGGCCCAATCAGATGTAGTCATGCTTTAGCTTCTGGATACTTAAGTGAACTTAAGTCGGGAACCTGCTGTCATCCCGCTCCCACCCGCCTTTCCCCCAGGCGCATCTGTCATCGTGGAGCCGACCCGACCTGCAGCGACGGGCGACCCAATTGAAATCATTATGAGGTACTTTACAGGCACTTAAGAGCATTTCCCCCCCCTACTTTATAAATGTCCCTGCATGGCCACGTGATTCACACAGCTCGGGAACCATGTCTGTCAACCTGAGGCGTGAGTTCTGTGGGCATTGCTCCAGCTGATTACTTGACAGCATGGAAAACAAACCAAAATAAAAACATGTTGATTACATCAGCTAACAGATTGATGGAGATTCTGTTCTACTTGAAAAGCTACTGGTAAATGTTAATTCAGAAATTCCTGAAGGGTTGTGAGTGCTACCCTGGATGGTGAGGGAAATATATTTTTCATTGGCCATTCTCGGCTGTTGCCTTTCAACTCAACAGGAATTGCAGTGAATTGATCTGCACTATAAAAAATGACATATACCATTTAAATACATTTTTGTGTTGTTTCTGGTCAGGTTTTTCTTACAGTTTACTGTGATTGTCCAGTTACACATTAAATCAAGTCATCAACCATAACAATTTCATTCTCATCACTCATTGCACTGGTTCAATTTGCTTTCAGTCCCTGAATATGACTAATTTAATTTTTCAGTCTGAGACATTGGGGGTGAATTTCTGTAGAGGTTCTCTCACTTGTCCATTGTTAACTTCAATGGAAGAGCTGCAGAAATCCCAGAAACACATTGTAAGTACCACTTACACCATTTGTCAGGGATTCCGCAGCTCTTCTGCTGAACTTGCATAAGATTATAAATCCACCCTTTACAATTACATTTAAAATCTGCTTAATTTTATGTATTACCTATACACACACACACATCTTTTATTTGTACCAGTTGCTGATACAAAAGTCTATAGATTTGTGACTAAAGTACCAATAACTTCCCAATTAATGTACTTTTTTAATTATGTTCTTGATTGTATTTGTAGATGAAGTCATATTACTTAATGAAAATATGATTTAAATATTTCTTTGTCACTCATATATAACTTTTATTATATTATTGTAGAGTAAAGATTCAACACCCACTATGTTAGATTAAACTTAAAGTGTGATGTGGCCATGGTCCCTTTAAGGATCCCGGCTTAAAACGCATCATGAATGACGTCACCGGACCTGTTCCATCTCATTGGGCCAGGAAATGCGTTGGGTGGGCTTAATCGGCCCCATAAAGGTAAATTCATTTTCTACAGCGTGATGGAGCCAGCAGTGGGTTCAGAACCCGCCACCGACACCGGCCGCACCGGACCCGCCTGTCCTGTCTTTGCTCTGTTGTTTTTTTCTTTCTGTCTCATCTCTGCTGCTTCTTTTCTATTCTCTTCTGCTTCTCTCTCTCTAACTTATGTTTTTGCTTCACTCTCTGGCCTCATGCTTCTCGCTCTGTCTTTTACTTTCTTGTTTCCACTCAGGTGAGAGGTGGTGGGCGACTTAGTGTGGTTTGGTGGGGAAAGGAGCCATCAAGGGCTGTAGGCTACATTTGTGGGGAAAATATGACCTCCTGCAGCTCCTTTCCATGTCCTCCCCGATCACTTGTCTATCTCCTCACCCCTCACTCCCATAACTATTCGCTTCCCCTTTGAACTACAAATTCACCCATAAATCCTGCCCTCCCCCTTGCTCCACTATCACTCATTAACCCTCCTTCTACTCCTTTCTACCCCCACTAACTATCCACATGGACAGAAACCCCCTCAACCTCAATCTGTTTCCTTCCTCCTCGCTTTTCCTCCCACCTTCCCTTCTTATCTATTTTGCTCAATGGGGCTGTGACATGAATCTGTCATTCATGAAAGAAAGACTTATGGGTGGCCTGTGGGTGGCGCTGTCCAGGGAGAGTATAAATACTCGGGCATGGGCCCAGCTTGCTCAGGACATTCTTTAACAGGAACTAGTGAAGGACACAACTAGACCTCCATGTTGTAAAACAGTTGATTAAAGCTTTGTTTAACGCTTAGACCAAGTGCCGAGTAGTTTTCTTACGTCAGGCTGTGCTTGCTTTCAAAATTCAACTTAAGCATTTATGTTTTTTTTAAAGAAATTAAATTAGAATGAAGACACTGGGCTGGATTTTGTGAATGGAGGCGAGTTGGAGGCGGGACAGCTGCTTGTCATGTCAATGTCCCACCTCCATCCTCGCCTGACCAACCAGAGGGATTTTCCTCTGATTGAGCTTGTTAAGCCCCCCCCTGCGGGCTCAGCAGGCCAATTAGGGAGGAAGTCACTGACAGATCACGTCAACGTCAGACGTGCTATCTGTTAAGACTTCTTCAAAGAAGAAATGTCAGCATTTGAAGCTGTCAAACACTGACATTCTCTTTAGTTTGATGAGACCTTGTGTTCAGGACTCATCAAACCTTTCAAATTTGTAAATTTCACATGGCTGTTGGAACAGAGGTTCCAACAGCCAGTCTGTGAAATTGACAAGCAGGATGTCGGCTCTCCTGATCTACTGTGGCTAAAGGCTGTAGAAAGAAAACAAGGTAAGTGAACACTTTTTTCAACTTATCACTCAGCTTACATACTTACCACTCCACACTTGCACCCATCACTCACCTCTACACCTTACTTCGAGGTGCCTCAGACCCCCGCAGACCTCCTCCACATCTCCTCCAACCCGGCGGGGTTCTCCGAGGTCGGGAAGCCTTCACCTGTGAAGGTAAAATGGCACTAATCCTTTTTTCTGCCTGTTAACTACCTGTTAATAGGCAGTTAAAAGGATTAACTGCCTTTCCCGCCTCCAGGAGCCGGGACCCGAAGCTGCACCTCTTCCCGTCTCCTGGCAAAAGGGTACGGAGGCGGGATGGGGGCGGCTTTGCCAGCCGCCCCCACTTTCTCCGAGTTTACCGGCTGTCCCGCCTCCATGCCCACCTCCTCGGGGCTTGGACAATCCAGCCCACTGTCTGTCTGCCTTTTCCTATATATGTCCCCCTTTCGCACATAGGTGTATGCAATAATTGCCAATTAACTTTTCTAAATGTCAATGTAACAGTTAAGATACATAGCTTCAAAATGCAATTAAAAAAAATTGAACTGACATTAGTATCAAGAAAAACTCTCCTTCTTTCACACTCTCACTGACCCAGTCTATTCTTCTCTCTTTTTTTCTCAGCTAAATATGCTTTCTAACGTTTATAGAACAGTAAAGTTACAACAGACTGGAATCAGTGCCTAAGGTGGCAGAGCCTCACGAAGGCTGATACTGAAGATTATCAAGTAGCAGCACTTAATTTCAGAGTATAATCTAGACTTAACTTACTCTACCTCTAGCTGCGAAAGGCATATTGTTTCACTCCTTGTTCTTCAGTATAAGGGGAACTTTCTCCAACATTAGGTAAAGAACTATGTTAATTGTATTCCAAAAGTGGCCAATGCAAAGTCTCACCCTCTCTGTTGAAAAGTGCCTGGGCTCAACTCCAGTCTCCTCGCCCCACCCCTCGCTCCCCTGCAGCCTAGCAAAGACTGAGAACTCACAATCCCACAATGCTGGGAGACAGGTGTGAACCTATTTCCTTTCACATCTGTGATTTGCTTCTACAACTGAATGAAATGTGTTTGGAACAGTATTAAGTTTTGCTCAGGATTTTTGTGCATTAACCAATAACTGGGAGGACTGGTTCAGAGACTGTACAATTAAGTGGGGAGAGGTTAGTAAACTTGGTTCAGGCACTGTACGATTGGATTAAGGGGTAAGTGATTAGTAAATGGGTATTCTATAATTGGATCAAGGATGTATTTGTCAAATTTCAACCGTTTTTCACAATGAAACAGCTAAATAAAAAAAGTTCACACCACTTACCTTTTTGAACAATGCTATGGCACTCTTCGATATGCCATATTTCTCCAAAATCTTTGCATCGTTGGTGACAGCAAATGGTATATCCACAACATAATTTGCTGTCTCTGAAAATGTTTTCACATCGTCATTTTCAAGGTCCTCAATAAAGAAATGCAAAATCAGTTCTGTAAAATACTCCAGCGAATCAAAAGACTATTTAAAAGGAACTAATCTGAATACTTGCACATTTATTTTACAGGATTTTTGAAAATCCGCGCCAATAAAATGATTACCTTGAAAAAGCCAACAATGACAATCTCAGCTGAATCAATGAATGCTTCAGCTTCAGCGACACTGTCCAGGAATGTATAGCTCGGACCAGCTCTTCTTTTTAGCCAGTTGACAATGCCGTTGGCATTTCTTTTCCCTGAAGGAACATGAAACATCAGCTGAACGTCAAACCATCTTGCGGTTCAAGTAATCCAAAATCATTGGTGAATGTGTCTATAATCAACATTTGCTCCACTGTAATATTTGACTTCTCTGACAGATTATTCTAAGTAGAAATTAGTTTCTCAAAAAAAAACATTTCTGCAATAATTGAACAAATGTGATGGGTCCAGTCCATAATTGGGGGGGGGGGAGATAAAGTGACAAGTATTGAGATGTGAAAACAAATAATGCATCTCCGTGTGGCATAATTACAAATTAAAATTGTGACAATAATCTCTTTCATAAAATAGAATGCAACTCTGAGGGACTATTCTGCTGTCAGGGAATTGTTTATATTAATATCATTTCATCAGAATGAAACCACAAAGGGGTCCATATTTAGTTCAAAAAATAATAGCTTTACAAAGGTTAGTAGGACGTTATCAAGTAGAAATGGCCTGATTAGGGTGGGAGTAGGCTCGTGTGCAGCATAAACATGGTCCAGTTGGGTGAAATGGCCTGTTTCTATGCTGTAAATTCTATGTCTATATTTTGCAATGGATTAGATGCTTGCTTTTCACCTCTCGGACTTGGGTTCAAATCCAGCCCAGTCTGATGGGATGAATCTCTTCTACTGGCTCTAAGGGTCCAATGTAAAATGCATGTTGGTAGTGTGCATGGGCTCACAGCAAAAATGGTCCCTAATTTGGTATTAACTGGCAGTATTACTAACATTGCCCAAATGATGTTTGGTGTGGAAAATGGAAAAATGCCACACTCAGTGCAACAGGGGTGCTCTTCTGAGGTTGGGACTGACACATGTTGCTGGGGTTGGGGCAGAGATGAAGACAGGGGCAGAGTGAATGGAATTCTGCTCTGCATCTAGCTGTGTCACACCTGACCTGGGAGTGAAATGGAACCCCAGTGCTAACCTCCCGTACTAACTTCCCTTACCTTAAGGAGCCGAAAAAAGGTATTTATACAAAAATGGGCTATGGGGGAGAAAGGACAAAAGTAGGTTAATGCTCCATTGTTCGTAGTGGACAAGCTCTCACCCTATGAAAGTGGTGATGTCCAAGTCAGCAGGCAAAGTCTGAGGGATTCACTTGCACCTCATATAGCTAGCACTCAAACAAGGTAGTTTCCGGGACTGCCCATACTATAAAAATGCCATGGAAGATGTCCAAGAGGCTGTTTCAGGACTACTCTTATCTATACTTGTCAAGTGTTGATAGTATTCTAGGCTGTAGCAATCATTTTTGATTTGACTAAAGAGAATGCATAATAATTCAAACCAAGGCACATTCCACAGCGCCTGGAGTCAGACAGATTGTTATGACAGCATTGGAGGATGCTACATGACTGGGACATATGGATGAGTATCAAATAAAAGGCTGGTTAGTTGGGATGAAGGGAGATCTCCACTGAGAGTCTTAAAAAGGGACTGAGTAAGTTTAAGTTAACAACTATGATAGCTTTAATTATCTGTGAATTGAAGCTGATTATAGCCTCCAAGAAGATGTGAAAGATGTCACCTCTTCCCATATAAATCAGGTACTCGAGGACTCGAACACTGAAGTCAAAAAAGAGTGTGCTATGATGCAGTGCAAGATTTGTGACTGGCTCTGCCTGGATCTGACTGTAGGGAGATGTGACATAGATTGTGCTTTATATTATCTCCCACTGCTCAAATAAAAATAATATAAACACAGGCATTCAGACTCTGGTTATAGAACACTCGGGGTTTCACTCCTATAGTTTATGTTGTAACCCAAATTTTGTTCAGAGCATGCCCTTGTATTCACTCATTTTATCCATTATTGTACTCCCTTGATCGAGTATTGTCTCTAACTTTAACATACTCATTATCTATCTGATCTGAAGTCAGTAAATACCTGATGCGAGTCATATTACCTGTGTAGTCACTAGGAGATTTTCTGTCACTCCCCTTAAAAAACTTTATTGTTGGAAAGTTTTGGATAGCAAATTCTGAACCAAGCTCCTTCTCTTCTATGACATCAACCTTGGCCAGTTTGAATTCTGAAGATTCGTTCTTCAGCTGTCCTGCAGCAGCGGTGTATTCTGGTGCCAAACTCTGACAGTGGCCACACCAAGGGGCATCTTTTAGAAGGAGATGCAGAAATAGCGACTTTAAGATTAAACAATTAACTGAAGCACTACACATCGGGGAACAAACATTCAGGCATCAACACAAATAAAAAAGTTTGCAGCTCTCTCGTTCTGTTTTTTTCAGTAAATTGCTCTACCATATCATACAGTAGGATAAATACACCTTTGCTGAGTCAAAGGTTGAAAAGCACTTACTTTTTAACTTTGGGAAAAAAGTAAACATAAGGCTTACAAAAACTACCCTAAATAACTTATTTCTTTTCTTAAAAATAAAGCAGCATAAGTTCAAGCGTTGTATTTTAGTTTGCTCAAAATAATTCTACGATTGTACCCAAGCCTGGCATAACTGATTTCACTGGACAAGTCGATTCCAAGAAGGTTGTTTGAAACGCACGAGAAACAATAGCTGGCTGTGAATACTTTTGCTGAGTTCCTAGTATTTGCAAGTACAACCAGATTACACATAAATTGTGCCTACTTACATTATGGCTTCATGCTGGGTGGTCAGCATGAGGGATTTGCAAAGCACGATAAGATACTGGGGTGCCACATTGGTATTAATGCAATCTTACTTGACATTTCTGCTGCTTACTTGGGCAGGTTTTGGTGATGGTAGTAGCACTGAATTAGAGTGACTTTTGATGGCTCGCATTTTCGCTTTTACGCAGTAATAACAGGGCAGAATCGTTCCGTACACCCTGGAACATGTGCCAGTTATTATTCCAGTTCTTTGTTTCAGAATATTATTTAAGGGATGAACGACAGTTCTTTAAGGTACTCAGGAAGCATAAGTTTGACCTCATCCTCAATGGTACAAAAGTGTTTAATTTCCCAGAGGTAGCGCTATATCAGTTTCAAAGACGGTAATATTATTCTCATACATCACTTTACACAGAGCAGGTGTTTATGCCTGACTAAAGCAACAAGTTGCAATGTAGAGCAAACTTTACTACAAATAAAAAGGTGATATATGTTTGTATTAATTCGTAATAAAGAAGTCCTAAAATAATTAGATACAAAGATTTGTATTTACAAATGGTTTCACATTCACACATAGAGGATCAGAATTATAATTATGCATGGATAAAGGAAAATTATCAGTTTGCAATTATAATCAACCAGTTATGTATTTGGTTCCAACACATAATTATTTCAAGTAGGGTGCAATATTCTATTGATTAATTGACTAAATGTATTGTTGAATATAGAGTTCAGAAATGTGAAATGTTCACATTTTATGGTGGAATGTTATATTGATATTTGCATGCACATGATTTGTCAAGAAAGTTGTGTTTTTACTTTCAAACATGTAAAGCTTGCAAAGAAAAAATGAGTTTGAGTGAATCATGCTTACTTACAAAATTCCACCAGAAGGTATTTGTTCTCCCTTAGCGCTCTCTCGAAGTTGTGTTTGTTCAGCACCAAAACGTCCTGGTCTTCAGTAATCTCGTCCGAAGCGACTTCTTCGGCATCTTCCTTTGGCTCTGATGGCTCTTCTTCCACCTCAGTTTCTTCGGCCCTCACAGCAGCAAGGAAGGCCAAGGCCAGCATTAAGAGGCACCACCTCGCCATGGTGACCAGGAAAAGTCAGAAGTGCACGCTGCCGACAAGCAGCACTGATAAAGACAAGGCCAACGTGACGCCTGCCTGACAACACCTCGTGGAATATTATTACTGGTTTGTGGTACTAAGAGAAGTACTCGTGGATTACCACTGGCCTGCGGAATTAGAATATGACGACGTTTACATTGTAGCATGATTGATGCTTGATGTAAGATTACAGCACATAGCGACAAAATCAACTTCCACCAAGGTAATCTCAGCTGGATAGTGATCTTAGCAGTGTAAAATTGCTGAAATAATTTCATTAATTAAAAGCTGCCCTCCTGAATTTATGATATATCTGTATTTCATGACATTAATTAAATTTAGTCACTATTTTAGCCCATTAATAACTGCATTTTCAGATGGTTTGAGGTATTTTTTACTAAATGTAATCTCCAATAATTTTGCTGATATCGGGGCTTGTTGCTTCTCTACAGTCTCTATTCATTTGACTCTGTGTATTATGAGTAATATATACATAAAGTATATAAATCTAGCTGTATAAGTACCTTCTGTCCTCACCAAATTTCATTTTCTTCACACCTCCAGTTCTCCATGAATTTCTAAACTAATTGGAGCATTCTGAAACAGTGGTTGTATAATTTTGATGAATGGTCCACTAATCAGAAGATTTAGTCATTTGAAAAGAATTGGTGTTCAAATTCTATTTAAAGCCTGATATTATATTATTTATTAAACACTTATGACAGGAAAAACGCTTTCTGAAATAACACAATCTTCTGCTAACTCTACATTCTATCTCTCTTGCCCAGTAGCGGAGCAAGCTTTAGCTGACTGGGGATTGGCCGACTTGGCAGGAAGGGGACCGAGCTGGGAACTGGGAATGCCGACTGACTGGCCGGAATTTTGTTTACCTGGGCGGCTTTGGTGCGGACGGTTGGCATGGCGGGTCGGGACCCCATTCCCCATTTCATGCCGCTCCTCAGAGCGACTTTCCCTTAATGGCACCTATTAAGGCCGCCCTGCCCTTTTCCCAGCCCTATTAAATGGTGTGGGTCTGATGACATCATCGATGACTCATTTTCAGCCAGGATATTTAAAGGAGCCATGGCCACATCGCATTTGAAGGTTCATCTAGGAGTGTGCAGGCACTGTATTGGAGCATTTGAGTGTTGCTAAGCCTTGGCAACATGACTGCACAGAGGCAGAGGGCTGCACCCAGGCCCTCAGATGACTCCCTCCATATGCTTGTGGAGGGGGTGAAAGCATGCAGAGAGGTCCTCTTCCCTTCCAATGGGTGGAAGAGACCTCCCCAGGAGCCCAAATGAGTCTGGCTGGAGATAGCAGAGGAGGTAAACAGCAGGGATGTGGTGAGCAGGACCTAGGTGCAGTGCCAGAAACACTTCAATTATCTCATTAGATCAGGAGAGGTGAGTGCAAAGCCACACTCAATTTCATCCTGCGGTGCCTCTCATCACATCCCCATCACTCTGCCTTCCCAACCCTACTCCTGCACATCATTACTCACACCAACACACCTTGCACATCTACCCATCCCTCTCTCTATCTAGATTATCACATCCCCATTTGACTAACCACCCCTCACACTCACCCTCATCCTAATGCAAATAAAACAACTAACAACACACAAAGAGGCTATTTGGCATTGGCACCCCACTCCATCATAGTCACCTTCTAAAGATATAACCCATCCATTCCTTACACTCATGTCATCATTCTCACTCAAACTTTTCTTCTTTCCCTCCTTGCAGGAGAAGAGAGCCCACAATAAGAGGGAGAGGGAGAAGGAGAGGACCGGAGGTGGCCCTCAATCATTGGTGACGTTAACTGCAGAGGAGGTCGCCCTGGAAGTATCAGGAGTCGCAGAGCAGCTGGTGGTGGGAAAGAGAGAGAGGGGGACATCTCAGCAACCTGGTGACAGAATTACATCGCGTACAGCCACATGGCATACAGCAGTCACTCATATGGAGACTGACATCAGCAGCCAGTGAATGTTCATCACGTGCATAATGGTATCATTACCCATTCTTGATATTATATTTCTAAATCATCTCTTTACGCTCCAACAGGTTCATCAAGAGCCCTCCGCACTGTCCAGGAGGAAGAGGAAGAAGCTCAAAGTGCTCACAGTTCTCCCCTGTTGTATCCCCTAGTCAGAGCCCCACATGCCTCCTGGGATCTTGATGGCCGAGTCCGCCCCTGCACAGTTGCAGGAGGAGCAGATTTTGGTGGGGCCATCACAGGCTCCAAGACCCAGGGGACATCCGCCAAAAGTGTCTATGCAGTTGCAGCAGGGAAATGAGCAGGCTGCCTCTACCTGTGCTGAAGCTACAGGGGTAGCACCTCATAGAAGCACGTGTAAGAGAAAGATGACACTCAAGTAGATGCACAAGGGTAAGCACTTGGGTGTTTTAATAACAGTGTTAAGCTTCCGTTACTCTGATGTCACATATTAAACTATTTATTTTCACCACTTTTTGGTCATGACCAATTTTGTCTGCAACTTTGGAAATGGCTTAGTGAGTTGGACTGAATGGCGAGACACGGTGGCATAGTGGTTAGCACTGGTGCCTCACAGCGCCAGAGACCCGGGTTCGAATCTGACCTCGGGTGACTGTCTGTGTGGAGTTTGCACATTCTCCCCGTGTCTGCGTGGGTTTCCTCCGGGTGCTCCGGTTTCCTCCCACAGTCCAAAAATGTGCGGGTTAGGTTGATTTGGCTATGATAAATTGACCCTTAGTGTTAGGGGGGGATTAAATATGTGGGGTTATGGGGATAGGATGGGATATGTTAGGGGGAACTAAATATGTGGGGTTACGGGGGTAGGGTGGGATATGTGTACTGTGGGGATTAAAGCAGGGACAGGGTACTGGATTTGGATGATCAGCCATGATCGTATTGAATGGTGGAGCAGGCTCGACGGGCCGAATGGCCTACTCCTAGATTCTATGTTTCTATGTTTCTATGTTTCTATAACGTTACCTCCGGCAATGGTGGTCAGTGTGAATGGAATGGCTTGGTCATTTTAAGGATGCTTTATGGTGTTGCTGTGGGGTGGTGCCAACCTGGCGCAACATGTGGCAGCCATATGGGTGTAATGCCTGAAGTTAAGTAAATCTGGCCATGATGAGGCCATCCCTGGTCTCCGGGCAGCAATGTGCTCAGGTGCTGATGGGATCTGGACCGTAGCTTCCTCCTGCTCCTGCTCCTCCTCCTTCTCCTCCTCTGAAGAGGCTGTGCGCTCAGAGCCTTGCTCCTCATACAGCGCTAATCCTTGCTGCTGTGCTATGTTGTGCAGGGTGCCACAGACCACGATGATTCTGGAGACCCTGGCTGGTGTGTACTGAAGGGCTCCTCCAGATCTGTCAAGGCATCTGAAGCACATTTTCAGCATGCCTATTGTCTGCTCTATGACACATCTGGTGAAAATGTGGCTTTCATTATATCTCTCCTCAGCCTCAGTACTTGGCGTCCTCAAGGGTGCCATGAGACACATCTTCAGTGGATAGCCCTTGTCTCCAAGCAGCCAGCTGGAAAGTCTGTTTGGATGTGTGAAGAGTTGAGGGAGGGTGGACTGGCGCAGGACGAAAGAGTCAAGGCAGCTGTCAGGGAATTTGTTGCACACATGCATGATGATCTTCCTATGGTTGCAGACCAGCTGCACATTGAGGGAGTGGAAGCCCTTGCAGTTGACAAAAACTTCTGGGTGATGATGGGGTGCCCTGATGGCCACATGTGTGCAGTCGATGATGCCCAGCACCCGTGGGAAGCCAGCCAGAGTGGCAACGTCGAGCGCCCGCTCAGTAACACTGACGTCATCAGTGGCAGAGTTGATATAATTGGCTGACTTGTCAAACAGGGCATCGGTGACCTGTGTGATGCATCTGTGGGCAGCTGACTGCGACTGTGAGATGCCACAAATGTCTGCTGCAGATCCCTGGAAGTAGCCTGAGGTGAAGAAGTTGAGGGCGCTGGTGACTTTGACAGCCACTGGTAATGCATGTCCACCCGCTCCTCTGGGCTGCAGGTCTTGCTCCAGCAATCTGCAAATGTTTGCGACAACCCGACGTGATAGCTTGAGCCTCCTTTGGCACTGCTGCTCAGTCATGTTGAGGAAGCTCATCCTCTGCCTGTATACCCTGTGTTGGGGGTATCGCCTCTGGCGCGGTGCAGCCCTGCGCTGATGCCCTCTGTCCTGTGGAGCATCAGGTGGTTGAGGAGAAGGTTGGTGGTGTTGTTGTTGGTGCTGCTGGTGTTGGGGCTCATCGTGGTCCAATTCTGAGGACCAAGGTGAGACAGTATAAACGGTACCCATGCTGATGTAATAGAAGGTAGGTCAAGTAGAGATGAGAGAAGCAATCTGTCAATGGTGTGAAAGGTTGTACTAATGAGGTGACAGTGGATTCCGAATTTGCTGAAAATACTTACAACCTCTAGAAAGCTAAATCTGTGCTGACAAAAGCGCTTTGAGACATCCGGTGGTCGTGAAAGGCGCTATATAAATGCAAGTCTTTCTTTCTTTTCAATGCACTCAGCAACAGCATCTGCTTTAGGAAAGGAACCAGGCATCAGGTGGGAGTATTTATTGTGCTTTCCATGCTGTGCAGTAATGAGTTCCATCAATAGCCACAGAACTTCCGCCTCAGATTCACAGACGTGGTTCCTGAGCTGGGTGAGTCCCGTGCTGATGCAGTGAATTTGGAAAGGTAGGGTTAAAAAGACACTTAAGGGTCTGACAACGACCTAATAATGATCTAAATTAGGTTGGCCACCTCTGGCGTTTGGGTCGTGGCCACGCTGGCAAACGCGCCTGAGTAAAAAGGCGCGAGGAGGCGGGATGAAGGCGGGTTCCCAACCTGCTCTGATTTATTTCAACTTTCACTCCCGACCCACCTCCAATCCCGCATGCACGGCAGCGGGAAAATTCCGTCCATAGGTGAAGCTGGGAACCACACAAATTTCCAGGCAAAACCTGATGGCCGAAGACGGGTGATAGAGGTTCCTCGGAGCGTACTGGAGCCACGTTGGCTTACCTCAAAATGATTGGGGGAGGTCGTGACCCTCCCTGACCACCTCCACCTTCATCACAACCTCCCTTGTCTCGTTTTTATGGATACACTGCTGTGAGAACTTGCTCTTTATTTCCTGCAAAACACCAAATGAGCTCCGCCGTGTATTCTCTATTAAAATAAAGGATTATTGCCCAGTCTCCTATTATAAATCCTTTCTCAGGACCTCAACACTGTGAAGCTCACTTCCCTCAGTCTTTCTTTCCTCTTATTATCTACAAGCTAGTATTGGTTAACAACTGTGTAACAATGTTTATTCTGGCATATAAAGAATCATTTTACAAGTTTGTGTTGCCATTGGCAGTGCGTATCAGAAATGTGGGTGCACTCTGCCTGTGACTTTCTGACTATTATGAGAAGTCGCACAACACCAGGTTATAGTCCAACAGTTTTATTTGAAATCACAAGCTTTCGGAGCGGCTGCTCCTTCATCAGGTGAAGTCCACCTGACGAAGGAGCAGCAGCTCTGAAAGCTTGTGATTTCAAATAAAACTGTTGGACTATAACCTGGTGTTGTGCGACTTCTCACTTTTGTCCACCCCAGTCCAACACCGGCATCTCCGCATCATTTCTGACTATTAAGTTTATGATCAAAAAATTGTGGGCAATGTGCGCTCGAATGTCCGCTATGTGCTGTCAGTTGCCGAGGTTCCAAGCTAGCAGCATGGACACGTACAATGACCCTAACAGTGTTATATCTGTGCTAAAATACTACTGTTAACGTTAGACACACAACGAGAAGCCAATTGTGAATTAATTCGTGGTGCCAAAAATCAAATGTTATACAGAGATATATATATACACACACATCCTTACATTGATAACAATGCAATGGGTTTCATTTCAAAGGTTGTTTAAGGGGTTTAAATGGCACTGGCTTTAAACTGAACAATGTTTTGTTCGACATTAGCAAAATACTGCAGATGCTGGAAATCTGAAATAACAGCAGAAAATGCTGGAAACATTCAGAAGGCCAGGCAGCATCTGTGGAGAGAGAAACAGAGTTAACGTTTCAGGTCTGGGACCCTTCTTCAGAACTGGAAAAAGCTGGAGAGGTGCAGAGACAGGGGTGGGGGGGGGTGGGGGTGGGGTGGGGGTGGTAGGGGAGGAAGGAATTGAAGGAATATACTGTGCTAAGGTAAGAGGCAGGAAAGATAAAATGTTGCAAATGGGGATGGCAAAAATCATACAGCATGAAAAATGGGAGCAGGGGTTATCGTTTGAAATTGTTGAACTCAATGTTGAGTCCAGAAGGCTGTAAAGTGCCTAATCGAAAGATGAGGAGCTGTTCTTCAAGCTTACGTTGAGCTTCATTGGAACAACGTAAGAGGCCGAGGACAGAGAGATCGTTAACTTTATGAGTGAGTTACTGTGTGATGAAATGGTATCTGCTGTGTATGTAGACCTTAAATATAGGTGTGAGAAACTACCAGCCTTATCCATATGTGCAAGTGGTTTGATTTGGTGGATTTTTCATGCCTTTCAACTTAGAACAAACAAGTGATGGGAAGTTATAACTCTTCAGCAGGTGCAATGCTACACGTGGCGATTATTGATAAGTGCAATATGTCCACTCCATTCGCTGGCCTCCCCCCCCCCGGAAGGACTGGACTTCGATACTGGAGTCATTCTCAGTGACGCTGCCAAATCGTGAACCAAGCCAGGAGGACTTTATTAAAACATTGGCTGATCAGTCACTGATTTCTAAGACAGCAACCATGATTATACTTACAACTGACCAAGGTGAATATACCAACAAGCAGAAACAAACAAATCATACAGCATATTAAATCATTCACCGATGAAATCCTATTTTATTTGTTTTAAGTTTCATAATGTGTTTAGTTTCATGTGATTTATTCTGTCATGTGTAAGCATTTTTTGAAACCTGGCAATGCTCTTCTGTCCAGCCACACTATTATTCCTTACTGTTTAAACCAACCTTCTATTGGTCCTCACATATTTTTAAGATTTTAGCCATAATTCAAACCACACCCAGACAAGCCAAGCTTATCAGAGACATTCTTTAATCATCCATACACAATTAATTCAGTGCAAACAGGTTCATTGCTACCCATCTAAATTGTTGAAAAGTGGGAAAGGAGGGTTCATATATGGAGAGGTGGTTGATCTGCTGCTTTTATTTTCACCTATAGCCATAAAGGTTCGACGAGCTGTGACCATCGTTGCTGATTTTCTATTTCACTAATTTAGTGATGGTAAAATAACTAATGTTCCAATATAACGTAACGTAATAAAGCATATTTTGCAGCTTAGTAACTGGAAATGAACCACTTTACCTTTGACGAGCAGTATGGTCCCTGGAGTGCTCTCCGCCAAACTGAAGAAGTTCCACTCGGGGCCCGGATCCGCGGATTCTCGGGTTCGGATTTCCCTTTATTCTCTCCCCTCCTCCTCCGCTCCCGATCTCGTAAAACTCACCGATTCCATTCTTACCGGACACCGGCCTTACCCCAGATTGTCCGTTCAGATGCCGACTCCCCTCAAACTGTGTCTTAGGAGGCGGCAGCAGCACCGGATACAAATCCGCCGAATCCCAAAAGAACAAAAAAATCAAGGACTGCTGGTAGGTGATTGGTGGGTGAGTATTAGAGTTTTATTCTCTCTGACTTAACTAGATAAACTAATTAATATAACTATAAATAATCGTGTGAATAAAGACTTTAATTAAGAGAGCGAGAGAAGCGGCCGGAGATAAAGGTAGGCCTGACGTTTAAAAGTCATAGGGCGAGAAATTCATCATCGCCCAGGAGAGGGCGCTAACTTTAGAAAAGTTTGAGATTTGGCGCCAGGCGCTAATGAATCTCGCTGCACACAAAATTCATTGTCATCGCCCAAAGAAAGGATGGGAGCGCTAAATCAAACGCTAATGGCCTAGCTCAGTGGCATTACGCTCAAAGCGCTAACCAATATCAGGTGCTGTCTAATCGCAAGTCATCATTGCCACAGGCTCTTTCCAGTTCTTAAGGGGAGGTTCATTGATGCTGCAGAACCTCATTCTCAGCATTGCTGGCTGGGAACCTGTGTCAGCAAGCAGGAGCGGGCCAACCCCAAGGAGCCGGACGACTCAAGCAGGTGTCATGATGGCAGATCCACACCCCAGGGAGAAAACCCGCACATTTCTCGGACCAAGCATTGGAGGAGTTGGAGTCCGCTGTGGTGAGACGGAGGGCGGTGCTCTGCCCGGCAGGTGGCAGGAGGCCCTCGCCGCAAGTCCTCCGCGCCATGTGGAGGGAGGTAGCCCATCAGGTCTCAGGCAGCACTGTGGTCCCCAGGATCCACACACAGTGCAGGAAGAAATTTAACAACCTCACTCTGGTGGTCAGAGTGAGTCAATGCCTCAACAAATGATCTGAACCACAGTCTGCACACACTGGCCAAAGCACCACACTCCCAGCACTCACGCACCAACAATCTCTACCAACCAATACTCACACCCACATCTCACCCCTTGCACACAATGGCAGCTATTCAACTATGGCAGGCACATCACCCAAACACATTGCTCCACACTCACTCACACACTTTCCTTTCTCTTGCAGGCCAAGGTGGCTCACAGCAGCAGGGAGCAGCAGCGCACAGGCGGGAGACAAGCTGACACCCAACCACTGTCTGAGCTAGAGACTCGAGTGCTGCAGATTATTGGGCGCCAGGTGGTGGGTGCCGTGGCCATTGGAGACGTTGACCCCCTTGGGGACAACAACGGTATGTTCATCCCTACTCCTTCTTCTCACATCCCACTTCACCCTCACCCCACAAGCGTTTCGCACTTTCCAGCTAATCATGCTGTATGCATGCATTTCTCCCTTCCTGCCCCCTCCCCTCACCTTAACCCGACTCTTGTGCATTTAGGCTTTCAGATAATGAGCAAGCACCAGAACAGCCAGTCCCTGAGGGCACCATTGAGAGTGAGGCGGGAGAAGAGGAGGAGGAAGAACACACCGCGTCACTGCATGTCACACCCGCAGGCACCAGCTCAGATACTGGCACTACGCATTCTTTAGAGGCTACTATAGTAGCGGGATCTGCACAGGGTGATGCACTGGGGACGAGTGGGCTTCAGCAAGGCCAGGGGGAAAGGGGAGCTCAGGAGCCAGCTCCTCAGAGTGCGAGTTCGCGTGCGAGTTCTGCTGCACAGGACTCAGATGAGGACCTCGATGGGGAGGTGTTTAGAAGAAGGATGATGGGCATGAACACGGAGATCATAGGTGCAATGGCAAGGGTGCCCGAAAGCCTATCAGCAATGGTAAGGAGCGTGGAGGAGTACGCCTCGAACATTGAACAAGGCTCTGAGCACACCATGGAGCCCATCATTTCCAGTCTGGAAAGGATGGTAAACTCCCAGAGAGACCGTGGCGACCCAGACCTGATGCCGTGTGTGATGGGCAATCTGGCAGCTTCCATTGCAGCACAGGCGGAAGCAACACAACGTCTTCGTGCTGTAATGCAGTCTATGCTTGATGGCATCCAATCTCAGACTGCTCTCATGCAGTCTCAGCTTGATGCCACACAATCTCTGACTGCTGCCATCGTGGCTGGGTCTACCACTGTCAACCGGGGCTTTCACGGTGTTGCAGCAGGCCAACAATCTGTGCTCCAACAGATTGCTAGGATGCTGAGGTGCTGCCCTGGGGTAGTGGCAGTGGGTCAGTGGAGCAGGAAGCTGCTGTCCTCTCTCACAATGACAGGATTCCTGCTCCCACCACTGGCACTTGCCATTGCCCTTGTCACTGCCTGTCATCCAGCCCAAACTGCTGCCGCCCATGCTGAGGTGGTGCAGTTTACAGCCGGGCCTTCCAGGCCCAGAGCTGGTCGAGGGTGTCCTGCAAGGCCATCTGAAGTCTCCCGCACGGACACTCAGCAGCCTTCCACCAGCCGTGCTGCAGCCAATGGGCCAACACTTCATAGGAGCTCTAGAGTAGGCAAAGGCACAGTAACAAGAGGCACTAAGGGATTGTACAAGGGTGAATAGTTAATATTGTTGTTGTAAATATGTGTTCACTGATTATTGATAAATTTATTAATTCACTTCGGATAATTTTGTACTGTCTCTCATTTCAGCTGTGCACTGTGATATGGTCTGCGACAGGGATGGAATGATGGGGATGTGGTGAGCAATGGGGATCTGGGGTTGAATTTACTGGAACCGCAGTCTGATGAGGTGGTCACGGACCACCATTCCGGAAGGCCGATTGAATGGCAGCCTCCTCCCTCACTCGTGTTCCTCCTCCTCCTCCTGTTCCTCCTCGTCTTCCTCCTCTCCCTCTTCCTCCTCCTGAGGTGGTCCCGCAATCCCTGCTGGCAAGGGCTGGGCCCTCATGATGGCCAAGTTGTGGAGCATGCAGCAGACCACCACAAAATGGGACGCCCGCTCCGGCGAGTACTGGAGGGCTCCTCCTGAGCAGTCAAGGCAGCAGAACCGTTGCTTGAGCACTCCGATGGTCTGCTCGATGATGTTCCTGGTGGCAGCATGGCTCTCATTATATGAGTGCTGTGCAGGAGTGTTGGGGTTGCGGAGGGGAGTCATGAGCCAGGTGGAGAGCGGATAGCCCTTGTCTCTGACCAGCCAGCCGCGCGCTTGATGTGATGGCTGGAAGAGTGCTGGCACACTGATCTGGCACAGGATGAAGGCATCGTGGCTGCTGCCAGGATAGTAGGCATTCACATTGAGGATTCGCTGTCTGTGGTCGCACGCTAACTGCACATTAATGAATGGTAGCCTTTGCGGTTACGGAAGATCTCAGGATTGTTATGTGGTGCCTGCAAAGCCACGTGGGTGCAGACAATGGTGCCCTGCATCATGGGGATGCCCGCTATCCTGGCAAATCCACATGCATGCTCGTCCTGCTTCTCTCTGGTGATGGGGAAAGAAATGTAGTCCCTTCTCCTACTGTAGAGAGCCTCAGTGACCTCCCAGATGCAGTGATGGACGACGAACTGCGAGACGTTAGCTATGTCTCCTGTTGTAGACTGGAAGGATCCACTGGCGAAGAAATTGAGGGTGACCTTGACTGCCACTGAGCGAGCCGTGGTCGCCCTGACCTGAGGTTGGAGGTTTGGTTGCAGGAAGTGGCAGAGTTCTGTGACCATCTCCTTGTTGAAGCGGAGCCTTCTAATGCACTGCTCCTCACTTAATTGCAGGTAGGAAAATTGCTGTCGGAAGACCCTTCCAGGGTAAGGCCTCCTGTTGAGAGCTCTCATGGCCCTCCTCCTCCCTCTGGCCACATGTTCCAGTCTTTCTCGCTGCCTGCGCTCCCTCCGCCGTAGATCCTGGAGGGCGAGGTCGACTACCAGTACAGCCCCCATTAATGTAACCAAGTTTAGCACTTTGAAATTTTTTGAGAATAAATGTAACCAACTTTTAGTAGCCACAAGACTAAACAACCTTTAAATGACTGAATTAAACTGTTGCACAATCGCAAACTTACAAGGAAGCAGTGGAACAGCACTGTAGCTCTTTCTCTTACTACTGTTCGGACCTCGAGAATTATGAATTAGCTTAACAATGACAGACAAGGATGTGATCAATAAAATTGGTCTTTATTCAGACTATAGTTCAAAATTCGAGTGTGCATAGAAGAACCTTTGGCAATAAATTCAAAGAACTCTCGGCAATAAATATGCCTGCAACTTATTAATTCAAACTTACATAAAAGTACCCCCTTAACAATTCAAACGTACATAAAAGTACCCCTTTAACAACATCTAAGCTTATATCTGGCTTTCATACATACTCCTTTATCTCTGGGTGATCGGTCCAGGGAAATTGTAAGTGGAAACATAGACTGGCCAGCTTTCTCAGCTCATTCTTCCTCCTGCTCTGCCTTCTGTGTTCCTTCTGATCTTGAAAAACTCCCGCTCCTGGGTTATTTCTGTGAAAAGGCTTCTTCTATCGTAAATTATTCTTTGCCTCCCTCTGATAGGTCGGTTTCACTCCAAACCTTCCCTGATTGGAGTTCCTTCTGCATGACATGTTCCTGTTCCTGTGAGCTGTGTGGGGGCGGGACTTCCTTGTCAATCATGTTCCTCCTTCCTGTCCATGTGACCTCTCAAACAAAGAGCACATGTGACCACCAGGCAAAAGAGCCCCTTCTGGCTTCCGCCATTTTGTCTCTTCACAGACAAAGAACACCTGCTGATTTCCTACAATTTGAATCTGTTCGTTCTCATCTCACAATTCGTTCGCAATTTCGATCTCCACACGGTAGCAGCGGTTTTATTACACTTTTCAGAATCTTACAGTCCTCCCTTAAATGTCTCTCATGTTTATTCATGTGCAGACATTTCACCAGAGTTGGAGCAGTATGTATTCCAATCGGACATAGTCCCCTTTTATCCCCTATAATATAATATATCTATACCCCATTTCACATTATTCAAACTAATTCTGGAACAGTCCCCTCGTATGCCTAAATTGTCTTCCCTTGTTCTCTCTTTGGTTACGTCTTGCCCGCATTTCCCACTCCCACATCAGCACGATCACACACACTAGCTGTAACCATAACAGAGCTTGTGAGCACAGTCTTACCCATGGAGATAAGTCTATAAAATTAAACCCATATCCCACCAAGAAGTCGCCTCATTCATTAACGAGATTATTATTCTGGCATTAGCATCATTCCTCCCTTTTAATACTGAGAATGTCCTTCCCACTTCTCCAATCGTTTCACAAACTCAGTGAGATTTTCATTTGTCCAAGGTAACCCATATCCAAAAATGGACACGTATTTCCCCAAATCATCTATCTCGGTTGATGCCTTAACATGCATTGGATTCTGATCCATTAAAGGCAGAATAGTCCTGTTCCCGATTTTTACCATCCTTTTAGGTTTAATACACACAGTACTGTTAGATACCAGACATATTGATAATAACCTCCCTTGCATCTAATACATCATGTAACATTGACAACTCACTCGGAACCAACAACAATCGGTTAATCGAAGCAGGGAATGGGGTGGGGCACTCTTCACTCCCTTCATCGGGTGGCACTGGTTTCTCTTTCGCCTTTAATTGAATGGCTTCTTTGGACTGATCAGGACATTGAATATTATCATCATGATTTTTAATTTGAGGATCATCATGGGAGAAATTTCTGCTTAAACACATATATACTCCTGTGTGATTACTTGACCAGAAATTTGTCCAACAGTAACTTGTCCCATCAATTAACGGGATAGCTATGATTCCTCTTGCCTTCCTCAATCTCAAGTCATTTGCGGTCTCACCTGGAGTTCTAGGATCTTCCCGTTTGGGGTGGTCTCATTTGAGCATTTTAAACAAATCCTTTGCCCCTCATGCACCCTCTGCTCCGTTACCCTCGCTGTCCAATTATGACATGTTATAGTTTGATTTTTAATTGTTACATTCATCTCATTTACAACAGAAAACCCTGTATCCAGTGAGGTTATGGTTCCATTGATGCTGTTTCTGAGCTGCTGTGATTCCTGATATAGTTCAATCCCATCCACTACGAGCATCAAAGTGCTCAATGCGTACAGGAGTTTCCCCATCCTGGAGCTGGTAATCTCGCACCATCAACACTCATCTGGCCCCCTGCTTAAAAGAAAAAACAGACAATCCATTGCGGCTTTCCGAAGAGCCAAATGGGTTAATTCGTCAATTTCCGACCCCCTTCTCTCAATTTGGGGAAACATCCACTCAATTTAAAACTTAAAAATTTAACAATGCCCAAAATGTTTACAGAACCCACATCTGCTTGTGGAGCTATAAACAGAGTTCACATCTGCTTGTGGAGCTATAAACAGAGTTCACAGCTGCTTGTGAAAAGAGTTAAAAACAGAGTTCACAGCTGCTTGTGAAAAGAGTTAACTTCTTTCTTTTGCATTTCAAAAGAAGACAAACACAGACATCAATCACTGTCAGGTTTGGTCACACAACTTCACAGCTTTCAAGTAAATCTTTACTTTTGCAAAGTCTTGTAACTTTAAAATCTTTGTTACGATCCTGATCAATTCACTTTAACAGGTAAAAAAACCCATCCTAAACATTCTTCTGTGTTTACAATACCATTTCCTTTTTTTTTCTGGTCACCCATACTTGCAATTAGTCAAAATTTTCCAAAAATTGTTGATGTGTTTTTGCCACATATCCGGAACTAGTAGCTTCCACACAAATTTACACCAACCAGAATTTCACCGTGGCCACAATAAAAGTCTGGTTTTAATAGGTTAATTAACCTCAATAACTCCAATTCAATTCAAACCAATATTATTTAAACTAAGCACTATCACTTGAAAAACAAAGGAAGAAGCCACACTAACAAAGAAACATTCACACATGCTTTGTAAATGTTCAAATTCATTTTATTCCAGGCACATTAACTTCAAGGATGAAGCTTATCTTTTGTAAAACAATCTCCACATCAAAACTTAAAACAGCACACGCTTGTCCATCATTCAAGACAAGACAAGCTCTCAGTACAGAAAAGTGGGTGGAGCTGAAACAAACACACCAGACACTTTGGGCTGGATTTTCAATGACCCGTGGAGTCGGGTTTGGAGGCGTGTGGGGGGTTAAAGTTGCAGATTCGGGGGTCCCGACCCCATCCCGACTCCATCCCGCCTCCACGCAATTTTGACAAAATCGGTTGCGGGGTTCCCGACTCCGTCCCGCCTCCAAGAGGCGGGAGAGGCCATTAAAGCCCTTAACAAGCCCTAAATTGGCTCTGTAATGCCATTTTGAAACGTTTTAGCTAGTTTAACCCTTTTCCGATGTGAAGTACGCCTGATGTGAAACACGCCAGTGAAACCTGGCGGGAGCACAAGTGGATACAACGGAGATGTGATGAAGGTAGTAGTAGTATTAGGTCTGAAAGTTGCCTCTGATGCTGCTGCATTGAATGTCTTCAGAGACTGCCTGGGAGGACTTGATTGCAAAAACAAATTTCTCTCTCTCTCTCTCTCTCTCTCTCTCTCTTCTCTCTCTTCTCTCTCTCTTCTCTCTCTCCTCTCTCTTCTCTCTCTTCTCTCTCTCCTCTCTCTCTCCTCTCTCTTCTCTCTCTTCTCTCTCTTCTCTCTCTTCTCTCTCTCCTCTCTCTCTCTCTCTCTCTCTCTCTGAGCTGCTGCTCATTTTGCATCCAGGTCCACTCACAGCAAAGGCCAGGCAATCTCTGAGACCAGGCAGGCAGTCTCTGACCTGCAATGATGACATCATCAGAGGAGACTTTCAGACTGAAACCACTAATTGGTTCATGGGTTCCCACATGCTGGAACTCAATTGCCCAATTAAGTGAAAATTGCATCATTCATCCACATTAATCTGGAGTCGGGAGGGCAACACGAAATGCATGTAACATGACCCCAACCCGACCCCAAGACAAAATCCAGCCCTTTCTTTCAAAGACAGAAAACTACCACACTTTTAACACACACTTTCACACAAACTGAGATTCCAGCATTCCTTTCTGATCCTTTCACTCAGCAAACCGTGTGTTTTACTTGTTTTGGACAGAAACTAATAGCTTTGTGTCGGTAAAACTTCAATTTTTCCCTTCTTTTTCCTTTTCCTAAATTGCCTCAACAACTTATTCTCCCAGTCATATCTCACTTGCGGTTGCATCATGCAGCTCCAACCGTCCCCTTTATTTCCCTTTGGGATTACCCGCACCTCTCCTGATTTATCCTCTTCTGCTACGCCCCACAAACAATCATTATGCCGGTCCACTATCACATTGTGGGCCAGCCTCCAATCAGAGCCTAGCACCCCATGCCCTTCGTTATCCCAATTCATAAGAACACATTCCCACTTCGATTCTAGTCCCCCTACCTTAACTTTTAAAGGTCTTGATACCGCCCCTGCCTTTTGGTTGTCCATGAAACCAGCTAACACGTATGGTGTTCCTGACGACCATGGGGAACTATCAGGACATTCCGAGTGAATCACGCTGCTTGAGCTCCGGTATCCACTAGACATGTCCCGTTTGTGTGTTCTACTTCTACTTTCACACATGGTCGTCCCCAGTTGTCGTACCTGAGGGGACACGGGTACTCGGGCTGGGCGCGGCCCCTTCATTGTGATGTTAATGGTGTATCGCTTCCTTTTGCAGCATCCACCTTCCCAGTGACCCCTCATTGTTTCAGGGCTTCCACTAAGGCCAGCACCGCCTGATCGGTTACGGTTGCCTTTGTCTGCTCTGTAGGCGCAGTGGGCCTTGTAATCGGTTCTTCGTTTCTATCTTTCCTCGGTCTTCTGCAGTCTCTAACAAAATGTCCCTTTCCTCCACAATTAAAGCATCACTTATCCTCCTTAGGGGGGTAATCTCCTTCCTGTTTCCATCCCCTTGTCTCAAACACCTTATCCTTTTGTCGCGACTTAATTAGGCCCCCCTCGACTTCTTCCTGTCTTTCTCTTTCAAAAGCTAGGGTCATTTTCCGCAAGGTCTGTACCTCAGTCTGGTCGCCTTGCGGGTCATACCATGCTTCTGTCACTGCTCTAATATGTGGCAGGCTATTGGCTATTAATGCTCGCAGGCAATGATTCAGAGGCCCTGCTGCAAGGTTAGCTCTAGCAAGTATCCCTCCACAGGCCGTGTTATATACCGGCCAAAACCTTTCTGCATAACTTTCAGAGCTCTCCCCGGGTCTTTGCTTAGTTTTGCCCACCTGTTCAAATGGATTACCTGATCCATACCCTAGTGCTATCGTGATTTGGTCTTTAACTTCCTGCAATGTTCCTGCACCCCTTTTTGTGGTGGCTGGTAAGCCACTTAAGACCGATATTGACAGTGTAAATAGTAACATCTTAAGGTGTTCTGGTTCATCACACTCATTTATAGAATCATAGAAAGTTACAGCACGGAAGGAGGCCATTTCGGCCCATCGTGTCCGCGCCGGCCGACAAAGAGCTATCCAGCCTAATCCCACTTCTTGGTCCATAGCCCTGCAGGTTACAGCATCCCAAGTGCACATCCAAGTACTTTTTAAATGTGGTTAGGGTTTCTGCCTCTACCACCCTTTCAGGCAGTGAGTTCCAGACATCCACAACCCTCTGGGTGAAGAAATTTCCCCTTAAATCCCCTCTAAACCTTCCACCAATTACTTTAAATCTGTGCCCCCTGGTTTTTGACCCCTCTGCTAAGGGAAATAGGTCCTTTCTATCCACTTTATCTAGGCCCCTCATAATTTTATACACCTCAATAAGGTCTCCCCTCAGCCTCCTCTGTACCAAGGAAAACAAACCCAGCCTATCCAGTCTTTCCTCATAGCTAAGATTCTCTACTCCCAGCAACATCCTTGTAAATCTCCTCTGTACCCTCTCTAGTGCAATCACATCTTTCCTGTAATGTGGTGACCAGAACTGCACGCAGTACTCTAGCTGAGGCCTAACTAGTGTTTTATACAGTTGAAGCATAACCCCCCTGCTCTTGTATTCTATGCCACGGCTAATAAAGGCAAACATTCCGTATGCCTTCTTAACCACCTTATCTACCTGGCCTGCTACCTTCAGGGATCTGTGGACATGCACTCCAAGGTCCCTTTCTTCCTCTACACTACTCAGTGTCCTACCATTTAATGTGTATTCCCTTTCCTTGTTAGCCCTCCCCAAATGCATTACCTCACACTTTTCTGGATTGAATTCCATTTGCCACTGTTCTGCCCACCTGACCAATTTATTGATATCTTCCTGCAGTCTACAGCTTCCTTCTTCAGTATCAACCACACAGCCGATTTTAGTATCAGCTGCAAACTTCTTAATCATACCCCCTATATTCAAGTCTAGATCATTGATACATACCACAAAAAGCAAGGGACCTAGTACTGAGCCCTGCGGAACCCCACTGGAAACAGCCTTCCAGTCACAAAAACACCCATCAACCATTACCCTCTGCTTCCTGCCTCCGAGCCAGTTTTGAATCCAACTTGACACTTTGCCCTGGATCCCATGGGCTTTTAACTTCATGACCAGTCTGCCATGTGGAACCTTATCAAAAGCCTTGCTAAAGTCCATATACACTACATCAAACGCACTACCCTCATCTACCCTCCTTGTTACCTCCTCAGAAAATTCAATCAAGTTTGTCAGACAAGACCTTCCCTTAACAAATCCGTGCTGACTATCCTTGAGTAATCCGTGTCTTTCTAAATGAAGATTTATCATGTCCTTCAGAATTCGTTCCAATACTTTTCCCACCAGCGAGGTTAGGCTGACTGGCCTGTAATTACTCGGTCTATCCTTTTCTCCCTTTTTAAACAAGGGTATCACATTAGCAGTCCTCCAGTCCTCCAGCACCACACCTGAAGCCAGAGAGGATTGGAAAATGATGGTCAGGGCCTCTGCTATTTCCTCTTTTGCTTCGCTTAACAGCCTGTGATACATTTCATCCGGGCCTGGGGATTTATCCACTTTTAAAGCTGCTAAACCCCTAAATACTTCCTCTCTCGCGGCCGCAGCTGCTACTTCCTGAAACATAATTGTAGGGTCATCTCCCATTTTTAGTTTCCCTAAATCACACACCATTTCTTTCAATTGTGTGGTGTTATACGGTATGGTATAATCACTCTGTAATACCCCTCTATTCTGTGCTCCTGCAGGGGGACCAGATTTCTGCTGCCTCATAGGATTCTATGGTAGTGGAACCGGGGGTTCCGGTACTTCTGGCAGGGGTCTCAATTCCCCATATTGTGGCCCATCATCAGACCACTTTCCTTCCCCCTCGATATCCCCTTTCTCTGGGGTCATTAAGCATATTATCCCCTTCTCTACCGATAGACGAGCTTTCAATCTCTCAATTTCCTTTCGGCATTTAGTGTGATCAGCTTCTCCTGCTTTTTGTTGCTGCAACACCTTAAATGCTGTTCTTACATTGCTTAACTCTTCCTCAGCCGAGGCTGCCTGCCGATGTTGCTTATGGCTTTCTTTCTCCCATTCATCAGCTCTTCGCCAATACTCCGTCACCTGACATAGTATTCTATGTTACTTTCCCCTTTCACTTTCTCAGCTTGTCTGTGTTCTTTTAATTCCTCTAAATCCTTTAGCAAACGGTTCACCACCGCTTCCCTGTCACTCGCCTTTTGTTTCAGTTGCTCAATCTCTTTCTTATTTTGAACTAAATGGGGTAAAAATTCACTTGGTTGCGCCACCCGTTAGCGCCTTAAGAGGGCGCTAATGGGGCGCAAAGCCGCTAACGCCCGGGCGCAGCGATGTTTGCGCCGCTCGAGAACTTAACTTGAGATTGTGCGGCGGCGCTAAAACTTACCGCTGCGACCACCTGCGCGCGCAGATTGTGACGTCATTCCATGGTGCAACGCCCTTGGGGCGCCCCGTAGCGGAAATTGAGTGGCGCCCCCTGCCTTACCGCCTGGCGCTTCCAACGACCAGAAGACTGGAACGCTATCAATTGCTGTGGGGCTGGGGGGGGCGCTATTTAAAGGGGGCCTCTTCCTGTCTTTTATTGTTGGTGACATTTTTGAACTACGCATTCTGAGAGAGAGAGGGAGAGACTTCTGGAGAGATTCAACGTTGTGTGAAGGAGTTTTGGGTACTGAGCAGCACTTTGCAGGTTCATTTTGATTTGCCATTCCTTGTATCGATTTAGCAGAGACCGTGGGAGCTGCACTCTGAGCTCTTTGCCTGGTGCTCTCCATTGTTCTTTCCAGCACATTTGATGTACAGGTCTCTCCAGGCCGAGATTCAAGGCAGCAATGAACAGGATGTGGATGGAAAGCAAGATTAACCCTCCCCTTTAAGAACTGGCCCGTGCCATTGTGTGTGTGTTCCATTGCTGACTGACATTACATGAGCTTCGCCAGCGCTCCGAGTTAGCGCCTCACTGCTCGGCCTTTGCGCCTTAAGAGAGGTGTGCAGCGCCTGCTTTAGCGCTCCACTCACCTCCCGGGGCGGTAAAAGTGAAGTTTCCCGTCAGTGCCGATAATTAGCGCCAGGCGCTAATATTTGCGTCCGGACGATATTTGCGCCCCAAATGGGGCGCGACCTAATTTCTACCCCAATGTCTTTGATAGGCTAACAGCCATACCGCTTTATACCATGGCACCTTTCCAAACGGACCTTCCGTCCATTCCTTTGCTTTTTGTACAGGGTCATCATTCTGTACAATATCTCTAACCCATGGTTTATCTGTATCAAATTTTGAACTAATATATTTTGCTACCAAATCCTCCATACTTCTCACTTTCTTGTCCGGCATTATTATAAAGATGTTTTTTCCCCTCAAGGTCCCTCCGTGGTTCGCCAATTTATGTAGGTCATTCTCTTACTACTGTTTGGACCTCAACAATTATGAATTAGCTTAACAATGACAGACAAGGATGTGATCAATAAAATTGGTGTTTATTCAGACTATAGTTCAAAATTCGAGTGTGCCTAGAAGAACCTTTGGCAATAAGTTCAAAGAACTCTCGGCAATAAATATGCCTGCAACTTATTAATTCAAACTTACATAAAAGTACCCCCTTAACAATTCAAATGTACATAAAAGTACCCCTTTAACAAAATCTAAGCTTATGTCTGGCTTTCAAACATACTCGTTTATCTCTGGGTGATCGGTCCAGGTAAAATGGTAAGTGGAAACATAGACTGGCCAACTTTCTCAGCTCATTCTTCCTCCTGCTCTGTCTTCTGTGTTCCTTCTGATCTTGAAAAACTCCCGCTCCTGGGTTATTTCTGTGAAAAAGCCTCTTCTATCGTAAATTATTCTTTGCCTCCCTCTGATAGGTCAGTTTCACTCCAAACCTTCCCTAATTGGAGTTCCTTCTGCATGACATGTTCCTGTTCCTGTGAGATGTGTGGGGGCGGGACTTCCTTGTCAATCATGTTCCTCCTTCCTGTCCATGTGACCTCGCAAACAAAGAGCACATGTGACCACCAGGCAAAAGATCCCCTTCTGACTTCCGCCATTTTGTCTCTTCACAGACAAAGAACACTTGCTGATTTCCTACAATTTGAATCCGTCCGTTATCATCTTACAATTCGTTCGCAATTTCGATCTCCACACGGTAGCAGCGGTTTTATTACACTTTTCAGAATCTTGCAGCACGAACCTGAAAGCTGCGACTCATTACTCCTGATCCCTTTAAGTAGTGCCCCTGGAGCCGGCTACTGACTGCTTCACGCCTTCTCTCCCTGACGCTGTCGGGGCGAGGTGCTAAGGCAGGGGGCGATACTCAATTTGGCAGGTCGGGCGCCCAGTGAGCTTTGCACGCTCACTGATGTCACGATCTGCCTGGCGCTGAAGTCCCCGGCGCTAACTCATAGCGGCGGCACTACGGGGCGGGGCCAGATTTGACGTGCGGCGCTGGATTCGCCTCACCGCTGCACTACTGGGCTTGGGCAGTAAGATGAATAAGATGAAGCAGAAAAAGGGGGCGTATGACAGATGTCAAGTTGAGAATACAAGTGAGAATCAGGCTGAAAATAGAAAGTTCAGAGGGGAAGTGAAAAAGAAAATAAGATGGGCAAAGAGAGGGTATGAGAATAGATTGTCAGCTAATGTAAAAAGGAATTCAAAAGTCTTCTATAGGAATATATATAATAAACAGTTAGTAAGAGGAGGGGTGGGGCCGATTAGGGATCAAAAAGGAAACCTACACATGGAGGCAGAGGGCATGGCTGAGGTACTAAATGAGTACTTTGCATCTGTCTTCACCAAGGAAGAAGATGCTGCCAACATCATAGTGAAAGAGGAGGTAGTGGAGATACTGGATGAGATAAGAATTGATAAAGAGGAGGTACTAGAAAGGCTGACTGAACTTAAAGTTGATAAGTTACCAGGACCGGATGGGATGCATCCTAGGATGCTGAGGGAAGTTAAGGTGGAAATCGCAGAGGTACTGGCAATAATCTTCCAATCTTCCTTAGATACGGGGGTGGCACCAGAGGACTGGGGAATTGCAAATAATACACCCTTGTTCAAAAAAGGGTGTAACAAAGGATAAACCCAGCAACTACAGGCCAGTCAGTTTAACCTCCATAGTGGGGAAGCTTTTGGAAACGATAATCAGGGACAAAGTTAGCAGTCACTTGGACAAGTGTGGATTCATTAAGGAAAGTCAGCACGGATTTGTTAAAGCCAAATCGTGTTTAACTAACTTGATCGAGCTTCTTGATGAGGTAACAGAGAGGGTTGATGAGGGCAATGCAGTTGACGTGGTGTATATGGACTTCCAAAAGGCGTTTGATAAAGTGCCACATAATAGGCTTGCCAGCAAAGTTGAAGCCCAGCGATGATGGCAGCAGCCAGTGCATGCGTTGCCTCAATCTGAGACTGTATGAGACCAGTCTGAGATTGGATCACGGCAGTCAGTGACTGAATTGCAGCACTAAGCTTTAGTGTGGCATCCGCCTGTGCTGCAGCGTAGTGCTCCACACTCCTTGCCAGTGCATCAATGCTTTCGGCCACCCTTCCCACTGCACCCATGAGCTGAGTGTGCATGTCCACTGCCTGGGTGTTCATTTCAGCGATGAGTTGCTCCTCCTCTGTGACCAGTGCAGCAGGACTCGCTGGCCTACTCTCCCTCCGGGGAGAAGGCCCCCTAGCTTCCCTAGCCACATCGCGTTGCTGCAGCCCGCTGGGTCCCGGAGCTTCACCCTCATCAGACCCTTCCCCCCTGCTCCCCTCCAGGGAAGATGTGGTCCCAGTGTGGGCATGGGCTTCCTCGGGAGAGGGTGGCGCTGAGGCTCCGACTTCCTCTTCCTCCTCGCCTGTGGCTTCGCTTCCACTGGCAGCTTGAGGGCCCGTCTCCTCAGCTGGTGAATCACCATCTGAAAGCAGGGAGGTACAAGAGTGGCTTTAGCGTGAGGACAGGGGGGGCAGTAAGGGAGGAAGGAGTGGAGTGATTAAGTAAGTTGGATTGAAAGTGTAAAAGGCTGGTGTTGTGAGGGACAAGTGGAATGAGAGAGGAGAGAAAGCTGATGATCTTACCATTGTTGTCCCGAACGAGGTCGACCTCTCCAGGGGCGACGGGACCGATCACCTGGCTTGCCACAATCCTATGGACGCGCGCCTCAAGATCGCTGAGGGGTTGCAGCTGAGGCGGCCCTCCACCCGTCCGTTGCTGCTGTCTCCTGTTGTGAGACAGCTTGGCCTGCAAGAAAAAGGACGGCGTCTGAGTAAATATGCAGCCATGGTCTTGCCTGATGTGCCTCCCATTGTTGAATAGCTCTTACTGTATGCAGCCATGGTCTTGCCTGATGTGCCTCCCATAGTTGAATAGCCCTTACTGTATGCAGCCATGGTCTTGCCTGATGTGCCTCCCATAGTTGTATAGCCCTTAATGTATACAAGGTGTGGAATGTGCGTGTGTGTTTTATGAGATGGCCATAGGTCTTGGATGAGTGTTGGGCATTGGGGTTTTAAGACCCTCTGGCCATAGAGTGAGGTTGAAATGGAGGGATGGAGAGGTATTGAAAAAAAGCCACTGACCCTGACGTCCCGAGTGAGGTCGTTGAACTTTTTGCGACATTGTATATGGGTCCTGGGCACCTCTCCTGATTTAACAGGTTAAAAATGCTGCTCACTGGGCAGCCATCTCTTTTAAATGGATGGTCATCTCACATCGCTGGTTAAATATTCATCTACTTAAAACTGCCACAAACCAACACTTAGCAGTTGCATTGATTATCACTGTTATCGGGCTGAATTTTTACTTTGAATAGTGTGCAGGTTTGTGAGCAGGCAGTGAAAAGCGCTGAAATTGACGGTGCGTCGGGAAACCAGCTTCCGCCTTTAACTCGGGCGCGTTCGTCAGCACGCCAGACACCCGCTCGGAGGCTATTAACAGCATTTTTAACCTGTTATTGCAGGTTTTACTGGCTGTCCATGGGATTCTCGGGCTTGCTGAACCTCGCCAGTGAAAGCAAGGCGAGAGCAGAGCGGCCATTGTGGGAGTTGAACAGTTGACAGTTAAAAAAATCAGATAAATACTCACACCTCACACCTGCTTCCTTGCCGAAGGGAAAGGCTCTTGCTGACACCACTTGTGCTGAGAGTTTGCTTTCAGGAGTTGGCTGGTGATTTCTACAACTTTGGAATTCACTCTCTCTACAATGGAGGATTGTGCCTCTGATCTCCACTTTACTTGGCATATATCAGATCAGCATGGGTGCCGCTTATGCTGTTTCACCTTGGACCTCAGATTCGGACCAAGGTGAGCACCAGCAGCAACGACACCAACCATACCAACAGCAGCAGCCTTCTCCTCACCGACCTGCCACTCCACAGGAGAGAGGGATGAGCACAGAGGTGCAGCTCGCAGGAGGCGATACCCCAACACAGGGTATATAGGCAGAGGATCAGCTTCCTGGACATGACTACCTCAGGAGGCTCAGGCTATCGCGCCAGGTCGTCCCAGACATTTGCAGCCTCCTGGATGAAGACCTGCTGCCCAGAGGACCTGGTGGACACGCCTTACCAGTGACTATCAAAGTCACCACCGCCCTCAACTTCTTTGCCTCAGGCTCCTTCCAGGGATCTGCAGGAGACATTTGCAGGATCTTGCAGTCAGCCGCCCACTGAGGCATCACCCAGGTGACCGATGCCATGTTTGACAAGTCAGGCACCTATGTACACTTTGCCACTGATGAAGCCAGTGTGACTGAGCGGGCTCTCAGCTTTGCGGCTCTGGTTGGCTTCCCACAGGTGCAGGGCGTCATCGACTGCACATATGTGCCCTTCAAGGCACCTCCAGATCACCCAGGAGTGTTTGTGAACCACAAGGGCTTCCACTCCCTCAATGTGCAGCTCGTCTGCAACCATAAAAAGATCATCATGCATGTGTGCGCCAGATTCCCTGGCAGCTGTCATGATTCATCCCTCCCTCAACTATTCGCACCTCTGACCAGACTTACCGGCTGGCTGCTTGGAGACAAGGGCTATCCACTGAAGACATACAACACCAGGTTATAGTCCAACAGCTTTATTTGAAATCACAAGCTTTCGGAGCGCTGCTCCTTTGTCAGGTGAAGTGAAGAAATGCATATAGGCACAGCATATATAGTCAGAGAACACTGCCAGATGATTACAGTTAATCTTTCCAACTGCCCTTTATCACACCTCGGCAGAGAGATAATAACAGGTTTGACCTGTTTGGACATCATCCACACCTTTGATTGCCGTGATTATCTCTCTGCCGAGGTGTGATAAAGGGCAGTTAGAAAGATTAACTGTAATCATCTGGCAGTGTTCTCTGACTATATATGCTGTGCCTATATGCATCTCTTCACTTCACCTGACGAAGGAGCAGCGCTCCGAAAGCTTGTGATTTCAAATAAAGCTGTTGGACTATAACCTGGTGTTGTGCAACTTCTCAAATTTGTCCACCCCAGTCCAACACCGGCATCTCCACATCACTGAAGACATGGCTGATGATACCCCTGACCCACGTCTTTAGTGGCTACCCCTTGTCTCCAAACAGCCAGCTGGTAAGTCAAACAACGAGGCTGAAGAGCGCTACACTCAAAGCCAGATGATGACGAGATGTGTAATAGAGCAAGCAATCGGGATGCTGAAGATGCGCTTCAGATGCCTTGACAGATCTGGAGGAGCCCTTTAATATGCACCAGCCAGGATCTCCAGAATGATCGTGGTCCGCCGTGCTCTTCACAACATAGCGCAGCAGCGAGGATAGGAGCTGCAGGAGGAGCAAGGTGCAGAGCGCACAGCCTCTTCAGAGGAGGTGGAGGAGGAGCTGGAGGAACACGAGGAGGAAGAGGAGGGACCTGAATCGGATGTGGCACATTGCTGCCCAGGAGGCCCGGGATGGCTCATTATGGCCTGATTTAGTTAAATTGCACCAGTGCACCCACCTGGCTCCCAGATGCTGAACGAACTTCCCCCCCACCCTATCCCCCTACCCCACCCACCACAAAGCAGTCCTAAAATGACCAGACCATTCCTGTCACACACATCCATTGCTTGAGGTTAATTAATGTCTTACCATTCACTCCAACTGGCAAGGCCACTTGCTTGGTAGCAGGCAAAAATGGACAAGATGGGAAAGTGGTGCAAAGAAATAATTTTATGTGGCTCATAATAGAAACTTAACCATCCAACATTTTATAACACACCCATGTGCATACTCTTGTGCATCTACAATTGTGTTTTCTTTCTCTTTCTACAACTCCTATACCGTGCAACCCTACGGCTTCAGCAGAGGTAGAGGCAGGCTGCTCACTTCCCTGCCGTGACTGCTTAGACACTTTTGGCAGATGGCCTCTGGGTTTTGGAGCCTGTGAAGTCCCTGCCAAAGATTGCTCCTCCTGCACCTGTGCAGGGACAGACTCGGCCATCGGGGTACGAGGCAGCATGTGGGGCTTTGACTGATGGGGGGGGGGTGGTGGGGGGCAATGGGGGAGAAGTGGGAGCACTTTGAGCGGAGCCCCCACTTCCATGTCCCCGACACCATCATCCCTCTCATGGCCCACCTGCACTTCCCTGCTAACAAGGAGCTGGAGAGCACTTTGCTGCACATCAGTGGGACGATGAACGGCCAAGTCTAGGTATCAACCATCCTAGATATGGCTGCAATCGGACTCTCCGAGCTGCTGTTCACAGCAAACATGCACTCGTTTGACTGGCACATTTGCTGCTCCATGCAAGTGGCCACCCTTTCCATGGACAAACACAGCATAGCGATGGCCTGTGACATCATGCTGGTCATGTTGGAGATGGACTCCTCCATTCTCCCTACAATCGAGGGCATCACGGCTGGAAAAGCTGCCAGAGCCTCCCGCAATTTTTGCTGCTCCTCGAGAATCATCCTCTTTGTCGATGGCCCCCGAGGCTCAGCATCTGCGTCCAAATGAGCTCTGCTTGGAGCGTCCGACACGAGGACTCTCCACTGCTGTCCCTGTCTCCACCATCTGCTCTTGCTCGCATGTGATCTGTGAGACGCCAGGTGAAAACACTGCCCTCTCTCTTACTGGACCCACTGAGGTGTGTGTATCTGCGCTGGTGCTGGGTGTGCATGGGTCATGTGATGGTGCAACCTCAGAGTCCGCGACCTCCTCTGAGGAGTCGTCTTCCTCCTCTAGCTGGACAGTGGGGGGGGGACACTTGATGGGCCTATGGGAGAGTAAAGACATGAATTAGAACTGTGCTGATGATAATGTTTGAGTTACCTTCATGCACATGATCATATTTCACTGGCTGCTGACATCAAGTCAAAATGAGTGACTGTTGTATGCCATGTGGTTGTATGATATTTAATTCTGTCACCAGGTAGCTGGGAGGTCCCCTCTACATCCCCCTCTCTACATCTCCCACCGCCAGCAGCTCCGCAACGCGGCTCAGTTCCAAGGCCTCGTCCTCTGTCGAAGTCAGCGGTGTCGTGATTGGAGGGCCACCACCAGTTCGCTGCCTCTCTCGGTGTTCTGCGCTCTCTTCTTCTGCAAGGAGGGAAACAAGAGACCTTTGAGTGAGAGTGATGGAATGAGTGTAAGGGATGGATGGGCAACATCAGTTGAGAGTGACTATGAGGGAGAGGTGTAACAGTGGATGAGGGTGAGTGTCTGGTGGATGGTCAGATGGGGATGTGAGTAGATGCACAGGTAGGTTGGTGTGAGGAGTGATGTGCAGGAGTAGGATTGGGAAGGCAGTGTGAGGAGGTTGGGGTGACACGCACATCAGGATGTAGGGTAATGTAGCATTGCACTCACCTTTCCTGACCTCATGAGGTCGTTACAATGTTTCCTACATTGGATCCATGTCCTTCGAACATATCTCCTGCTGCTCACTTCTTCTGCAATCTCCAGCCATACATTTTGGTCAGTGCCACTGGCCTCTTCCTCCCATCAGCAGGGTAGAGGATGTCCTGCGGGCCCTGACTCCTTGGAGTAATATCTCCAAGGAGGCATCACTGAATCTGGGGGCTGCTTTCTGTCTTTGACTCTTGATAATTAAGGATTTAGTATTGTCAAAATGTTATAGCGGAAACAAGTCCCCTCTGTCGCAATTTGGCTTCCGCCTCCACTAACCTCCAAGTGACATCTGTGCGTTGCTCCTTTACGTAGCTCACCTGAAGTCGAGTCATCCGTGACGTCATCGGACCCGCTCCAGTTAATTGGTCGGGAAACCCAAAGTCTGATTCCTCTCCAACTTTCGGGTTCCCGACGCGATCCACGGCCCCTCACATCCATTGCGACTTCAAGATAAAAATTCAGCCCATTGTAAATGAGAGTCGGAGACTGAAGATACAACCCCAGCTCTCGATCATGTGGTGTACGTATTAAAGGGAAAAATTAGACTCCAGATAAAGTAACCAACTATGCAAAAATATCAGATCGCACAAAAGCTGTAAAGATATGGGCCCCAAAACTCTACATGGTGAGTTGCACCGTGTGTGTGCCAATTGAAAATGAGTTGTGCCACTGTTTGCACCAGAACCTCATGGGTCATCTCATGTGCATATCCATTGGAGCAGTCATTGGCATAAATCCTGGAGGAAAACAGAAATAATGTGCTGGGATGCTTGGAAGTTAGAGTGCAATTTTTAAAAAGGCAGTTCTGGCTGAAGATTTCACCAGTAGGTTGGGGAAGCAGCATGTCAGAAGGAAAGTGCTTGGGTCAATAGGTTGACTGTCAGCTAGCTTGACTGGATGTCTCATGATTGCTTTTGTGCCACTTTACAAGAATGTCTAACACAGGTCAACCTGGAAGAAGTAAACTGTGAAGGCATCTGAGCATGACAGAGACAGCGAAGAAGATGTCACTATTTCACTAAGTCAACCCTGCAAACCCTGCTGGACAAAATAGAGCAGCGGAGACACAGAGTGTTGGGTATTTGTGGCAGGAAACCTACCAAAAAGGTCACTGGGGACATATGGAGGGAAGTGGCACTGAGTGACATCTCTCTTCTCCCCAGGACTGCAGATAAGAGCTGCAAAAAATGTACCAGGGCAGACAACATAACACACTGGCCTCTCATTTTTTATTCCTTGGGCACCAGCACATTCTTCACCCTCTAAAAGTAACAGCTGTACAACTAACCCTTCACAATGCACTTTGGTTAAGGGAGGCACTAATTTGGGATCATACAGTATGCTTACCCATCTTCTTAACAGCAATTATTTGCATGCACAACCCTAAAACCCCTTCCTCCACTTTAACAGGGTGCTACCACCGCATCTCTTATTTCACTTATTCGAGGACATTTGACGCACACTCCTCAATTGCCAGCATTATTCAGTTTTGTTGCAAGAGAACATGGCATATGTGCATGGGCAACCACCTAAAACACAAGGAGCAGGCCATGGAGCTCGCAGGATGCACTCTGCTCTTGCTGTGGGACATGGAAGAGATGAGGGCATACCACCGGCACCAAGTGAACCAGAGTGACTGAACACCAACAATGTCACGCTGGCATCCCGATGAAGAACTACAAGCTTCACTGCCTGCATAATCCTCAGGGGGTCATGCTCAACCATTCTTAGCTTGTACCCTCTTTTCCCATAAATCCACCACAATAACAGGGAGCAAAGGAGTATAAAGAGAAGGAAAATGATGACGAGGAAAAGGAACAGGAACAGAGACACAACTTCTTAGTGAATTATTATAATGATGATGAAGATGAGGAGGATGATAATGAAAAGGGAGATGAGGTCAGACTCAAGACCACCTACAGAGTTTCTGCAGAGACCTTTTTCCCCTTGTTCCTCTGCCACAACCCGTTGAACTTACCACCAAGATCACTTGCCTTTTCATTCCATGCGCCAACTCAGATTCTTTCACCCGGGGGGAATTAGTTAATGTTAGTCAGGAAGACCAGGTGATTCACAGAGGACGAGGGAGCCAGTGGAGTGGGGAATGGGTGAAGATGTGCCACTCAGAGCGCTCACCTAAAAAGAATGTTTCAGGAACATCATTCCTATTTGGAGGTACTGAGTTTAGTCATTGAGGCTGTGCAGCAACAGGTGTGTCTTTTGAGTCTACAGCTCGCATTTGTGGAAACGCAGGAAATTTTTCTTTGTTGCAGACATCAATGTAATGTGTGCCAGCTTCATTGGAATCTGCAGCATCCCCATCCCCCCCCCGACAATAAGAAGTGACCAGGGACCCATTGACTCCCCCATCTCCACAGAAGCACAGACTGTAGTTCTGGTGGCAATTGGGAATAGAATAAACAGCACCCTGCGTACTGGCTTCCATGTCAGCTGTAATGCATGCTGCTGTCTTTCAGGATCTGATAGTTACCCTCTAATAGCAGAGTTGCCATTCCCTGGGGCATTCGGATGGGAGAAAGATTCAGTGTGTAGAGGAGTAATGAAACGCCAGCTCAGTCAGGTAACTAATACTGAGTATTTAATAAAACAATGTTCAAGAATCTTTTCCCTCATCTCCGCATTGATTGTTTTTTGTACTTCATACATCGAACTCTGAACCACCAAACTGTACGTATGAATGGGGCTCCTGGACCAATGGATGAATAAAGCCCAGGGTCGACCACTGCGCAATTTACTCTCAGCTTAGCACCCGCCACCTCCCAGTGGTAGCACGTTCCCTGGGATCATCGTTAGTGATTCAATTGCCTGTGGCAGTCTTGTGTGCTGGTAGGTGGTTCAACCTTGGAAAATGCAGCTCGCAGACTTTCCAAATTTGAAATGTGGTACTATTCACATCCTCAACCGATGCTGGTAGAATGTTTTCTCAAACTTCCAAGATTGCAGGAGAACCAACCGTGGCAAAAAACATTTAATATAAAAGCTGCAAGCCTGTGCCTGCCAGAACTTTCGTAACTGCCATTCAGCCCCATAAGAGTGGTGTTTTACCGTGTACACAGTTGTAGGTTGTTATTTAGCTTAATTGTGACTCACGAGTCTCTTATTCTTTTGAGGTTTAGTGATGTTCCAAAAAAAAATGATTTTCATTATTGTTCTCTAAATTTATATTTTTGGGGGGCTCTCCCCCTCCCCTAATTTTCAGAGAGTGCCAAAGCTGGAAACTGTAATACACCTAGCACCAAAGCAGGTCATTTGGCCCCTCGTGGCTGTGCCAGCTCTTTGAAAGAGCTCTCCAATTAGTCACACTCCTGTGCTTGTTCCCCATAGCCCTGCAAATTTTTCCACTTCAAATATTTATCCAATTCATTTTTGAAAGTTACTATTGAATCTGCTTCCACCACCCTTTCAGGCAGTGCATTCCAGATCATAATAACTCGCTGCATAAAAATAATTCACCTCATCTCCGCTCTGGTTGTTTTGCCAATTACCCTAAATCTGTGTCCTCTGGTTACTGACCCTCCTGCCAGTGGAACAAGTTTCTCCTTATTTACTCTATCAAAACCATTCATGATTCTGAAAACCTCTATTAAATCTCCCTTTAACCTTCTCTGTTCTAAGAACAATCCCAGCCTCTCCAGTCTCTCCACATAACTGAAGTCCCTCATCCTTGGTATCATTCAAGTAAACCACCTCTGCACGCTGTCCAAAGCCTTGACATCCTAAAGTGTGGTGCCCAGAATTGGACACAATACTCTAGCTGAGGTCAAACCAGTGCTATATAAAGGTTTAACACAACTTCCTTGCTTTTGTATTCTATGCTTCTATTTATACAGTCAAGGATCTCATCTGCTTTTTTAACAGCTTTATCAACTTGCACTGCCACCTTCAAAGATTTGCATATGTCAACCCCTAGATCACTCTGTTCCTGTATCCCCTTTAAAATTGTACCATACAGTTTATATTGCCTCTCCTCATCCTTCTTACCAAAATACATCACTTCACAATCCTCTGCTTTAAATTTCATCAGGCCATGTGTCTGCGCTTTTCACCAGCCTGTCTATGTCCTCCTGAAGTCTGTTACTATCCTCCTTGCTGTTAACTACAGTTCCAAGTTTTGTGTCATCTGCAAACTTTGAAATTACGCCTCCTATACCCAAGTCCAGGTCATTAATATAAGTATAAAAAAAGAGCAGCACTCCTAATACCGACCCCTGGGGGACACCACTGTATCATTCCATCCAGCCTGAAAAACAACCGTTCACCACTACTCTGCTTTCTGTCTCCTACCCAATTTTGTATCCACACTGCCACTGCCCCTTTAATCCAATGGGCTTCAGTTTTGCTAACAAGTCTATTATGTGGCAATTCACCTACCTGCTAATTTGCACCTACCGGTCAAGGACAACTACCTCCTTGTTCTGGGTCAACAGGCAGCCAATTGTAAAGCCTCACCATCTGCTACAAGGGCATCTGCAACCAGTCTGCCAAATGGGGATGGCAGTGACCGTGGTTGTCAAGGTCACCACCTTTTTTATGCCTCCAGCTCATTCCAGGATAGCACAGCAGTATCAGCTAATATGTCACCCCCACTTATATCAGACTTAAAAAATCTGCTTTGTCACATCAGCAGGAAGCTGGCGACTGGGCACTTAAAATCACCCTGGCTCTTACCCAATGTTCACTTTAAGCTGCGTAGCCGCGCAGCGCTCTGCAGCTCCCACTCAGCTAGCTCACTGGCTTTTAAATAGGAAATACAGGAAAAACATGCGCCATATTTTGAATGGGCCACACAGCCCCTTAAAAGGGTGCGCACCCAAAAAAAAATGAAAGGGAACATTGCTTTTACCTGCCCGAAAGCCGCCATGATCGCAAATCTGCAATTTTAAGCTGCTCTCCTGAGCAGGCAGCGAGGACATGCGCCTGGAGCCAACAGGGTCCTTCTTTACATATGCATGTTGCGGCCCGATGACATCATTGAGACCCAACTGTAATCTTAACTCAGGCCTGAGTGGGGAATCCACCTGGAGTTAAAATCAAGGCCAATATTTCAGTTCCACGCCCCTTCAGAAACCTCCTGCCAGCAGTCATAAGCTTGGACTGGTGCTCATATGTATTACCTGAATTGCCCAACCTCAGAATATAGCACAAAGTTGGACTTTACCAAAATCTGCAAGTGCTTCGCTTTTTAAAAAATTCGTTTATGGGATGCAGGCGTCGCTGGCAAATCAGCGTTTATTGCCCATCCCTAATTGCCCCTGAGAAGGTGGTGGTGAGCCGCCTTCTTGAACCGCTGCAGTCCGTGTGGTGAAGGTTAAGTAAGTGGGCAGAGATTTGGCAGATGGAATACAACACTGGAAAGTGTGAGGTGATGCACTTTGGCAGGAAAAATCCTAGAGCAATTTATTATCTTAATGGCAAGAAACTGGAGAGTACTGAAGTGCAAAGGGATCTGGGGGTCCTGGTGCACAAAACTCAAAAGGTTAGTATGCAGGTGCAGCAAGTGATTAAGAAGGCAAATGGAATGTTGGCTTTCATTGCTAGGGGGATAGAATATAAAAATAGGGAGGTATTGCTTCAGTTGTACAAGGTATTGGTGAGACCGCACCTGGAATACTGCATACAGTTTTGGTGTCCTTACTTAAGGAAAGACATCCTTGCTCTCGAGGCAGTGCAAAAAAGGTTCACTCGGTTAATCCCGGGGATGAGGGGGTGGTCATATGAGGAGAGGTTGGGTAGATTGGGACTCTACTCATTGGAGTTCAGAAGAATGAGAGGCGATCTTATGGAAACATATAAGATTGTGAAGGGGTTGGATCGGGTGGATGCGGGGAGGATGTTCCCGATGACGGGTGAGACTAGAACTAGGGGACATAGTCTTAGAATAAGGGGCTGCTCTTTTAAAACTGAGATGAGGAGGAACTACTTCACTCAGAGGGTGGTAGGTCCATGGAATATGCTGCCACAAAAAGCTGTAGAAGCTACATCATTAAATAAATTTAAAACAGAAATAGACAGTTTCCTAGAAGTAAAGGGCATTAAGGGTTACGGGGAGCGGGCAGGAATTTGGACATGAGTCTAGGTTCGGATCGGTCATGGCCCTGTGGGTAGTGGAGTGGGCCCAGGGACCGTGTAGCCTGATTCTGCTCCTATTTCGTGTGTGCAATTCTGTTAGATGCAGGAGATGGTTCTGTGATAGATAGTAGATTGGCGGTTAGGATCAGATCAGCCATGATCTTATTGAATGGCGGAGCAGGCTCGAGGGGCCGATTGGCCTACTCCTGCTCCTATTTCTTATGTTCTTATGTTCTTACTCCCACAGTGCTGTTAGGGAGGGAGTTCCAGGATTTTAACCCTGCGACAATGAAAGAACGGCGATATACTTCCAAGTCAGGATGGTGTTTGACTTGGAGGTGATGGTGTTCCCATGCACCTGCTGCCCTTGTCCTTCTAGGTGGAAAAGGTCGCGGGTTTGGGAGGTGCTGCCGAAGAAGCCTTGGCGAGTTGCTGCAGTGCATTTTGTAGATGGTACACACTGCAGCCACGGTACGCCGGTGGTGGAGGGAGTTAATGTTTAAGGTGGTGGATGGGGTGCTAATTAAGCGGGCTGCTTTGTCCTGGATGGTGTCGAGCTTCTTGAGTGTTGTTGGAGCTGCACTCATCCAGGCAAGTGGAGAGTATTCCATCACACTCCTGACTTGTGCCTTGTAGATGGTGGAAAGGCGTTGGGGAGTCAGGAGGTGAGACACTCGCCACAGAATACCAAGCCTCTGACCTGCTCTTGTTGCCACAGTATTTATGTGACTGGTCCAGTTAAGTTTCTGCGATCCAATCCAGCCAGCTCTGTGTTGGAACTGGGCGATCCACCATACTTTATTTTCTGTTGCTCGTTTTCAGCACTTTCTCAGTAAGCAGGGTAACCAGGATCTCCACAGCAGTGTAGCAGCAGTCACTGCAAAAAGTGACTGATTGTTCATTGCCAAGTAACTCAAACTGAGTTTTTCCAGCGTTTTCTGTTGTTGTTTCAATTTTCCAGCATCCGCAGTATTTTGCTAACTCATCCTGAATGTTCCTTTAATAAAAACTGCACCACTTTGATGAAAATCCACATTATCAGCTTTATAGCCAACAAATTGAAAGTGGCAATAACAGACATCTGCTGAAATCTATTTTATTATAACTGTGGGTATATGCCCTGAACATTTCAAATTGAATAAAACCTATGGCTATTAGTGTACATCTGTTGTTTTTTTTTCTTGGAATGTGGACAACACTTGCAAGGCTGTATTTATTGCACATCCCTGGTTGCCCTGAGTAACATGTAGGATGGCAGAGTCCCTTCCCTGAAGGACATTAGTGTCACATTTCTTCCTTCTAAAATGTATCAGTTCACACTTCTCTGTGTGAAATTTCATCTGCCATGTGTCTGCCCATTTCACCAGCCTGTCTGTGTCCTCCTGCAGTCTGCTGCTCTCCTCCCCACTGTTTACTACATTCCTAAGTTTTGTGTCACCTGTAAACTTTTGAAATTGTGCCCCCTGTACCCAAGTCCAGGTCATGAATATATATCAAAAAACCCAGAATTTTTAAATCAGCAATACAAATTGACTTTAAAAGGTCCTCAGTTAAATCTCGCGGCAATGTATTATTATTCTGCATTCATTATCTAAAATGTAATCTTTTTCAAAATACACACTTTTGTGTAAAAAAAAGTTGAAAACTTACTTTGTAACAAAACCGAAGGATACATGTCCTTTGAAAAAGATGCACCCAAAGAATTCAGAATTTTACATATTTGATTCGTGGTAAATACTTTCTCCACATACTCAAAATTTGCAATTTAAAGAAGATTTCATCCTGTATACATTGAACAGATAAAACACTATGGGGTGAAGTCAATGGAGTCAAAAATCAGACGGTGTGTAAAACGGGTGGCCAGTCTGCTTTGGCCTCTTTTCCATCCGATGGCAAAAGTGACAATTCAGCTCTGAGATTTAATACGTGACAACAGAATTTATGTTACATGCAACAGGCCAGAACATAATTGAGTCAGATTTGTCCATCACTATTTGCCAAGCTGAAAACTAATGGGGATTTATTGGGCCAGAAATTCGGCTCTTGTCGGGTGAGTACGCGCTGTGTACTCACCCGTAAGGCCACCTGAAGTGCCGGTTTCCTGCATGCACAGCGCATGCGCGGGAAACCGGAACTTCTGGTCTCGTGAAGGGAGGGGTTCAGAAGTCGAACGCGTGCGCGGTAGAGGCAGCGCGCACGCAGCGAACTTCGTTTTTTTTTTCCAGGTTTCTCCGGGAGGGTAAGTACGGAGAAGCTGCACTTTTAAAAAGGAGGCGCAAGGCCTGTTTTTAACAAGGTAAGTGGTTAATTAATTACAATTTAAACATTTTTTCAACAGGTTTATCTTTTTTAGATACTTTAAAGAAAGGTAAGTTTATTTTTTAGCACCGTTAAAAAGTATAATTAATTTTTTCAAAAATTTACATTTTTGTTTAAAGTAGTTAATTTATGTAACTTATAGTTATTTTAAAAATGTGATGTTTTTTAAATTTATTTGAAGTTTTAGTGTGGTTTTGGGGCCGATCTCTATTCATAGATTTGACAGGTCTTCCTGTCAAATCTATGAATGAAAATGCCCTGCTCCGATTGGCTCTCCATGGCCCACGTGATCCCAGGGGACACTTCGAACTAACTACGCCCCTGGGATACACAAGCACTGCGCGCCGGCAGCTGCAGGAGGCCCAGGACCCGAAGTCCTCGTGGGCCCGAAGCACAACGGCAGGCGCGGTAGGCAAGTACGCGCGCGATGCTTGCACCCGCAGGAAGCCGGAGAGCCGAATTTCTGGCCCATTAAAGATTAGCTTTGGCCAGAGATTTCCTTGTGATGGATATAAATACACCTTTCATTGTTATCGAACATAAAAAATAAAACACTCAGCTTTGGAGTCCTGTTCATGCTCAATCTTTATTTGAAGTATCATCCCTTTAGATACAGGTCACAGAAAAATAAGAGCCTCACAAGAAGACAGCATGTTTGTAACATACTGAGTAAAACAGGTTTTGGTAACATGATGAAACCTGGAACTGCATTAGCAAGGGGCCTATATTTTTCAGACCCTAACCTTATTACATTTTCAGAATTTTGCTAAAATGCCACACACTGCTCTGAAATGAAAGAGGCCAACAGGAATGTGCATTTGAAAGTTATATACTTGATTCTTAGAGAGAGGGGCATAACAGTGAATTGTACTAGTTCCATCATGTCACACTCCTGTAACATACATTTTCATACTATTTAACATGCTGCCTTCACCACAATAATCACAAAAAAGCTATCTGAATGAATATGCTTTGTGGAAGGCAAACCTAAGCATAGAAAATATTACAACAATGCAATAAAATTCCAGTTTGTCCGAGTTTTGTATCTTTAACAAAAGTCAGTGCAGTGAAACAGCAAAAAGGAAAGTATGTTTTGGTCATACAAATCTCTAAAACGTCTAGAAGTGAAGGATGTCTGTCATCAGCATCGACTTCTGTATTCAGAACCAATGCCATTATGAGATAAAGTAGAGCTTTAATATGTTTAAGAAAGAAAGAAAGACAGAAAGAAGCATTTATATAGCGCCTTTCACAACCTCAGGACGTCCCAAAGCACTTTACAGCCAATTAAGTACTTTTGAAGTGTAGTCACTGTAGTTAATGGTAAAGGTGTTCATTGCACACTTTCAAAGTGACTATCCATATTGATTTTTTAATTTCTTATGTAGCAAACTGACAAGATAATTATTTCCGTCATTTTAATGTTTAAAATATTACTGAGCATTTTATACTACATTTAAGATGGCTTTTCACATGGAAATAAAATTCGACCCATGGGATCCAGAAAAAAAAGAGAATTCAGGGCAGTATATATCTGAAGTTCTGATGAAGTGTTACATCTGAAATATTAACATGTCTTCCTTTTTTAGATGCCAATTAACTTGCTGTGCACTTCCAGCATTTTGTGTTTTTATTTCAGGTTTACATCTGCTAACATTTTATGAAGAAGCAGAATACATTATAGAACATGTGACTGAACGCAAAGCTTAGCAACGTATTCACTGTTCTACTGAATGCATTATTCATTGGTTTTCTATTCACATTATGAATGCTATTACATAGTATATTAGTAGCCATTCAGAACAGTCTAATCTTTCTCATATCCATGTTTACATGTAGCCATTTTTGAATAGTCAGTGTTTTGACATTGATCTTCATATCATCAATAAAAACACCAGAACACACATAACTACCTAAAGCACTTGTACTAAAAGCAACAGGTTTTGCAGACAAATAGTTACTTTTGCACATTTAATGATGTACACAATTAGTAACGGTAATAAAAAGCCTTAAAGTAACTTTGGTACCAAAGGACAGTAATCCTTCTGACTACTGGTTTCTATCTCAGTTAAAAGCGAGCCAGGTCCTAGTCCTTCCAATCTTTCTTTATATTCAGCTTCCACTCCCAGTGCAGGTGATCACTTTTGTCGTCATCTGTGAAATGGGACTTTATGGTGTACATGCCCCTCACCATCATTCCTTTGGGTGCTTCTTCAATTGGACTTACAAACTCGTACTCATCTGCTCTAGGGCCATAGCTGCCAACCATATAGGTGTCCTTACTCGCTGTTTGGGATAAAGGGTACGTATAATTAGGATTTAGAAAGAAAAACTTGCAATATTGTCAAACGATTCAAGTAAAGCAATTCCTCAATGACAGCTGCCATCTAGACATGCAGCTTTAACTACCTGACTAAACACAGAATTGACTAGCAATGATACAGGATAGGCACATTAGGACATATGGCTGCCTTTGGGGCTTATGATTCTGTGAACGTAATTTTCAAGTTACCTGATGTAAAGTTGTTACTTTCACTTCACTTGCAAAAGCTAGAATTTTAATGCATGCAAATACAATCGCGGTACAGAAACATAAGATTTGTTTTGCTCTAATAGGGTCATTGCCAAAGAAAAATAGCTTCAAGCGAAGAATAAGCACTCGTCTCAGCATTAATCATTGTTAGCAAAAAAAGAGAAGTGCCTATTAGAAATGGAAAATATCTATCAGGAGACCTATCATCGTGGGGTCTGAGTTTGTTTTGGGAAAAGTATATCGTGCTCACATCAGTCCTCGTAAAAACATGCTATTTGCTTCAAGTAGGGCAAAAGTCAAGCAGCAGAGTGCAATAATCCCCATCAAGAACAGTGAAAAACACCAGCTCTTTAGCATTGTTGCTTCCATGGAAGAATAAAATACCATCTGGACCTGCAATGGCACAAACTCCCTATTATAGAAGCAGTCCCAAGGACAGGCATGTACTGCTTAGGCAAACCAGACTAGTCTCTCCTTACTTCAGAGTAAAGATTAGTATGACTTTACAGATTCTAGACGTACAATTTAGGATATTATAATGCACACCATATTATGCAACTCACCCTGCAAACGTCCCTTGCATGTATAATGGACATACTTTAAGCCTGAAACAATTTCCCTGTTAACCTAAAAGAGAAATCAATAAGCTATTTAGATCTTAAGTTTCAGCATTACCAATGTACGAAAACTGATTACATTTTGCAGCCATATCTTAAGCTCATTACACTTATACAGTGGTACTCATAATATGGCTGGGGCTCAATACCAGCCCATCCATCTCCGTTTCAATTCTCAGCAGCTTTGCAGCTCCATGTACCTCTTGACCTCCATTCACATCCTGCCTGGTTATGGGATGTCGACCAAACTGAGATCCATGGTTTTCTCTCCTCTTGTTCTCCAGCAGAAGGCGGCAAGGCAATTCTATTAGTGGAACGAGGTTAACCGAGATTCCGTACAGCAAGTGAAAGGATGCAATTAAAATAAAACGAGTGGTTCTTTATTTTTCTCATCTTCCTGTGGCAAAGTATTTGGCCTCCATTTGCAATTGCCCAGAGTGATATGACGGAAATCAGGAGCGAAGTGGGCAGGAGAATCATAAGCACAAAGCTATGCCTCTATCCCAGGTCCCTTGGAGTATATAAATATTTGCACAGAAGAGTTTCAAAACCTCTGGTGCAGGGTGTCGCAGCATTCCACAGTATGGCCCTCGAGCAAGGCAAGGATTGTGGCCCTTGTCAAAAAGTTAGTAACATTGTTCTAATGCAACCTATCATAAAAAATCTTTAGATAAAGGCAACGGTTCAAAAAGAAACCAACGTTTGTATTATACATTATACGGAGGAACGCATAATAGTACAAGCATAAAACATCATTTATAACTAGCGGGGAAGGAAAGAGAATGATTAGACTTGCAGGCAGATGAATTTTTTAAATGTATCAAATGCTAAAATTAGTTATGTAGAATACATATACTGTCAAAAGAACGCCCTGATATAAATAGCAAGTTTCTGAAGTAATGTCAGAAACTTGGGGTGAAGTTGGTCTTCAGCAATAATGCAAAACAGGTGATGGCGAATCAGTGGGGGGAATTTTAACCCCAAAAAACAGGTGGGTTGGGGTCGGGTGGGAGGTTAAAGAGTTAAAAAACTGAATCCTGACCCCAACCCGCCTACTTCCGGTTTTAACGGAGGCGGGATGGGGGAGGGGCAGCCAACCCGCTGCCAGGAGGCGGGTCTCCCATTTCAGTATTATATTGAGGCTGGCATGCCTCAAGGTGATCCACCATTACAAATTTAACTGTGGGCGGGCAGACGGGTTTCCCAGGCCTCGGGGAACCCGCCAGCTAAAGTATGATGAGGACTGCTGGATCCAGGAGGTAAGTGCCTTTCTACTTATTTGCTGGATCCAGTGTCCCTGCCCCACCCACCCACTGCGATCGGACACCTCCCGAGGACTCCGATCCCCCAACAAGGTCTGCGATCAACCCCCGACCTCCCCTCCCCTCCCGAGGCCTCTGATCCCCCCCCCACGAGGCCTCCGATACCCCTCCAGCCTCCGACCCCCCTCCTCTGGCCCCCGATTGTCTTCCCCCTCCAGCCCCGATTCACCCCCACCCTGATCTCCTCTGGCCCCCGATCCCCTTGCCGGCCACCCCCTCCAGCCACCTCCGGCCACCAAACACCCGCATCCCAATGCTTCTCCAGCCTCCCCCCTCCAGCCCCGATCATCCTCCAGCTCCCGACCACCCACCCCACCCCACCCCCAGCTCGATTCTCCTCTGGCCCCCCCGACCACCTCCCCGATCCCTCCCTCCCTCCTGTCTGTGACCTAGTGCCACAGGCCTACCCACCCACAGCCAGCCAGCCTCTCCATCTGGCTGCCGGCGGGTGGGAAACAGAGCTTTGAAATGTTAATCAGGCCCTGCCCTTAAATTCGACAGGGCCTGCGGGAAACCTGTTCTCCCGGGTTTCCCGCCCACTTTCTAACCCCCGCCCCCCGCTCCCAACCCACCTCCAGATTAAAATTCCAGCCAGTCTGTTTTGCGCTATTGATGAAGATCAATTTCACTCCCATTAATCTTTTGCTATCACCAAGCACATGCGGCGCACAGATAGTTTGATGCCCAATGACAGGAAGCACAAAACTGAACAGGACAATAAACCCCACACATAAAATAAAAATCAAATACTGTAAGCATTAAAGTGCCAGGAAGTAATATTAAGGCAGTAATGTAATCGAGGTTCAAATGACCATTATAAAGCCCTCCATTAGAGTGCTGCCTTGTAATTATTATTCTATATGCCAGCTTTGAGAGTGAGACATTGGATTCCCTCTAAACAGTTCAATATAACTTACTGCACAGCATGGCATTAAAACAAAATTTCTTACTTTAAAGTTAATTTTCAATCTGTATTCTACACCTTCCTTCAGCACAAAGGCCTTCTTCTTTAGAGCTACCAGGTCACCTGGAAAATAAATTGTATAACAGAGCAATTCAAACCTTGTTCTTTACATTAAGGTTCACATAACTGTCCTAGTGAGGCATTATATACACCAGTAGTAATGACCTCTTAGTATAAATTTTACATTTCATTTTGGAACTGCATTGCTTCCCAATAGATCAGGTAGTGAGGCCTTTGCTAGCACAATAAGACACAGAAAACCACACAGGAATTTTGAATTCTAGCAGTTTAGAACTTTTAGCCTCCTAGAACTGATAATTAATAATTACTTTAGCTCACAATAGTTTAGTAATCCAGTAAACTAAGGAAGTAGAGCTGTATATACTTACAATTAATTGTTGCAATCATATTTTTCCTCTTCACCGAATCAGCACCTCTTTTCAAGAAAATGGTTAAAGTCTTTGGCCGAGAAATTCGGGGGTTTAGCGCCACTCGTTACTGCTAAATTCAAGCGAAAAAATGGTGGCCGCTGCTCTTCTACCCGCTGCCGGTGGGGCCCGCGGCGGCCGCCATTTTCGGATGGCTGGCAGCGCTGCCGATGTCCGTTAGGGATATGTAGATGATGCAGATCGTGACGTCAGTGAGTGTGCAACGCTCACTTAATGCCCGATCGGCAAGTTTCGAGTGCGCCACTCCACTTACTGGCAGGCCTTAAGTGCGACGAGCTGAGCAAGCATTGATAAGCAGGAAGGAGGCTCCAGCAGCGATATTTAAAGGGATCATCAGCAACTACTTGCACCCGACATGTTTCTGCACTTTGACTGGCTCTGTGCAACTTTCTGCAACTCCAGCAGCTTTATAAACTTCTTTCAAGCTTCTAAGGTAACAGGGAGTGTTGTTGCAAGTGGAGAACGCCTTCATTCTTATTTAAAGGCTTATACTCACAACACTTGTTCACAGTCACGGATGCTTTACTGGCAGTCGCCCTCGCGCTCGAGTATCTTAGGGAGAGGGAGCGGAGGCAGCGAAGAAAAGGAGAAGATACGCACAGACGGAGGAGGAGGAGGGCCAGGAGGGCACTCAACAGGCGGCCTTACCCACCTCGGGTCTTCCGAGAGCACTTCTCTTATATCCACTTAAGCCAGGAGCAGTGTATTAGGAGGCTCCACTTCACCAAGGAGGTGATCACAGAACTCAGCCACATCCTGCACCCAGACCTCCAGCCTCAGACCAGGCCGACCACGGCTCTCCCAGTGGCAGTCAAGGTCACTGTGGCCCTCAATTTCTTCGTCAGTGGATCCTTCCAGTCTGCAACAGGAGACATAGCTAACATCTCACAGTCCATCGCTGCATCCGGGAGGTCACAGAGGCTCTCTACTCCAGGAGAAGGGACGACATTGTCTTCTCTCTGAGCAGAGAGAAGCAGGATGAGCGCACATGTGGCTTTGTCAGAATAACGGGATTCCCCATGTTGCAGGGCGCCATCGCCTGCACCCACATGGCTTTGCGGGCACCGTATAACAACCCTGAGATCTTCTGTAACCTCAAAGGCTACCACTCACTTAATGTGCAGTTGGTGTGCGACCACAGACAGCGAATCCTCAATGTGAATGCCTACTATCCTGGCAGCAGCCATGATGCCTTCATCCTGTGTCAGTCCAGTGTGCCAGCAGTCTTCCAGCCACCATGTCAAGCTCGTGGCTGTCTGCTCGGAGACAAGGGCTAGCCGCTCTGCACCTGGCTCATGACTCCGCTCCGCAACCCCAACACTCGTGCCCAGCACTCATATAATGAGAGCCATGCTGCCACCAGGAACATCATTAAGCAGATCATTGGGCTACTGAAGCAACAACTCCGCTGCCTTGACCGCTCAGGAGGAGTCCTCCAGTACACACCAGAGCAGGTGTCCCATTTTGTGGTGGTTTGCTGCATGCTCCACAACTTGGCCATCATGAGGGCCCAGCCCTTGACACCAGGGATTGTGGGACCACCTCAGGAGGAGGACAAGGGAGAGGAGGAGGAGGAGGAGGACGAGGAGAAAGAGGAAGATGAGAAAGAAGAGTATGAGGAGGGAGGGAGCCAATCCCCCTTCCGGACAGGCTGTCACCTCATCAGACTCCGATTCCAGTGAATGAAACCCCAGATCCTCGTTGCTCACCACATCCCAATCATACCATCCCTCTGTCATGGAATATCACAGCATCCTCCTGGACACAAAGCTGAAATGAGAGACACCACAAAAGATTCCAAACAAAATTGATACATATTTACACTTACGATATGAACGAATCACCCTTGTGCAATCCTTTGGTGCCTGTCGTTCGGGTGCCCTTTCCTGATCTGGTGCTCCTACGAAGTGCTCCCCCGGTGCAGCATGGTTGGTGGAAGGTCACTGAGTTTCCATGGGGGAGACTTCAGATGGCCTTGCAAGCCAACCTCGAGCAGCTCTGGCCCTAGAAGGCCCAGCTGAAGCCTGCACCAGCTCGGCATGGGCGGCAGCCGTCTGGGCTGGCTGGCTGACAGGCAGTGGCAAGGGCAATGGCGGAGTGGCAGTGGTGCGGACAGGAATGCTGTCATCCTGAGAGAGGACAGCAGGGTCCTACTCCACTGACCCACTGCCACTCCCCCGGGGCAGCGCCTCAGCATTCCTAGCAATCTGTTGGAGCACAGATTCCTGGCCTGCTGTGACACCCTGCAAGCCCCGGTCGACACTGGGAAACCCAGTCACGGTGGCAGCAGTCTGGTTTTGGGTGGCATCAAGCTGAGACTTCACGAGAGTGGTCTACGCTTCCGCTGCAGCACTAAGACGTTGGGTCGCTTCCACCTGTGCTGCAATGGCAGCTGCGACGCCACCCATCACACGCACCATCATGTCTGGGTCGACACGGTCTCTTCGGCAGTCTTCCATCATTTCAAGCCTGGAAATCCTGGGGTCCAAGCTCTGCGCAGAGCCCGTGCATTGTTGGAGGCGGACTCCTCCATGCTCCTTGACATTGCCAAGAGGCTATCTGGCAGGCTTGCCATTGCACCTAGCAATTCAGTATGCATGCCCATCACCTTTCTTCTAAACGCCTCCCTATCGAGGTCCTCATCTGAGTCCTGTGCAGCAGAACTTGTGCAAGAACTCGTCCTCCGGGGAGCTGACACCCGAGCTACCCTTTCACCCTGGCCTTGCTGCAGCCCACTCGTGCCTGGAGCCTCACCTTGTGCAGATCCTGCTTCGACACTAGCCTCTAAAGTACACGCAGTGCCAGTTTCTGAGCTGGTGTCTGCGAGTGACAGATGCAGTGATGCGGTTTCTTCTTCTTGTTCTTCTTCTTCTCCCCCCCTCGCTTTCCAGCGTCAGCAGCTTGAAAGTGAGAAGAGTTTGTGGGATGAGAGGGAAGTGGGATGTGATAAGAAGGATTAGGAATGAGCATACCGTGATGTCCCCAAGGGGTTCAACCTCGTCGGTTGCCACGGCCTCTATTATCTGCCGCCCAATGATCCCCAGCACTCTCTCCTCCAGCTGGCTGAGGTCCAGGATGGCAGCCTTGCCCTCCCGGCCTGTCTGCTGCTGCTCTCTCTGATAATGCACGATCTTGGCCTGCAATAGAAAGAGAAGTATGTCAGTGAGTGTGGTGCAACGTGTTTGGGTGATGTGCCTGTCATGGTTGACTAGCTGTCATTGTGTGTCAGGTGTGAGATGTGGTGTGAGCGGTGCAGCAGTGGTAAGATTGTGAGGGTGAAGTGAAGCTATGATTGTGAGGTCTGAGTGGTGATAGGTAGAGATTGTTGGGTATGTGAGTGCTGGGGTTGTGGTGCATTGAGTAGTGTGTGAGGCTTGTGGTGCAGATGGTGGAATATGGCATTTGCTGAAGCCTTCACTCACCTTGACTTGCCGTGTGAGGTCATTAAACTTCTTTCGGCACTGGATGGCTGACCTTTGAACCACAGAGCTGGCCGTCACATAGGCGGCTATCTCTTGCCATAGCCTTTGAGAGGTGTGTGGCAAGGGCTTCCTGCCAGTGTGTTGGAAAAGGACAGCCTGCCTTCTCTCCACGGCTATGACCAGTGACTCAAGAGCCACGTCAGAGAATCTGCGGGCTCGCTCCCTGTGCTGAGGCTCCGCCATATTTGTGCACTGCCATCTTCTTCCAGTTGAAGTTGTGAGTGGCTTGACAATGAGGTGCTGTAGCATCAATGCACCTGCCCTTTAAGTACTGAATAAAGCCTGTGGCAAACATGGCTGGGAATTAGACTGGACCCGATATTGGCCAACCTGTTGAGTGCAAAGCCAATGAGCAGCGGTTTTAGTGCTGAGATCAAGACGACAATCATATCAATGAGGACTAGGCATGAATTTTACGTGCTACCTAGACAATTTTGACCTGGTGCAGTTTAACATCGTTGGGCCTTAGCACTGTCCATTTCATGGCCATATCCAATTTCTAGGGGGTAGAAATTAGGTCGCGCCCCATTTGGGGCGCAAATATCGTCCGAGCGCAAATATTAGCGCCTGGCGCTAATTATCGGCACTGACAGGAAACTTCACTTTTACCGCCCCGGGAGGTGAGTGGAGCGCTAAATTAGGCGCTGCACACCTCTCTTAAGGCGCAAAGGCCTAGGAGTGAGGCGCTACCTCAGCGCACGAGCGCAGCGCAGCTGCTGCCAGTTAGCGAGGGAACACAGACACACTGGCGCCGGACACTTCTTAAAGCGGGGGGGGCCACTTGCTCCCCAGCCACACCCTGCTCATTGCAGCCTTGAATCTCAGCCTGGAGAGACCTGTAATCCATTTTGCTGCCAAGCATGGAGAGGGTGAGAGAACGCGCTCATCGCTTCACCGAACGGGCCTTGGATGCTCTGGTTGGCGCAGTGGAGCGCAGACGATGCATGCTGTTCCCGGAGAGTGGCAGGAGGCCTTTGCCACGCGAGTTCAGAAGAGTGTGGAGGGAGGTGGCTCAGAGCGTCTCCTCCAGGAGCATGGTGCCCAGGACCCATGTTCAGTGCCGCAAAAAATTCAACGACCTCACTCGGGTCGTCAGGGTGAGTGGCTTTTTCTCAATACCTCTCCATCCCTCCATCTCAACCTCACTATATGGCCAGAGGGTCTTAAAACCCCAATGCACAACACTCATGCAACACCTATGGCCCTTTCATCAAACACACACACACATTCCACACTTTGCAGACAGTAAGGGCTATTCACCTATGGGAGGCACATCAGGCAAGACCATGGCTGCATATTGTAAGGGCTATTCACCTATGGGAGGCACATCAGGCAAGACCATGGCTGTATATTTACTCAGATGCTGTCCTTTTTCTTGCAGGCTAAGCTGGCTCATAATCGGAGACAGCAGCAACGGACGGGTGGAGGGCGGCTTCAGCTGCAACCCCTCAGCGATCTGGAGGAGCGCGTCCACAGGATTGTGGCAAGCCGGGTGATCGGTCCCGTCGCCACTGGGGACGCCGACCCTGTTGTGGACAGCAATGGTAAGGTCATCACCTTTTTGTCCTCTGTCCTTCCACTTGTCCCTCACAATACCAGCCTTTGACACTTTCAATCCAACTTGCTAACTCGCTGCACTTATTCCTCCCTTACTGCCACCCTGTCCTCACGCTAAAGCCACTCTTGTACCTCCCTGCTTTCAGATGGTGATTCACCAGCTGAGGAGATGGTCCCTGAAGCTGCCACTGGGAGTGATGCTGCAGCTGAGGAGGAAGAGGAAGCCGGAGCATCAGTGCCACCCTCTCCCGAGGAAGCCCATGGCCACACTGGGAACACGCCTTCCCCGGAGGGGAGCAGGGGGGAAGGGGCTGATGATGGTGAAGCTCCAGGACCCAGCGGGCTGCAGCAACGCCATGGGGGGGGAGGGAAGAACGGGAGCCTTCTCCCCAGAGGGAGAGTATGCCAGACACTCCTACTGCAATGGACGCAGAGGAGGAGCGGCTGATTGCAGAAATGAACAGCCAGGCGGTGGGCATGCACACTGAGCTCATGGGTGCAGTGGGAAGGGTGCCCGAATGCATTGAGGCACTGGCAAGGAGTGTGGAGCACTTCGCTGTAGCACAGGCGGATGCCACACTAAAGCTTAGTGCTGCAATTCAGTCACTGGCTGCCAGGAACCCATCTGAGACTGCTCTCATGCAGACTCAGATTGAGGCCACGCGAGCACTGACTGCTGCCATCCTCGATGGTTCGTGCACATGTCCCCGGGGCTGTCACCGCGCCGCAGCAGGCCAGCAATCTGTTCTCCGGCAAATTGCTCCGGATGCTGAAGTGCTGCCCCGTGGGAGTGCCAGTGTGTCGGGCGAGCAGGGAGTTGCTGTCCTCTCTCACGATGACAGCATTCCTGCTGCCAACACTGTCACTTCTCCACTGCACTTGCCACCGCCTGTAGGACAGACTGCTGCCGCCCATGCAGAGTTGGTGCAGTCTGCAGCCGGGCCCTCCAGGCCCAGAAGTGGTCGAGGCCGTCCTTCAGGGGCATCTGCAGTGTCAGGGTCTGACGAGCAGCAGCCTTCCACCAGCCTTGCTGCAGCCACTGAGGTCCCATTACGGAGGAGCAGTAGGGTTAGAAGGGGGGAAGTGCGCAAGGGAAGGAGATCACCCTCGAAGGGCAAAAAGTAGGAGGTGTGCCAAAATGCTGGTCATTTTTTTATTAAAGGCCGAGGTTAATGGCCCAACTTTTGTTTAGTGTTTTGGACATTATCTCCAGGTTGTGAGAACCAGTTATGTTATTGACTGTTTTTTTGTGTTTATTTCTATGAGTTTGTCATGAGGAATTGACACACACAGAGTTTGTACAATAAATAAGTTTCTGTATTCAAAATATACATGGCTGGTGGTTGGAATTATTGGTGCCTTGGCCGGCTTAGGGGTTGCGTGCTGGGTTGATTCGTGTTTGTAGCAATGGCAGGGGCCCTAGAAGCGGCTTGCTATTAGTCGTTGACGGACGGCCCTTGCAGTTTGACCATTGTGGGCCGCCCTCCTGCCTTGGTGCTGCTGCTGATCATCGTCCTCGTCCTGTTCCTCCTCTTCCTCCTCCTCCTCTTGTGGTGCTGCAAGGCCTGGTGGCATTGGCTGCGTCCTGAGGATTGCCATGTTGTGCAACATGCAGCACACGACTACGAAGTTCGAAACTTGCTCAGGCGAGTACTGCAGGGCTCCTCCGGAATGGTCCAGACAGCGGAATCGTTGTTTCAGCACGCCGATTGTGCGCTCAATAATGTTCCTGGTTGCTTGATGGCTTTCCTGGTACCGCAGCTCAGCAGGGGTGTTTGGCGCACGGAGCGGTGTCATCAGCCAGGTGCTCAATGCGTACCCCTTGTCCCCCAGAAGCCAACCAACTGGCTGATGCGGTGCCTCGAAAATTTCTGCCACAGTACTCTGGCGCAGGATGAAAGCATCGTGGCAGCTGCCCGGATAGTGGGCATTGACAGCGAGAATCACCTGTCTGTGGTCACAGACCAACTGCACATTCAAGGAATGGAACCCCTTTCTGTTCCGGAACTCCTCTGCATTCTCTCGCGGAGCACGCAAAGCCACATGCGTGCAGTCAATGGCGCCCTGCACCATGGGGAAGCCCGCTACCCTCGCAAAGCCCATAGCACGGTCATGCTGCTTGTCTGGGGTCATAGGGAAAGAGATGAAGTCTCGTCTCCTTCTGAAGAGGGCATTGGTGACCTGCCGGATGCAGCGATGCACCGCAAACTGGGAGATATTGGCGAGGTCCCCAACAGCAGCTTGGAATGAGCCAGTGGCGTAGAAGTTCAAAGCCACTGTGACCTTCACTGCCACCGACAGAGACGTCCTGGACCTCAGCTGAGGCTGCAGATCTGGCTGCAGCAGGTGGCAGAGCTCAGTGACCACCTCCTTGCTGAATCGCAGCCTTCGCAAACACAGCTCCTCGGACATATGGATGTAGGAGAGCTGTTCACGATATACCCTGGGAGGGTAAGCTCTCCTGTACATGCGCCTGATGGCCCTCCTCCGTCTGGCCATCATTGCCACTCTCTGTCTGCGTCTCACTATCCTCCGATTGAGCTGGAGCAGGACGACGCCCCCAATCATTGCAGCCCCCATATTCTCTTTGCCAGAAAAGTAATGAGGTACAGCAACTAAAGTAGCAGCAAAGTTAGGATGAACTAGGCCAAACTACCTCACAAAGCGTTGAGTCAATGTAGAAGTCTCTCTCTCTCTCTCTCCGAATCTCTCTCTCTCTCTCAGAACGAGTGGTGCATAAATGTCGACCACAGAAAAAGACAGGAAGAGGCCCCCTTTAAATAGCGCCCCCCCCAGCCCCACACCGATTGATAACGTTCCAGTCTTCCGGTCGTTGGAAGCGCCAGGCGGTAAGGCAGGGGGCGCCACTCAATTTCCGCTCCGGGGCGCCCCAAGGGCGTTGCACCATGGAATGACGTCACAATCTGTGCGCGCAGGTGGTCGCAGCGGTAAGTTTTAGCGCCGCCGCACAATCTCAAGTTAAGTTCTCGAGCGGCGCAAACAGCGCTGCGCCCGGGCGTTAGCGGCTTAACGCCCCATTAGCGCCCTCTTAAGGCGCTAACGGGAGGCGCAACCAACTGAATTTTTCCCCCTAGGTGTTTAGGACTAATTCTTATCCTGAATATTTACAAACAATTATGGCCTTGAAATTTGATTACGCCGGAAAACAGGCGCGGCACGATCAATGTTCTATGTCTGCAGATTCTTGTGCTTACTCATTGCTTTTGGAGTTTCGGGCTTTAGGAACAGAATTAATTCAAAAGGACTCAAAAATGAAGAACAACAAGCAAACAGCAGCGATAAGTACTTAAAAAATATTCCTTGAAAACTTGCAGATGGGACATCCTGTCACAAATTCTAAAGGCAAATCCATGTGAAAAATGTAACATCTGAACTATTTCCTTGCAGATATGGACCACATTGACCTGGAATCCCATTTTTAAACAAGATACAAAATTATAATATGTAAAAGGACTCTAGTAAATTAAATTGTGTGCCCCCATTGGCCTCAGTTTAAAAATGTATTTTTCCTGTATTACATCGAAGAACTGAAGAGATGTCGAGCTGAAGGATGATACAGAAAGTAGAATGCTTCAATCAACTTGCTATTTTCAATTTCCAAGTAGAGTGCTGGACAGTCACGGTGCCCGCTACTGTTTGAGGAACACTCCTGGCTTCCCTGCTCCTTTCCAGCGAGCTGGGCTCAAATTCCAGGCTCCATTCATAGGCATTTCAGTTTTGTTGTGCTCCTTTTAGATTACACAACCACTTCCATTGCCAGCAGTACTTCCTTGCTCTTGCATTCTACCGGGGGGGGGGGTTAAATTAGGCCGCGTAGCGCCCGTTTTTCAGATGCTACGTGGCATCCTAAGGCCCCAAAATGGCAGGTAGGAAGTGTGCGCTCATTCCTGACCTGAAGGGCATTGACTGCCATATTGGCTAAGGACAAGCAAGAGGTGTGTGTCCTTTACCCACACCTGAAGCAGGTGTCAGGTCATTTACATATGCAAATAAGGGACCTAACAGTTGCTTCAGGACCCCACTGCAGCATCGATTTACCCGAGACAGTCAACCAGCCCTAAACATCGCCTAAGTAAAAAAAAGGTAAGTACTTACCACAATAGTCACCGCTCCCTGTCCCAAGGTCCCTGACCTCTGACATTCAAGCCCTGGCTCCGACCCCCAACCCCCAGGTCCCCGACCCTCGATTCCTCCCCCACCCCCTGTCCCCAATGTCTTCTCCGAGGCCCCAATCCTCCCCGACGTCTCCCCCACTGCAGCCTCCACGGCCCACCCAATCCTCCCCCGATAGCAGCGTCCATGTCCCACCCGATCCTTCCCGCCCCGACCAGACAGCGGACCGTACTTGGAGCAGTTCCCTGCGCAGCCTCCGCAGCACCGTCTTCATTATGATGAAGTCAGAGGCTCATTATCCAGGCCTCTGTGGACCTCACCATTTGTGCGCAGGGGGAATAACGCTAGGCCGGGGACCCACAAATTTAACCCCCTATATCTCTTCTAATGAAGTCCAGCATCCCATTACCTTTTGATCAGCTTTCCATTTGTGCGATAGCTTGTAATAACATATGTACCCTGACCAATAATTACCTCACCACAGGTCTTGGTAGGGCTGCATCTAGAAAACAGTGCCCAGTTTTGGCCCCTACGAGATGAGGCATATCAAGGCCTTAGATAAGGTCCAGGGTAGGGTCACCAGAATGATACCTAGTTTTAAGGCACTTTTTATTGGAGAAGCATAGACTTTGTGGTGTTTTTAAAATCATGAAGCAAATAGTTTCTATTCAGGTGAATAGGTTATTTGAGCTGGATAGGGATGGGAGAATTCGGGAGCATCAGGATAAAATATAAAAACATGAAAGCTTGGTTAAATGTCAGGAAGTATTTCTTGTTACGGAGAGTCATTGGCCTCTGGAATAAATTGCCAAACTGTACAGTAAATATGGATTTACCACAGTCCTTGAAAAGGGAACTGAACGTGTTCCTGAGAGCCAAGGACATCAAGTCATATATGGTAGGGGAGGAATAACTGCAATAATTATCAGTTACTGCAGCTTGCTTCATTACCTTTGGAGATCAGATCAGAGAGGAATTTCCCAGTGCTTTTTCCTTAAGGATTTTTGCCTTCCCCAGGGGACAGCGTGACAAGAGAGAGGGCAGACTTGATGATGCACGTAGACTGCACCACGTCTTGATGGGACAGGCTGGATGACCCAGTTGGTCTTTCCATGTCCTTTTTCATATGTCTATGTCCTTTTGCTAATCCTTTCGTTGCCCCTTTTAGGTGTCTGACTTGGCTCAGTGGTAGCATGGTAGCATGCTCACCTCTGAGTCAGCGGGTTGTGGGCTCAAACCCCACTCCAGAGACTTGAGAACATAATCTAGACTGACACTGCATTGCAGTACTGAAGGAGTGCTGCACGGTCTTTTCGGATAAGACATTAAACCGAGGTCCTCTCCACCCTCTCAGGTGGTTGTAAAAGATCCCATGGCACTTTCTGAAAAAGAGCAGTGTCCTGCCAACATTTATCCATCAACCAGCACCACCAAAAACAGATTATCTGGTCATTTATCTCATTGCTGTTTGTGGGACCTTGCTATGAGCAAATTAGCTGCCTGCTGTCCGAAAATTACAACAGGGGCTACAGTTCCAAAGTACTTCATTGTCTGTAAAGCACTTTGAGACATTGTGCAGTTGTGAAAGGCACGATATCAATGCAAGATCTTTCTATTTTGCTTGTATTGCCATCTGCCATTCTTATATATAACGTGCACTACTCACACTTGTTACATTAAACTACATTCACCAATGTTTGACCCACTTGTTTAATTGATGGCCTTTTGTAATTTTCAGTTCTCTTCTTTGCAATTCATCATACCTCCTAGTTTAGCAAACTTAAATATACTCCCCTCTATTTCCAAATCCAGGTCAGAACTGGCTGCTGCATCGATTCCTGTGGGACACCACCTGTCACCGTCTGCCACTCAGAGAAGGTCCGTTTCATCTCGTCCTGCCTCCCAACCACATTTCCTACCTATACCACAAGGTTATCTCCAATATCTACATATATAATTTTGCCCGGTAATCTCTTGTATGGTATTTTATCTATTGCCTCCTGAAAAGTGATTTACAGAACGAGAAAACATGCTCGCCAGTTTTACTTACAAGTTGATATTAGCCCAAAGATATGGCAGGCAGATCAGAGGCAGAATGGAGGTTTCAGGCCTGACAGTAACTATTAGGTCAAAGCGTTGTTAGAATGGATACAAGTGTCCATTAAGTACTAGTGAGGCCAATTGTACCAAACTGGATACAAAGACTGTACATAGACAAGTAAAGATATGGATTGGCTAGAAGCAGCAGCAACCACCCTACCCCAAGCTGTACAATCACAGCCCAGAAATCAAAGTCCTGGCAGCGAGGAAGTTTCGGGCAACTTGAAACGCTTTGAAAAAATAATTCGGCTCCATGGTTTTCCATCTCAGTCATCTGAAGTCAACATCTTGTTCTATGCTTCATGTAAGAGCATAAGAACATAAGAAATAGGAGCAGGAGTAGGCCATTCGGCCCTTCGAGCCTGCTCTGCCATTCAATGAGATCATGGCTGATCTTCTGCCTCAACTCCATTCACCGGCCCTATCGCCATATCCCTTGATGCCCTTACTAGTCAGAAATCTATCGACTTCTGTTTTGAATATACCCAATGACTGAGCCTCCACAGCCCTCTGGAGTAGAGAATTCCAAAGATTCACCGCCCTCTGTGTGAAGAAATTTCTTCTCATCTCAGTCCTGAATGGACTACCCTTTATCCTGAGGCTGTGGCCCCTGGTTCTAGGCTCCCCAGCCAAGGGAAACATTCTCCCTGCATCCAACTTATCAAGCCCTGTAATAATTTTGTATGCTTCAATGAGATCCCCTCTCAATCTTCTGAATTCAAGAGAATTCAGGCCTAGTTTACTCAATCTCTTCTCATACGACAGTCCTGCCATCCCAGGAGTCAGTCTGGTGAACCTTCGTTGCACTCCCTCTATGGCAAGTATATCCTTCCTTAGATAAGGAGACCAAAATTGTAATGGTCAGCTGCAAATATTATCAATGTGAAAGGGTTTAAAACATCGCAAATATAAACACACTTTAAGAGCAGATTTTGTTTGGTTTCATTTTGGTTACCAGTGAAAGACAGATTCAACCCAACTGACAGGATGTTACTCAGTGACAAAGTACATTAACAAAATCTTCAGAAAGATAATTGGCTTACATTTAAATAAAATAATTATGGGAAGAATAAAATGAGTTCATGTATTTGTATAAAGAGTATGGTGTCGCAGCTGATTGTGACTGCAATAATTATTCCGTTCCGTTGACTTCAATGGAAAGGAACATTGGGTGTGGTGTTCAACAGGCGGCTGATCCACTGGCGCCAGTTTTCTGGTCCCACCGAAAGTGAAACCTACTCCCCTTGTGTTAAAACAAAACGCACGGGTCTTCCCGGCCACTGGTCTTAGCCAATCCGCCAAGTTTACTTTGGAGATTTCACTGGTTGCAGAAGACCTGGGCGTTGGGAGCTCGCGGCACTGGCAGAGCACAAAAAACAATCTGTAACAGCAGCTGATGAGAAATACCAACTCGGTCTCCATCTGCTGCCGATACATTTCAGGTAGACATACTGGAAGCGATTCTGCATTCCCAGCAGAACAGGCCCATTGGTAGGGAGCACGGGATGGAGATGGGGTTGCGACAATTCTCCAACCAGTGCACCCTGTGAACTCGGCTCTCCACTCGAACGCTGGATTGCAGAATCACAACAACAACAACTTGTATTTATATAGCGCCTTTAACGTAGTAAAACGGCCCAAGGCGCTGCACAGGAGTATTTTAAGGCAACAAATTTGACACCGATCCACATAAGGATAAATTAGGGCAGATGACCAAAAGCTTGGGCAAAGAGGTTGGTATTAAGGAGCGTCTTCAAGGAGGAAAGAGAGGTAGAGAGGCGGAGAGGTTTAGGCAGGGAATTCCAGAGCTTAGGGCCCAGGCAACAGAAGGCACGGCCACCAAAGGTTGAGCGATTATAATCAGGGATGCTCAAGAGAGCAGAATTAGAGGAGCGCAGATATCTCGGATGGGGTTGTGGGGCTGAAGGAGATTACAGAGATAGGGAGGGGCAAGGCCATGGAGGGATTTGAAAACAAGGATGAGAATTTTGAAATCAAGGCGCTACTTAACTGGGAGCCAATGTAGGTCAGCGAGCACAGGGGTGATGGGTGAACGGGACTTGGTGTAAGTTAGGACTCGGGCAGCCGAGATCTGGATGACCTCAAGCTTACGTAGGGTGGAATGTGGGAGGCCAGCCAGGAGTGCATTGGAATAGTCAAGTCTAGAGGTAACAAAGGCATGGATGAGGATTTCAGCAGCGGATGAGCTGAGGCAAGGGCAGAGACGGGCGATGTTAGAGGTGGAAGTAGGTGGTCTTTGTTATGCTGCGGATATGATCACCCCTACTAGTTCACTCAAATAGAGGAAGAAAAGACAAATGTACAAAACCAAAACACCCAGCAGAGTGAATAGGAGCTACACTGTTGTAAAGAAATCATGACCAACAGCTTTTGACATGATAAATGTTTACATAGGAAAATGATAGGCCCATTTCCTCTTTCATGTATGCAAACAATTGAATAAAAAATTATGCCCGAAATGAAGTACTCTAATTCAGAATTCTAGCTGGTACATTCTGCTGTTATCTGAATGAAATCTTAGTTGAAACTATAAATGCATCCTTTTTCCCAAAACAAATTTGTTACTGCATTTAAAAATGTAACAAATGGCAGAAGATTTGCATATTTTTCCACAGCAGCACCAGAATAAAAGGTGTCTTTGTGCTGTTTGAGTACCGTGTATCTAAAGAGATTTGCATTTAGTTTCACTGCAATGAAAGGCTTCCAGTAACCCAATGTAAATGTTATCGCTTGGGGAAAAGAGCCTGCCACAGCAGAAACGCCAGAAGAGATGCAAGTGTTTTAGAACACGCACCAAAGCATAAAACTGAACTGGAGGATTAGTGTTTGGGGAATTCACAACAATTTACTGGCCAGAAGTTGGTTTGATTTGTGAAAGATCAAGGTTCCACTGCTAACATAACAGAAAAATGGAGCTGATAAACAAAATGAGATACATTTGATTATAATAACCACCATTCAGAAAAAACGATAAGCAGAAGTTAAACACTCTTGTTTCCAATTCAGGAAGTGTCTTGTTTCCCATTTCATGCTAAACTATAGAAATGTGAAACCTGCATAAATACAACACTGAACATATATGTTAACCTTCTCAATACTGTAATAGCATTGTGCGACATAATTCTGTAACACTATCTAGATTGTGGTTATTGGTTCATTTATCTCTCTCTCTCACACACACACACACACACACACCCTTACATATAGCATGCATTTCCTGAGGTCATATCATGTTATTTCCATCAGGCATGGGTGTCACACCTAAGAGTTAGTTTTAAACTGCAAGCTAGGTACAAGGTATGGACACTTACAATTATACTTAACTTTCAATCCTAGGTAGTAGTGCGTCCACCCACCTCATGAAGCTGGTTGGATCTCTCTCGCTTCCTAATGCAGCCATTAATCTGTTCTTGCCTTGGCCGCTTCACCTTATAGGCTCAATTGCTGCCATGGGCCTTGTTCACTGAGTCCTGGCCTCCTACCTTAGGCCGCAGTCACTGTTTCCTGTTTCCCATCCCCCCACCCCCGCACTCCCTCTGGCCTTTGTCGCTGCGCTCCTCGCTCCCCCAGGCCTCCCACTTGCTGCTTTCCTACCACTGAGCTGGAAAACATACAAAAAGGAGGCATCAGACCCTGACAAAAAGGAAGAAGGTAACAGAGTAAGAAAGTATACAACAAGCAAAGAGGGAAAGAACCAGATAAGAGAGATACAGAAAAAAACAAAAGCAGAGACACAAGCAGAAAAGAAAAGAAAAAGACTGAAAGAACCAGATTAGAGGGAGGGGGAATCAGCAACTCAAAGACAACAGATACTGGTAAAAATAGAGAGCATACCCTCCAACTTAGTGTGAGCAACAGACATAAAGAAAGAAAGAAGAAAGAAAGACTTGCATTTATATAGCGCCTTTCACGACCACCGGATGTCTCAAAGCGCTTTACAGCCAATGAAGTACTTTTGAAGTGGAGTCACTGTTGTAATGTGGGAAACGCGGCAGCCAATTTGCGCACAGCAAGCTCCCCCAAACAGCAATGTGAAAATGCCCAGATAATCTGTTTTTGTTATGTTGGTTGAGGGAGAAATATTGGCCAGGACACCGGGGATAACTCCCCTGCTCTTCCATACACACACTTCCAATACCCCAGGTAGCATTACGTTAACAACATACTCTTGTGAATGGACAGAGAGGCAGAAGAGACGTCCTATTTAGTTAAGAGGTAGTTTAAAGCTTAATCCATATTATTGCGTTACATTTACCAGTGCTGACATTATATTCAATAGGGCTGAACAAAAACCAAAATAAAACCCGACAGCTTGATTTGGCTGAGCTCGATATTGAACAGGACAAATATTAAGACAGTTACATATTCAGTTAGTATAACAAAAACAATTACACTGAATTGGTTAGGTTTGAGAGCAGGGAGAAGTGTTTATTACCAACAATCAATTCTCTGAGCTGCACAGTGGAAGATTTTCATTTTTACTGAGTGATTAAATGCAGGTTTCTCCCTTGCTATCACCAAACTCCTTTTAAAAGATTACATACTTCCTAAAGTGATCACTAAAACCACAGAGTGTACACTAGGTCCACTAAATGTATAAGTGGGAGGCACTGGGTGACACAGCGGGTCACAGCTTCGCTCTTCCACCTCTGGGACCTGGGTTTGAATCCAGCACAGAATGACAGCATGAAATCTCTTCCTGTATCACTCTATCTCAGTCAGCTGGTTGAGTGGAATAAACCTGCCCATTTATAGTCCAATTTCTTAATGAATATAAACGTCAGAAACCTGACCTGTCAAACTTGGCTCTAACTGGGTAATTGTAGCAATTATTTAAGTATATTAAGCGGAAATGTTTTGCTGGTATACTTTTTGGGGATTGAGATTTAGACAGAGCTGGTAGGCTCTTCCGATAGGTAATTAACCCTACTATTGTTTGAAAGTGCTCAATATGGCAACTAGAATATCCATTTCCCGTTATCACAGCTCTCACTTTGAAAGAACAAAGGTAAAGTATAGAAAAAGCAATAGAAATGTTTTGTACTTCCTTTGTAGACCTTGAGATACAATTTCCCTTCAATTATTAGGCTCCCCACCCCTATTATTTCAACCTCCTGCTGAGCCTCTGATCTGTTCATTTGGATGAAAATACCGGGAGGCAGTTACAGTGAATGTAGATCTGACGCGTGAAATGGACAAACCAAATTCCCTCATGTATGAGTCGTAGATGAAATTCAACATGTGTAGCATGGCAAAACACAAAATAACGTACTCCCTGACTCAGGGAAATTGATCGAAAGATTCAAACCTCAGCTGAGAAAATATTACTGAAAATTTTGCACATTTAGCAGTCATGAAACGTTAAATTTTATGGAAATGCATTTCAGTTCAAGTTCAAATTAATCTCTTTTCCTTGATGCTTATCTGTTCATTTGGACAGTCTGTCCTGATGCCCTCACTTTTAACACACTAAAAAGGTGAATCCTAAGATCAATTCCTTTACCTCCATTTTTATTCATACAGTTTCCTTCCCTTCAATTCTCTTAGTTAAAAAAAGTTATTTTGTTGTACTACAAAAATCTAATTTTCTTTTGCCCGATTCCTATTGCCTCCGACTTTAAACTGTCCCATTCAGATGGACAGGACAGTAAGCCAAAACAGGTAGTCTCCAGCTTGAGTTTCCACCTCACTCTCCTGTCTTTATATATTTAATTAAAACTGCACAATATAATAAAAATGTAATCTACCACAAATATGCACATTCTCTTATTAAAATTGCTCACTCTATTACAAAAGATCTCTCCCCTCACAGTTACTTTACTGCTAGCAATGCTAATTTCTCTTTTCTCTACAAATACGAACAAACCTGTTTATTTCCACCATTTTCTGTTTGTGCTACTCTACAAATGTGTTGGACTCTGATTGCTCACCTATGAGATCCATCCCCCTAGAGCTATACTTGTCCATCTGAAAAGTTTCTGGACTTGCTCAAGTACAACACTGATCACTTCAAGCCGAATGGTGTCAGCAGTGCTGCCACAGAGATTGTCACAGCTACAATAATGGACAGACGTGGTTCCATCAAGACAAGACAGGAATACATTTTGAGTTGCCCACACGCAAGCAAGAAGTGTTGTCCTTCCTCTAGGGCATCAACCTGAATCAGAGGTACAAGATACTTTGCCCATCTAATTACCAGCAAACTATATTTATGGGATTTTTTTCCGGAATACATAGTTTAATAATCAATATTACTATAAATCCATAATAAAATGGTCATCTAAAGATTTATTACCCATGAAAAATAACCCATTCCATTGAAATCCTCGTTGCTAGAAGTTACAATACAGATATAGTTGAGTCCCTAGCAACTAGGATGACCTTTATATAATAAGCTGCTTCAGCATAGTACTTGTTCTTGTCAGATACCAAACAAGAAAATAAGCAATTACTGGAAACCATCATTCACCGCAGCATAGACTGCCATCTCCAATGATACATGGGTATTCTATATTGTGCCTCTAGGTTCATTCCATTGCCGTTTAATTTGACATTTCTAGTTTCATGCACAGATGACATCATCTTTCTTTCAACCTGTGGGGGCCTAATCAATTACACCATCCATCAGGAGAGTTCCAAGTTAGAGATTATTAAAAAGATGAAAAGAGTTTCATTTATATGGCAATTTTCATAACCTCAGGACGTCCCAAAGTGCTTTACAGCCAATGAATTACTTTTGAAGTGTTGTCACTGTTATAATGTAGAAAACGTGGCAGCCAATTTGCGCACAGCAAGCTCCCAAACAGCAATGTGATAATGACCAGATAATCTGTTTTAGTGATGTTGGTTGAGAGATAAATATTGGCTCCAGGACACCGGAGATAACTCCCCTGCTCTTCTTCGATATAATTCAGTGCGATATTTGGGGCGCTAAGTCAAAAATGATTGAAAAGTTAGCGCCAGGCGCGAACCTTTTCAAACATTTGAGAAATTCCCATTTTTTTGCTCCAAGAGGGAAGTGGAGCCCTAAATCAAGCGTTCCACTTGCCTTTTGGAGCGCAAGAGGTGGGGGATGTCCCGATCCGGGGCGATGTGCTCAATAGCACCACGTGTGGCCACGCATGGTGCTGGCGCGTTGCAGGGGCTCTTCCCTCAATTAAAGGGCAGGGCTCCCCACCGCGAGCTCTGCAATTTGTTCTGGGCATCAGCTGGAGCACCGGGTTGCGGGAGTGCCGCGCGATCAGCCCAAGCTGATCAAGCTGAGTGCCGGGCTGACTGATCGCAGCACTCAGTCCGCTTTAAATTGGCGATTTTTTTCATGTCGGCCGGCCACCGTGCCTTTAAATGGCGCCCCGCGAGCGACCAGCCTCACTGTTTGCGACCCCTGCAGCAGTCGGTAACATCGCCCGGCGCTGCTGCGGGGCGCGAGGGGGAATTTTTCTCCCGAGGCGCTGCGCCCGGAGATGATGTCATGATCTCCGGGCGCAGAAGATCGGGCCGATACCCGGTAGTGCTGCCGCTAACCTCCCGTGGAATTTCATGGGAGACACGTGGGTAAAGCCATTTGCGCCCCGTTAGCGCTAACAATGGGAATTTCGCCCCCTTTACGTCCACCCAAGAGGGCAGACGGGGCTTCGGTTTAACGTCTCGTCCGAAAGACGGCGACTCCGACAGTGCAGCACTCCCTAAGCCTAGATTTTGTGCTCAAGTCTCTGAAGTGTTTCAAGCTTGAAGTATTGAATTTTCTTGCAGTAACAACCTAGGTCCAATAAGAACACGCAATAAGCAGCTGAAATACAATACAAAACATTAGACATTATTAGATGTGATGTAAGGAACACGAACAGTCTCCAAAGTACAGTTTGTCAGCAGCAGGATGATCAGTTAATTCATCGAGGTTGGGGAAGTTTAATGACAAGAACCAGTAGACTACCAAATCCCGCTATTTAATTCCCTCCCTCAACATCTACACTTTATCATCTCTCTCCCTACTTTGAAAAGCCTCCTTAAGTCCCATCTTTGGTTGTGGTTTTGCTCCCCCCCCCCCCGCCTCCAATTCCTCTCCCTCCCCCTTGCTCAGTGTGCACTCTGTCCACCAGCGCTTTATAAAGGTTCAGCATAACTTCTCTACTTTTGTACTCAATACTTCTATTTATGAAGCCCATGATCCCATATGCTTTGTTAACCACTCTCTCAATGTGTCCTGCCACCTTCAGGGACCTATGCACATTAACTCCCAGGTTCCTCTGTCCCTGCACACTCTTTAAAACTGTGCCATTAAGTGTATATTGCCTCCCCCTGTTCCTTCTGCCAAAATGCATCACCTCACACTTCTCTATTAAATTCCATCTACCACTTGTCTGCCCATTCTGCTAGCCTTTCTATGTCCTGTTGCAGTCGATTGATATCATCATCACTGTTTGCCACACCACAAAGTTTGGTGTCATCGGCAAATTTATCCAGGTCATTTATATATATATCAAAAAAAGCAGTGGCCCCAGCACTGACCCTTGGGGAACACCACTGTCTACCATCCTCCAGTCCGAAAAACAGCCATTTACCACAACTCACTGTTTTCTGTCCTTAAACCAATTCCTTATCCAAGCTGCCACTGTCCTCATCTCTGCTCCAACTGATATCAATATCAGCTAACTCAGCCTTCAGGAAGCCCAAAACTCATCCCACGGTGATAGATTGCCTCAAAAACCGGGAGTTGTTTGAGTAGTCAACCCACACTTGTGAGGTTTGGTGATACAGCTAAAAGAAGCAAGAGAGGTAACACACACAAAGCTCAAAGCTGGAGGTCACGGGATGTGCGAAAGCAGCAGGACCCGTCAACAAAGGAGGGCGAGTGAGAATGCAGAACAGCAGCGGTTGTCCACAGTAAACACGTGCAACAGAAAAGCAGCAGCAGTAGCTCAGAAACAGTGAAGAGCAGAGACAGCGCTGCTCGCAGCGGGAAAGGGAAAGAGGAGCGAGAGAAAAGTAAAGAGGGAGGTATCAGAGCCAGCATACACACTGGGGGAAAAATTCAGTATCGCCCCGTTTGGGGTGCCATTATCGGCCGTGCGCAAAGTTTAGTGCCTGGCGCTAATTATCGCCTCTGACGGCAAACTTAGCTTTTATCGCTCCTGGAGGTGATTGGTGCGCTAAATCAGGCGCTTCACACCTGTCTTAAGGCGCAAAGGCCGAGGAGCGAGGCGCTACCTCAGAGCACTGGCGAAGCTCATGTGATGTCAGTCAGCAATGGAACACAGACACACTGGCGCCGGCCAGTTCTTAAAGGGGAGTTCTGACAAAAGGTCATCGACCTGAAACGTTAACTCTGTTTCTCTCTTCACAGGTGCTGCTTGACCTGCTGAGTTTCTCCAGCATTTTCTGTTTTTATCTTAAAGGGGAGGGTTGATTTTGCTCTCCATCCACATCCTGCTCATTGCAGCCTTGAATCTCAGCCTGGAGAGACCTGTACATCAAATCTGCTGGAAAGAACAATGGAGAGTACCAGGGAAAGAGCTCAGAGTGCAGCCCCCAAAGTCTCTTCTAAATCAATACAAGGAAGGGAAAATCAAAATGAACCTGCAAAGTGCTGCTCAGTACCCAAAACTCCTTCACACAGTGTTGAATCTCTCCAGAAGTCTCTCTCTCTCTCTCTCTCTCAAAATGCGTGGTGCAAAAATGTCACCAACAAAAAAAGGCAGGAAGCGTTCGCCTTTAAATAGCGCTCCCCCAGTCCCTTCCTGACTGCTAAATGCTCCCCTCAACCTGTTGTTGCTAGCGGCAGGCGGTAAGGCAGGGGGCGCCACTCAATATCCGCTCCGGGGCGCTACCGGGGCGTTGCGCACTCGACTGACATCACGATCTGCCGGCGCAGGAGATCATGGCGGTAGTGTTTAGCACCGCTGCAAAATGTCTAGTTAATTTCACGAGCGGCGCAAACATCGCTGCGCCCGGGTGCTAGTTGCTTTGCGCCCCATTAGCGCCCTCTTAATGCGCTAACGGGAGGTGCAAACCAACTGAATTTTTCCCCCAATGCCTGAAGGAAATTAGAAATAGTACGTCCCAGAGAGTGATGGTCAAAAACCATCAGAATCAGGCCACAGCAGACTGAGCAAAATGACATTTTCAAGTACAGGATATGTTACGGTTTGTAAATACTTGTAGATCAGGGCCTCAGGTGCACAGCGATGGAGAGGGAATGACAGTAACGATTTGCATATACTGTAATATGTTTTACAGTGGTCAGAGCTGTGCAGTTCTGACAGGCCTATTGCTGTGAACAATATTTACTCATCAAGGAACTGAAGGAGAGACTAGTGGCATTGAGAGTGGGGTCAACATGCTCCCAGAGATTGGGGAGTTTGAAAGGTTCATCAATATTATGTACAAACAATCCCTGCGCTTGAACAGGTAAGTCTGCGGCCCACCCAATATTGAGCCTTATTTATATCAGACCACCAAGGTACGGACACCCGCTGGCCACCCTAGGCAGCTCGCCAGGGAAGAGACTCCAGATTCCAGATCGCTTCTTTCATCCAGTTTTGCCTTACTTTACCTCAGAAACCTCTCTCTAATCATCATGGGTGCTATTATTGCCAGTCTTTTCTGGATGCAGGAACAGTTGGAGGAAGGGGAGCAGCAGCAATCTCAGGAAGCAGATTCTTTCAGAAGACACCAAGTGAGGGGGCTGCTCGTAGGAGGCCATACCCAAGGCTAGGGCTGGGGAGGGCCAAGGATGCCTTCCTTGCGGGGTCTGGGTTGAGCACTCCTGTTTCTCCTGGCCCACAAAGAGTTCTGACAAATGCCATTTTGAAACTTACCGTGGTCTCTTCTGGCCTGTCGGCTCCTCTCGCTGTGGGTCTGTTGTCGGGTTCCACACAGTGCGGGACTCCCCCAGGCTTTTTGTTAATATCACATTATGTCGTCAATGACGTCATTGGGCCGTGACTTTTGCATTTAAAGTTGGCCTGTAGCAGGCGCCTCGACCGACTTGCAACTCGGCGAAGATGAGATGGCGCTGGGCAGGAATGGAGCGATCTCGGGCCGGTAAGTCGCCTCGGCCAAATCTTAACCTCTCAAAGGCACCATTTTTGCTGGGCAAGGGGGTTAAAATAGAGGTCACTGTCTCAGACATCTGCAGCCTCTGTAAGGGGACCTGCTGCCTGCTAGAGCAGTGGGCCATGCTTTGCCAGTGGCTCTCAAAGTCACCAGATCCCTCAACCTCTTCGTCACTGGCTCTTTCCAGTCTGCCACAGGGGACATCAGTTGCATCTCCCCGTCTGAAGTACACACCTGCATTAAGCAGGTCACCGGTGCCCTCTTAACTAGGGCTAACCGATACATCACCTTCCCCATTGACCTCAAGAGTCAGCAGGAGTGTGCCTGGGGATTTGCAGCAGTGGCCAGCTTCCCCTGTGCAGGGTGTCATTGACTGCACACATGTTGCCCTCAGGGCACCAGAACACCAGCGAGCATTATTGATCAATAGAAACGGATACCACTCCATCAATGGGCAGCTAGTGGCTGCTCACAGAAACAGAATCATGCAAGTTTCTGCAAGTACACAGGCTGCTGTCATGATGCATTTATGCTGATACACTCGACCATACCCCCAGTATTTGACTCTCCCAGGAACATGGCAAGATGGCTGCTGACGGCCAAGAGATTCCACTTGCAGAAGTGAGACGTGACACCCCTCTGCACCCCACCATTCCCAAGCAGCACCGATATAATAGAAGCGTGGGGAACCCCCAGAATTATAATTGAGCATACTATAGGGATACTGAAGATGAGGTTTAGGTGTGTCGATAGGTCTGGGGGTCCCTACAATATGCTCCACGAAGAGTCTCCCACATAGTCTTTGAGTCCTGCATACTTCACATCCTTGCCTTACAGAAAGGCCTGCCTTTGGAGGAGCCAGAGGAAGTGGAGGAAGACGAGGAGGAAGCAGCAGAAAATGGAGGGCCACCTCAATGCCTTGCAGCAAGAGATGTGAGGGATCAGCTCATTGCTCAGCGATTCCAGTGACCTGCTCAGACAACTCCTACATCAATGACATACTGAGAATGTGGGCTCAGAAGCTGCTATGAAAATACACTGTAAACCAAACATAGTAATTGCCTTGAATTCATCTCTCACTCAAGTGCTCAACCCATAGTGCTTTTCTTAAAAGAAGGTTTCGTAAGTCTACCGCCTCTATGAAGTTCTCCCTATAGGCCTCAGCAAAGCTGGTGGAAAGCTGCTGTTCATCATGTTGGGACCCTTCAGATGCTCGTGGCCAGTGAAGTCTGAGTGCTCGAGCCTGTGAGGGCCCGGCTGCAGGCTGCTACTCCCCAGCTGCTGCTGGAGCAGTCTGCTGGCCCAGTTGATTTGCTGGCACCGTGTCGGGTATTGGTTGCGGGGGTGGGGAAGGAGTCGACGTACTGAGATCCTGAGAGATGGCGACTCTGCCACCTCGCCATGGTAACACTCCCATGTGGCTGGTGCTCATCACTTCCACTAATCTGCAGGAGAGAAGACTACAGAAGCTGAGTGGCTCCTTCAAAGGCCCTGTCTATTCAGTAAATTGTTCTGTCCAGGGTGGACACCACTCTGTCCACCATGGGCATCTGTTCCTTGACCCTGGAGCCTAGAGTCTGCACGGCAGCTGTTTGCAAAACGTGTGGACATGAACTCCTCTTGTGAGGATCCAGTTACACTTGTGATTGTAATGAGAAAAGGGGGTGTTGCGGTGTGCACTTGTGAGGTAGGGGAGGGAATTGTTGGGAGTGGTGGGGGAGAGTGTTGTGAGGTACTGTTAAGAGAGATGGAGAAATTAAGAGGTGTACTCACCCATGTTGCTCTTGTGAGGACATGGAACCTCTTCCTATACTGAAGCCAGGTCCTGAGGGTGATGCTAGAGGCACTGGCCCTTTCAGCCACCTCTGTCCACAATTGCTTCATCCTGGTTTTGGAGACACCCTTATGGCATGTGGGGAGGTGTTGCTCCCTCCTACCCAATTAAAATCTCCAGAGAGGCATCAGGGAAGCACGGGACAGCCTTTCTGCTCATCCCAGCTGCCAGAAAGCGTTTTCTAACCATTTTCAGCACTTTAAAAGCAGTTTGAACACAGAAAATGAAAGCAGAGAATTCATCCCCGTTTTAAGTCAGGACTCCCACCAGAAAATGCACGGAGTAGAGGTGCAGGCTGCCCGATGCTGCAGCCAATGGAGAGGGCAGTCCACCTGTGATATTGTAATGAGGCCCAGGAGTTCAAATTACTCGGACCTCGTTCTCAGCTGTCCATGGGGGGTTTCTCGCTGGCCTCGCCCTGCCCACCCAGAGTTCAAGTCAGGGCTTATGACTTTCCTAATCTGTAAATCTCAGTAGTGCATCACCCAGCACATTTACTCATTGGGGAACTCAGGAATGGTGTCATTTTTATTGTTCAGATTATAATTATGAATTCTATTGCTCAAACGGATGAACACCAGAATAAACCTACAATTAAACGTAACATCTCTGACATCCAGATCAGACAACGACAAATGGAAATGCAGCTAAGGGACGCATAGAATGTTTCTTCGCTCGGAATTTATACATTTTCATGTCAATATTACATTCAGCAGCTGGTACCATCACATTTAGTGGACTAGAAAAACCATTATTCTAAAAAAGGCTGTTACCTGTAAGATCCATGGAAATGGGCTCAGGTGCAACATCACAGACCAAGGTCAATCTTATTACTTGGATGTTGGGTATATTAGGATCTGCAAAAAAATAAAACACTCATCAGAACTGCTTTAAGTCAGGAGCTTTTACCTACAGCAGATAAAGCACAGTGCAATATCTTCAGGTTATTGCATACTTCAGTGCAATAGTTCAACAACAGCATCTTCATATCAACACAAAGCATGATAAGTATTTATTGCACTTTTGACAAAACAGTTACTATGGACAGAAGATGATGAGGAGGGGGTGAAACTGGTCTTCGGCCAAAGCACAAAACGGGCATTAGCAAATCAGCAGCCCATTTTACACCGTGCTCTGAAAGGAGAATCGGCTGCGGTGTAAAACAGGCTGCCACTTCGCTGTCGCCTCTTTCACGTTTTCGCCCGTCCAATTTCACCTCGAATACAGCAGTAGTTCAGACACAACGGGGTAGAAATTAGGTCGCGCCCCATTTGGGGCGCAAATATCATCCGGACGCAAATATTAGCGCCTGGCGCTAATTATCGGCACTGACAGGAAACTTCACTTTTACCGCCCCGGGAGGTGAGTGGAGCGCTAAAGCAGGCGCTGCACACCTGTCTTAAGGCGCAAAGGCCGAGCAGTGAGGCGCTAACTCAGAGCGCTGGCGAAGCTCATGTAATGTCAGTCAGCAATGGAACACACACACAATGGCACGGGCCAGTTCTTAAAGGGGATGGTTAATCTTGCTTTCCATCCACATCCTGTTCATTGCAGCCTTGAATCTCGGCCTGGAGAGACTTGCACATCAAATATGCTGGAAAGAACAATGGAGAGTACCAGGCAAAGAGCTCAGAGTGCAGCTCCCACAGTCTCTGCTAAATCGATACAAGGAATGGCAAATCAAACTGAACCTGCAAAGTGCTGCTCAGTACCCAAAACTCCTTCACACAACGTTGAATCTCTCCAGAAGTCTCTCCCTCTCTCTCTCAGAATGCGTAGTTCAAAAATGCCACCAACAATAAAAGACAGGAAGAGGCCCCCTTTAAATAGCGCCCCCCCCAGCCCCACAGCGATTGATAGCGTTCCAGTCTTCTGGTCGTTGGAAGCGCCAGGCGGTAAGGCAGGGGGCGCCACTCAATTTCCGCTACGGGGCGCCACAAGGGCGTTGCACCATGGAATGACGTCACAATCTGCGCGCGCAGGTGGTCGCAGCGGTAAGTTTTAGCGCTGCCGCACAATCTCAAGTTAAGTTCTCGAGCGGCGCAAACATCGCTGCGCCCGGGCGTTAGCGGCTTTGCGCCCCATTAGCGCCCTCTTAAGGCGCTAACGGGAGGCGCAACCAAGTGAATTTTTACCCCAACATCTTCACTTATATTGTTGTATCTTTAGGGATGGGCAATAAAGGCTGGCCTTGCCAGCGACACCCCCCATCCCATGAATGAATAAATAAAAGATCCAGAGGAAGAGGGATTTCCTGTACCTGCAAAGGGGGGGAAGGAGTCCGCCTCACCCTCCCGCCCCTCCAGAAGCTGGTGCTGCTCTGCCTGGCCTCATCTCCTCCTCCCATTCCTCCTTCAGACCAAGGGGGACCCTTAGCATGATCCCCATGATCAAGCACTCCCTTTCTCCTGGTGACTCCAATAAGGTCTCCAATAAGACACAGCAGCACAGCACCCACTCTCTTTAGGTGAAGTTCTCAGAGAATTTCCAGGAAACATTTTGTTAGATTTTTGGTGACGTCTAGACAAAGCATCCCAGAAAGTCTCCCGATGTGTCTCAAAAGTCCTCTTCAAACACAGTCTATTTCCAGTAGCAAGTGAACAGTGAAAGCTGAGCATGGCTTTAAGTAGCACTAGAAATCCTCAGCAACGACTTGTTTACTCCTGTTCAGCTGGTTGCCATGAGGAGAAATCGTTAATTGAAGCGCTAGCCAAGAAAATGGCATGAAGTCTTTTTAATGAGCACTAGCAGGCAACTTAATTGTCAATCAGAGCCTTAACAATCCTCGGGACGGCCGTTCCTAGCGCGCACTTCAACTCCTTTACCAAAATGGCGTCCTGCGCTAGGGAAAATCGCCCCCAAGGTTTATACAAATGCAAGGAAAAGTGGAAATCCATCAGACTGGGAGAGCTATAAAAAGCAATAAAGGGATACAAAGAAAGTAATAAGTGGTGCAAGAAGGAATATGAAAATCCTGCAAGGGATATCATCATAAGTTTAAATAAATATATTAATAGAGAGATAGTGGTTAAGGGGAATGTGGGCCCATCAAAGACGGATGTAGACGAGACTATAACAGATGATACGAATATGGAAGACTTGTTACATGAGTACTTTGTATCTGTCTTCACAGTGGAGGAAGAGGATAAAATACTAGCAGTATAATGGAACCTAAAAATAAGTCAAGGGGAGGAACTTAGTGGATTTAATATAAGTAAAAATGATAATGGAGAAAATAATGGGACTTAAGATAGACAAATCTCCAGCACTTAATCAGTAACAGTTCCCACCTTAGTTGCTTCCCCAGATATAGTCCCCACCTCTGCTGCCTCGAGTCAGAGGGAGTAAACACAAGATTATGTGGCACAAAACTGACCTAGTTATCAATCCCCAGCTCTGGTTCGACTACAGAGTGGCTAGCTGGGGTGCTTTAATCTAAAACAATATGGTTTGAGGTCTTGAAATTCTAAAATAATTGAGATTAATGGTCTCAGTGGAGCCTGGTTAGTACTCATTTTGTTGAAACAATGGAACGTGTACAGATTCAATTGAAGTAATCTCCTAGGAAGCAAATATTCTCCAACTATGAGTGTCGATGTGTTTTATCTTTCACACTACTAGCAGCAGACTGTTTCAAACTCAGTAGAGTTACTTTCCCGTTTAATATAACTTTTTTTTTAAAGTGTAAACTGAAACAAGGAATAAATATGGGACTGTAAGCCGGAAGCAAATGTTATTATATTCTGTGCCAATTTCAAAATCTTATTAAAAAAAAGGGGATTGTGGTGAAAATCCAGACTTTCCTCACCATTTGACGCCTTCTAGAAACTGTCACAAGAAAGTGGATGAGAATGACAATTTGAATCAGTTCCAATTCAGGTGAGATCCTTGAGCTAGAATTTTAAAACCCTATTACTTAGAACAACATTACTGTTCTTACTCGTGTTGCTTAGCATAGAGTTTGCCACTGTAACTTGCTAAATACTTTCACTGGTGTTATGGCGCATGGATGAGCACTACTGCAGTTTTGAATTTGTGCATCCTTTCAATCCATGTACAATCAATTTTCAGTTTGGAGAAACACTGAGCCTGTGATTTTGCTGACTTCAGCGGGTCCATGGCGGGCAACATCGGTGGTGGGTCACGGCCCCGCTGTTGTCTCCATCCCAGCCTCTGAAATGAATTTCCCTTGATTGAGCTTGTTAAGCCCACCCAGCGCGTTTGCCGGCCAATTAGAGGAAGCGGGTCTGGTGACGTCATTTGATGACGAGTCATCATCAAGGGACCATGGCCAACTTTATTTTGACATTTGTGCTGTCAGTGTTCTACAGCATTGAGATGCTGCAAATGCTGACAAGCACAGCGCAGAGGTGCACGGCTGCACCCAGGCTCTCCCATGACTTCCTCCATATGCTTAGGGAGGGAGTCACTGCACGCAGGGAGGTCCTCTTCCCTTCCCATGGGCAGAAGAGACCTCCCCAGGAGATCAACACAGCCTGGTTGCACATTGCAGCCGTCACAAGCAGGGATGTGGTCAGGAGGACCTGGGTGCAGTGCCGCAAACGTTTCAATGATCTCAGTAGATCACGAAATGTTAGTACAAAGCCACACTCAACCTCATCCTGCTGTGCCTCTCATCGCATCCCCATCATTCTGCCTTCCCTACCCTACTCCTAAACATCCTTACTCACACCAACTTACCTTTCTCCTCCACCCATCCCTCTCTATCTACATTATCACATCCCCATCTCACTAGCCACCCCTCACACTCACCCTCATCCTCGTGCAATCATACCAACTAACAACACACAAGGGTAGCCACTTGGATGTTTTATGTAATGTTCATGTAAAGTTTCTGTTAATGTGGTGTCAAACATTGAAAGCTTTATATTCAACACTTTGCGTTCTTGGACAGATTTGTGTGCACCTTTGGAAGTGGCTTAGTGAGTTGCAGTGAATGGTGAGACATAACGGTACTCCCCACAATGGTGATGAGTGTGAAAGGAATGGCTTGGGCATGGTAGGGATGCTTTATGGCGTTGGTGTGGAGTGATCATGTGGCAGCCAGGGTGTACAGCGTCAAGTGAAATAAATCTGGCCATGGTGAGGCCATCCCTGGCCTCCCGGGCAGCAATGTGGTCGGGTGCTGATGCCCTGTGTCCTGTGCAGCATCAGTTGATTGCGGAGAAGGTTGGTGTTGTTGGTACTGCTGATGTGCCTGGTGCTGCTGGTGTTGGGGCTGATCGTGGTGGGATTCTGAGAACCAAGGTGAGAGAGTATAAAGGGCACCCATGCTGATGGAATAGATGACAGGTGAAGTAGCGATGACAGAAGCGATCTGTCAATGGTGAGAGAGGTAATGAGGTCAGACTGGATGGAGACTTGTGTAAAGACTTGCAGCATGGTGAATCCGCTGTGGAAATGCAATGAGGAAGAGTTTGTGACCGAGGGAAGATATCTCTGTAAGGTGGGAGCTTTTACTATACATTTGAAGCTGTCAACTCAACAGCTGATTCAATGGCCGCTGATGTCCCACCTCAGCTTGACAGACGTGGTCCACAACCAGTGTGGACCCCATGGGCGAGCTGTCAAATGCAGAAGTTGAGCTGAAATTCATTCTTAAGTGGCTCTAAACAAGCCACTAATTACCTGAATTGGGTCCCCCGCTGTGAACCTGCCACTGTGTGTCGGGTCTTCTCAGCGCTGACAGACCCAACATCGGGGAGAGGCACATGGCGGCGGATTCACAGCGTTGTCCTGACCCGTTGGGGGAAAAAAAACACCTTCCCACCCCACCCGCCACCGATCGCACCCGCTGACCGACCCTCCCGCAAAATCCAGTCCGTAATTCTCATTTAAAGCATTAGTGCTATTGGTTGACATTGTGTAAAGATTTAATTTGAGTTTTAATGATTTGATACACACTCCTAGCATGAGTCACTGAATTCAGAAGTGGGGAGGCTAAGGAGAGGAAAAGCAGCAATTCCGTTTTAATCCCTCCAGTTACAGAATTTAGAAGATAAGGGCTAGAACATCCTCCCATTAGCAGGTTACAGTGAAGCAGCACTTCTTTCTGCCTACGTGACTACCAATAATCTACTCAAGTTTCCTTAGGAGGGCCTAATTAATTAGACAGCAGCAGGATAACAGCAGTTAAACTGGTAGTCATAGGTTTTCACTGCTGGGTGCAATGAAATTCAATTCAGTTTGATTAAAGAGACACACGTTTCGCTCAATGGAGCAGCTGAAAAGGGCAATGACTCAGAAACGATCTGAATCAGGGGGGCGGGGCGGGGAAGCAACCACAAGAAGGATCCCCAGATTCTCTGATTCATCGCAGTCACAATCGAGAGTCCCGAAGGGCGTGTTGCGTACCTGGTGCTAGGGCAACGGATATCTCGAAGCGGCTGGAGAGGAACTTGGAAAGGGAGAATGATGAACCAGTTGTCGTGGTCCATGTTGGGACCAAACGACATAGGAAAGAACAGAAAGGAGGTCCTCGGAGCTCGGTACTAAATTAAAAAGCAGGATCTTGAGGGCGGTCATCTCAGGATTATTACCCAAGCCACCTGCTAATTGACATAGGGATAGACAGATCAGGAGTTGCTGAAAGACTGGTGTGCGAAGGAGGGGTTCCATTTCATGGGACACTGGCACCAGTACTGGGACAGGAGGGAGCTGTACCACTGCTCACCTGAACATGATTGGGACGAAGGTCCTCGTGGAAAGGATAAATAGGGCTGTAGATAAGACTTTAAACTAATAAGATGGGTGGGGGAAGTAGCTGGGAGAAACAACAGTAGCCTGAAGATAAAAGAACTGAGATGAGAGTAAAGGTCAGACCAAAGAAAGGAATATGGATAACATAAACGATCAGGGATCAGATAAAGCTATGGAACATAATTATAAAATAACTGTTAAAAATAAAGCAAGAGGAATGATTAATAAAAACAAATTAAATTGCCTTTACAGCAATGTTCATAGCCTCCGAAAGAAAATGGTGGAACTGGAGGCAATAATTTGTAGAGAGGAACCAGATATAGTAGGGATAACTGAAACAGGACTGCAAAAAGAACAGGTTTGGCAGTTAAATATTCCAGGATATAACATAATTTAGAAAGGATAGGGAAGGAAGAAGGGGGTGGGGTTGCTATACTAATTAGATATAACACAATGGTAGTAGAAAAAAAAGGACATAATTAACGTTAAGATGGAAACGGATTCCATATGGATTGAGATGAAGAATAAGAAGGGATCGATCACGCTAATAGGGGTATATTACAGACCACCTAATAGTGGAAGGGAATGTAGAAGGAGAAATATATAGACAAATCTATGAAATGAGTAAAAGATAGAATAATAATAATTTCAACTCCCCCCAAATAAACTGGCAAGATGAGGTAGTGAAAGGGGGAAGGAGAATGGAGTTTTTACAGCATATACAGGACACCTTTCTTACCTAGTACATAAGAAGCCCAACAAGAGAGGAATCACTGCTGGATCAAGTAATGGCAAATGAACCAGTGCCGGTAAGAGAAGTGTAGGGGAGCACCTAGGCAATAGCGATCACAACATAATATGGTTTTAAAATAATGATTGAGAGAAACATAAGTAAGTCAAAGACCAAAGTAATAGACTGGGAAAAAGCTAATTATGAGTGGCTGAGGCTGGAACTATGGAAGGTAAAATATTGACAAAGATTTCAAAAGGTGATCAATAGAGTTCAGGAGAAACATATTCTGCTAAAAAAAAACAAGAACAGACTCGCCAATAATGAGATACCATGAATGAATAAAGAGAGAAGGATAAAATTAAATCTAAAGGAAAAGGCATAGACTAAGTACGTAGCCAATACAGGAGAGGATTAAAAAGGAATACAGAGAGGTTAGGAAACAAGTCTAAAAACAATTTGGAAGGCAAAGAGAAACGACAAAATTAAATTATTAAATAATATAAAAAGGAATAGTAAACTATTCTATTGACACATAAATAACAAAAGGAAAATTAAGATAGGGATAGGGACATTAAGAGATACACAAGATAAACTCACAGGTAATAACAGTAAAATGACAGAAATATTGAATAGTTACTTTGCCTCAGTTTTTACCAGGGAGACTAATAAGGTGAACATGACATTAGAAGAAGATATCAAAAAGGATATCAAGATATTTAAGATAGATAGAGGGGAGATAGTTGATAAACTTGAAACATTTTGGAGGATAAAACCCCTGGATTTATCCACATCCTCATATCTCGAAGAAGCTATGGAAGAGATAGCAGAGGCACAAATCAATATAAAAGGGAATAGTGCCAGAGGACTGGCAGACAGCGAATGTTATTCTTAAAAGGGAGATAGAACAAATCCAGGGAACTTTAGACCAGTTAGCTTAACATCAGTGTTAGGAAAGATATTGGAATCTTTACCCAAACATCTAGAAACTGAAAATATAATAAAGAACTTTCCACCTAGATTTCAAAAGGGAAAGTCATGCTTGATCAACCTTATTGAATTATTTGAAGAAGTATCAGAAAGAGTAGACAAAGATAATACAGTGGATGTAATATACATGGACTTGCAAAAAGCCTGCGCTAAGGTACCGCATAGTAGACTCATGACTAAGGTCAGAACATGTGGAGTTGGGACAAGTAGCAGAATGGATAACAAACTGGCTACAAAACAGAAAAGAGAGAGTAGGGGTTTAAAGTTGTTACTCAGACTGGCAGAAGGTGGGATGTGGTGTTCCACAGGGACCATTGTTGCTCACCATTTACATAAATTATTGGACTTGGGAATCGGAAGTACAATTTCAAAATTTGCGGAAGATACCAAATTGGGAGGTAGAGTTAAAACTGAGGAAGACGGCAACAAAATACAAGATGAGGTTAACAAACTTGCAGAATGGGCAGCAAGTGGCAAATGAATTTCAAGTGTGAGGTGGTGCATTTTGTAGGAGGCCACCTACTCCTTGGAAAATAGGAGTCTAAATGCGGTAGAGGCACAAAGGGATCAAGGGGTACAGATTAATAAATCAATAAAAGTAGCAAAGCAGATGAACAAAGCCATAAAAAGTGCAAACAAAGCACCGGGGTTCATTTCAAGAGGAACAGAATTGAAAAGCAGAGAAGTTATGTTAAACTTGTATAGAACCTTGGTTAGACCACACTTAGAGTACCATGGGTAGTTCTGGTCTCCACACTACTAAAAGGATATAGAAGAACTGGGCAAAGTGGAAAAATGTTTTACAAGGATGACACCAGAACTAAGAAGGTACAACTAACAAGAAAGACTGAACAGGCTGGGCCTCTTTTCTCTAGAAAACAGAAGACTGAGAGGTGACCTGATATTTATGAAGTGGTTCGATAGGGTAGACGTAGAGAAGATTTTTCCACTTGTGGGGGAGTCCAAATTTAGGGGTCATAAATATAAGTTAGTAAATCCAATAAGGAATTTAGAAGAAACTTTACTCAGAGTGTTGAGAATGTAGAACACGCTACCACATGGAGTGGTTGAGGCGAATAGCATAAATGCATTTCAGAGGAAGCTCGATAAGTACACGAGGGAGAGAGAAATAGAAGGATATGTTGATAGGGTGAGATGAGGTAAGGTGGAAGAAGGCTTGTGTGGAGCATAATCGCCGGAACAGACCTGTTGGGCCGAATGGCCTCTTTCCGTGCTGTAAAATTTTATATAATTCTATGATGTGTTACTAGCAGATGTAAGGGCCAGAAGGGGCAGACTCCTGGCAGCTGTGAACAGGAGACAACATAAGAAGTGGTGCAAAAATGATGGAAAGAGGTGGTTGAGGCAGTCAGTGCAACAACTACGACCCCAAGAACCTCTACACAGTGCAAGAAGAGGTTTAATCACCTCACAAAGCTGTTCTGTGAAGAATGTTCCCGATGCACATCCTGTAACACTTATATATGCATGTCCCACCCTCTGACCTGACATTGCCTCTTGGTCTCACTGGGTGAAGGGAAACCTGCCCTATTCACAGGGAACATCTACAATCAATACTGCATCTTTTAACTCAATACCACTGTCTGAACGCACGTTGCCTGTCACGAGAGGGTAGTGCTACTCTGAAAGGAGAGATGTTTAAAGGGACCAGCACCTACAATGGGATGGATACTGACAACCGGGTAAAAAGAAATATGATTGGCAACCAGATCCCTCCAACATTGTGTTTTCGCTATGCAAAGGAAAAGTGCCAAAGATACACAACTCCAATCTTGAATCTTCTGAGGAAGCACGAGGAGGAAGCATTGCAGTAAGCAAACAAATAGTAGAAGCTGCAGGAGATGGGGAAGTAGAAAGGCAAGTAGCCAAGCTTAGGCTGGTAAAGGCAGGTTGGTAAAGGCAGGGCAAGAGAGAGCACAGCATCATGTAGATTTTCAAAATATAGCAATGACCATACTCTCAACCACCATTTCTTCAAGGAGTCATGTTAGTATTTACAGATCAGGCTTTTGTGTTTTTGAAATCCATGGGATATCTTGGAGGAGGAAGTCAGCCACAGAGGAATAGCCTAGCTTATCAAGATCCATAATTTTCATCTTATCCTTACCAACTCCATTATGGCATCTTATCTGCCCTAGCACTAGCACAGATATACCCACTTGGGAGCAAGTAGTTATCAGATACGTTTTCACTGGGTGAGCCACCAAGTTCTAGTGAACGGGAAAAGCTGGGAAAAGGCTGGGGGAAAAATTGCTGTGCTTCCACGGTGGATGGAGAGACGACCGCCCTCGGCTGAGAAGCCTAAGGACCCAGATCTTAGGGACCAAAGAATTTAAAAGAGCAATGAGTTGGGAACAAAGACCTTGTGCAGGCAGTGGAGACAGTTTCCATGCACGTGGTTGAGATGATGGAGAAGTGGAAGGAGTCCACTACAAGCATCTGAAATGCATTGTAGGAAGTTGCTCATGAATGCAGAACATCCTGGATATAATGACAGCCCAGATCCCTACAGCAACATGACACCAAGAGAAGGTTCGAAGGCCACTGGTGGATTCTGGAGCGGCAGCTGCTGCTGCTTCAATAGATGCTTTGAGGATCAACCTGAACACAAGACTTTCACAGGACTTCCAAGATTTGACTGGGACCTTTTGGGACATAATGATACTGACCAGTAGCACATCCGAGCCTATGCCCAGCACCAGTGGCTGCAAGGAGTGGTAACCGATGTTGCTGTCACTCAAGATAGTGATAGTGCACCAGCTTCTTTAAGACACCCTCCAATGCCAGGAATGACGGGAGCTTCAGACATAGGCCTAGCACCCATTGACCATGCAAGAGAATGGCAACTGGAAGTGAGTTCTTCAGGGACAGCAGCTCCACTGAGAAGAGTCACTCAGTCTTTGAAAGCTCCAGAGGAATCGTCCCAGCCACCTTCCTCAACCTCACATCTTTCAAGGAGCACCTTGTATAAGTAGTAGATTAGAGCGAGAGCATGTACAGTAGCTGGCACAAGGAATGACACAGTGGTTAGAAATAGTTACAGTTAAAGTTGTGAAATTATTGGAAGCTTTCAGTGAATTTTGTTGTGGGAAGTAACACTTGTTTGACCACATTGGCTTCAGAGTTAATTTCTGTGGCTGTTTGCAACTTAATGGGCTTGACTGATGACATGCAAGAGTGGGAATTCTGTATTATGGAGGTAAGGTACAGAAGACTTGAGGAAAGCAGGTCTTCATGAGCAGTTGGAGTGGGGAAGAAATTTTATTCGGTTTCACAACTTTTATTTACTTAAAGCACTTTTATAAGTTGCTGCCTCCTCTCTCTGACTGCAGGCTGATGCACTCTCCTGCACCTTCTCTCCTTCCTGTTGCATTCTCTTCTTTGTCATCATCACCCTCTTAAGTTTTAGGAAGTACTGATCCTTTCTGCATGCCAGGTGCTGCCGCCTGACTAATGTGACAAGGTTACCCGAGGCTGCCTGCTAGTGGCCAAAACAATTCAAGGCAGAGGTTACTTTCACTGCTACAGACAATGCCATTCCCCTAGTGGGAGTGGGCTGCAGATCATCAGCCAACATCTGGCAGAGCTTGACAATAGCCTTCAGGGGAAGTGCAGCCGCCTGAGGCACTGACAGGCAGAGAAATGTAATTGCGACCTCCTAGACCTGTACATCCTGTGAAGTGTGTATCAACATGTTGGAGATAAATGTTAAATCTCTTCTGTGATGCCTTACTCCAATTTACACTCTTCTATATTCTCATCCTCTTCACAGCATTGGGCTAGAGGGACTCCCATTGGAAAATCCATTTCCTTAATCCACAAATTTATTTTTGCAAGTACTCCTGTCAGGAGAAGTTTTCAGGAAATGACCAGGCCAAGGACCAAGCTGCTTACCAAAATCACAGTGTAGGCAAAGTCTCTGGAAGCTTCAGTCAGAACATCTAAAATGGCCCCCTCCATGCGGTGTCCATTGCAGGGATGCACCTTATATTGCTACTTAAATAGTGATGGTTGTCTGAGAGGTTGGGTTGGGGAAAGTGACAGAGGAATGCTTGCCATGCCCACCCGTATTTACATGTGGTGCAGCAGGCAGCAATACTGACTGTTGACCTTGGTGGGAAATTCTGGTCAACACTTACATTTGGGGTGGGCTTCTAATACATCAACTGCAACAAAAAAAAATCACTGCATACTTATTGGGCAATGGAAGCCAAACTAACGAGTTAATTTGGCTTCTGTTTGTTAAAGGGGCTGTAGAGTCAGAATACAGAATTTTCATCACAGTGTTGACAATGGGTATAATTAGAATCTTAAAGTAGATTTGTTCAGAGGATCCTTAGAGGAGAAATCAGTGTCAGATCATTAAATCTCAAATTACATTATCACATCCTGACAACCTATAGCACTAATGTTCTAAATAGGAATTAATAATTCCTCCAAATTTAATGCAGCAACTGGGGATACCACAATATTCACAGCAAGTTTACAAAACTATCTTCCTCGGTCTGGTATCCTTCCAGCTGTGATATGGCTTAATTGCTTAGTCTCATATTGTGATCACCACATTGAATAGTCATTATTTCATACTTGGCACAGCAAGAGATGTAAAAATACGCTTCTATGTGCTCCATTCATTATTGGGTATTTCTCAATAGGCCCCCTCATATACATACAACGTGTAATACAGGCCCCAAACCAGTTTAAGAAATACATTTCCATTTCCTCCACTGGCATCTGTTCCATGTGGAACTTTTGTGGCGAACAGCCATGACAAATAACATAGATTCCTCAAATTACTGTGCTAGTCCTAATTTTTTTTTATTCGTTCATGGGATGTGGGCGTCGCTGGCAAGGCCAGCATTTATTGCCCATCCCTAATTGCCCTTGAGAAGGTGGTGGTGAGCCACCTTCTTGAACTGCTGCAGTCCATGTGGTGAAGGTACTCCCACAGTGCTGTTAGGTAGGGAGTTCCAGGATTTTGACCCAGCGACGATGAAGGATCGGCGATATACTTCCAAGTCAGGATGGTGTGTGACTTGGAGGGGAACTGGGAGGTGGTGGTGTTCCCCATGCGCCTGCTGCCCTTGTCCTTCTAGGTGGAAGAGGGCGCAGGTTTGGGAGGTACTGTCGAAGAAGCTTTGGCGAGTTGCTGCAGTGCATCTTGTAGATGGAACACACTGCAGCCACGGTACGCCAGTGGTGGAGGGAGTGAATGTTTAAGGTGGTGGATGGGGTGCCAATCAAGCGGGCTGCTTTGTCCTGGATGGTGTCGAGCTTCTTGAGTGTTGTTGGAGCTGTACTCATCCAGGCAAGTGAAGAGTATTCCATCACACTCCTTACTTGTGCCTTGTAGATGGTGGAAAGGCTTTGGGGAGTCAGGAGGTGAGACACTCGCCACAGAATACCTAATATGGCAAGCAATACTTGATCATTAAGAAAAGTAGTAACTACACAAATTCAAGTTGTGAGTGGGATTGCTGTTATTGTGGGTACTGTTGGAGTCCAGTCCTAATTGCTGCACAGAATCTCTGGCCCAGTATCTCTCATCCCTTCATAAGTGATCTGCATGAAGTACTTATTAGCATTTTGCAAACAGACATGCAAAAACGAAGCTGAAAAGTTGAATTTTACAGAGATTCAAACTGCAGATAACTTAGAGACTTATACAATGGGCAGAGCAAGGTATCAGAACAAGCAGGCAGTTACAACTGAACCTGATATTACACATCACATCACTACAGGAGGGTTTTATCAGCAAATAAGGAACAATTTAACAAACCTTACAAAGCCAGTGTTCACACATATGACATTATCTTTCTTTTAGTCACTATATATTAAAACTAAATTGAGTAAGGATACTGACAGAAGACTGAGGGGGCAATATTTGCCAGCTCCTTTAGGCAGTAAAGAGCCTCGGAGGTGACCAAGGTGGGGTCTTGAGCTGAAACGGTGGTTTGGCCCGCATTTAACGCAAGACGCCATCTTGGTAAAGGAGTTGAAGCCAGTGCTAGGAACAGCCGCCCGGAGGATCATTAAGGGGCTGATTGCCACTTCAATTGCCTGCTAGCGCTCATTGAAGAGGCTGCACGACATTTTGGTGGATAGCGCTTGACCTAACGCCCTCTCCTAACAGCGACCCGCTGAATAGGAGTAAAAAAGTCGTTGCTGAGGATTTCGAGCGCTATGTAAAGGCATTCTCACTTTTTACTGTTCAGTTGCTGCTGGAGGTTTGAAGAGGACTTTTGAAACATATCGGGAGACTTTCTGGGACACTTTGTCAAGACTTCACCAACACTATCAACATTTATTCCAGAAATTCTCTGAGGATTTCACCTAAAAAGTATAGGTGCTGTGCTTCACCACCTTATAGGAGTCACCAGGAGAAAGGGAGTGCTTGGTCATGGGCTTCTTGCTGGGGGGTCCCCTTGGTCTGCAGGAGGAATGGGAGGAGGACATGAGGCCAGACAGAGCAGCACCAGCTGCTGCAGGAGAGAGGGACAGGAGGGCGAGGTGGACTCCTTCCCCCCTGTGGGTACAGGACATCCCTCCACCTCTGGACCTCCTCCACCAGGTCCTCCAGTGCTGTGTCCGAGAACCTGTGCGCCCTCTCCCTCGGTCCCTGAGCCATCCTGGAACGTGCCGCTGTGCGTCAGCCAGCGCACTCCACACCTTCAGTGGAGGTTGGTGCGAGGAGCCCACAGATACTGCTCCATGAAAATTGCATCTAATCAGTGCTTGAGTGGTAGACCTGCAGCTTTCTGTTTTAGCCTCCAGGCAAGTTCAAATTACGGTAATCAACAACTAGGCCCAAAACTGCGTACTGAAACCAGACTTTCAAACAGGCGTGTCTTATTAGCACAGTACCCACTTAGCGCCTGTTTTGACCCTTCCACCAAAGTAACCCGCTGATAGTTCAGATTTCTCCTTTCTGAAGTCAAGGGGGGTTATTTTAGCTAAAGGGTGAAAACAGGCGTTAAATGGCGCTCTGCTAATAAGAAACGCCTGTTTGAAAGTCTGGATTTAGCATGCAATTTTCGGGCTAATTGATGATTATCATGATTTGAACGTGCCTGCAGGCGCTAACCAGAAAGCTGCAGGTTTAGCACTCAAGTGCTGATTAGATGCAATTTTCATGGAGCAGCATATGTGGGCTCCTTACATCCACTTCCACTGAAAGTGTGGAGTGCGTTGGCTCACACACAGCGGCAGGTTTCAGGTTGGCTCAGGGACTGAGGGAGAGGGTGCACAGGTTCTCGGACACAGCACTGGAGGTCCTGGTAGAGGAGGTCGAGAGGAGGAGCGATGTTCTGAACCTGCAAGGGGGAGGGGGGAAGGACAACACCTCGCCCTCCTGTCCCACTCAACTGCAGCAGCTGGTGCTGCTTTGCCTGGCTTCATGTCCTCCTCCCATTCCTCCTGCAGACCAAGGGGGACCCCTAGCAAGATGCCCATCACCAAGCATTCCCTTTCTCCTGGTGATTCCTTTCAGGTGACCAACAAGGTAGAGTGGCGCAGCACTTACTCTTTTTAGGTGAAGTCCTCAGAGAATTTCTGAATTAATGTTGCTCGAATGTTGGTGAAGTCTTGACAAAGTGTCCCAGAAAGTCTCTCGATGTGCTTGAGAGGTCCTCTTCACAGCTCCAGCAGCAATGATCATGAAATGGTGAGTATCCCTTTAAGTGCTGAGTATCCCTTTAAGTAGGGCTTGAACTCTACATCAACGCCATGTTTACTTCCAAACAGCTGGTCGCTGTTAGGAGAGGGTGTTAGTTGAAGCGCTAGCCACCAAAATGCAGTGCAGCCTCTTTAATGAGCACTAGCAGGCATTTTAACTGGCAATCAGCTGTTTCACAAGCCTCCGGGCGGCCGTTCCTAGGTCTAGTTTCAACTCCTTTACCAAGATGGCGTCTTATGCTAAATGCAGGCTAAACCGGCCTTTCAGCTTAAGACATCATCTTGGCCACCTCTTCACCTTTTTAGCGCTTAAACTATTCGGCGAAGATCGTCCCCCGGAATTGCTTCCTTTTCCTCAGTAGTTTATAAACTGAATAACCAAATTGGTGTGAGGAAAAGTAATCAGCACTTCTTCAATGTTGAGAGTGCCCTTGGTCGACATATTGTACAGCAGATAACTATTCACACTAAGCTTTTTTATGGCGCCCAAGATTTAAATTGCTTCGTGAAATTCTTTGGCTATATTTTATAATTGAATTTGAATATAACATTTTAGGTACAATATATTCTCCCATAGGACTTTGTAGTAAACTCACTCTCTGATTAAATTGGATCTATAACACGCTGGCCTTTAAATACATAATCATTTAAAAGGTCCCATAAAGCCATAAATTTTATTATATAGAAATTGCAGGTGCATTTTATAATATAACATATTATCAGTGAAGCAAATATATAGATGCACTGAAATTTGAGAGGACTGCCATCGTTTAATCAGCGGTTCCAGGCCAGGCATGTATGAAGGTCATCACTCTTACTGTAAACAGGTAGGTGAAATCTTGGGATGCGAGATGTTATTGTCAGCTACTTCGCAAATTCTCCATTTCTACAGAAATAGAAGAAAGCGAAGGTGGAGGAAAGAGGAATGTGGGGAAGGGGAAAAGAGACAGAGTACACACAGTGGGGAAGAACATGTAATCCTCTGACATGCACTGGAAAATCATACAACACCGGCGCAGTGAGGGAAACAGGGCATCTGGGACCACGGTGAGCAATGGGACAAACAGTGTATCCCCTTAACCAATGAGATTTAAGGATTGAGAAATAAACAGAGAAGGGGGGTGAATTAGAGTGGGCGAATTCAATGTCAAATCAGGTACAGAAAGAGAAATAAAGGGTTGAATTTTGCCGGCGCTCAGAAGGCAGGTTCGGAGGCGGGTCCGCTGTCAAAATCAAAAAGATTGACAGCGGGGCGGTATCCCACTCTAAACCCGCCTCCTTGTGAGTTTCCCACGTGCTGGTTCTGCCTGCGCTTTGCAGACATGGTACTAAGTGGCGGGTCATTTAATTGTGTTAGTTGAGAGGGTGTTTAAACCAATTTACTCACCATTTTATCAGGTACAAAGCATTTTCCCAAGTTTTCCATCAGCTTCCCGTTGCTCGGGGATCACGCCGGGTAAGTATGTCAGGTTCTGAACAACTCTCCATTTCTTTAAATAGGTGACAGCTGCAAAAGTGGTTTAAAACCTGCCATTTTACAGCTGGTCACTTTCCACTCTCAGAAGCTGGAGCATTAATGATTTGGAACCCACTTTTGAGCTTTTTGCACTTCCTTGGAACAACCTATCTCAACATTGACAGATTACTTCTGTCATCTCAACCTCACCTGCCATCTATTCCATCAGCATCGGTGCCCTTGAAAAAATCTCACCTTGGTCCTCAGGATCCCAACACGATCAGCCCCAACACCAGCATCACCGGGCACACCAGCAGCACCAACACCAGCAGCACCAACACCCAACACCAACCTTCTTCGTAATCAACTGATGCTGCTCTGAACACGGGGCATCATCACCCATGCACATTGCTGCCCAGGAGGACAGGGATGGCCTCACCATGTCCAGATTTACTTCACTTAACACTGTACACCCTGGTTGCCACATGATACACCAGGTTGGAACCACCCCACATCAGCACCATAAAGCATCACGACAATGTCCAAGCCATTCCTTTCACACTCATCACCATTGCGGGGGGTACCATTATGTCTCACCATTCACTGCAACTCACTAAGACACTTTCAAATGTGCACACAAATCTGTCCAAGAACGCAAAATTTCAATGTTTCACAGCACATTACCAGAAACTTCACATGAACATTGGCTAAACCATCCAAGTGCCTACCCTTGTTTGTTGTTAGTTGGTATAATTGCAGTAGGATGAGGGTGAGTGTGAGGGGTGGCTAGTGAGATGGGGATGTGATAATGTAGATAGAGAGGGATGGGTGGAGGTACAAGGTAAGTTGGTGTGAGTAAGGATGTGCAGGAGTAGGGTAAGGTAAGCAGAGTGATGGGGTTGTGATGCGTGGCACAGCAGGATGAGGTTGAGTGCGGCTTGGCAATAACGTTTCGTGATCTACTGAGATCATTGAAAGGTTTGCGCCACTGCAGCCTGGTCCTCCTGACGACATCCCTATTTGTGCCCTCCTGTGCAATGTACAACCAGGCTGCGTTGGTCTCCTGGGGAGGTCTCTTCTGCCCAATGCAAGGGAAGAGAACCTCCCTGAGTGCTGTGACTCCCTCCATAAGCAGATGGAGGGAGTCATGGGAGAGCCTGGGTGCAGCCGTGCACCTTTGTGCAGTGATTGTCAGTGTTTGCAACACCTCAATGCTGTAGAACACTAACAGCAGAACTGTCAAAATCAATTTGGACATGGCCCCTTTAAGGAAAACGGCTGATGACGCGTCATCAAATGACGTCATCAGACCCAGCTTCCTATTAATTGGCCGGGAACCTCGCAGGGCGGGCTTAACAAGCCCAATCAATGGAAAATCTTGTTGGAGACCGGGATCGAGACAGATGCGGGGTCCCCACACGTTGCCCGCCCCGGACCCGCCGAGGTTGGAAAAATCCAGCCCAAAGAGCAGGAAAGAAAGATCAGATTAAGAGAGAGAGATAAAAAGAGATAGAAAGGAAAAGTAAGAAAAAAAAATTGATACTTGCGTATTAATAGCGCTGTGCAGCATTCAGACACCACTATTTTTTCCGGAAAATCTGGACCAATACATAAGAACCCCTACGTGAACAATGGGAGCTCTGGGAGGGGAGCAAAATGAAAGGCTGAGGCTCGTATTAGAGAAAAGTCCATGATAGAAACCGGAGAACAAGTGAGGCCTCCTGAAGAAGTAGGGTAGCACAGAAGAAGAGAGAGACAGGTGTGCAATTGGTTCCTTTTATATGAACTGAATTTGTTTGAGATCAGCGTATAATGCGCATTTGTGATTGAGTGGTTTTAGATTGGTTGCTTTTTAGTGAATGTGAAATCTGAGCCAGTTTCCTTAATTCGCCATGGACACAGGCCTCACATCACTTTTGCTAATGCATGGAAGACAAGCTATTCTAGCATGCTATTTGCATAATAGTGCATTTAGTATTTAAAGAAATTATGAATTAAAGATTTGAAAAGGATTTAAACCATTACTTCAAGGCTGTTTGTAGGCAGGAAATAGGACTACCATTCCTTCAACTGTTACATGACAGTATATAAATATCAACTAATACTAACCTACATCCTTCGGCACAGAGCCAAGAAGAGCCTGTTTGTATTTCTTCAAACTCTCATCATTATTGTCCATCTCCTGAATTTCTCTGAGTGTCTTCTGTGCTGGGGCTTTGTAGTTTGAGTCAACTAAGGCATTCTCTTCTACAGGATACAGCTCTGGATCCTTGTCTGCCATAATATCTGAGAAAAAACAAGTACACAGATTTATTGTGTTCGTTACCTTTCACTGCAATAGTTGGTTTTGAATACAGCTCTTGATGTATGGAATCAAAGATTCCAATTACATATAATGTGAATACAAATTGTGTGCAAAGGGTTGAGAGTAGTTTAACCCCCACGGGCATTCAGGTTTATGCTAATTCAAGAACTTCATCAGTTCCAGGTTGGAAATATCACACACCACCACATGACAGTGGAGATCTCCAACTTAAAGGGATAAAAAAGTGAAGTCTGGCAAACTAATTCTGCTTCAGTGCTGTAAAATGGCAAAACAGCTCTATTGCACAGAGGTTCAATGTCTCCAATGATCACAAAATGACTTTGATCTCCCGCGTCTGATGAGATAGGGGGAGGTGGAGGTTTAAAATAGCGCTGAATTACTTACTGCCCCAGTCATTGCCCAGTCCCGCCCGCTGCTATTTTAACGACTGGGTTTTAGGAAGTGTTGCTGTGTCGCCACCGGCAGGTGTCAGCCTTGACGTGATGTTCATGATCGCGCCAGTCGCACTGAGTGCCAGAGCCACCGGTGATGCACGGCAACAAACAGGAGCGGGCGAGTGTAGGGCATGAGTTAACATGTAATATATATTTTCTCAATAAAATCACCTGTCTGCAACAACGTTTCTGTTTCTTCTGGTGTTCCCACACTACAGAGTGCCTGCAATCATCTAAATGCAGCTTGGCAGCAATGTAACTACGGTTGGAATTTTTTGGGGTCCGTGCGGGCGCGATCGGAGGCGGGTCGGGTGGGAAATTCGAAAAATCTTGCAGCGGGTCGGGAACTCACCATCATCCGCCCCCACGCACCTTTCCCTCGGGCGCGGTTGCCGGCGCGGCAGTGACCCAAACGGCAGAGGCGGGCGAGCTAATTTAAATCATTATTAGGTGCTTGTCAGACCTTTTTCACCCTACCTTTCAAATTTACCTGGATGACCACGGGAATCACACAGCTCAGCAACCACGTCTGTCAACCTGAGGTGGAAGTTGAGTGGCCATTGATCCAGCTTATTAGTGCACATCATGAAAAGTACAATAAAAACTCCCACCTGACAGCTGATCACTTTCCTCAGGCAGAAACTGTTGCTGACTGCATTGGCAGCACAGATTTAGCTTTCAACAGACTGCAAGTGTTTCCAGCAAAGTCGCCATCCAGTCTCACCTCATTGGTAGAACCTATCACCTCACTGACAGATTGATTCTCTCATCTCTACTTGATCTGCCATCTATTACATCAGCATGGGTGCTGTTTATACTGTCTCACCTTGTTCCTCAGAATCTGACCATGATAAGCCCCAAAACCAGCAGCACCAGGCACACCAGCAGCACCAACAACACCACCATCAACCTTCTCCTCAATCACCTGATGCTTCACAGGACAGAGGGCATCAGCGCAGGGCTGCACCCGCCGGAGGCGATACCCCCAACACAGGGTCTACAAGCAGAGGATGAGCTTCCTCAACATGAAAGACCAGCAGTGCCAAAGGAGGCTCAGGCACCAGGTCGTCGCAGACATTTGCAGATTGCTGGAGCAAGGCCTGCAGCCCAGAGGAACGGATGGACACGCCTTACCAGTGGCTGTCAAAGTCACCATCGCCCTCAACTTCTTCGCCTCAGGCTCTTTCCAGGGATCTGCAGCAGACAGTTGCAGCATCTCGCAGTCAGAGTCAGCCAGCCACAGATGCATCGCACAGGTCATCGATGCCATGTTTGAAAAGTCAGCCAATTATATCAATTTTGTCACTGATGAAGCCAGTGCTACTGAGCGGGCGCTTGGCTTTGCGGCTCTGGCTGGCTTCCCACAGGTGCAGGGCATCATTGACTGCACACATGTGGCCATCAGGGCACCCTATCATCACTCAGGAGTCTTTGTCAACCATAAGGGCTTCCACTCCCTCTATGTGTAGCTGGTCTACAACCAGAGGAAGATCATCATGCATGTGTGTGCCAAATTCCCTGGCAGCTGCCATGACTCTTTCACCCTGCACCAATCCACCCTCCCTCAGCTCTTCACACCTCCAAACAATCTTTCCGGCTGGCTGCTTGGAGACAAGGGTTATCCACTGAAGACGTGGCTCATGGCATCCTTGAAGCGGCCAAGTACTGAAGCCGAGGAGAGATATAATGAAAGCCACATTTCCACCAGATGTGTCATAGAGCAGACAATAGGAATGCTCAAAATGCGCTTCAGATGCCTTGACAGATCTGGAGGAGCCCTTCAGTATGCACCAGCCAGGGTTTCCAGAATCACTGTGTTTGCTGCGCCCTGCACAACATAGTACAACAGAGAGGATTAGCAATGCATGAGGAGCAAGGCACTGAGTGCACAGCCTCTTCAGAGGAGGAGGAGGAGGAGCAGGAGGAAGCTGCAGTCCAGATCCCACCAGCACCCAAGCACATTGCTGCCGGGAGGCCTCATCATGGCCAGATTTACTTAATTTTACACTGAACACCCATATGGCTGCCACTTGTTGCGCCAGGTTGGCACCACCCCACAGCAACACCATAAAGCATCCTTAAAATGACCAAGCCATTCCTTTCACACTGACCACCACTGAGGGGGGGGTTACCGTTATGTCTCACCACTCACTCCAACTCACTAAGCCACTACCAAAGGTGCAGACAAATTTGTCCATGACCGGAAAGTGGTGAAAATAAAGATTTTTATGTGTGACATTACAGTAACGGGAACTTAACAGAATCATTTAACAAAACACCCAAGTGGCTACCGTTGTGAATCTACTTGTGTTTCATCTTTCTCTTTATACGTGCTTCTACAAGGTGCTACCCCTGTGGCTTCAGCAGAGGTAGAGCAAACTGTTCACTTCCCTGCTGCGACTGCATAGATCCCTTTGGCAAACGTCCTCTGGGTTTTGGAGCCTGTGATGGCCTCGCCAAAGTCTGCTCCTCCTGCGACTGTGCAGGGGCAGACTTGGCCATCGCGATCCAAGGAGGCATCTGGGGCTCTGACTGAGGGGGTGGCAATGGGGGAGAAGTGTGAGCGCTTGGAGAGGAGCCCCCACTTCCATGTCCCCTCTCACCATCATCCCTCTCACGGGCCACCCGCACTTCCCTGCTAGCAAGGACAGCTCCTTGCTACACAGCAGTGGGCCATGAGGACCTACATCTACGTTGACATCCCTCCTTGAGAGGAGGTCTATGAGCCTCTGCCATCTATTCTCCATAGAGACCATGTGTTCCTGTGAGTGGCACATCAGCTGCTCCATGCAGGTGGCCATCCTATCCATGGAAGAGCCTACAGTCGCCATCGCCTGCGACATGGTGGTGCTCATGTTGGAGATGGACTCCTCCATTCTCTGCACATTTGCAGATATCGCGCTCGCAAAACCTGTCAAAGCCTCCTGCACGGCTTGCTGCACCTCCAGAATCGCCCTCTTTCTGGATGGCCCCCGAGGCTTAGCGTCTGCATGCAGCTGAGCAGAGCTGGGAGCGTCCTGCGCCCTCCGGCGAGGAGTCTCCACTGCTGTCCCTGTCTTCACCATCTGCTCTTGCTCACTTGTGAGTTGTGAGACACCAGGTGACAACACTACTCTATCTCGCGAGGGACCTACCGAGGCGTACGTATCTGCGCTGTGCTGGGTGCGCTTATGTCTGGTGACGGTGCGCCCTCAGAGGCTGGAGGCTTCTCTGAGGAGTCGTCTTCCTCTTCCTCCTGAACAGTGGTTGGTGGGGGGGGGGCGGGGGGGTCTTGATGGACCTGTGGGAGAGTAAAGAGATGAATTAGATATGTCATATGAAGAATGGGTACAGATACCACTATGCACATGATGACCATTCACTGGCTGCTGACATCAATCCCCATATGAGTGACTGATGTATGCCATGTGGCTGTATGATATGTAATTCTGTCACCAGGTTGCTGAGATATTCCCCTCTCTCCGTCTCCCACCTCCAGCTGCTCAGCGACTCCAGACACTTCCAAGGCAACCTCATCTGCTGCTATTAAGTTGGCCAATGATGGAGGGCCAGCTCTGGTTCTCTCCCTCTCCCTCTTATTGTGGGCTCTCTTTTCCTGTAAGGAGGGAAAGAAGAGAATGTTGAGTGAGAGTGATGGAATGAGTGAAAGGAATGGATGGGTTACATCTTTAGAGGGTGACTATGATGGAGTGGGGTGCCAAAGCCAAGTGGCCTCTTTGTGTGTTGTTAGTTGGTATGATTGCAGTAGGATGAGGGTGAGTGTGAGGGGTGGCTAGTCAGATGGGGATGTGATAATGTATATAGAGAGAGAGGGATGGGTGGATGTGCAAGTTAAGTTGGTGTGAGTAATGATGTGTAGGAGTAGGGTTGGGAAGGCAGAGTGATGGGGATGTGATGAGAGGCACAGCAGGATGAAGTTGAGTGTGGCTTTGTACTCACCTTTCCTGATCTAATGAGATCATTGAATCATTTCCAGCACTGCACCCAGGTCCTCCTGACCACATCCAAGCTGTTTAGCTCCTCTGCTATTTGGAGCCAGGCTCTTTTGGTCTCCTGGGGAGGTCTCTTCCATCCATTAGATGGGAAGAGGACCTCCCTGTGTGCTCTCACCCCCTCCACAAGCATGTGGAGGGAGTAATCAGAGAACCTGGGTGCAGCCCTCTGTCTCAGTGCAATCATGTTTGACACTCTTTGTCACAGTCCAATTGTGCAGTGTGCAGCCTGCACACTCCTAGATGAACCTTCAAATGCAATGTGGCCATGGAATCAAAGAATCAAAGAATCATAGAATGGTTACAGCACAGAAGGAGGCCATTCGGCCCGTCGAGCCCATGCCAGCTCCTTTAAATATCCCGGCTGAAAATGCATCATCGCTGACGTCATCAGACCCGCATCATTTAATTGGGCCAGGTAATGCGCAGGGCGGCCTTAATAGGCCCCATTAACGCAAAGTCGATCTGAGGAGCGGCATGGAATCAGGAACGAGGTGGCGACCCGCCACGGCGAGCGCCCGCACCCAACACGCCCAGGTACGGAAAATTCTGGCTTATATGTCTGGACAAATGTAGTCTATCAGAAAAGAGTCTTATTTCATTTTAGTTTAGTTTTAGGATGCATTTAATGCAGTGTTGTGCAATGTGATGGAGGGGACAAGAGATTCAGGTTGCAAATTTATGGATTAAGAAGTTACCTGAATAAGAAAAACAGCCTGAAGCCCATGAAATGCATGCTGATTAGCATGAAGTAACGGCGTGTCCTATCATACTAGCTTGATCCTAAAAGTGTTTGTTTTGACAGTTTAACAGTGATACTTCTGCTGAGAGAAATGTTGTTGCTTTCGAAGGGATATATTAATATTTCATAGGAACAAAGAATTCTGTACAGTCAACTAATAATTACTTCTCTACTATATAACTTATTAAAGCCTGGGAGCTGGCTTTGTCAAACATTAGTTTTCTTACTGGTTGGATTTGTAAATTGTTATATATTACATTCAGGTTGTTGGATGGTATTTATCCTGTGAAATTCGACCAATACTGAAGACTCCCAGGAATGTGGCAGGACAGCTGCTGGGGGACAAGGGATAACCGTACACACGTGGCTCATGATATCCCTCTGCAACCCCACCACATCTGAACAACACAGGTATAATCAAAGCCAGGGGACCACCGGGATGATTACTGATCACACCACAGGGATGCTGAAGCAGAGGTTCTGGTGTCTAGACAGGTCTGGGGGGCTCCTTACAATATGCCCCACAAACAGTGTGCTGCATACGGCACAATCTCACATTACAGAGAGGGTGGCATTTGGAGGAGGCACAGCAGCAGTCCTCATCAGACAAAGAAAGACATCAACGCCTTGCAGCAAGATGTACAAAGGATCAGCTAATTGATCAGCGATTTCAGTGACTTGTTAATTCCCCAGCCCTCAAAAACGTACACAGAATCTCACTGCGTTAACAGTCCTTCACCTCGAAATGCCTTGGTGAGACCACACCTTGAGTACTGTGTGCAGTTTTGGTCGCCTTATCTGAGGAAGGATGTTCTTGCCATGGAAGGAGTTCAGCGAAGATTCACAAGGCTGATACCTGGGATGGCAGGAATGACATATGAGGAGAGATTGGGTCGATTGGGCTTATACTCGCTGGAGTATAGAAGAATGAGCGGGGATCTCATCGAAACATATAAAATTCTGACAGGACTGGACAGACTAGATGCAGGAAGAATGTTCCCGATGGTCGGAGAGTCCAGAACCAGGGGTCATAATCTAAGGATAAGGGGTAAGCCATTTAGGACAGAAATGAGGAAGAATTTCTTCACCCAGAGAGTGGTGAACCTGTGGAATTTTCTACCACAGAAGGTAGTTGAGGCCAAGTCATTAAATATATTCAAGAATGAGTTAGATATATTTCTTAAAGCTAAAGGGATCAAGGGATATGGGGAGAAGGCAGGGACAGGGTACTGAGTTTGGATGATCAGCCATGATCTCATCGAATGGCGGATCAGGCTCGAGGGGCCAAATGGCCTACTCCTGCTCCTATCTTCTATGTTTCTATGTTTCTATGCGGAAGTGCCATTTTTGTGCTCAAATGGTGAGGTCCGAGGAGGCTCTGCCCTAATAACTGTACAAACAGCGCTGCGGGAGGAGCCCCAGGCAGGTCAGTGCAGGAAGATCGGGCCGTGGGCAGCGTACAGGTAAGAGATGGCCTCGGGATGGGGGGGGGGAGCGGCGGGGCGGTGGTGGGGATTGCGGGCCTCAGGGTCAGGGATCTCGGTGCGAGGGAAGGGAGAGTGGAGGTCGGGGACAGGGCCTGGAGGTCGGGGATCTTGGGGGTTGGTGGGGTGGGGGGAAAGGGAGATCGGAGGTCAGGGAACTCGGGGCCGGGGTAGGGAAGATCGGAGGTCGGGGCCAGGGTGTGGAATCTCGTGGCTGAGGGCCTGGGAGTGCCAGTGATCGGGAGGGTGGTTTACAGGCAAGTAGCTTTTTTTGCAGGCGATCTGTAGGGTTGCTTTTCGACTGCAGTCAGTTATGCAGCGGGGTCCTCAAGCAGGCGTTAGTCCCTTTATTTGCATAAGCAATGGATCTAACAGCTGCTTCAGGCATGGGTAAGGGATGCCTCATGCATGTCCTTAACCAATATGGTGGGCGCCGCACTTCCTGTCCGCCATTTTGGGGACTTAGAAGGCCGCGTGAACGCCTTTAAAATGGGCGCTACGCAACGCAACGCAATTTCTAGGCCCTTATTACATCCTTCACCAATCCCTGCAATCTGCTTTAAAGAACATTCAAACCAGTCAGTCAACTTCTTTGTCAATGACAATCTGACAATGCAGACTCAGAAGCTATTATTAAACCACAGTACAGACCAATCATGATCAAGGTGATTAATTTAACGGCAACTACATATAATTGCTTTGCATTCATTTCTCACCCGAGTGCTTTTCTTAAAATAATGTTTCCTAAGTCTGCTACCCTTACGAGGTGCTCCCCGAGTGGCCTCAGCAAAGCTTGTGGAAGGCTGCCATTCCTCATGTTGGGAGCCCTGAGATGCTCGTGGCTGGTGATTTCTGGGTGCGAGGGCCTGCGAGGGCCCGACTGCAGACTGCCACACCGCAGCTGGTGCCAGGGCAGTCTGGTCCAGCTGACTCGCTGGCACCATGGCAGGTACTGGTTGAGGTGGATTGCGAAGGAGCAGAAGTGCTGATATCCCGAGAGATGGCAAGACATATTGCTCAGATCGCTCCAATACAGCTCCCAGGGACTCGAAACTTCCGCTGATCTGCAGGAGAGCAGAGTGCAGAAGACGAGTGACTCCTGGAAAGCCTCTTTCTATTCACTCCACCAATCTGTCCAAGGTGGAGTCCTGTCTCTCCAAGGAGCCCAGAGCCTGCGTGGCAGCCATCTGAGCTTCTGTCAAATCTGCAAAAGCTGGTGACACTGAGTACTTTTGAGAGGCCCCAGCTACAGCGTTCCTGGAGGTGGCCACAATATCCAGGGTAGACGGCAGTGTGCTGATGTCATGCGAGATGACATCACACAGGTTCGAAACGGACTCCTCCACTTTCAGCCGTAGTGCAGAAACTCCGGGCTCTCTCTTGAGCTGTCCCCGCCACCACTACCTGATGCTGCCCACTTGTGCTCAGTGTTTCACCACGTGAAGACTCCTCTAACTCACTGTCTAACCCAGTTGGGGTGTCAATCTCTGTGCTGGTGCTTGGGAGGGATACAGCCTATTATGGTTCATACTCAGGAGGATTGTAACCCTCCAAGAAGTCTCCTGAAGGAGCGTCTTGCTGTCAGGAAGGACCTAGGCAAAAGAGTAAAGAGGAAAGAGTTAGGACGACATAGAGAAGCTGGACATGAGTTTTGAGAATCCAGATTGAAATTGTGAAGCTTGCTGCATGTTTGCTGAGGTGAATGAAAGGTTACAAGTAATATGCAGACACCCTGCTCAGATACGCCATAAGCCTTGCCTTCCCCGATACTCTCAGCTCTGCCAGGCCCACTGATCTTTTGCTCTGCCTGGGTGAAGGCAATGATGTTTGCTGCTCCTCCACTTGCCTTGACCCATTCCCTTGCATTGTGCGTTGTCTTGCCCTGCAGAAAGAGAGGGTGAAAGTTAATGAGTGGCTGTTGAAAAGGTAAGGGGAGATGTGTAGGGTTTGTGTCTATAGTGCACATATTGAAAGGTGGAAATGAAGTAAGATGGAATGAGAATAGTAAGGCGATGAATATAAAGCCAAGTGTGAGCAATACGAAGTGAGGAAGGAGTGATGGGAGGCGTTGGTGGTTGTGTAAGTGAGAGTATTTAAGAAGAGAATGGTTTCGGCGTATGGTGTGAAGAGAGGAAAGGAAGAGATGACCGTGTTTGGAATGAGAAAGAGGGGTGTTGCAGTGCGTCTTGGTGATTGTATGTTGAAAGATGCGATGGAGGGGAGGGAATTATTGAGAGTGGTGTGGGAGGGGCTGAAAGAATTGTTGTCAGGTGCTGTTGAGAGAGTTGGAGAGATGAAGAACTGTACTCACCCTTGCTGCTCCTGTGAGGTCATTGAACTTCTTTCTACATTGAAGCTCTATGCTGGGGATCAAGCTGGCGGCACTGACCAATGTTCCTTCGAATTTTTTGAGGGGCCGCGCGGGCCATTCAAAATTCCCTGCGTGCGCGGTTTTTCTATTCAAAAGCCGGCTCACCAGCTGTGCAGGACCTGCAGATAGCGGCGCCAGCAACAGGGAGCATTGGCACTGACCCCTTCATTGCCTCTATTTGGACCACCATGAAGGCATCAGAAAAGCAGGGGAGAGATCTACTCATTTCAGAGGCCAAGATAATGCACAGAGTTTAGCAATGACAAATACAAGCCGTTTCAGTCGCCAAGATGTCTTGTTAAGCTGAACAATGAAAAATCCAAGCAAGGGGGGTGCAGCCTTGCTTTCAGAGGTGTATCCCACTTTAAACTGGCCTCAGGATTCACGCTGGAAATTGCGCATGGCGGGCTTCCCAATTCCTGATGCAATCGGGAGGACAGCAGTCAGTCAAATAGAAATGAGGCCTGGGAGTTAAAATGGACCGGGCCTCACGCCAGCACGGCCGTGCGAGCTTGCCGCTTATCCCGGCCCTCGCACGCAGCACTTGTGGCCTGAGTTAAAATTGGGACTAATGTGTCAATTGATCATAAATACTGCCGTCAGTTGGGAGAGTAAATGTGAATGACACAAGGCGGCAACAGCAACAGCATGCATTTATATAGCACCTTTCACATAATAAAACATCCCAAGGCGCCTCACAAGAACGTTATCAAACAAAATTTGACACCGAGCCACATAAGGTGATATTAGGACACATGACCAAAAGCTTGGTCAAAGAGGCAGGTTTTAAGGAGCGTCTTAAAGAAGGAAAGAGAGGTAGAGAGGTTTAGGGAGAGAATTCCAAAGCTTAGGGCCTTGGCAGCTGAAGCACGGCCGCCAATGGTGGAGCGATTAAAATTGGGGATGCGCAGTGAGCATGAGCATGACTAAGAAATGGCACTATAAACGACAAAATAATGAGCACTGTCTAATTTTACACTTATAATAATCAGGAATCAGCAGTTTCTGTTGCTACTATTGGTTATTAGGCGTCAGCCATGGCTCAGTGGCAGCACTCTCGAATCTGAGTCCGAATGTTTTGTGTTCAAGCTCCACTCCAGAGGCATGAGCACAAAAGTCTAGGCTGGCACTTCTGTGCAGTACTGAGGAGGTGCTGCACTGTTGGAGGTGCCGTGTTTTGGCTGAAACCTTACACTGAAGTTCCGTCTGCTCTCCCAGGTGGGCGTGAAAGATCCCACGACACGATTGGAAGAAGAGCAGGGGAGTTCTCCTGGTGCCCTGGCCAACATTTATCTCTCAACCAACACCTAAAGCAGATGATCTGGTCATTTATTCATTGCTGTTTGTGGACCTTGCTGTGCGCAAGTTGGCTGCTGCGTTTCCTGCACTATAACAGTGACTACACTTCAAAAGCACTTCATTGGCTACAAAGCGCTATGGAACATCCTGAGGTCATGAAAGACGCTATATAACTGCATGTCTTTATTCTTTTTTTATTCATTTCTTGTGTCACATTTTCTCCAAAATAGTCTGCATTTTCCATGGTGCTTGCCCAAATGTTTTGTGGGATGCTCACTTGACATAGCAGTGTTTCCAAGTCTGACTGTCAGTAGTAATTTGCTACATCACTGCAGGTTTTGTTGATTCCGTTCCATTAAATCGATTCTGGGCACAGATTATGCTAATGGAGGTTTGAATTCTGAATGGAGGTCCTAAAATTGATCTTATGTCCCAAGCTAGCACAAATGTCTTGATGGCTCAGCTAATCTTTAAAAGCAGGAATTTAAAAAAAAATAGGCCTACCATTGTAATAGTTTAAAGGAACAATCGAGTACAAGTAATTTCATTCATCTTCCTGGGGCTATCTAGCAAATTATTTTGTTTGCAATCACAGTCTGGGAATAAGATATTAAGGGGAACAGATAGGGTAGATCGAGAGAAACTATTTCTGCTGGTTGGGGATTCTAGGACAAGGGGGCATAGTCTAAAAATTAAAAGCCAGACCTTTCAGGAGTGAAATTAGGAAACACTTCTACACACAAAGGGTGGTAGAAGTTTGGAACTCTCTTCCACAAATGGCAATTGATGCTAGATCAATTGTTAATATTAAATCTGAGATTGATAACTTTTTGTTAACCAAAGGTATTAAGTTTTTTGAGGTTGTAACTAGCAGAATAGATGAGGGGGAACCAGTGGATGTGGTGTATTTGGATTTTCAGAAGGCATTCGATAAGGTGCCACACAAGAGGTTATTAAACAAAGTTAGGGCTCATGGGATTGGGGGTAATATACTAGCATGGATAGAGGAAACAGAAAGTAAGAATAAACAGGTCATTTTCAGGTTGGCAGGCTGTAACTAGTGAGGTACCGCAAGCATCAGTGCTTGGGCCTCAGCTATTCACAATCTATATCAATGATTTGGATGAGGGGACCAAGTGTAATACATCCAAGTTTACTGATGATACGAAGCTGGGTGGGAATGTAAGTTGTGAGGAGGATGCAAAGAGGCTTCAAGGGGATATAGACAGGCTAAGTGAGTGGGCAAGAACATGGCAAATGGAATATAATGTGGAGAAATGTGAAGTTATCCACTTTGGTAGGAAAAATAGAAAAGCAGAGTATGTTTTAAATGGTGAGAGATTGGGAAATATTGGAGTTCAGAGGGACCTGGGTGTCCTTGTACACGAATCACTGAAAGTTAACATGCAGGTACAGCAAGCAATTAGGAATGCAAATGGCATGTTGGCCTTTATTACAAGAGGATTTGAGTATAAGAGTAAAGACATCTTACTGCAATTATATAGGGTCCTGGTGAGACCACACCTGGAGTATTGTGTACAGTTTTGGTCTCCTTACCTAAGGAAGGATATACTTGCCATAGAGAGAGTGCAACGAAGGTTCACCAGACTGGTTCCTGGGATGGGGGGATTGTCCTATAAGGAGAGATTGAGTAGACTAGGCCTATATTCTCTAGAGTTTAGAAGAATGAGAGGTGATCTCATTGAAACATACAAAATTCTTACAGGGCTTGACGGGGTAGATGCAGGGAGGATGTTTCCCCAGGCTGGGGAGTCTCGAACCAGGGGTCACAGTCTCAGAATAAGGGGTCGACCATTTAGGACTGAGATGAGGAGAAATTTCTTCACTCAGAGGGTGGTGAATCTTTAGAATTCTCTACCCCAGAGGGCTGTGGAGGCTCCGTCATTGAGTATATTCAAGACAGAGATTGATAGATCTTTGAATATTAAGGGAATCAAGGGATATGGGGATAGTGCAGGAAAGTGGAGATGAGGTAGAAGATCAGCCATGATCTTACTGAATGGCGGAGCAGGCTCGAAGGGCCAAATGGCCTGCTCCTGCTCCTATTTCTTATGTTCTTATATGGGTCAGGCTCGAGGGGCTGAATGGCCTGCTCCTGTTCCTATGTTCCTAAGTTGCAGAGAAATACATCATATCATTTGTGTGCAACAAGAATGGCACAAAGGACTGGAGTTTCCTCCGTGGATGCAACCCGGAAGTTAGACCATAAATGCGCCCAGTGTCGTGCCCATTTTGCTGATGTTAGTTATGCCCAAGTATCCTCCCAATCTCATTAGAATACGCCCAAATTTACAATGGGTGTAAATGGGCGTAAGTCAGCGGAAACAGTCGGGGCCCAAAGAAAGCGCTGATCCCACATCTTCTTCCTTAAGAATGCACATCAGGCACAGCATGTTTAGGAACTTGCAATCGGGGAAGCATTTCAATTTTTAATGTGATTTATACTTATGTCACAAAAATGCATTAACAAAAACCAGAAAATACAGAGCCGGCCTCAGTGAGGATAAATTTAAACGAACACTCAGAAAATTGCAATAAAACACCAGAAGAATGATTTTCATTCCTGCTGCGCCTAAAAATCTGGCCGTCAAGTGAAGAGACCATCCAAACAAGCGTAACTGGAGGATACTCGCCTCTGAGAGTTGAGGGTGTGGCCAGTTTTGTGGGCGGAGATCTGTTTGGGCCGAGGGTTTGATGGACAGATGCAAATGATCAAGGAGACTTGGGCATATTGTAGTTAAGCGCATAACTCACTCACGCCCAAAATTCAATGGCGCGAATGCAGAGGAAACCTCAGACCAAAGGCCCTTAGCAGAACACTGATGAATGGGATTAAATAAAAGTTATTGGGGGTGAACTTTGTCTTGGGCAGAGCGCAAATTGAGAAATAGTGCATCGCCAGCCCGTTTTAAAATGGGCTGTCAATGCGCTATTTCCTGTTTTGCGCTACACCCCCATTGAGTCATCTGCAGTAGGAAGAGATCTGACACTAATAATGTTGGAGCAATGGGATCAAACTGCGTGGAAAGTAGTAGGAAAGATATTGGAAGAAATTTACGTTAATCAATGGTGTTAAAATTATGCATTTTTAAAAAATGCACGGAAATAAAAGGAGGAATTTAAATAAAAACACTGAAAAGAGTGCATCTATTTATTTGGATTTCACCCTACTTTAGGCAGATGCTTTAGATTTTTAAGTGATGCTTTCATCTCTACATCATTAACAACTTAGCATTTCTATAAAACCATTGTAAGCTCTCAGTGATGTGCAGTAATGCAATGACATTGTTGCTAATGGTCTGTTAGCCTGTGAAAATACTATGTTCCAGCTGAGTGAATTTATACATCTTATACAGGGTTTACCTAACTTAGAAAACAATGACACCGATATACAACATAATCCAATGAGCTCATTTTAAGTCAGTGACTCACTATCAGGAAAAGAATAGATCACGTCTACAGTGTGCTTGTTTCTTGCAATATTTTGTGCCATGGATCATCAAATACTTTTTTTTTACAAAAAGGACCGCTTATGGCTCTATTAAAAAGAGTAATTCTGCCATCTCTGGCATTTCTACCACTGATGGTGAAAAAAGCGAAAGCACTGGACTGTTAATTTATACTTCGCCTGTCTTAAACAAAAGGCAGAACCAGGAGTGTTTCTGTTCCCTTGACAGACCTGACACTTGGGACTGTACCCGTGGGAGACAGAATCTGCTCTTGCATCATGTTAGGAACCTTGGCTTCTTTTGAGGGGCAATTGCACTAGTTTCCCACCCTACACCCTGCCCCTCCTCCCTGCAACAGTTACACAGGTTTTCAAATGCAAAGTTTACTCATTTACAAGATCATACGATAATTACAAATAAGAAAGGCCGTTCAGCTCAGCGTAATTCATCCATTCAGAAAGTACTGTGGCATCCAATTGTTTAAGTAATTCCAAGGGCTATTTTTGCCTCAACTAATAAATCTGGAAGTCTATTCCACGTGTGAAGTACTTCCTAATACATTTTGACTGGTTTGAACCTGTGTTCCATTGTTGTACCTTCACAATTCAAATTAATATTCTGGATTTACCTTTTCCATACCTTAATTATCATAAAAATCTCCATAAATCACATCTCTTACATCTCCTTTCCAGACTGAAAAGCACAAGATTCTTCAGTCTTTCCTCGTTAAGCAAACCTTTGATACTAGGAATCATAATTTTCATTGATCTCTGCACTTTAAAAAAATCATTCTCAGGATGTAGGCGTGGCTGGCAAGGGCGGCATTTATTGCCCATCCCTGGTTGCCCTGTGAAGCTGATGGTGGGCCTTCTTTGTGAAACACTGATGTAGTAGTTTGATACAACTGAGAAGGCATGCTAGGACATTTCAGAGGGTAGTTAAGAGTCAGCCGTGTTGGTGTGTAACTGGAGTCACAAATAGGCCAGACAGGGTAAGGATAGCAGGTTTTCTTTCCTAAAGGTCATTCGTGAACCAGTTGGGCATTTACAACAATCAGACATGGTCACTTTTTTTTCTAGGATCTGGCGTTTTCCACCCCAGCGTATTAAAAAAAGTGAGGAAATTTCAGAATCGTTAGTCATAGTTTGCCAAAGCTCTCTCGATTCAGGAATTGTGCCTTTGGATTGGAAAATTGCAAATGTATTTAAGAAAGGAGGGAGGGAGAAATCAGGTAACTATAGACTTGTCAGTTTAACATCAATTGCGAAGAAATTACTGGAATCTATCTTCAGAGACAGAGGGGGAAAAATTTGGTTGATTTGCGCCTCCCGTTAGCACCGTAAGAGGGCGCTAATGGGTCAAAAAGCAACTAACGCCTGGGCGCGGCGCCGCTAACGCCTCCCGCGAAATTCAGCGGGAAGTTAGCGAGGGCGGTAACGGTTAGCGCCCTGTGGCGCTGCGCCGCCGGCGATGATGTCATCACCATGCGCAGCGCCCCGCTCGCGCCCCGGCTGCGATCTTCGGTAGCGCCCCCGGACTTACCGCCGGACACTATGTCCGACAGGGTCAGGGGGGCCTACCTGCATCCGGGGCGGCGCTAATTAAAGGAAAAGTGCCAGGCGGCCATTTTTGTTGCTGGCCGCCTGCCAGCACCTGCTCACTTTGCCGTCCCTGGCCTTATGAGCAGCCCCCCCGCAGAGTGCCGGCTGCGCTCCGTGAGCCCGGCACTTCTCTTGAGTGCCAGGCTCTTTTGCCGGCACTCCGATCCCTGGTGGCCCAGCTGTGCTGGGCCCCTCCCCTTTAATAAGGGGAGGAAGGCCTGCAATACCGCAGCGCAACATGCCGCAGAGCGTGGCGCTGCGGCACATAGCGCTGCGAAATTCACTCGCAGCGCTCCAAGAGGGAGGCGGGGCGCATCCAGTAGTGCCCCGCCTCCCTCTTGGGGCACTACCGGTGAATTTCGGGCGCAGGGGCACTAACTTTTTCAGGGCACTACTTTTAGCGCCCCAGCGAAGTTAGCATCCCAAAGGGGGGGGCGCGACCCACTTTTTCCCCCAGAGTGACTGAAGACTCAGACAAGTATGAGCTGATCAAAGAGAGTCAGCAAGGATTTGTGAAGGGTAGGTCATGTCTGATGTAACTGATTTTTTTGAAAAGTGACTAGGGTAGTATCTATGGATGATGTGTATACAGACTTCCAGAAGGTATTTGATATGTCCGCACAAGAGATTATTAGCAAAAAATAAAAGCACATGGAATTGGCGATAACCTTGTGACATGGGTTTGTAATTGGTTGGGAGATCGGAGACAGAAAGTAGGGACAAAGGGTTCATTCTCCGATTGCGGTGTGACAAGTGATATTCCCCAGGGATCCGTACTGGGGCCTTAGTTTTTCACCGTATATATTAATGACTTGGATGAAGGAATAGGAGAGTTGTATATCCAAGTTTGCTGATGACACCAAGTTAGGAGGCACAGTAAATTGTGTGGATGAGAGCAAGAAATTACAAAAGAACATAGACAGACTAAGTGAGTGGGCAAAACTATGGCAGGTGGAGTTGAATATGGGGAAGTGTGAGGTTGTCCTCTTTGGATCCGAGGAAGACAAATCGGAATATTTTCTTAACGGTGAGAAGCTAGGAGCTGTGCAAGAGCAAAGAGATTTAGGTATCCATGTACACTCAAAAAAGCTGACGGAATGTTGGCTTTATTTCAAGTGGATTGGAATACAAAAAGGGAAATAAGTTATGCTTCAGTTTTACAGAGCCTTGGTCAGATAAGTCACCCAGTCCGGATGGGATGCATCCTAGGTTGTTGAGGGAAGTAAGGATAGAATTTGCGGAGGTGCTGGCCACAATCTTCCAATCCTCCTTAGATACAGGGGTGGTGCCAAAGGACTGGAGGATTGCAAATGTTACACCCTTGTTCAAAAAAGGGGAGAAGGATAAATTGGCAATTACAGGCCAGTCAGTTTAACGTCGGTGGTGGGGAAGCTTTTAGAAACAATAATCCGGGAGAAAATTAACAGCCACTTGGACAAGTATGGACTAATAAAGAGAGCCAGGATTTGTTAAGGGCAAATCGTGTTTGACTAACTTGATTGAGTTTTTTGATGAGGTAACAGAGAGGGTAGATGAGGGCAGTGCAGTTGATATTATGTATATGGACTTTCAAAAGGCGTTTGATAAAGTACCATATATTAGGCTTGTTAGCAAAATTGAAGCACATTAGATAAAAGGGGCAGTAGCAGCATGGGTACAAAATTGTCTAAGAAATAGAAAAGAGAGTTGTGGTGAATGGTTGTTTTTCAGACTAGATGGAGGCAATCCCCAAGGTTCAGTACTAGGACCACTGCTGTTTTTCATCATAGAATCATAGGATCATAGAATGGTTACAGTACGAGAGAAGGCCATTTGGCCCATCGAGCCCGTGCCAGCTCTCTGCAAGAACACCTCAGCTAATCCCACTTCCCCGCCCTTTCCCCGTATCCCTGCAATTTACTTTCTTTCACGTACTTAGCCAATTCCCTTTTGAAAGCCGATGAGTCTGCCTCCACCACCCTTTCAGGCAGTGCATTCCAGATCCTAACCACTCGCTGCGTAAAAGTTTTTCTTATGTCGCCTTTGGTTCTTTTGCCAATCACCTTAAATCTGTGTCCTCTGGTTCTCGACCCCTCTGCCAATGGGAACAGTTTCTCTCTATCTACTCTGTCTAAACCCCTCATGATTTTTGAACACCTCTATCAAATCTCCTCTCAATCTTCTCTGCTCTAAGGGGAACAACCCCAACTTCTCCAGTCTATCCACGTAACTGAAGTCCCTCATCCCTGGAATCATTCTTGTAAATCTTTTCTGCACCCTCTCTAAAGCATTCACATCCTTCCTAAAGTGCGGTGCCCAGAATTGGACACAATACTCCAGTTGAGGCCGAACCAGTGTTTTATAAAGGTTCATCATAATTTCCATGCTGCTGTACTCGATACCTCTATTTATGAAGCCCAGGATCCCGTATGCTTTTTTAACCGCTTTCTCAACCTGCCCTGCCACCTTCAACAATTTAGCACGTATACCCCCAGGTCTCTCTGTTCATGCACCCACTTTATGATTGTACCTTTAGTTTATATTTCCTCTCTTCATTCTTTCTACCAAAATGTATCACTTCGCACTTTTCTGCGTTAAATTTCATCTACCACATATCCATCCATCCCACCAGCCTGTCTATGTCCTCTTGAAGTTTATCACTATCTTCGTCACTGTTCACTATACTTCCAAGTTTTGTGTCATCTGCAAATTTTGAAATTGTGCCCTGTACACCCAAGTTCAAGTCATTAATATATATCAAGAAAAGCAGTGGTCCTAGAACTGACCCCTGATATACATTATTAACTTGGACTTGGGGGCACAGGTCACAATTTTAAAATGTGCATATGACACGAAACTTGGAAGTGTATAAACAGTGAGGAGGATAGTAATAGACTTCACGAGGACATAGACAGGCTGGTGGAATGGGCGGACACATGGCAGATGAAATTCAACGGAGAGAAGAGTGAGGTGATACATTTTGGTAGGAAGAATGAGGAGCGACAATACACACTAAATGGTACAATTTTAAAGGGGGTGCGAGAACAGAGACCCGGGGGTGTTTGTGCACAAATTTTTGACGGTGGCAGGACAGGTTAACAAAGCAGTTAATGAAGCATATGGGATCCTGGGCTTTATAAATAGAGGTCATGATGCGGAGATGCCGGTGTTGGACTGGGGTGGACAAAATTGAGAGGTCACACAACACCAGGTTATAGTCCAACAGTTTTATTTGAAATCGCAAGCTTTCGGAGTTACTACTCCTTCGTCGGGTGCAGTAAAGAGATACAGAATCGCCAAAGCATATATAGATAGAGAACAATGCATGTGTACCTTACAATTGCAGACAACTAAATTAAATCATCCTGACTGTTTATCTGCCGAGGTGTGATAAAGCTAATCAGGTCAGCCAGGAAGGTACCACATCAAAGACATAGCAAGATACAACGGAGACAATGAGGTGGAGTCGCAGGGGGTCTAACGTGTCAAAAGCTGCCGTCTGTATGTAAAACGATAAGCTTTAAAATTTTTACTTTTTTACTGGGAATCACATCTGTGAACAAGCCAACGACGACTCGAGTCCGGATCACGTCATGTATCATGACATAAACCCAAGATCCCGGTTGAGACCGTCTTCATGAGTGCTAGAAACTGATAGCCAAGTTCCGCACTCATGAAGACGGTCTCAACCGGGATCTTGGGTTTATGTCACGATACATGACGTGATCCGGACTCGAGTCGTCGTTGGCTTGTTCACAGATGTGATTCCCAGTAAAAAAGTAAAAATTTTAAAGCTTATCGTTTTACATACAGACGGCAGCTTTTGACATATTAGACCCCCTGCGACTCCACCTCATTGTCTCAGTTGTATCTTGCTATGTCTTTGATGTGGTACCTTCCTGGCTGACCTGATTAACTTTATCACACCTCGGCAGATAAACAGTCAGGATGATTTAATTTAGTTGTCCGCAATTGTAAGGTACACATGCATTGTTCTCTATCTATATATGCTTTGGCGATTCTGTATCTCTTTACTTCACCCGACGAAGGAGTAGTAACTCCAAAAGCTTGTGATTTCAAATAAAACTGTTGGACTATAACCTGGTGTTGTGCGACCTCTCAATTTTATAAATAGAGGCAGAGAACAAAAGCCAGGAAGTTATGCTAAACCCATATAAAACACTAGTTCGGCCCCAGCTGGAGTATTGTGTCCAATTCTGGGCACCACATTTTAGGAAGGACGTGAAGGCTTTGGAGAGGGTGCAGAAGAGATTTGCTAGAATGGTTCCAGGGATGAGGGATTACAGTTGCGTAGATAGACTAGAGAAGCTGGGGTTGTTCTCCTTGGAGCAGAGAAGACTAAAAGGAGATTTGATAAAGGTGTTTAAAACCATGAATGGTTTAGATAGAGTAAATAAAGGGAAACTGTTTACAATGGATGAAGGGTCGATAACGAAAGGGCAAAGATTTAAGGTGACTGACAAAAGAACCAGAGGTGACATGAGGGAAAACTTTTTTATGCAACGAGTGGTTAGGATCTGGAATGCACTGCCTGATGGAGTGGTGGATACAGATTCAATAGTAGCCTTCAAAAGGGAATTGGATAAATACTAGAAGGATAAAGATTTGCAGGGATATGGGACTAACTGGATTGCTCTTCGAAAGAGCCGGCGCAGACTCGATGGGCCGAATGGCCTCCTTCTGTGCTGTACTATTCTATGAGTCTATGGGGGAAAAATTCGGTTGCTTTGCATCTAAGAGGGCGCTAACGGGCCGCAAAGCAACTAGCACCTGGGCGCGGCGCCGCCAACGCCTCCCGCAAAATTCAGCGGGAGGTTAGCGGCGGTGGTAACTGTTAGCGCCCCGCGGTGCTGCACCGCCGCCAATGACATCATCGCCATGCACAGCGCCCCGCTCACACCCCGGCCGCGATCGTCGGTATCGCCCCCTAACTTACCACCGGACGCTATGTCCGACGGGGTCAGGGGGGCCTACCTGTGGCCGGGACGGCGCTAATTAAAGGCGAGGTGCCGGGCGGCCATTTTTGTTACTGGCTGCCTGCCAGCACCTGCCCCCGTTGCCATCCCCGGCCTCCTCTTCAGCCCCCACCCCCCCCCAACCTCCCGCGGAGTGCCAGCTGTGCTCCGTGAGCCCGGCACTTCTCTTGAGTGCCGGGCTCTTTTGCCGGCACTCCGATACCTGGTGGCCCAGCTGGGCCCCGGGTCGCGCTGTGCAAGGCCCCTCCCCTTTAAGAATGGGAGGAAGGCCTGCAATACCGCGGCACGTAGCGCCACAATATTCCCTCGCAGTGCCCCAAGAGGGAGGCGGGGCGCTTCCAGTAGCACCCCGCTGCCCTCTTGGGGCGCTACCATTCAATTTCGGACGTGGGGGTGCTAATTTTTTCGGGGCGACTCAATTTTTACCCCTATGAGTCTAAGATCCCGTCTGGAGTGCTGTATTCAGTTTTAGGCACCAAAGCTCAGGAACAATATACTGGCCATGGAAGTGGTAAAGTGCAGATTCACCAGAATGATACCAGGGTTTAAAGGATTAAGTTAAATGTTGCATAAACCTGGCCTGTATTCCCTTGAGTTTAAAAGGTTGAGGGGTGATCTAATTAGGTTGCTTAAAATTATATGGGGTTCGATAGGGTAGATACAGCATAAACTATTTCCTCTGGCAGGGGAATCCAGAATAAGAGGGCAGAATCTTAAAATTAGAGCTAGGCCATTTAGAAATGAAATCAGGAAGCACTTTTTCAAACAAAGGGTCGGAGAAATCTGAAACTCGCTCCCTCAAGGCTGTGGATGCTGTGTTAACTGAAATTGTCAAGACTGAGATCGATGGATTGTTAGGCTAACTGGCCTGTAATTACCCAGATTAGCTCTGTCTCCCTTTTTAAAAATGGGTTCTATGTTGGCCACTCTTCAGTCCTCTGGCCCACATTCACACTCAATAGAGCCTTGAGTATAATTCCTAGGGCCTTTGAAATTTCCTACCTTATCTCACTCAGGAGCATAGGGTAGAACACACGACGAATTGTTATGATCTGGAATGCACTGTCTGAAATGGTAACGGAAGCAGATTCGATGGTGACTTTTTTTTAAAAGGGAACTGGCTATAGACTTGAAAAGGAAAGATTTGCAGAACGAGCAGGGGAGTGGGGCTAATTGGATAGCTCTTTCAAAGAGCCGGCACAGGCTGAATGACCTCCTCTGTGCTGTATGATTCCATGACATCTCATCGGGTCCTGACGTCATGTCTTCCTTTGGCCTAACTTATCTAAAATCTCCAGTATTGAAGGCGCAGTCTGACATCAGCACTGGACAGTTTGATCATGACGTCACTTCCTTCGGACTGAGATTCTGCTGTTTTGGCTAAGAAATGCTAATCATCATTCTAACAGGTTTGTTGATTGCTTCTCCTGCTTCGACATGTTAAGCATCTAAATAGCCCCTTTCAACTTCGTCCTTCGTTATTTCTACACCATTCAGTACCCATTTAGTTCTGAATTTAAAGGGTAACTGGGAAAGGGAATAAAAATATATAAAGTATATCGACACAAGCATCACTAAAATCCTTCCAGGAACAAGTATTGAAAGAGTTAATTCAGAATCCATCATCAAAATAAGTGATAAGTACACAGACTTCCAAAGTGTCACATAAACAAATGTCACAATTTACATACAACCAGGATTTTAAAATTCACAACAAAAAATGGAGGAGAAAAATGTAATTTACCTCAGTATCACAGATATCCTGATAATCTATGCAACGTGAACCAAAATAGATTGCACTCAATTCGATCAGGTTTCCCTAAAGTTGCTAATAAAAGCCAGCTGACTCACAAACCTTTCAAGCAGTCCATTTATTTCTCAACAATTCAATCTAATAAAAATAGAATGAATGTATCCAAAACCTAGATTTCATTTTTCGGGAAAATGATTTGACAGACCAGGAAGGTCTCTAGTTCGATTTTAACCCTCCCCGCCCAGTGGAAACCACGTTAAGCAGTTACTTTCTATCAGGTGACTGACCTGCCAATGTCCTGCCCGAATCCTGCCATTTCTGATTTTTACTGGCACTTCTGGCCAGGCGGCTGAGCCACCCGTCCAAATCCGCTGGGGTCCTTCTTTAAATATGCAGATTGGGCTCCGATGACGTCCCAACTCCAATTTTAACGCCCACAAATTTAAAACTTGTGTTTTGCCACCAGGTGAAGGCCTGTCAGAAGAGGTTTGGAAGCAGAAGAGGCCATTCAAGGTAAGTTTTTTCCTTTATCTTTCTGGGGCCAGGAGGGTCGGGAGTGCTCCGCCAGGCCCCACAATGAACATTGAGGCCCCCCCCCCCCCCGCCCCCCACTACTCCAGAGTCCCCTTTTTCCCTACCATGGGACAACCCTAGAATCCCTGTCCCCACACCTACCTGGTGTGAAGTTGGGTACAAGGGATGCAGTATTAAAATTTCCAGACAACACATAAAATAGGGAGCATGGTTAACTCTGAAGAGGACTGTATGACTTCAGAGCCCTGATTTTAACTCAGCTTTCCCGACAGGAATAGTAGGGGTAGGAGGCTAAAATGGCGGCCGGGCAGAGACGCTGCCTTCTCCCAGTACATCTGTTTCTCGCCATCTCTTTGGTTTTCGGGAGCGTGGTGGCCGCCCGCCCCATAATTATTAATGTGTCAGGGTCTGCTGACATCATTTGGGCCTCAATGGAATTTTAAGTCAGAGATATGTGAATTGTGCACAGTCTTCAAGCCACCAGTAAAAGCCGGTGGCAAGCAGCATCGGACCAGAAGAGGCCCAGGTAAGTATTCACGTTTTAAATTTTTCAATGGTCGGGCACTGCTCTCTTCCTGGCCCAACATGGAAACCTTGAGCATCCTCGACCCCGGACTTCCCTCCCCCTCCTCCGGCCACAATCAGCCCGGACCCCCACCCTGCATGACTTACCTTGAAGGGGAACCGGCTGCGCGATTTACCACCCCCGCCCGCCAGCCTCCACGTCATCCCCGCTGCCTTCAGGCGGGAGTCAGGAAATTTAAATGAGGCCCAAGAGGTAAAATCTCCTGGGCCTTTGCTCGGAGGGCAGGCAGATGGATTGATCCTGCTTCAGCCCCTGAATTCCCTCCCCAGTTAAAATCGGGGTTTAGGACACAGACAATTAGTAGATTGAGCAGATAGATGAGGCAATACATTTTAGGAGAAAGAATATGGAGAGGACATAAGATAAATGGTAAAACTTTAAAAGGATTAGAGGAGCAGATTGTTTTAGGGATTCAGATATAAGCGTCTTTAAAGGAGGACAAGTTGATAAAGCTATAAAAGAGCATATGGGATCAGAGGCTTTATAAATTCAGGCATAGCACAGAAAAGTAATGGTAAATCTATGCCACATGCTGTGTCCAGTTTTGGGCCCCTTGCTTTAGGAAGAATGTGAGGGCCATGGAGAGAGTGCAGAAGAGATTCACTGACATGGTACCATGAACCAGAAGCTTTAGTTATGAGAAGAAGCTAGAGAGACTGGGGCTCCTTCTACCAGAACAAAGATGGTTAGAGGAGATCTGATTGAGGAGCTCAAAATTAAAAGATCTTTTGTTAAGTTAAATTTGGAAAAACTATTTCGAGTGACGGGTGAGTCGGTAACCAGAGGGTATAAATTTAAGATCAGCACCAAAAGAATGAAGGAAGAGGTTAGGAGATTTTTTTTTAAAGCAAAAGGTTGTTGAGACATGGAATGCCCTACCAGAAACAGCGGTGGAAGCAGAATCCGTAATAACTTTTAAAAGGGAAGAGGAAAATTATTTGAAAAATACATTTTTAAAGGGTATGAGGAAAGAGCAGGGTATAAGTGGATGGCTCTTTCAGAGCCAGTAAAGGTGCAATGGGCCAAATGGCCTTGTATACTGTATAATTCTAAGATTCTAGGAGTTTTATGTAGGCCCAATGGAACTGTGTTAGTGTTCTCTTTCTCCCCTGTCCCTCGGCAGGAGATACCCCTACAGATGGCATTCTCGGACATCGGCTTTTAAAAGCACCTCATTTCCCCAGGACAAAAATTCTGGCTGTGAAAACACTGGGATGTGGCGAATACAGAAAATTATAATGTTCCGCCAGAGTTTACTCAGATTTCATTTCAATGACAATTTGAGTAGCAGAGTAAAGCAGTTGCAATAAAGACCTGAATCCAGAGTGAAGCAAAAAGTGTATCTGAGGGGCCAGTCTCAGACAGCACATGGAGAGTAAGTCCAACACAGTCACACTGGATGTAAGCTGACCAAGGGACCCTGTGGACCACTGGTTCACATTTTAAGCCTATCTGTAATTAATTTAAACATTTAGATAGCGTAAATGCTGCTGCAGGAGGAGTTTACCCATGCATGTAAGCGTGCATGAGCAGAGCTCTCTCCTTGGGAGGTTTTAGCCAGACAGGGTGAACAGGGTGCTCCCTTGCTGAAACCCAAACGGCAGCTACCGATGGGAAACAGTCCGAATGCACTCTCCCTCAGACTCAACACCAGAAAATGTGGCATCTCTTTTGGAACAACTGCAATTTTGTGAGTGGAAGGTGAAAAAGGAAATGGTGCAGGATTTACATCCCAGGAATAATAATTTTAGTGAGTTAACTTGGAGATTGATTTTCCTGCGGAAAGGCACATCCTTTAACTGATTTAACTTAATCCTCAGCGCTACTACCCAAGGTAACTGAAGAAATAACCATTCGCAAGCACTGAAAGCCAGTAGCTATGCATGTGACAGCCCTGCCTAAACTGCACCATATGTTAATCAGAGGAGACACTTTTTGGAGGGGCGTGCAGCCGTAATATAGTTGTGCCTGGAAGGTCTTGCTGCATCATTTCCTTTGGTAGCCTACAACAAATATCAACACCTTTTAAACATAAATGTACATTACCAATGCACAAAAAAAGAAAAAAATCAGAACGTTATTTTTGCCTGGCAGTTTCTGTTCAAGAAATACTTCTCATTGTTAAACTACTTCAGCACAGCTGCATCACCACGGTGAGGTAACATGTTCCAGGGACTTCACAAACCCCAGGTAATGTGCATGCAATCTACAATAAGCTTGGTTCAGTACGGAGAAAACCAGTCTAATACCATGACACATGAATTTTCAGTAATACAAGGCCATCATTAGGTTTTTAAAAAATGGCCTTTTGTATTCAGTGAATTCTGGTAGGCTGAATAAGGTTCCGAATGGATCAGAGTTCAAATTGCTAAAAAATAAATAAACTGACTTAAAATTCAGTCGTGTTGTCTCAGACACACACACACACAGTTGGGAATGGAGCAATTTTGATCAAACTGTAACAAGAAAAAAGAAATTGGGATGAAGCATTATTCTTGGACTGCCATGATAGTAGCCCATCTCACCACTGATACTGGTCATATTTACAGAGCCTTTCTCAATATTCAACATACAGTAACAAATCTTATCTCAAATACTGGGCATAGTGCTGAGAAACAAAAAGTTATTTCTCATCTGCAAGATACACATGGGTGTGGCTTACCAATGCTAATTTACACTTACATATATAGCGCATTACATCACAGAGTAACATTGATATAATACATCTCTACACCACGAGCTCATTTAATTAACCGTATGATCAGAAATGTAAAAAAAGGATTAGAATATTTTAACACAGATACTGAAGAGAATCTGCTCAGTCAGCAGTGAGGAGTGCAGGCTTGGTATTGCAGGAAATTCACTGTACAGCTCTTCAAACAAAGGATGGGCTTCTGGATTTGAAATTTTAAAAGCAAAGAACAGTAATTGAAAAACTCTCGTCTCACCTTTGTAGCATACTGTTAGCCACATAAGTTCCAGGAGCTGGCTGCCAAACTCACACACATCCAAGCCCAGCATGGTAATCTTTCTCCAAGCAGTGTGGATGCTGACTCACTCAAAAAACCGAGCACAATAAAAAAAACAACAACCAGAACAAAATATCCTTTTACACTGCACCCATAAAGTATATGAAGAGAAAAATATCAAAAAAAAAGTAATCCTGGGAAAGAGAATTTCACATGCTACACACTGACTGCAATGAAACTGCAAGGAACTGTAATGTAAAAATCCTATTCGTCTGCAGACTCTATTGATTTGCCGACTGCCCTAATGCTATGCTGCTCTCAACTCCCATCAGTCATTATCTCGCAGATGTCTATGATCTCATCTCCCTCCCACCACATGCAGCACACACTTGAATACAAACACAAAGCTTCCCCATGTAGAGAGAATATGTAATGCTCCCAATTCACTGACTGGTATTTCTAATCCTGAGCTTTGTATAACACCGCTATGCTACCTGGGAAAATGTAATAATATATCCTTAGCAATGCAGACAAGCACTACTCTCCAGCAGTGTTAAAGGAACCATGCAATGGTGCACACAATAAACAAGAAATCTCCTGTATTTAAACTGTGCTCCTCCATTTCCTGAAGGAAATCTTTCACAGAAAAAGTATATTTGAAATTGCGATTAGAATAATTTAGTAAAACTAAGGTTAACTTGCTCCTGTTTATGCCAAAGTAAATTCTTCCGAATATATTGGGAGCATTGTTTTAATTTCCTCACTTCCTCCCCTCCCCCATCACTGTGCATCACCTATTCACACAACCGCACAAGATTAAAAATAATAAGATTTACTTTATAAACATGAATATTCATGCAGCAAAATATTACTGTAAATGTTTTGCTGCCTGAACTGTTAACCCAAACCCCCTCTAAAAATGACAAATCTGCTACGTGCGAAATGATATTTCAAAGTATATTCTGCATAATTTATAAGCCTAACCACAAACAAGGATGCAGAACATTTTAAATTAGCTTCTCACAGCCATTGGACATTGCATTATGTGCACATCAATGATGATTTGTTTACATTACAATTACAGTACCAGCAGATCTTTTTTGTGCAATACTTCAGCAACAAGACTTAAGCAGTTACACACTAGACTCTGTTCAACAAGGTTGAAAATTACATGATTATAGCTATCAATCATTCAACTTCACTTGCTTCAGTTTTGATTTTAATCCGAGCTCTTTTGAGCCACAAGATGAAGTAGGATGCGAAGGCTGGGATTTCCAGCTCACAGGAGGGACAAAGTGACATCATCTCACTTGAAATGTATTTCTTGTTGCTAATCAGAGGCAAAATGCTGGTAGTTTTGGAGCAGTTTGTGATCAGTTGGTCCCCCCACAGATGCTAAATGATGCAGTATATACATCTCATTTAACACAACTGAACACACCCATAAATGTCCCCTTTTGTCCAACTCTGCAACAGGCCTCAATATTAACCCCCGCCTCCCCTCCCCCCCACAACGACAGGCGGGAGAGGGTCAAGGGTGGGGATTAAAGACTTAACGATGTGAAATGAGTCCCCAATGCCTTTTTTACAGTGGCGAATATCGGGGTGACCGAGTGACTGGCCCTGGAGAGGCGGGGCACTTCATTATCATATTTAACTTAGGCTCCCACAGTGCAATTGGGAGCCCGATTTAAAATTCACTGCTGCTACGCGGGTTTCCCAGGGGTCGGGAAACCCGGCAGTGAAAGGGAGGCGGGAGCTGCCGGCTCCACAAGGTAAGTGCCTTTTCCAGCACTCCTTCTGGGCCAGGAGGAACAGGAGTGCTCCCGACCGGCCCCTCAAGGGAGCCTTCGGCTTCCCCCGACCCCTAAAGGAAGCCTTTACACATTGCGGCAGCCCGCCCCGCTCCACATCGCGGCCTCCTCCCCCCAGCCTCGTTTGTCGACCTCCCCACACCCCACCCCTGCCCCAATCGCCAACCTCCTCCCCCCCCCCCCCCCCACATCCTCGATTGCCGGGGACCGTCTCCATGGATGCCGGCTGCAGCCTCCTGTCGCCGGTGTTCCCGTCCAACTGCCAGCCAGGCTGTCAACTTGACCAACTGCCGGGCGGGAAACAAAACAAAAAAACTACAACGAGGTCCTGCCGTTCCTGGCCTCGCCGGTTCTTTGAAGTTTTCGGCCTTCCTCCGCACCCTCCCGTGTAAATATCGGGGCCCATGTATTACACAGCTTCCTCTCTTTCCTCTTGCCCCAGCCTCCAACCTCCCCCTAATCGCTTTCCCCCAATCCAAGTCTCCTAAGAATTCTAGCACAGGACCCCTGTCCTTCTGCGATTTATCAATCATGTTCCCCTCCCCGCCCTCTTCAAGCTCATCTCATCCATGAGTCCTGCCTCCTGCTCCCTACCTAGATTTCCTCTCCATTCAATTCCGGATCACTCAACTCACCCTGCTGGCTCCATGCTAGCTAATATCCATGGTTTCCTTTCCTCAAGTACCATCCCTCTGCCGTTCAGAACTGACACCATCACTCCTTCCTCAATAAACACCCTTGACCCGTCCATCCTCTCCAACTGCCGTCCATCTTCAGCTTCCCTTCATTCGCTTTCTTAGGCAGTCCCTCGGAACTGAGGATGACTTGCTTCCACATTAAAAAAATGAGTTCTCAGGTGACTGATGAGTCCAATGCGGGACCTACAGTCTCTGTCACAGGTGGGGCAGACGGTGGGTGGGTGGGGTGCTTGGGTTGACGTGCGCTCCTTGCGCTGCTGCGCTTGGCTTCCGCTTGCTCCTGGTGAAGAGGCTCGAGGTGTTCGGCGCCTTCCCGGATGCTTCTCCTCCACTTTGTGCAGTCTTGGGCCAGGGATTCCCAGGTGTAGGTGGGGATGTTAGACTTTTTCAAGGAGGCTTTGAGGGTGTCTTTGAAGCGTTTCCTCTGCCCACCTGGGGCTCTCTTGCCGTGCCGGAGCTCCGAGCAGAGCGCTTGTTTTGGGAGTCTTATATCGGGGATGCGGACGATGTGACCTATCCATTGGAGCTGATCGAGCGTGGTCAAAGCTTCGATGCTGGGGATGATGGCCTGAGCGAGAACACTGACATTGGTGCGCCTATCCTGCCAATGGATTTGCAGGATCTTGCGGATGCAGCGTTGGTGCTACCTCTCCAGTGCTTTGAGGTGCCTGCTGTACATGGTCCATGTCTCTGAAGCATACAAGAGGGCGGATATCATTACTGCTCTGTAGACCATGAGCTTAGTGCCGGGTTTGAGGTCCTAGTCTTCAAACATTCTCTTCCTCAGGCAACCGAAGGCTGCACTGGCACACTGAAGGCGGTGTTGGACTTCGTCATCGACGTCTGCCCTTATTGACAGTAGGCTCCCGAGGTATGGAAAGTGGTCCACGTTGTCCAAGGCCTTGTCGTGGATTTTGATAATCGGGGGGGGCAGTACTGTGTGGCGGGGGCAGGTTGGTAGAGGACCTTTGTCTTACGGATGTTTAGTGTAAGGCCCATGCTCTCGTACGCTTCGGTGAAGGTGTTGACGATGGTTTGAAGTTCGACTTCCGAGTGAGCGCAGACGCAAGCGTCGTCTGCATACTGTAATTCGATGACAGAGGATGGGACGACCTTGGATCTGGACTGGAGGCGAATGGAGGTTGAACAGTTTCCTGTTTGTTCTGTAAATTAGCTCCACTCCAGTGGGGAGTTTACTGAGGGTGAGATGGAGCATTGCAGCAAGGAAGATCGAGAAGAGCGTTGGTGCGATGACACAGCCTTGCTTGACCGCGGTTCGTACATGAATTGGGTCTGTGGTGGAACCGTTGGTCAGGATCATGGCTTGCATGTCGTCATGAAGCAGGCGGAGGATGGTGACAAACTTTTGAGGGCAGCCGAATTTGAGGAGGACACTCCATAATCCCTCACAGTTGACAGTGTCGAAGGCCTTTGTGAGATCAAAGAAGGCCATGTACAGCAGTTGGTGCTGTTCCCTGCATTTCTCTTGTAATTGACGTGCGGTGAAGATCATGTCCATTGTGCCCCTTAGTGGGTGGAATCCGCATTGCGACTCTGGGAGGAGCTCTTCGGCCACTGGGAGAAGGCGATTGAGGAGGATTCTTGTGATGACTTTCCCTGTGGCAGACAGCAGGGAAACTCCTCTGTAATTACCGCAATCGGACTTGTCACCTTTCTTGAAGATGGTCACAATTACAGCGTCTCTGAGATTCCCTGGCATGCTCTCCTCCTTCCAGATAAGAGAAATTAGTTCATGAATTCGCACCAGTAGTGCTTCTCCGCCATGCTTTAGTGCCTCGGCGGGGATTCCATCTGCTCCTGAGGCGTTGTTGTTCTTCAGTTGTCGAATGGCCTTTTCAACCTCATGCCGGGCTGGGGTTGTGCTGAGATGGTGGCAGGTAGCATGCTGCGGGATGGAGTTGAGGACACTCATGTCGAAGACAGAGTCTCGGTTAAGGAGATCTTCGAAGTGCTCCTTCCAGCCGGCACTGATTGCCTCTCTGTCCTTGATGAGTACCTCTCCATTCTTGGCCCGCAGTTGGGTAGGACCTTGGGTGCTTGGGCCGTAGGTGGTCTTGACTGCGCTAAAGAATCCACGCACGTCGTGGTTGTCGGCTAGCTGCTGGATCTCCTGCGCTTTCTCCACCCACCATCTGTTCTTTAGGTCACGAGTTTTTTGTTGGACCTCGGCCTTCAGGCGTCTGTAGAGCTACTTTCTTGCTCTTGAGTTCTGTTGCTGTTTCCAGATCAGGAATGCCTTGCGCTTGAGGATTATTAGCTCCTGGATCTCCTGGTCATTCTCGTCGAACCAGTCTTGGTGTTTCCTGGTCGAGTGACCGAGCGCCTCTTCACAGGTGCTGATTATGGAGGCCTTGAGTGCAGACCAGGCCCTGTGGGCACTCTGTGTCTCTGCATCACTGAGAGTCGTCAGGTTGGTTGTGAGGCGCAGGCTGAATAGGGCTTTCTTAGCAGGGTCTTTGAGTGCTCCAGCGTTGATTTTCCTGCGGCATTGCTTCTGTTGCTGCCGCTGTTTTGGGGTTACATTGATGGAGATGACAGAGCGGATTAGGTGGTGGTCTGTCCAGCAGTCGTCAGCTCCTGTCGTGGCGCGGGTGATGCGGACGTCCTTGCGGTCCCTCGCTCTTGCCCCAGCCTCCAACCTCCCCCTAATCGCTTTCCCCCAATCCAAGTCTCCTAAGAATTAAAGCACAGGACCCCTGTCCTTCTGCGATTTATCAATCATGTTCCCCTCCCCGCCCTCTTCCAGCTCATCTCATCCATGAGTCCCGCCTCCTGCTCCCTACCTAGATTTCCTCTCCATTCAATTCCGGATCACTCAACTCACCCTGCTGGCTCCATGCTAGCTAATATCCATGGTTTCCTTTCCTCAAGTACCATCCCTCTGCCGTTCAGAACTGACACCATCACTCCTTCCTCAATAAACACCCTTGACCCCTCCATCCTCTCCAACTGCCGTCCATCTTCAACTTCCCTTCATTCTCTAAGGTCACCGTCTCCCAGCTCCATGCACCTCTCCTCCAAAACTCCTCGCTCAAATCTTGCCTTTCTTACAGCACTGAAACTACCTTAGCTAAAGTTACAAACAACAAACTCTGTGCCAGTGACCGTGGTGCATTATCCTTCCTCGTCCTCGACCTTTCTGCAGGGTTCAATATGATTGACCATGCCATCCTTCACCAATGCCTCTCCTTCGCGGCCTGTTTCTATGCTGTCACATTCTGTGAACGAATTCTGCTCATGTCAAGCTATCCAAACTAGTACGACAGGACAAGATCAGAGGTCAGCCTTGGATCAGTGGTAGCACTCTCATCTCTGAGTCAGAAGGCCATGGGTTCAAGCTCCACCCCAAAGACTTGAGCATTTAATCTAGGCTGACACTTCAGTGCAGTATTGAGGGAGTGCTGCACTGTCGGAGGTGCTGTCTTTCAGGTGAGGCAATAAACCGAGACCCTGCCAACAGTTAGTGCGAGTAGTGCTTACAGCTCACCCATCATATGGAAATGAGGTGCCAACCTAAAACCGGTTTCTGCCTCTCGCCAACGTTATCAGGCAGACACTGCGGATGCTCTGGCCACTTCATGCCCATTTAGGGTGTAAGTTGAAAATTGCCCACAGTGATTGTTTTTGCCCAGCGCATCACCAAGACCTGACCATAACATATATAAAAGCAAAATACTGTGGATGCTGGAAATCTGAAATAAAAACAGAAAATGCTGGAAATACTCAGCAGGTCAGGCAGCATCTGTGGAGAGAGAAACAGAGTTAACGTTTCAGGTCGATGACCCTTCGTCAGAACTGGAAAAAGTTGGAGATGGAACAGGTTTTTAAGCAAGTGTAGGGGCAGGGAAAGGGGGGAGGGGAGGAAAAACAAAAGGGAAGGTCTGCCTTGCACCATCATCCCTTTTGTCTTTTAATCTCTCCTGCCTTCCATCCTATCACAGACCTTCCCTTTTGTTCTTTCCTCCCCTCCCCCCTTTCCCTGCCCCCTACACTTGCTTAAAAACCTGTTCCATCTCCAACTTTTTCCAATTCTGACGAAGAGTCATCGACCTGAAACGTTAACTCTGTTTCTCTCTCCACAGATGCTGCCTGACCTGCTGAGTGTCTCCAGCATTTTCTGTTTTTATTTCTGACCATAACATGTTTGGCCTTAAAACAGATCTAATTGTTTATAGCTATATAAATACTTACATTCAAATCAAACCTTAAGGTATGATCAATATTATAAACAGTTAATTATCCTTTTATATCAAGTTCTCCATTAGCACAAAAAGGCCGCATGCGCAGTTATTAAGTTTTACTTTAGTTGCACATCTGCAGAATGGTTCATCGTACCGCACTTGTAGACTGAATGCAGGTGATTTATTTGCACAACCAATGACAACAGTTTTAAAATGCCAGCCATCAAGCCAACTACATAAAAACATAGCAATCTAACGCAAAGGTTAACGGGGGTGAAATTGGAGCTCGTAACATCTATGTTGCGGGTGCAAAACAGATGCCAAGCTGACCAACATTTGGGGACAATCATGCGCGCCCAACATACACAGGAACTGTGTCACCCGCCAGTTTGGTTCCGTATCCCTTATTCGTCCGAGGGGGCTGTTTAAAATGAGCGTTCATCCAATTAAAATAAATGAGGCTCCTTTGACTGTTTTAGAACCTATTTGTGAAATTGCTCTGTGCCTGATTGCTCATTCTTAAGCCTGCCCATCAGATCATGGTGGGAGCCGTCAGGAAGCAGGCTACAGAAGCGATACTTAAGGTAAGTCCCTGGTTAGTTGTTTTAGGCTGCTAGAGTGCTTGTGGGTCTCTTTTTGGCTGTTCTGGCTGCAGTAGCAGTGATTAATTTCTCAGAGAATTTTTTGAGGTGCAGGAGTGTTTCTGTGCTTTGCATTCAGCTCTGTTATTTTTACCATGGGTGTTCTGCTGGGTCGACCGTTGGGGGTGGAGGATGAGCAGCAGCAGCAGCACCAGAAAGAAATAGTGGACAGACATGGAGACGTTGCTAGAAGGGGTCGAAGGAAAGGAGGGCACAGAAGGCCCGACACCATACGTGTATTCAGGAACTGGATTTCGTACCTGAACCTGACTAGGAGTAGTGTGTGAGGCACGTCTGCTTCATGAGGGTGGTGTCACTGAGCTGTGTCCCCTGTTGCAGTCCCGCACCAGGGCATGGGCAGCACTGCCTGTGGCTATCAAGGTAACGGAAGCCCTTAATTTCTGTGTTGCAGGGTCATTCCAGGCTGCCACAGGTGACATAAGCGACATCACTTAGGCCGGAATTTTTCGGGGGGTCAGCGGGGGCGTTTGGAGGCGGGTCAGCTGGGAATTTTTGTTTGACAGCGGGTCAGGACCCCTCTGTCAACCCGCCTCCACACTCGTCTCCCAGGTGTCGGGTCTGTCAGCGCTGAACAGACCCGACACCAAGCGGCGGGGGCGACAATTTACATCATTAGAGAGATTGTTAAGAGGCAATTAACTAGTATTTTATGCTCACCTTTAGATTTTTAGAGTTCGCCAACGGCTTCCCCGCTGCTCGGGGATCACGTCAGGTAAGGAGGTCGGGTGTTGTGTCAGCATGGGATGGTTTCTAAACTTGACAGCTGCAAATGGCCTATAAAAGCTCCCATTTCATAGGTCTTCACTTTCCAAGCTCAGAAGCTGTTACTTACTGCATTTGGAAGACAGATTGAGCTTTATGCAGGTTGCAAGTGTTTGGAGCAAACTCTCTATTCAGTGTCATCTCATTGGAACAACCTCTCTGACCATTGACAGATCGCTTCTGTCATCTCAACCTCGCCTGCCATCTATTCCATCAGCATCGGTGCCCTTGAAACTATCTCACCTTGGTTCTCAGAATCCCACCACGATCAGCCCCAACACCAGCAGCACCAGGCACACCAGCAGAACCAACACCAACCTTATCCGCAATCAACTGATGCTGCAAAGGACAGAGGGCTTCAGCACCCGACCACAATGCTGCCCGGGATGGCCTCACCATGGCCACATTTACTTCACTTGATGCTGCACACCCTGGCTGCCACATGATGCACCAGGTTGGCACCACCCCACACCAACATCATAAAGAATCCCTACAATGCCCAAGCCATTCCTTTCACACTCATCACCATTGCGGGGGTGTACCATTATGTCTCACCATTCATTGCAACTCACTAAGCCACTTCGAAAGGTGCACACAAATCTGTCCAAGAATGCAAAGTGTTCAAAATAAAGATCTCAATGTTTGACAGCACATTAACAGAAACTTCATATGAACATTGGCTAAAACACCCAAGTGCCTACCCCTGTTTTCTGTTAGTTGGCATGATTGGACTAGGATGAGGGTGAGTGTGAGGGGTGGCTAGTGAGATGGGGATGTGATAATGTAGATAGAGAGGCATGAGTGGAGATGCAAGGTAAGTTGGTGTGAGTAAGGATGTGCAGGAGTAGGGTAGGGAAGGCAGAGTGATGGGGATGTGATGAGTGGCACAGCAGGATGAGGTTGAGTGTGGCTTTGCAGTAACGTTTCGTGATCTACTGAGATAATTGAAAGGTTTGCGCCACTGCAACCTGGTCCTCCTGATGACAGCCTTGCTTGTGTCCTCCTGTGAAATGTGCAACCAGGCTGCGTTGGTGTCCTGGGGAGATCTCTTCCGCTCATTGGAAGGAAAGAGGACCTCCCTGCGTGCTGTGACTCCCTCCATAAGCATATGGAGGGAGTCATAGGAGAGCCTGGGTGCAGGTGTGTACCGCTGTGCAGTGCTTGTCAGTGTTTGCAGCACCTCAATGCTGTAGAACACTGACAGCACAACTGTCAAAAACATTTTGCGCATGGTCCCTTTAAGGAAACCGGCTGATGATGTGTCATCAAGTGACGTCATCAGACCTGCTTCCTTCAATTGGCAGGGAAATGCGCTGGGCGGGCTTAACAAGCCCAATCTGCGTAAAAATTTTTCGCAGAACGGGATGGCGCGAGCAGTGGGGTTGCACCCTGCCACCGACCCCGGCCACATCAGACCTGCCTCGGAAGGCGAAATCGCGGCCTTTTTTTGCAGTCCGCTGCTGCATCAGGGATGGGTTGGAAGTGCAGTCCTCCAAGGGGAACAAGCTCACTTGTTTGTAATAGAAGCAGTGAAGTAAGAGGAAAGAGCTCTGGGCTACGCCGGGATAGTAGGCTTCCCACGGGTGCAGGGCCCCACTCCAGAGACTTGAGCACATAATCTAGGCTGACCCTTCAGATAAGTGCTGAGGGAGTGCTGCACTGTCGGAAGTGCTATCTTTCAGATGAGATGTTAAACTGAAGCCCCATCAGCTCTCTCAGGTGGATGTAAAAGATCCCATGGCACTATTTCAAAAATCAGCAGAGAAGTTCTGTCAGTGTCCCGACCAATATTTATCCCTCAACCAACATCACTAAAAACAGATTATCTAGTCATGCCCTTATTGCTGTTTATAAGAGCTTGCTGTGAGCAGACTGGCTGCCACGTTTCCTTACATTACAATAGTGACTACACTTCAAAAATACCCCATTGGCTGTAAAGTGCTTTGGGACATCCTGAGACCATGAAAAGCGCTCTATAAATACACGCTCTTAGTGTCAGCTGTGGCTCAGTTGGTAGCACACTTGCCTCTGAGTCAGAAGGTTGTGGGTTCATAGTCCCACTCCAGGGACTTGAGCACATAAATCTAGGCTGGCACTCCAGTGCAGTGCTGAGGGAGTGCTGCACTGTAGGAGGTGCCGTCTTTCGGATGAGACATTAAACCGAGATCCCGTCTGCTCTCTCAGGTGGACGTAATAGATCCCATGGCACTATTTTGAAGAAGAGCAGGGAGTTATCCCCGGTGTCCTGGCCTATATTTATCCTCAACCATCATCACTAAAGCAGATTATCTGCTCATTATCACACTGCTGTTTGTGGGAGCTTGCTGTGCGCAAATTGGCTGCTGCATTTCCCACATTACAACAGTGAGTCCACTTCAAAAAGTACTTCATTGGCTGTAAAGTGCTTTGAGACATCCGGTGGTCGTGAAAGGCGCTATATAAATGCAAGTCTTTTCTTTCTTTATCATAGACTGCATGCACATTGCCTTGTGTGCTCCACGTGAATACCCAGTGATCTATGTCAACAGGGAGGGATTCCACTCCTTGAATGTCCAGCTTGTGTGTGACTACAGGCAGTGCATTCTGCAGGTCTCTGCCTGGTTTCCTGGCAGTAGTCATGAGCCCTTTACTCTGCACCACTCCTCAGTAACCCCTCTGTTCCACCCAGATCTTGGGTGTCAGGCTGGCTGCTTAGGGCAAAGGGTATCCCTTGACCACTGGCTCATGACTCCTGTCAGGAACCTGGACACAGACACTAAGCCATGCCTCCACTAGAGCTCCCATAGAGCGGACCATCAACCTTCTGAAGCAGACGTTCCGCTGCCTGGACCGTTCTGCAGTACAGCCCTGATAGAGTCTCCAAATTCGTTGTTGTTTGCTGCGCCCACCGTAACCTTGCCCTGCAAAGGGACCAACCCTTCGAGACACCTGGGGTGGAAGAAGTGCAGGAACAGGAAGATCAGCATGACAACGAAAAGCAAGGGCCACCAATCCCACCAGCTGTGAGGCAGCAAATCATCCAGCAGAGGTTCACGAATCGTTCTTCCCCTCCTAAATGCACCAAAATCTATTCCTCCCATCTCATCCAGGTCCTTATACCTACCACATGAATGCACTCAAAGTGTACACTTTCTTGGGTGTTGCACTCAGAACACTAGGGGGTAGAAATTAGGTCGCGCCCCATTTGGGGCGCAAATATCGTCCGGACGCAAATATTAGCGCCTGGCGCTAATTATCGGCACTGACGGGAAACTTCACTTTTACCGCCCCGGGAGGTGAGTGGAGCGCTAAAGCAGGCGCTGCACACCTCTCTTAAGGCGCAAAGGCCGAGCAGTGAGGCGCTAACTCGGAGCGCTGGCGAAGCTCATGTAATGTCAGTCAGCAATGGAACACACACACAATGGCACGGGCCAGTTCTTAAAGGGGATGGTTAATCTTGCTTTCCATCCACATCCTGTTCATTGCTGCCTTGAATCTCGGCCTGGAGAGACTTGCACATCAAATGTGCTGGAAAGAACAATGGAGAGCACCAGGCAAAGAGCTCAGAGTGCAGCTCCCACGGTCTCTGCTAAATCGATACAAGGAATGGCAAATCAAAATGAACCTGCAAAGTGCTGCTCAGTACCCAAAACTCCTTCACACAACGTTGAATCTCTCCAGAAGTCTCTCCCTCTCTCTCTCAGAATGCGTAGTTCAAAAATGCCACCAACAATAAAAGACAGGAAGAGGCCCCCTTTAAATAGCGCCCCCCCCCCCAGCCCCACAGCGATTGATAGCGTTCCAGTCTTCTGGTCGTTGGAAGCGCCAGGCGGTAAGGCAGGGGGCGCCACTCAATTTCCGCTCCGGGGCGCCCCAAGGGCGTTGCACCATGGAATGACGTCACAATCTGCGCGCGCAGGTGGTCGCAGCGGTAAGTTTTAGCGCCGCCGCACAATCTCAAGTTAAGTTCTCGAGCGGCGCAAACATCGCTGCGCCCGGGCGTTAGCGGCTTTGCGCCCCATTAGCGCCCTCTTAAGGCGCTAACGGGTGGCGCAACCAAGTGAATTTTTACCCCATGGAATGTTAAGTTAAGAAAAAGCCAGAAACGCCAAAACGCTTCATCTGTCTTAATTTCATAATTCCCAAACATTAACAACTGAGAACCAAAATTCAGCCTTGTGCAAACTCTAGTCCCTGACTCCTGCGCTCTTGTGCCTTTTCTGGTGTTCCTACAAGGTGCTTACAGCTTGGGTGATGGAAGGATTCTGAACTTCCACTGAGATGGCCATGGTGGGTGACCCCAAGGAGTTCTAGCTGCAGAAGGCCCGGCTGCAGGAGTGATGTGACGCTATCCAAGCCTCTGTCCACACTCTCCTTCAGGCTTCAAAAGCCAGGAGGGTGTGGCACCAAGAGCCAAGATGTCAGCACTCTGAGGTCCCATCAAAGCTGCCACCAGATACATGCAGGGACACGCATGCAGTGTTCATGGAGCTAACCACTTGCTCCATGGTTGACTGCATTGTTTCGATGCCCTGTGTGAAGATGCTGCACAAGTTGGAGCTGGGCTCCTCTATGCTCTCTCTCACTGTGTGCAGGCTCGCTGGCAGGCAGCCCAGTGCACTTGGAATGTCCTGGTGTATAGCCATCAGTCTCCTTCTGTAGGCTGGGACCTCACCTGTGTTCTCTGCAGCAGGGATGCAAGCGCTCCCTCCAGCGAGCTACTTCCTGGGCCATCCTAGCCCCAAGTCCTTGCTCCTGTTCACTAGTGCTGGGTGTATCTCGCAGTGTTGACCCCTCTAGCCTACCCTCTGAACAGGCGGGGTGCCTGTCTCTGAGCTGGTGCTGCAAGGGTAACGCCAAGTGATGCTTCATCTGCATGTGCACTTCCCTCTTCTTCCTTTGCTCCCTCAGGGCCCAGTTATGCTTGTGAACCTGAACTGGAAGAAAAGGACATGTGTTAGCAGTTAGTGGCAAGGCTAAGCAGAGCTAGATGAATGGCTGCTCAAAGCAGCTGCACTTTGTCATGCAGAGTGTGCCGGGTGAGACTGCAATGATAACAGAAAAAGAGGGTAAGGTGTACAGAAACCTTGCAGGACTTGTCCTTCAGCCTTGCCAGTTGTCAGGGGTCTCACCTGACCCCTAACGTAATGTTGAGCGCCTCCTCCTCCAATGGAGACAGGACATGGAACTATGCTCTCCCTCCTCCTGTGCACATCTGCTCCCTTGTATTTTGCAGCATCTTCTCCCGCAAGAAAAAGGGACCGCGTTGTTGAAGCCTAGCAAGATGTTTTGAGGATGTGCATGTCAGGGTAGAACAGTGTGGCAGAGGTGTGGCGAAGTGAGCATAGTAATTGTGAGGACAGTAGCAGGTGCAGAGTGTGGCAGGAACAATAGAAGGAGGTGGAGTGGGGTGTGCTGCTGTGATAGGAGGAGAGTGAAGGGAAGTGAGGGAGGGAAGCTATGTGAGAACTGGGTGGTGCAGGGCTCAGCAGAGAATGACAAAGTCGAGCGTTAGGAGTCTTACCTTAGCTACTCTAGCCAGGTCAATAAACCTCTTCCTTCATTGCAGCCAATCCTGGAATTGACCTCCGCTGTTACTTTTGCCATGCCACTTGTCTCAAGACCCTTTGGTACCTGGAGGGAAGAGCACCTCCCTCCTCCTACTGACCTGCTGCACCAGGAGCCTAATGTGGCATCAGAGAACCTGAGGCTCCTTGCAGCACCAGCTGTTTCTGCCATTTTGACGGTTGTAAAGAGAGTTCCAGTTGCTTGCAGCCAAAGAGCACATCCCCTTTAAGAGGTGCAGTCTGCCTTTAAATTGTGTTGGGGAGGCCTGAATTTCCCGCCTCCGATTAGGCGAGCTGGCAAGTGAGCAGTGCAAGTAGTGGTGGCAGCTCACCTGGTTTAACCAAAGGAGGTGTGAGCATGAAAATCGCTTACCTCTCGTACCTCTCGTACATGTGATCGGGAATGCGGAGCAATGGATAAAAAAATGGGCCAAAATCAATTTCGCCCCCAATGTTCCTACAATTACTGTACACTAATCACCGAGGCTTAGTGCAAAGATCCCTTCTCTTAATCATTTGTATTAAACTGTTTATTCTAAGCTCCCTTGGTAAAACTTATTGCCCCACTATTCTGTACCACTCCACACACAAGCACTCCAACCAGACTACTTCTAATATGAACTCACCAACTACTTCATGACTGAACCACAGTACAGCTAATCTTTGCAGTACACAGTGGCCTATTACAATGGTGCTGTTACACAAGTGTAACAAATCAACCTAAGAATCACTGAACATATGGAATAATTGCAGCCTGAAAAACTGAAAAAAGTCCAAGCCGACACATCTGTTATCTATGGGTCTATTTTTCAATAAGCCTCAATATTCTGACACAGCACAGATTTTCCAAAATCAACAACTCTTCAAGATAAAGATATCCGTACAAGTTGTGAACAAGCTGCCACCCGTGGAGCAACAGATTCGTGCACTTCACGATGAAATGGCCCTTGATCCCCCAAATGCTACTCTGCTGGCCTTCACCATGTCATCAGGAGTGGAGGTTAGTCAAAGCGAGTCACTTTCCCACATGAAGGAGAGTGGGTAGAATGGCAAGTCACTTCCCAGCTTCCAGCAGCCAGTGCTACAATGGAACTGGCAGACTCGTAGGAGCTCGTTATCTGCCCACCCTGTCAAGGCAGATGTACAATGCAGAGGAACCTAAAAAGAGGGAAGTTCAAAGATAAGTGAAATAACTAATTCAACGTTGTGCCCTAAGGCTTTATTTATTCAACCATTTGTGTGTCAATGCAAGGTGCTTTTAGGTGGGAATGAATGTAAAAGTGACAGTATTACTCTCAAGACTGTTAAGCACACTCAAGACCTGGGGGGGGAGAAATTCGTGTGGTTTGCACCACACGTTAGCACCACAAGATGGTGGTAAAATGCCGTTGACAGCTGTAACGACAGCTGATGCCAGTTCCAGCGCTGCACGCCACATCGGTGTTGCCGGTAGCGCTGCCGGTAAAATCGATTGCCAGGGACCTTGCCATCATGGAGATCGTGACATCAGTGAGTGTGCAACACTTACTGGAAGTCCAATCTCCCAACTTCGTTGCAGCCACTTACCTTAATGGCAGCGCAGAACAACGACAGGAAGCAGGCCGCTGCAGCGATATTTAAAGGTACCATCCCCAATCAGCTACAACTAACAGGGTTCTGCAGTTTCAGTGCCTGTTTGCTACTTCCTGCAACTGAAACAGCTTTCTTTAGTTATTTCAAGTTTTCTTGGTGACAGGGAGTGTTGAGTCAAGTGCAGAAGTCACTCAATATTTGACATGAATCTTGACATTCATGTGGAAATTACTTATGAAATAATACTGGGCGGCCTGCTGGTGGCGTTGTCCAGGGAGAGTATAAATACTCGGGCACATGCCCAGCTTGCTCAGGACATTCTTTAACAGGAACTAGAGAAGGACACAACTAGACCTCCATGTTGAAAAACAGTTGATTAAAGCTTTGTTTAACGCTTAGACCAAGTGCCTAGTAGTTTTCTTATGTCAATATTTATTAAAGGCTTCTACTCACAACACTTCCTCACTGTCATGGGGGCTGCGGAATTGCGGGATTACCTCAGGAGAATGACAAGGTAGAGAAGGATGAGGAGGAAGAGGCCGAGCGGGAGGAGGACAAGGAGGAAGAGGACGAGGCAGAGGAGGATGAGGAGGAGGAGGACGAGAAGGAGGAGGATGGGATGAGGAGGAAGAGGACGAGGAGGAGGAGGATGAGGAGAGAGAGGACAAGGAGGAGGAGGACGAGGAGGAAGGGGATGAGGCAGAGGAGGATGAGGAGGGAGAGGAGGAGGAGGACGAGGAGGAGGAGGAACAGGAGGGAGGGCGGAGACAGCAAGACAATTGGCCTTCTGGACAGGCTGTCCGTGACCGGCTCATCAGACTCCGATTCGCATGAATTAAACCCCAGATCCCCGTAGCTCACCACATCCCCATCATACCATCCCTGTCTCATGGCGTATCACAGCGTCCTCCTGGGTGCAAAGGTAAAATGAGAGAGACTACAAAATATTCCAAACATAATTAATAAATGTATCTATAAACATATCACACATATCACATGAAATCTAATAACTATTGACCGTTGTGCCGGCCATAGTTGAATAGCTGTCATTGTGTGCAAGGTGTGAGATGTGGGTGTGAGTGTTGCTAGATAGAGATTGTTGGTGGGTGAGCGCTGGGGGTGTGGTGCATTGAGCACTGTGTAACGCTTGTGGTACAGATGGTGTATGTAGCATTTGTTGAAGCCTTCACTCACCCTGACCACCCATGTGAGCTCGTTAAACTTACTCCTGCATTGGGTGTGGGACCTGGGGACCACAATGCTGCCCGTGACATGGTGTGCCACCTCCCGCCACATAGTCCGGCAGACTTGTGGCGAGGGCCTCCTGCCAGTTGGCGGGTACAGGTCCACCCACCTTCTCTCCACCGCTAAAACCAATGCCTCCAAAGCTTCCTCAGAAAATCTCCGGGCTCTCTCCCTGGGGCAGAGATCTGTATTAGGATTTGTAAATAAGTGTTCCTTCTCCTTGTCCTTCTTTCTTAGGTACATGGTACATACTCATGTGACTCGGCCAACGTTGTCTACCTGATACGTTGCAGTAAAGGATGCCCCAGAGCATGGTACATCAGCGAGACCATGCAGACACTGAGACAACGTATGAACGGACACCGCGCAACAATCGCCAGGCAGGAGGGTTGCCTCCCAGTCGGGGAACACTTCAGCAGTCAGGGGCATTCAGCCTCGGATCTGCGGGTAAGCGTTCTCCAAGGCGGCCTTCGGGATACACGACAGCGCAAAATCATAGAGCAGAAACTGATAGCCAAGTTCCGCACTCATGAGGATGGCCTCAATCGCGATATCGGGTTCATGTCACGATACAGAACGTGACTTGACATCATGGCCGGTCTTTCCAGCTTTTTTAAAAAAAAACTAACACAAGAACCAAACTCAACTGCAGAGGATATGCAGCCAGCAGGTGTTTTGACACGTTGGACCCCCTGGGACACATCTCATTGTCTTGGCTGTGCTCTTAGTGTGTCTTTGATGTAGGGAAAGATTTGAATACATTTTTTCTGTGTTTATATTGTGAATTCTGGGAGATTCTCTCACAGCTACTCTACCTGAGGAAGGGGCGACAGCTCCGAAAGCTTGTAATTTTAAATAAATCTGTTGGACTATAACCTGGTGTTGTGCGACTTCTCATTTTTGTCCACCCCAGTCCAACGCCGGCATCTCCACATCATCACTTCTTCTTATAGTTATTGAGGCAGCTGCACACCCAACAATGCTGAGAATGAGGTGCTGCAGCATCAATGAACCTCCCCTTTAAGTAGTGAAAAAAGCCTGTGGCAATCATTACTTGCATTTAGACTGCCCCCGATATTGGTCCATCTTTTCAGTGTGACGCCAATGAGCTTAGGTTTTTAGACAAGAATCATGACTGCAATAATTTTAACGAGGAGCGAGGACAAATTTTGCGTGCAGCCTAGACGATTTTCAACTGGCGCTACTTAACCATTTTTAGTCTAAACACAGCCCATTTCTTGACTATAACGAATTTATAGCCCCTGAAGTTTAAGACCTCCTCCAGGAGACTGCCTCACACCAGTCTGAGAGACTAAAGAGTGTATATTCAAGCCCAAAACACATCACAAAAATATCTGTAGTAACTGTGATAAATGAATGTCCAATATTCACACTCTTGTTGGGTTCCTTGGTTAAATATCTGAAAATCTAAACCTGTCTGGGGTGTGAATCCTATCCATGCATTTTGCCAGCAAAATCAGGCTCTGGGCATTAGGAATACTTTCTGGTATAGAGGAGATAGTGTGCTTTCACTCAAGCTCATTTTACTATATATTTATTATATCTAAGCACTGGGTTGTTCAAACAGTAACTCTGATATCATCTACATTTTTTTTTACATAGGATTACATAGGATATACAGCACAGAAACAGGCCATTCAGTCCATGCCGGCGTTTATGCTCCACTCGAGCCTTCTCCCGTCTTTCCTCATCTAAATCTATCAGCATAACCCTCTATTCCCTTCTCCCTCATATGCTTATCTAACCGCCCCTTAAAAGCATCTATACTATTCGCTTCAACCACTCCCTGTGGTAGCGAGTTCCACATTCTCACCACTCTCTGGGTAAAGAAGTTTCTTCTGAATTCCCTATTGGATTTCTTGGTGACTATTTTAGATTGATGGCCTCCAGTTTTTCACTGCCCCACAAGTGGAAACACTCTCTCTGTATCTACACTATCAAAACCTTTCATAATTTTAAAGACCTCTGTTAGGTCACCCCTCAGCCTTCTCTTTTCAAGAGAATAGAGACCCAGCCTGTTCATCCTTTCCTGATAGGTGTACCCTCGTATTTCTGGTATCATCCTTGTAAATCTTCTCTGCACACTCTCCAGTGCCTCTATATCCTTTTCATAATATGGCGACCAGAACTGTACGCAGTACTCTAAGTGTGGTCAAACCAAGGTTTGATACAAGTTTAGCATAACTTCTCTACTTTTCAATTCTATCCCTCTAGAAATAAACCCTAGTGCTTGGTTTGCTTTTTTTATGATCTTGGTCGCTACTTTTAGTGATTTGTGTATTTGTACTCCGAGATCCCTTTGCTCCTCTACCCCACCCAGACTCACACCCTCCAAGTAATATGTGACCTCCCTATTCTTCCGACCAAAATGTAATACCTCACATTTATCTGTGTTGAAATTCATTTGCCAATTATATGCCCATTCCGCAAGTTTATTAATGTCTTCCTGTAATTTGTTGCAGTCCTCCTCAGTATTGATTATACCCCCAATTTGGTGTCGTCCACAAATTTAGAAATTCTGTTTTTGATTCCAAGGTCTAAATTGTTAATATAAATTGTGAACAACAATGGTCCCAGCACTGATCCTTGTGGAACACCACTTCCCACCTTCTGCCACTGTGAATAGCTACCCTTTACTCGCACTCTCTGCTTTCTGTCTTGAAGCCAGCTAGCTATCCATTCTGCTACTTGTCCCCTGACTCCGCATTCTCTGACCTTATTCATTAGTCTATTATGTGGTACCTTATCGAAGGCCTTTTGAAAATCTAGATAAATTACATCTACTACATTACCCTTGTCTACTCTCCCTGTAATGCAATAAATATTGCAACATGGATGCACTCTGTATTTGAGTACAGTACCATTTTTTTAGATATACATTTTGTGTATGCACAGTATCTAGCGTAGGCAATCTGTATATGCAGTATAGTACCAAGAGCTTCAAAGTATATCACATCCATATAGAAGACCACAGCAAATTTTCCTCTGCTATAACATAAATCTAATCATAGAAATGTTTAATACGAAGATAACTAAGTGGCTTTGCACCACCTAATTTCACTTTTAGAATCAGATGATAAAATCCAATTTCAGTGGGGGCACAATGGAAAGAAAAATCAGGCCTACAACAGTCAACCAATCTGCTATTGCCCATTTTGAGCCTGCACTGAAGTTGAATTTAACCCCGATAGACAGTTACAGTATAAAAACCATTTAGCATCTCAAGTCTGCATTGGTGTTTTTCTCAACGAGCCAAGTAGTCTAATCCTAGTCTAGGTTAGATGTCAGGAGCTGGTTCTGTTCCCAGAGAATAGTGGACCTCCTAACAGGCTGTCGTCTTGTGCAGTGGACGCCAATTCACTCTATTCCTTCAAGCAAGAGCTGGGCCTGTTTCTGGTTGGGGCGGACATCACCTCTTACAAGAGATAGGTACTTCAGGGAACTCAGGGCCAGAGTGATCTCCTGGACTAGTTTCGATCGCCTAGATGGGTCAGAGAGGAATTTCACAGATTTTTTTCCCCCTAAATTGGCCTGGGATTTTTAATGTGTTTTTTTGCCTCTCCTAGGCGATCACAGGGTTTTGGGTGGGGTGGCAAGTATATATATTGTGATACACAAGGTACACAATTGTGAGACACAGGCTGGATGGACCAGAGAGTCTTTACCTGTCCGTTACTGTTCGTAAGTATCTCATTCTCCTGCTTGCTCCCTTTAATATTCCTCTTTTAAAACAACTATCCAATTACCTTTTAAAAGAATGGTTTGTGGCAGAAATACCACAATCCAAACACCCTCTGTGTAAAGTCTTAGGGGGTTATTTTGGCCAATGGGTGAAAACAGGTGCTAAACGGGTGCTGTGCTAATAAGCTATGCCTGTTTGAAAGTCTGGTTTTATCACACAAATTTGGTCCGAATTGCTGATTACCATAATTTGAACTTGCCTGGAGGCTAAAACAGACAACTGGAAATTCATCTCGGGCGGTGGCGCTAAACGGGCGGTATCGGATTGGCCGCCCATTATACGCAGTGCCTGATATTCAGTTCCACTGACTGCAATGTGACTGAATATCAGGAGCTGCGTATAACGGGCGGCCGATCCGACACCGCCCGCTTTGCGCCACCGCCCGGGATGTATTTCTAGGCCCTGTTGGTTTAGCACTCAAGTGCTGATTAGACGCAATTTTCGTGCAGAATTATGTGTGGGCTTCTGGTCTCCTCTGGAGCTCCTCCTGGTGGAAGAGGTCCAGAGGAGGAGGGATGTCCTGTACCCGCAGGGGGGAAGGAGTCCACCTCGCCCTCCTGTCTCTCTCTCCTGCAGCAGCTGGTGCTGTTCCGCCTGGCCTCATGTCCTCCTCCAATTCTTCGTCCAGACCAAGGGGGGTCCCGAGCAAGATGCCCATGACCAAGCACTGCCTTTCTCCTGGTGTCTCCTATAAGGTGGTGAAGCACAGCACTTACTCGTTTTAGTTGAAGTCCTCAGAGAATTTCTGGAATAAATATTGCTCGAGTCTTGGTGAAGTCTTGACAAAGTGTCCCACAAAGCCTCCTGATGTATTCAGAGGTCCTCTTCACAACACTAGCAGCAATGAATATGAAATGGTGAGTATCCCTTTAAGTGGTGAGTATCCCTTTAAGTAGCGCTTGAAATCTACATCAACGCCGTGTTTATTTCCAAACAGCTGGTCGCTGTTAGGAGAGGGTGTTAGTTGAAGCGCTAGCCGCAAAATGCAGTGCAGCCTCTTTAATGAGCGCTAGCAGGTATTTTAAGTGGCAATCAGCGGTTTCACAAGCCACTGTGTGGCCATTCCTAGCGCTGGCTTCAACTCCTTTACCAAGATGGCGTCTTGTGCTAAATGCGGGCCAAACCAGCGTTTCAGCTTAAGACACCTCTTTACCTCTTTTGTGCCTAAAGTATTCGGTGAAAATTGCCCCCCTTTGTAACTTCCCTGTTAATTCTTTTTGTGATTATTTTAAATCTGTGCCCTCTTAATAATATCTCACTAACCACTTACCCCCCACCCCCCACCACCCAACCCCCCCCCCCCCGCCCCCCCCAGTGACAGTGTGAGCTTCATAGCCAGGAAGACCACCTATCAGATCATCCCTTTCTCAGACTAACGTAAAAAGTTCTGACTTCTCAAGTCTCTCTTCATAACTAACTCCTCTCTGGTTAACATCCTCATGAATCTACATTCCATTGCTTTTATATCCTTCCTATAATGGGGTACCCAAATTTGTACATAATATGTCAACTGCACCTTAACTGTACAAGTTCAATATTAACTCCTTGCTGTTGTATTCTATGCATGTAGAGAGAAAACCAAGGGTTCCATTAGCCTTCGTTATGATGGAGTCAATAGCACACAACAATTGAACTGTTCAAAGAGCATACTTGGTACACAAGTGCATCATATTTATTTTTATGATTTTTAGGATGCGTACATTTTATCCTGGATCATTTTTAAGAGCAGATGAGAGTGCACGCATGAGCACAGATCCAAACCTTGTAATGTGGCAATAATGAAAAATATTGCATTAAGATGAAAGGCACGTAAACGATGGGCGTGCTTCCCAGGTGAAAGAATAAATTTCAGCACCTCCAGTGCTATCCAGATCTGATCAGAAAAGGGCAAGATAAAAGTTCGATTTTCAGAGTACTGATCTACCTCCCACTGCATCTACGACAATATTAGCCAAACCTACAGCTTTCCAAATTCTAATTAAATGCTTTTCAGGTGAGAAAGATCTTGTTATTTGATATTTTCCCCCTTACCAAACTACAGGGGCAGTGAGCAGAAGCAACTCCACTCCAGCAGCATGCGCATTAATATCAGACAATTCAAGTCTGTCATACTCCCAGAAACTTGGGAAACGATGGGATAACTCCCTGAAGCACGGCACTTTGAGCCTGCTGGACTTAATATGCAAACTGCTGCTGCTAACTGATTCCCTGAAGAACCCTGATCTCTCCAATGATGCCTGTGCCCGCAGATAGTTAGTCACCAGCCAATAACGACTCCTACACAGGAGCCGCCTGATGAGACTTCACAATGCCACCCTGTTGTTTGTGTATTTTTTTATTCTGACAGCTCCAGGACCCGAGTCTGAATCAAGTACAAGTAGATAAAAGATCATTTCACCACACGGACTGCAGCAGATGAAAGCGGCGGCTCACCACCACCTTCTCAAGGGCAATTAGGGATGGGCAATCAACGCTGGCCTTGCCAGCGACGCCCACATGCCATGAACGAAAAAAAACATTCTGAAAGATCCAAAAAAGAAACATTTTGAACAGCTTTCTGTACCTGCTCAGCAGAAAAGATGCCTATAATTTTAAAATCTACGGCAGGTTGGTGTGGAAATGAATGTCATTCTGGTACAGCCAGGATACCCTTCAGCACTTGGAACCAAGAAGGGGGAACTAACTTTCTGACGTACCATATACCCTACAAAGTATCAAATGTGATACTAAGTGAGGAAAGCGGAAAGACTTTCCACTGACAAAATTAGCCAAACGTACACTTTTATTACATTGTTACCATTTCACTTTTCATAGCCATCCGTGGTTTAGGTGCCACATACAGTGACTTCATTTTCAAAGTAACAAGTCTTGTTTTTAGCTCCTCCATTAACAGCGACATTTTAATTGTCTACCGCAGCAAGTATAATTGTACATAGTCTGCAGAAAGGAAAAGATCTTGCATTTATATAGAGCCTTTCATGTCCATCACAAAATGCTTCACAGCCAATGAAGTACTTTTGAAGTATAATCACTGTCGAGATATAGGCAACTGCAGCAACCAATGTGAGCAAAAGTAAGATCCCACAAACAGCAATGAGACAAATATCTGTCTAAGTGGGGTTGGCTGAGGAAGAAATGGTGGCCAGGACACCGGGAGAACTCCCCTGTTCTTCTTCAAATAGAATGAATGTACATTCAGCTGAAAGGGCAGTTGTTTAACATCTCACCCAAAAGACAGCACCTCCTACAGTGCAGCACTCCTTCAATACAGCACTGAAGTGTCAGCCTAGATTATGTGCTCAATCTCTGGCGCAGGACATGAACCCATGATCTTCTGATTCAAGACGTGAGGGCACTGCCACTGAGCCAAAGCTGACACAGTAGGAAGTGAGACTCGATCAGCTACCCATTATACACCTCGCCCAAGTTTCCTTTCCGTCGAAATCAGTAAACAGTGGAGAAAGCTTACCACACTGACATCAGGATAACCATAAGGTAAGACTGACAACACTCCCAGGCGCATTCCACGGCCTAATCAATCTTTCACTCAAAAAATTGTGTGTTAATGATGACAAAAAGAAATTTGTTCTTGAATTTCATACTAGACAGTAAAAACACATATCGGTATCTACATGTTCCATACCTCTCAAACTTCAATGCTTCTATCAAATCACACTTCTTAAGAGAGAATAATCCCCGTAGAGCTGAACACTGATCATAGCTCTATTCCTTTAGTTCTGGGATTAATCTACTGGCTCTCCCTCCTTTGCACTCGTTCCAATATTTATTTTTTTAAATAGAGACCAAAACTGCACACCGTGCCGTTTTACTATACACCTCAATACTAAAAAAAAATAAGAGATATATAAATGTTAAAAAGACACCCATTCTAATCATAGCATAGATAAGCATAGAACTTTGATTTTCAAACTGGGGGTGCGATGAGATTATTAGGGGACAACGAAGAGACATGGGGGGCAAAATTGGGTCGCGCCCCCTTTGAGGCGCTAACTTCGCCGGGGCACTACTTTTAGCGCCCCGAAAAAGTTAGTGCCCCCGCGCCCGAAATTCTCTGGTAGCGCCCCAAGAGGGAGGCGGGGTACTACTGGAAGCGCCCCGCCTCCCTCTTGGGGCACTGTGAGTGAATATCGCAGCGCTACATGCCTCAGCGCCACGCTCTGCGGCACGTCCTACTGCTGTACTGCAGGCCTTCCTCTCCTTATTAAAGGGGAGGGGCCTAGCGCAGCACGACCCGGGGCCCAGCTGGGCCACCAGGGATTGGAGTGCCGGCAAAAGAGCCTGCCACTCAAGAGAAGTGCCGGGCTCACGGACCGCAGCCGGCACCCCATGGGGGGGCTGCACAGGAGGCCAGGGACAGCAACGGGGGCAGGTGCTAGCAGGCGGCCAGCAACAAAAATGGTCGCTCGGCACCTCCCCTTTAATTTGCACCGCCCCGGCCGCAGGTAGGCCCCCTTGACCCTGTCGGACATAACGTCCGGCAGTAAGTCAGGGGGCGCTACCTAAGATCGCGGCCGGGAAGCTGCGCACGGCAATTACGTCATCGCCGGAGGCGCAGCGCCCCAGGGCGCTAATGGTTACCGCCGCTGCTAACCTCCGGCTGAATTTCACGGGCGGCGTTAATGGCGCCGCGCCCAGGCGCTAGTTACTTTGAGCCCTGTTAGCGCCCTCTTAGGGTGCTAATGGGAGGCGCAAATCAACCGAATCTTTCCCCCATTGGTTTTGTCCATCAAATTCCAAGATTACCAGGGCATAATAACAAAGCATTACTGACCAATGTGCTTATAGCTCGTCAGCACCATCAGCTCCTGCTCACTACATATCTGACACAATCATGACCTTTGGCGTTCAATAACTGTGAATGAACGGAGCCTTTTTTGAAGCGTAAAGTTGAGTTCAGTGAGTTAAGTAAAATGAACCTGTTTGCCAGTACTGTGCTATTTATGTTGTTTTCTGCCTTAAGCAATATTATGTTAGCCAAGAAAATAAAATCCTCTTATTCTATGCAAAAATACTGGGGGTGAAATTTGATAGCGCAACAAAACAGGCGAGGGCACCGCGATGTAAGACATGCCCGCGCCCATTCAGAAAGCGCAGGCAGCACGGCAATTTGGTGCTGCCTGCTAATTAACATGATAGGAGCACATAGCCTAGCGACTAACGCGCTGCTGACAGGCTGTGCGCTCAGCAGGGGGCCTAAGTTCACGTCGCTGGAGCGAGGTTGGCCTTACTTAAAGCTAGCCTGCTCCTCTTCAAGGAAGTCTGCAGCTCTGAAAGCTGAGCTGCCATTTGCACATTAAAAAATTTAAAATCCTTCAGAACTAGGCAGTCTGCAACTCTTAAAGCTGAGCTGCCTTCTGCACATAATAAAAGCTAAAAGTGCTTCAGCACTAACACAAATGGCTCAACAGGCCAGGGAAAGGGCAGCTCTGGTCTCGGACGCAGCACTCCAGCTTTGTGAAGGGGGTCAACACTGCAAGAGAGGTCCTCTACCCACAGGGGCCATGAGGCCCTCCTGAAAGGAGGATGTGGGACCAGATTGCCGAGGCTGTCACTGTCAGCAGTGTCACCCCCACCCCCTGGCTCCAGTGCCCAAAGAAGTTTCATGACCTCAGATGAGCGGTCAAGGTCAGTGAATGTATCCTCAAAAGCCGTCTCCTACCAACTGCACCACTAGCCTCACACACTGCTCAATGCCTCCCCACCCCATCAATCACCTACCAACAATCTCTACCAAATACGAGGCACACTTCACATTCTTAGCTTCACCTCACCCCCTTAGAGGAAACAGCCATTTATGACAGAGGCATGGCTGAGCCCTTGGTCAGCGAAGACAAGATGCCAGTATCCTCATACATTATCCTCCTTCTCACATCCCACTTACCCCTCATCCCACAATCTCTTCTGATTTACAAGCTGCACATGGTGTAAGCATGCATCTCTTACTCTCCCGCCCTCCGCTCACCACAACCCGACTCTTGTACCTTCCTCATTTCAGACACCCAAGCAATCCAACCTGCCCAGGCAATGGTTGACCAAGAAGAGGGAGAGGAAAGTGAAGAAGAAGAAACACCGTCACTCAATTTCACACTCCCAGCCACCAGCTCCTCAAGGCTGTCCTGCAAGGCCATCTGCAGTGTCCCCCACTGAAAGTCAGCAGCCTTCCACCAGCCATGCTGCAGCCACTGGGGTAGCACTGTGTGACATCAGTAGGATAGGCAAAGGCACGCACAAGACAGTCACTAAGGGAATGCGCAAGGGTGATTAGTTGATTTTTTGATGTAATATTGGATGCATATATGGATAAAGTTGGATTAGAAAGTTTGCTTTGTGGTGGCTTTTATTGTGGCCAAGAGAAGGCTGTGATGGTCAGTAGCAGAGGGAAGGTAATGTGTGGGACAAATGTTGAAAGGGGAATTGGGGTTGTGTTCACTGGCACCGCAGGTGAATGATTCGATCCCGGATAGCCCGGCCAGAAAGGGACTGTCTGGGTTGCCTCCTTCCTTCTGCTTCCTCCTCTTCTGCTTCCTCCTCCCTCAGCGAGCAGTTTGTCCCCTTTGCTGCCTCTGCTCTATCTCCATGTGATGCTGCAGCCCAAGGGGGACTGTAACTAGAGCCCCCAGGACTGGGAGCAAGTGGTCTTCTCAAAGGTCTTCCTTTAACAGCCAAAGCCTTGCAAACGTCCAGCAGCACTCCCTTCACACTTTATCAACTTTTTATATGTATTGCACCAAGCCACTACTCCAATAAAATGTAAAAAACAGTCCAAAAGCAAAAACCTAAAATTACCTGAAAGTTGTGTGTGTCCCTTTAAGAAGCGCTGGCAGCATCTCTGTTGCACTGCTGCATATACATTCTTCCGTGCGTGGTTTGGAACAGGCTGTATCAATAGCGGCGATGTCGAAAATCACAGATCGTGTGTCAATTGAGGTGTTGCACACTGACCGACGTCACAATCTGCATCATTTAAATATGAGCGGCAAGCTCGGGCAACGGCAGCGCTGCCAACCTGCCCAAAATGGCGGCCGCTGCATTCCATGCCCGAAGCGGGCGGAAGTGAGGTGGCTGCCGTTTTCTCTGTAAAACCGCCCTCAACGGCCAGAGCTAAAACTCCCAATTTCGCGGCCAAAGCGTCTTAGAAAGGCGGGGGGCTTGGCACATGGAACATGAATCTCCAAAGGGGAATGGAGGAAAATAAAATTGAGAACCTCAGCGAATTGAGCAGGATCTGGCCCGTGTAAATTGGAGTCAAAGATTGGCAGACAGAATTGTAATGGAGCAATTGGTGGCCTTTAAAGAGGAGATGGTTCGGGTACTGTCTAGGTACATTCCCACAAGGGGGAAAGGGAGCGCAACCAAAGCCACACCTCCCTGGATGACAAAGGAGTTAGAGAGTAGGATAAAGCAGAAAAAGGGGGCGTATGATAGATGTCAGCACGAATCAGGCTGAATATAAAATGTACAGAGGAGAAGTGAAAAAGGAAATAAGAGGGGCAAAGTACGAGAATAGATTGGCGGCTAACATAAAAGGGAATCCTAAGGTCATCTATAGGCAAATTAACAGTAAAAGGGTTGTCAGAGGAGCGGTGGGGCCGATTAGGAACCAAAATGGAGAACTATTGGTGGAAGCAGAAGGCATAGCTGAGGTACTAAATGAGCACTTTGCATTGATGTTTACCAAGGAAGAGGACTTTGCCAAAGCTATGGTAAATGAGAAGGTTGCCGGGATACTGAATGAGATAAAAATAAATAAAGAGGAGGTACTAGAAAGGCCGGCAGTACTTAAAGTGGATAAGTCACCCGGTCCGGATGGGATGCATCCTAGGTTGCTGAAGGAAGTAAGGATAGAATTTGCGGAGGTGCTGGCCACAATCTTCCAATCCTCCTTAGATACTGGGATGGTGCCAAAGGACTGGAGGATTGCAAATGTTACACCCTTGTTCAAAAAAGGGGAGAAGGATAAACCTGGCAATTATAGGCCAGTCAGTTTAACGTCGGTGATGGGGAAAGCTTTAAGAAACAATAATCCAGGAGAAAATTAACAGCCACTTGGACAAGCATGTACTAATAAAGGAGAGCCAGCGTGGATTTCTTAAGGGCAAATTGTGTTTGACTAACTTGATCGCGTTTTTTGACGAAGTAATAGAGAGGGTAGATGAGGGCAGTGCAGTTGATGTTATGTATATGGACTTTCAAAAGGCGTTTGATAAAGTAGCCAAATATTAGGCTTATTAGGAAAATTGAAGCCCATGGGATAAAAGGGGCAGTAGCAAAATTGGCTAAGGGATAGAAAACAGAGAGTTGTGGTGAATGGCTGTTTTTGGACTGGAGGGAGGTATACAGTGGGGTTTCCCAAGGTTCAGTACTAGGACCACTGCTGTTTTTGATAAACATTAATGACTTGGACTTGGGGTACAGGTCACAATATTGAAATTTGCAGAAGACACAAAACTTGTAAGTGTAGAAACAGTGAGGAAGATAGTAATAAACTTTAAGAGGACATAGACAGGCTGGTGGAATGGGTGGACACATGGCAGGTGAAATTCAATGCAGAAAAGTGTGAGGTGATACATTTTAGTAGGAAGAATGAGGAGAGACAATACATGCTAAATGGTACAATTTTAAAGTGATGAGACCTGGGGGTGTTTGTGCACAAATCCTTGAAGGTGGCAGGACAGGTTGACAAAGCAGTTAATAATGCATATGGGATCCTGGGCTTTATAAATCGAGGCACAGAGTACAAAAGCCAGGAAGTTATGCTAAGCCTATATAAAACACTAGTTCGGTCCCAGCTGGAGTATTATGTCCAATTCTGGGCACCACACTTTAAGAAGGGCATGAAGGCTTTGGAGAGGGTGCAGAAGAGATTTCCTAGAATGGTTCCAGCGATGAGGGATTACAGTTATGTGGAGAGACTGGAGAAGCTGGGGTTGTTCTCCTTGGAGCAGTGAAGGCTAAGAAGAGATTAGATAGAGGTGTTTAAAATCATGAAGGATTTAGGTAGAGTAAATAAAGAGAAACTGTTTCCAATGAAGGCTCGATAATGAGAGGGCACAGATTTAAGGTGATGGGCAAAAGAACCAGAGGCGACATGAGGAAAAACTATTTTACGCAACGAGTGGTTAGGATTTGGAATGCGCTGCCTGATAGGGTAGTGGATACAGATTCAATAGTAGATTTCAAAAGGGAATTGGATAAATACTTGAAGGAGAAAAAACTGCAGGGATATGAGGAAAGAGCGGGCGAGTGGGACTAACTGGATTACCCTTCGAAAGAGCCAGCGCAAACGCAATGGGCCAAATGGACTTCTCTGCTGTAGTATTCTAGGATTCTAGGATTCCCACAGTCCAGCACCCCTTCAGTACTACATTGTAGTATCAGCCTGTATTATGTGCTCATCTTAGGGGTGGGGCTTGAACCCACGATCTTCTGATTCAGTGACGAGAGTGGTGCTACTGAGCCAAGAGTGACATGGAGGTAGTCTTCAACTTAAATATTATCTTTGGCTTTCTAGTGTTAGAAAGCGACTAAAACTTACATTTATATAGCGCTTTTAATGTAGGAAAAGTCCCAAGGCACTTCACAGAAGCATAATCAGAAGCCAAAGAAGATTATATTAGGAGGGCTGATTAAAAGCTTAGTTAAAGAGGTAGGTATTAAGGAGGTTCTTAAAGGAGGAGAGATAGGTGAAGATGTAGAGAAGGTTAGGGAGAGAATTTCAGAGTCTTGGGCTTGGACAGCTGAAGACACAACCACCAATGGTGGGGCAAAAGGAGTGGAGGATATGTAAGAGGCATATGGGTAGCAGAGTTTCGGGTGAAATCAAGTTTATCCAGAGTGGAGGATGGGAGGCCGGCTCGGAGAGCATTTGAATAGTCGAGTCTGCAAGAAACAAATGCATGGATGAGGATTTCAGCAGGAGGAGGGCTGAGGCAGGGACGGAGATGGGCGATGGTATGGAGGTGGAAGTAGGCAATCTGTGTGATGGCAAGGATTTGGGTTGGAAGTTCAGCTTGGGGTCAAATAGGACAGCAATGTTGTAAGCAGTCTGGTTCAGCATTAAACAGTGACCGGTAAAGGGGATGGAATCACTGGCGTACCGTGTACTGAATATGTAAAGAGAAAGAAACATTAGCTGATGCTTCTTTATATTGCTGGTTTAGGTAGAGGTAACAGTGGGTGAATGAACATAGGTGATCCACAAGGGCAAGTAGCATGACATACAGCACAACGTACAAGGTCTAGCTTCAGCCAACAATCAGTAAAGGAATAAAGGAAGTTTAAGATATTGGAGTCTGGTCCAACTAGGATGAGCTGTTTTACCTTTAATATTCAGTTATGTAGCAGGTTTCACAACAGTATGAGAGCAATATGAAGGGAAAGCATCAGGCTGTGCTTCCTGTTTTGAAGCACACTCTGGTTGGGGAAGACGCAGTTCAGCAATGCATACTTAAGTACATTTTGAGTTCTGCTCATCAGTGACCCAATACTGATGAAATATTTTAATATTAGAAGAGAGCTAATGGGACAATTGGTATTTGTCCATGAGACCCACCTCCTGCTCTCTCGACCATATTCCTACTAAACTGCTGACCATCCAACTTCTCTTCCTGGCCCCCATGCTCGCTGACATTGTAAAAGTTTTTCTCTCTTCCGGTACTGTATCGCTTCCTTTTAAAACATCTGTCATCATCCCCCTTCTCAAAAAAAAACTACTCGATAATTCTGTCCTTGCAAACCACCAGCCAATCGCCAACCTCCCTTTCCTCTCCAAAGTGCTTGCACGTGGTGTTGCCTCCCAAATCCATGTCCATCTTTCCAGCAACTCTGTCCTTGAATCTCTCCAATCAAGTTTCTGTCCCTGTCACAGCACTGAAGCAGCCCTAATCAAAGTCACAAATTAAATCCCTCCTTCTCAACCTCTTTGCAACTTTTGACATGAGCGACCACACCATTCGTCTCCAACACCTCTTCTCCATTGTCCAGCTGAGTGGGAATGCCCTTGCTTGGTTCCACTCTTTCCTGCCCAATCATAGCCAGAGAATCTCCAGCAATGGCTTCTCTTCCTGCCTCCACACCATTACCTCTGGAGTTCCCAAGGATTTATCATTAGTACCCTCCTATTCCTTAACCATACGCTGCTCCTTGGCGACATTAGTCGAAGATAAGACATCAGGTTCCACATGTACGCCGATGACAGCCAGCTCTACCTTTCCACCACCTCTCTTGTCCCGTCCACTGCCTCTGTGTTGTCAGCCCACTTGTCTGACATTTAGTCCTTAATAAGCCGCAATTTCTATCGGTTAAACATTGGGATGGCAAAAGCCATTGGCCAAGATTTTGCTTACCTTGGTGGGTCCAGGGCGGGTCCTGACCCCGCTGCTGGCTCCATCCCGCTCTAGAAAATTAATTTACATTGATAGGGCTTGTTAAGCCTGCCCAACACATTTCCCGGCCCAATTAGAAGGAGCAGGTCTGGTGACATCATTTAGGACGCACCTTGAGCCGGTTTCCTTAAAGGGACCATGGCCACCTTACTTTTGACGTTTGTGCTGTCAGTGTTCTACAGCACTGAGGTGCTGCAAACACTGACAATCACTGCTCAGAGGGGCAGGGCTGCACCCAGGTTCTCCCATGACTCCCTCCATATGCTAATGGAGGGAGTCAGAGCACGCAGGGAGGTCCTCTGCCCTTCCCATGGGTGGAAGAGACCTCCCCAAGAGACCAACATAGCCTGGTTGCACATTGCAGAGGAGGGAACAAGCAGGAATGTCGTCAGGAGGACCTGGGTGCAGTGGCGCAAACCTTTCAATGATCTCATTAGATCAGGAAACGTTAGTACAAAGCCACACTCAACCTCATCTGGCTGTGTCTCTCATCACATCCCCAACACTCTGCCTTCCCTATCCTACTCCTGCACATCCTTACTCACACCAACTTACCTTGCACCTCCACCCATCCCTCTCTCTCTATCTACATTATCACATCCCCATCTCACTAGCCACCCCTCACACTCACCCTCATCCTCGTGCAATCATACCAACTAACAACACACAAGGGTAGGCCACTTGGGTGTTTTAGCCAATGTTCATGTAAAGTTTCTGTTAATGTGGTGTCAAACATTAAAACCTTTATTTTCAACACTTTGCGTTGTTGGACAGATTTGTGTGCACCTTTGGAAGTGGCTTAGTGAGTTGCAGTGAATAGCGAGACATAATGGTACCCCCCGCAATTAAGATGAGTGTGAAAGGAATGGCTTGGGCATTGTAGGGATGCTTTATGGTGTTGGTGTGGGGTGGTGCAACCTGGCACATTATGTGGCAGCCAGGGTGTACAGCATCAAGTGAAGTAAATCTGGGTATGGTGCTGATGCCCTGTGTCCTGTGCAGCATCAGGTGATTACGGAAAAAGTTGGTGTTGTTGTTGGTGCTGGTGGTGTGCCTGGTGCTGCTGGTGTTGGGGCTGATCGTGGTCGGATTCTGAGGAACAAGGTGAGACGGTATAAAGAGCACCCATGTTGATGGAATAGATGACACGTGAAGTAGAGATGACAGAAGCATTCTGTCAATGGTGAGAGAGTTCTTCCAAGGAGGTGATACTGGATGGAGATTGGAAAGCCTGCAGAATCTGTGCTGGAAATGGACTGAGAAACAGTTTTTTGGCTGAGGAAAGTGATGATCTGTCAGGTGGGAGCTTTTACTGTACATTTGAAGCTGTCAAGTAATCAGCTGGAACAATGGCCACTGAACTCACGCCTCAGCTTGACGGCCGTGGTCCCCGAACAGTGTGGTTCCTGTGGCCATGCAGTTAAAGTGAAAAAGTAAGTTAAAAAAGCCTGTTAAGCATCTGTCACCTAGATGGTAATGATTTTAATTGGATCGCCAGCCGCTGCCGACCGGGTCTGCTCAGTTTTGACCGACCTGACATTGGGAAAGGCGCATTGCAGCGGGCTGACAGTGGGTTCCCAGCTCGCTGTCAAAAAAAAACATTTTCCCACCAGACCCGCCACTGATTCTGCCCGCTGACACCCCGGAAAATCTCGGTCATTGTCTTTACCTCTCCCGTACTATCATTTTTTTAGAGTTGTTAAAAATCTTAGTCAAGGCATTTCAGTTTCCCCTTCTGAAATTTAGTTTTACTAAATGTGCATCCATAAACATCGGAAATATTCAAGGCGGAGATAGACAGATATTTGAACTACAGGGGAGTCAAGGGTTATGGGGAGTGGGCGGGAAAGTGGAGTTGAAGCCAAGATCAGATCAGCCATGATCTTATTGAATGGCGCAGCAGGCTCGAGGGGCTGAATGGCCGACTCCTGCTCCTATTTCTTATGTTCTTAAATAATAAATGTAGCTACTGCACAACTGAGAAAGTCGCCCCTGTCGCACTCACTCCCGGTGCACAACAGGGTGCACTTCTGTACTTGGTCACTTCTGTAACCGCTACAGGGGAGGCTTGTCAGTCAGAATCAGTTAATCTTTCTACAGTTATGTCTACAGTAAGTTAGTTACAAACCAAAATCAGACAAGGGGCTGCTGATTAGACATTAAATTTCAATTTACATTTCCTAGTAAGTTCATTTTAATAATCAGAAGAACATCTTTTCCGTGCTTATCCACAGCTTCCTCAGGGCAGTGTGGATTGAGCCAAGTTAGTCAACATTTTTAATGTAAATTAGCATTTCATTAAAATCAACCGAACTGCTGCAATACGCAGTAATTTACATCAACTTGACTATATTCAAGCTAAGCTCTGCTGTAATTATATAACGGACATCATTTACAGTTTTAACACTAACATTTTGAAACCTCAGTTTTCTCCCACAATCAACACGGAACCAATTAGTACGGCAAAAAGATGTTAAAAGTTAATGCAGCCGAAACGTTTACAGTTAAAAACAATAATAACCTGGTTGGGTGGAGCAATAAAACTGCAAAACTGAGGGGAAAAGTTCTAAACAACTGCATCACCAAAAATTGCTTTCACTTGTTGTTGAGACTGCCGGAGTGTTCTGAACTGCGTGTTCCAACACCCCAGTTACATTTATATTAATACTTTGAGGGGCGAGAGAGGTGCTTATTTTTTTCTGTGACAGTTTGACACTTACCTTAAAACTCCAGTCCAGTTGCTCCTTCACTTCCCTGCCCGTCTCTTCAACCACAGCAGCGCGTTAAGCAAAGATCAGCCCCAGTCCCCTGTGCCGCCAATCAACTCTCACACAACTCCTCTGATTGATAGCAGGCAAATACAACTTTAACCAGATGATTGCACGCCAGTTTTTTTTTGTCAAAGGTTCAGTCTGCAGTGGTACAAGGTTGTAAATTGGATGAGAGTCATTCACAGAAGTTTAGAAATCCAGATGCATGGCACTGTCCAAAATATTAGCCCTGAAATTCGCCTCTCCGGCTTGCCGCGGGGGTAAGGATCGCGCGCGCACTTACCTACCGCGCCTGCCATTGACCTCTGGGCCCACGGGAACTTCAGCTCCTGGGCCTGCTCCAAGTGCCGGCGCGCAGGGCTTGCGTGTCCCAGGGGCGTAGTTAGTGCGATGCGTCCCCTGGGATCACGTGGGCCATGGAGAGCCAATGGCAGCAGACCATCTTTCATTCATAGATTTGACAGGACCTGTCAAATGTATGAATTGAAATCAGCCCCAAAAGAACAGCTAAACTTAAAATAAATTTTAAAAAACCATCACATTTATAAAATAACTATAAGTTAAATAAATTAACTACTTTAAACAAAAATTTACATTTTTGAAAAATTTAAAATACTTTATAAGAAACTTACCTTTCTTTAAAGTATCTAAAAAAGATAAACCTGTTGAAAAAAATTTTTAAATTATAATTAATTAACCACTTACCTTGTTGAAAACGGGTCCTGCACCTCCTTTTTAAAAGCGCAGGTTCTTCAATACTTACCCTCCCGTAGAAACCTGAAAAAAAAACTAAGTTTGCTGCGTGCGCGCAGCCTCTACCGTGCACGCGGTTCACCTATGAACCGCTCCCTTCACCAGACCGGAAGTTCCGGTTTCCCGCGCATGCACAGTGCATGCAGGAAACCGGCACTTCAGGACGCCTTGCGGGTGAGTACACAGTGCGTACTCACCCGGGAAGGGCCGAATTTTTGGCCCATTAATCTGTCTTTCTCTAGGTTATTTACTTGTCTAAGGCTGGCCCAGTCTGGCCTCTGAGTCAGAAGATTGTGTGTTCGTGAGCCACTCCAGAGACTAGGCTGATGCAGTGCTGAGGGAGTGCTGCACTGTCATCAGAGGTGCGGACTTTCAGATGAGACATTAAACTGCGACCCTGTCTGCTCTCTCAGGTGGCCGTAAAGGAACCTGTGGCACTATTTCGAAGAAGAGCAGGGGAGTTCTCCCTGCAGTCCTGGCCAATATTTATCCCTCAACCAACATCATTAAAACAGAATGGCCCGGATTTTGCGGTAGGAATAAAGGTACGGTTATCTACGCTCACCGTTATTATGGAGCAACTTCCAGCGTTCGCACGTGCGCAGTTAAACACGGGAATTAGAAATTTGCTGCCCAAGTTGCCCTGCTCCTCCACAAGCTTCGATACACCGGTACCTTGCCGAGAGATTTGGCATTACAATACATGCAACCACGTGAAGTTGCAGTACTTACCGACTAGATGCCCACTAAACACGCCAGAAAAAGTTAGGGCTTGTCCATTCAAGTGTAAGTGACTTTTTAAAGGTGTGTTAAGTCTTAATTACTACCAAACGACGTCTCTGGTACTGAAAATTTACTTTTGCAAGCGTGGAGTCTCATTCCTTCAGATTTTAATTATTGTTGGAGATTTAAAAATATTGGGCCAAAAATTCATCCCGGTGCGCGAGAGTACGCACTGCGTACTCTCGCGTATTCCCTCTGCAATTGCCGGTTTTCTGCATGCCCTGCGCATGCGCTGAAAACCGGCAATTGCTCTTTTGAAAAGGGGGCGGTTCCTCGGTGCATCGCGTGCGCGCTACAGGCTGCGCGCACGCTGTGCACTTCATGCTTTGGACGCGCAGGTAAGTACTGAAGATTTTAGAAATGGAAAAAGGAGGAGTAAGACCCACTTTTAACAAGGTAAGTAGTGAATTAAGTATTTTTTTGAATTTTTTTTAACAGGTATATCTTTTTTAGAGACTTTAAAGACAGGTAAGTTTATTTTTATAACTTTTTAAAAGATTTTAAATGTTTTCAAAAATTAATTTTTTATTTAAAATGGTTAATTTATTTAACTATACTTATTTTATTAATGTGATGTTTTTTTTTTTAATTTAATTGAGGTTTAGCTGTTATTTTGGGGGTGTGTAAGATTCATAGATTTCACAGCACGTATGTGAAACTTATGAATGGAAGATGGTGTGCTGCCATTGGCTCTAACTGAGTCACGTGATCCCACAGCTCGCACGAATTCACTACGCCGGTGGGATACGCAAGCACTGCCCGGCTGATGTCTGGAACATCAAGTTCGTGCGAGCTGGATCTGAAAAAGCACAAGCGGAGTGAGAGATCGCGGGGAAGGCTTACCCCCGCGGGAACAGAGCGAGATCAATTTCTGGGCCAATAAAACTTAAAAAAAAATTTTTACATTTTCTTTCTGTCTCTTTTATCTCTCTCTTAATCCCATCTTTCTTTCCCTCTTTTTATTTTGCTTTCTATACATTATTTGACATTGAATTAAATATTCTAACTTACACTTCCTGGTTTCGATTCTGCGAAGCGCAGAAAGAATTCTTCAATCTGATTGGTTGAAGAGACACGTTGTTGCTTTTCCTGTTCACACAGGTCGCAGATCCCCTGTAGAGGGCGCTGCGCTGAAATGGCTCTCTAATTAACATAAGGTGCTGCACAAAAGCCCACAAAAAGCCTCAGGGCAGCTGTAAGAGTAATGAACGGCAAGCGCCGTCTGTTCACCGCTGACCACAAAATCCAGGTCATTGTCTGGTCATTATCACATTGCTGTTTGTGAGACCTTGCAAATTGGCTGCTGTGTTTCCTACAGTACAATCGTGACTACACTTCAAAGAGCTTCATTGGCTGTAAACCGCTTTGGGATTTCCTAAGGTCGTGAAAGACGCTATTTAAATGCAAGTCTTTTTGTCTCTACGACTGACCTACTGTGTGTTTCAAGCATTTCCGTTTTTTAAAAATTATTATTTAAGATTACCCAAATTTGTTGTTTTTTTTTACTTTCTATTTATATTGGTGAGGGAGATGGGTGTTACCTGTGAAGCATCCATCCTGCATACAAATTCAGTATGTATGCAAATTTTCTGGATTCCCAAATAATTTTCCCTCTGTGCCTTTGCTCTGCTTCCCAGTCCATCAATCGCACTTTGTCCACAGCTGTTGATGCAAAGATTCAGTAATGCTCCTTTCCCACTCTCCAAAAAACCTGATGGCAAGAGAGCAATATAAGGGTGCGGACCCATTTAATAATCCATGGCATGAGTGCGAAACTGCCCCATAGTCGGACCATAATTTTACTCATTTATGTTTTGAAATGGTTTTTGAAAACCAAGGGTGTGACGAGAATGAGAAACTTAAAGAAATTATTATTAGTAAAAAAACAGTACTAGCAAAATTAATGAGACCAAAAGTCAATAAATCCCAAGGACCGGATGACCTACATCCTAGGGTTTTGAAAGAGGTGGCCACTGGGATAGTGGACTCATTGGTTGTCATCTTCCAAAATTCTATAGATTCTGGAACGGTTCCTACAGATTAGAGGGTAGCAAATGTAAACCCGCTATTTAAGAATGGAGGGAGAGTGAAAACGGGGAACTACAGACCTGTTAGCCTCACATCAGTAGTTGGGAAAATGCTGGAATCTATTATAAAGAATGCAATAACTGGGCACTTAGAAACTAATAGTAAGATTGCGCAGAGTCAACATGGATTTATGAAAGGGAAATCCTGTTTGACAAACCTATTGGAGTTCTTTGAGGATGTAACTGGTGGAGTAGACAAAGGGGAACTGGTAGATGTGTATCTGGATTTTCAGAAGGCCTTCGATAAGGTCCCACACAAGAGGTTGGTGAACAAAATTAGGGCACATGGAATTGGGGGTAATATACTAGCATGGATTGAGAATTGGTTAACAGACAGAAAACAAAGAGTAGGGATAAACGGGTCTTTTTCAGGATGGCAGGCTGTGACCAGTGGGGTACCGCAAGGATTGGTGCTTGGGCACCAGCTATTCACAATCTATATCAATGATTTGGATGAGGGGACTAAATGTAACATTTCCAAATTTGCTGATGATACAAAGCTAGGTGGCAGTGTCAGTTGTGAAGAGGACGTGAAGAGGCTTCAAGGGGATCTCGACAGGCTCAGTGAGTGGGTGAGAACATGGCAGATGGAATATAATGTGGATAAATGTGAAGTTATCCACTTTGGTAGAAAAAACAGAAAGGCAGAGTATTTCCTAAATGGTGAAAGATTGGGGAATGCAGATGCTCAAAGGGACCTGGGTGTCCTTGTACATCAGTCACTGAAAGTGAATGTGCAGGTGCAGCAAGCCATTAGGAAGGCAAAAGGTATGCTGGCCTTCATTACAAGAGGATTTGAGTACAGGAGTAAAGAAGTCTTACTCCAATTATATAGGGCCTTGGTGAGACCACACCTGGAGTACTGTGTACAATTTTGGTCTCCTTACCTAAGGAAGGATATACTTGCCATAGAGGGAGTGCAACGAAGGTTCACAAGATTGATTCCTGGGATGGCGGGACTGTCGTATGAGAAGAGATTGAGTAAACAAGGCCTGTATTCTCTTGAATTCAGAAGAATGAGAGGGGATCTCATTGAAGCATACAAAATTATTACAGGGCTTGTTAGGGTGGATGCTGGGAGAATGTTTCCCTTGGCTGGGGTGTCTAGAACCAGGGGCCACAGCCTCAGGATAAAGGGTAGGCCATTCAGGACTGAGATGAGAAGAAATTTCTTCACACAGAGGGTGGTGAATCTTTGGAATTCTCTACCCCAGAGGGCTGTGGAGACTCAGTCATTGGGTATATTCAAAACAGAAGTCGATAGATTTCTGACTAGTAAGGGCATGAAGGAATATGGCGATAGGGCTGGTGAATGGAGTTGAGGCAGAAGATCAGTCATGGTCTCATTGAATGGCGGAGCAGGCTCAAAGGGCTGAATGGCCTACTCCTGCTCCTATTTCTTATGTTCTTATGAAATGATGGAATAATTCCACCTCCAACTGATATTCTGTTGCTTCTCACCAAAGCATAAGTTGGAGAATTAATAGCATTGAATGTTTACATCAGCAACTCACATCAACAATTGAGGGCTTAATGAATGGTGCCGAGGTTACCTAGTTGCATGCATTTTCACTTGAACACAACATTTGGTTTAGAAATTGGGTATACGTTCAAGTGGATTTAACTGTCTATTATAGTCCACTAAAATAATGTGCATCCCAAGAAATTGCAACATTCCCTATTATTGACCAACTATGTGAATGACGTTTATAAAATAATAAGGAACAGAAAGTTTAACTTTCTGAAAGATTGGGATTGTGTATCCAAATTGGCACCAGTGCTGATTAAAGCTGCTGTTAAAATTCAGAATCTCTTCCAACTCTTTTTTATTTGTATTCACAGCAAAAGGCAATTTCCACAGGCAAACCTGCATCTCCAATATTCTGAAATTTATAACCTTATGTGTGCTGTGAATAGCAATAGCAATTCGCAAGATTAGTGATTTTTACTGGGATATTTCACACCAGAGCTTGTCCACTACAAAAGGCAAAAAATAAAACACACTATATAGTTCAGGCTAAAACTACTAGCTATATTTGTATACAGGAGATAAGATTACACAGAAAGACTACAGTAAATAATCAACAATACAATGTGACATGAATCTTGTCATTCATGTGGAAATGACTTATGAAGTAATACTGGGCGGCCTGCTGGTGGCGCTGTCCAGGGAGAGTATAAATGCTCGGGCATGAGCCCAGCTTGCTCAGGACATTCCTTAACAGGAACTAGTGAAGGACACAACTAGATCTCCATGTTGAAAAACAGTTGATTAAAGCTTTGTTTAACGCTTAGACCAAGTGCCTAGTAGTTTTCTTATGTCACAATGTTTGATTTTGACAATACTTTAAACTGCTTTTAATAACAAAAAGTCCAAGTTCTTAGTTAACCTTTTATATTCTTTTAACTGAGTGAGAGATGTAACGTGAATGCTTCAGTTCCACAGACTCCCGTCTCATTACCTTGACATGGGAACAAGTACTGAAGTAGAGAAACTGGAAAAAAGAGAAAAATCAACAGCATTTCTACTAATTCAAGTAGGAAACCGACACCCTAGAACAAAGTAGTCCTTGCACTGCTGCTGGCAAGGCTGTTCCTATGGTGGAGCATGGCTGGAGGTCTACTTGAAGCATACAGTAAAACTTGGCCACAACCTCTCTGATGAAATGCTGCTTCCTGAGGCACTGTTGTTCAGAGAAGTTGAGGTTTGATTGCCCCTGTCTATATATACAGAGTAGAGGGTCGTTGATGATGCAGTTAATTTTTGGCACAGTGGCATGCTGAGATAGCTGCTGCTGTACACCTAGAGAAAGGAAATAAGATATATTACAAGGAACGAATCAAATGTAAAATGAGATCCAATGGAAGTTTGCACCTCTTGTGCTTGGGTGCATGAATAGGTGGCAGAGAGTGGATCAATGAGCAGTAAAAATAAAAAGGTTGAGGAATATGGTACTAGCCCTGAGTGCCAGCTTCCCCATTTCCCACCTATTCTACAGCCTCCATGCTAAGTTGTCCAAGCAGGGCCTTTCAAAACAACTGAGAAGCGGGTACTTACATGGCCCTCCTCCCATAAGCGTCTGTTCTCAATGGTTCTGTACTGCTTTGCCCTGCAACAACAGAAACATAAGTAGAAGTTCACATTGCTAGGAAGAGATTTAGAAATAGATCAGGGCTATTGTGCAGGAAATAGTAAGAGAGATTACAAGGACATGCCTCATGCAGCAAAATTGGTAAGGGAGGAAAGTAAATTGCAGTTTTCCAGTGAGGTTGTAAGTAAAGGTATCTACACCTAAAGCTCTCATAATCATGGGATGCATACATTCATATGGGGGAAACAAGTGTCCATGCCACTCATATTCCTTTCACATTGTGTTATCTCCCTGCAATGAAAACAGTTCAATACAACTATCGACAGAGAACCGCAACTTGGGGAGAAACATCAATTCTGAAAACCTGCAGTCTGCACAAAGAATAAGTGCTACAGATAATAAGACAGACTAGAAAGGTTGTGAGAGGTGGCAAGGTTGGAGGTGAGGGGTATAAGCAGAGCAAGGCTCACCATACATAGTGTCAGTTTGATGTAGTTTTTCAAAGCATTGCAGTGTCCTTACACCCAGTAGTTGACATATCTCTCAAATAGCCTCCAGAGGGAAGTGCATGCTTCTGACACAATGATGTGCAGAGAAATCTAATTAAGACTTCCTACCTTCAAGGTAAACCCTGGTGAATGTGTATGTGCGTGTCAGGAAAATACACCTATAAGATGCCTCAGTCTAAGAGCTTCCAATCTAGCCTCTTCCATGTACACCTTCTCCTTCTCCTCCTCCTCCTGAAAGCAGAGGCATAGAGGGTTTTCCATTGAGAAATCTATGTTCCCAGTACTTTCTACACAGCTGACTAAACAGGGCAGCAAAAGTCTTGACAGAACTTCCAGAACACCAAATAGCTAAAATCTAAATGCAATAAAAGTAAGACAAACCTTCAGCTCCCGTAAACAAAATGGCCTCCTCAATGTGGGCTCCACCTGAGCTATACTGTTCATACCATATAATGACAGCAATAATTCGGATCGGGTGTAAGTTGGGAAAAATGCAATAGGAGTGTTGGCCCCCATTTAAATGCAGTGTGATGGGTTCCTTGAAGGCGCTAAAGGGGAATGGTGCTGTTTCTGCAGGAAATTCAGGTGCTATTTTTTTACCGGTGGAGTTGAGGCAGCAGCCATTACCATCACTGAGTTTACCTTTGTTTTCTATAGCATAAGCTTCAAAAAAATATCACCGCCAATGTTTTCGCTTTGAAGTTAAGAAAAAGAATTAAAAAAGGAATTTCAAATCTTCATTTCAGCTGCAGTATGAACTTCTTCATTTGATACATATAGCAAATAGTCTATGATTGTTTGTCTTGGTCCTTCATTGGGTCAAACATACTATTACAGAGACACTTGTAGAGTGTAGATTAAATTCACTTGTTGCTACTTAGGGTGCCTTGTAAACCAGTAGGGTGGGGCTTGTGGAATGTGCAAGCATTGAAAAGGATTCATCATGCTATGCAGGTCAGCTGGTTGACAAAGTGTTGCAAAATTAGATCGGTAAATTACAACCATTTATTGTCAATTTTTTTCCACTTTCACTTGTTTGCTCTCCCAAATGCATTGACTCCTGCTGGGCACAGTTCCACTCCCACCGATGCTAGTCACCTTCTGGTACCTCACCTAAGTGGTCATTCTTCACGTGTGAGCTGGTAGGACACAAAATTCAAAAATCTTTTTGGGGCAAAAGTGGTGTAGTTCCAGCGTAGGGGCTGCAATTTGGGACATAAAGCAGATATGCCAGTGACACCTGTTCTAAAATACATGCTAAATACTGGTGGAAACTGGGTGCTGGCAGAGGAGGTGCACACCGAAAATGCTGAGTGTATGCAAATAATGGAATATCTTGGGCAAAACCTGGTAATGCAGAAATTCTGCCATTTATGCTAGAATTGCACTTAACTTAAGCCTGTAGGAAAGAGGGTAAGAAATATGGAACCCTTGGGACAGACTATAACTGATAGCCTGCAAGCCCCCTGAGATGCTGTTCTAGAGAAATCAGAATCCGTAGTCATCGGTGTCTCCATTTGAGCGCCTGAGGCCTGCAAGCCACTGGTAAATGCTGCTATGTTGAAGGTAATCAGTGCCTGGAAACCTCCCCATTATGAGGTATGGATGCAGATGTTCCTATTCACTAGAGTTTAGAAGAATGAGAGGAATCTCAATGAAACGTATAAAACTCTGACAGGGCTAGGCAGACTGGATGCAGGGAGGATGTTTCCCCTGGCTGGGGGGGCTAGAACGAGGGGTCACAGTCTCAGAATATGGGGTAGGACATTTAGGACTGAGATGAGGAGAAATTTCTTCACTCAGAGGGTGGTGAACCTGTGGAATTCTCTACCACAGAAGGCTGTGGAGGCCAAGTCACTGAATATATTTAAGAAGGAGATAGATAGATTTCTAAACACAAAAGGCATCAAGGGGTATAGGGAGAGAGCTCTAAAGCCAGGAGCTGATTTTTCCTCAACCTCCACTCATGAACTTCAGGTTCCTCTTTCGCTCCCATATCCTCTATCTTCCTTGTGTTCGATGACTCACCCAATGACAATTCATCATCAACTCTATCCAATCCACCCCATGTGTCTCTCCCTGGTTGATGAGTGCCAGTGATGGGATGACTGGTATTGAGATAGAGGATCAGCCATGATCATATTGAATGGCGGAGCAGACTCGAAAGGCCGAATGGCCTACTCCTGCTCCTATTTTTCTATGTTTCTATGTTTCTATTTGTGCCACTCACTCCAGGATGCATTACATTGAAGAGAATCTCTCTCTGATGTTGACCACAAAGGATGGAATTGGACTTGGCACAAACAAAACCATGTGCCACACATCATGTGAGATGGAAAACAGAGCCTCTATTTGTGTGATGCTCTATTTGCATCCTTTTCTTCATTGCACGAGCCTAAACTCTTTCATCCACATGCTCTAAAGCCAGGAGCTGATTTTTCCTCAACCTCCACTCATGAACTTCAGGTTCCTCTTTCGCTCCCATATCCTCTATCTTCCTTGTGTTCGATGACTCACCCAATGACAATTCATCATCAACTCTATCCAATCCACCCCATGTGTCTCTCCCTGGTTGATGAGTGCCAGTGATGGGATGACTGACGGAGTGGGAGAATTTCTTGTGGTACTGCCCAATGTTGAGGGTCGAGGAAGCTTATCCTCTGTACCTCCTTGGATTTCTTGACCTCTTTCTACTTTTATGGAGATAAAAAGAATCATGCTAAGATTACTGAAGCTTTTCTGCTGCTTTTGGGGTCTCCCCACAATAACAACAACAGATATAATACACATGAGGTTGGTTTCAATTACAACACATTGATCTGCGCTGAACAAACCCACTGCAACTACAAAGCCTCCAGCTTTTCCATCCCACACTGCTTTAGAGTTTTTCATGCCCAGTATCTCCATTGCCTCTTTCTCATGATGGGGTAGAAAACAGATGGCAGCTGGTCCTCCACCTGTCAACTAATGTTCCTGTGCATCATGAGCACTTTTCTCCTGCATGGAGAGAGAATGGTTTTACTGGTGCTTAATATTCTCCTACCCCTTCTTTTCAACTTTTTATCACATTTCACCTCTTGAAATGAATGATTGGAAGCTGTATGACAAGTTCAACATAGGATTACATCGAATATACAGCACAGAAACAGGCCATTCGACCCAATCAGTCCATGCCGGTGTTTATGCTCTACTCAAACCTCATCCCATCATTCCTCATCTAACTCTATCAGCATAGCCCTCTATTCCCTTCTCCCTCATATGCTTATCTAGCCTCCCCTTAAATGCATCTTTACTATTTGCCTCAACCACTCCCTGTGGTAGCGAGTTCCACATTCTCACCACTCTCTGGGTAAAAAAATTCCTTCTGAATTCCCTATTTGATTTCTTGGTGATTATCATATATTGATGGCCTCTAATTATGCTCTTTCCTACAAGTGGAAACACTCTCTCTGTGTCTACTCTATCAAAACCTTTCATAATTTTAAAGACCTCTATTAGGTCACTGCTCAGCCTTCTCTTTTCAAGAGAAAAGTGACCCAGCCTGTTCATCCTTTCCTGATATGTATACCCTCGCATTTCTGGTTTCAACCTTGTAAATCAGTTTTTTCACCCTCTCTATATCCTTTTTATAATATGGCGATCAGAACTGTACACAGTACTCTAGGTGTGGTCTAACCAGGGTTCGATACAAGTTTAGCATAACTTCTCTACTTTTTAATTATATTCCTCTAGAAATAAATCCCAGTGCTTGTTTTTTTTATGGCCTTGTTAACTTGTGTCGCTACTTTTAGTGATTTGTGTATTTGTACTCCTAGATCCCTTTGCTCCTCTACCCCATTTAGATTCTTATTTTCCAAGTAATATATGACCTCCTTATTTTTCTTACCAAAATGTAATACCTCGCAGTTAGTTGTGTTGAAATTAATTTGCCAATTATATCCCCATTCTGCAAGTTTATTAATGTCTTCTTGTAATTTGTTGCAGTCCTCCTCAGTATTGACTATCCCCCCAATTTATGTTCTTGATTCCAAAGTCTAATTCGTTAATACAAATTGTGAGCAACAGTGGTCCCAGCACTTATCCTTGTGGGACCCCACTTCCCACCTTCTGCCGCTCTGAAAAGCTACCCTTGATCCCTAGACCCTGCTTTCTGTCTTGCAGCAGCTAGCTATCCATTCTGCTACTTGTCCCCTGACTCCGCATGCTCTGACCTTATTCATTAGTCTATTATGTGGCATCCTATCGAAGGCATTTTGGAAATCTAGATAAATTATATCTACTGCATTACCCTTGTCCACTCTCTCTGTTACCTCTTCAAATAATTCAATGAGGTTGGTCAAGCAAGACTTTCTCTTTCGAAATCCATATTCATTATTGTACTTTTGGTTTCTAGATGTTCTTCTATTTTCTCCTTTAGTAGGAATTCCATTATTTTTCCTACCACTGATGTTAAGCTGACTGGTCTATAGGTCCCTGGACATGTTCTATCCCCCTTCTTAAATATAAGTATAATGTTAACTATCCGCCAGTCCTCTGACACTACGGGCTGGATTTTCAATGACCCGTGGAGTCGGGTTTGGAGGCGGGGGGGGTTAAAGTTGCAGATTCGGGGGTCCCAACCCCATCTCGACTCCAACCTGCCTCCATGCCAGTTTCTCTGGCGGTGGGTACCCGACCTGGTCTGAGACCCGACTCCCCGAGGCGGGAAGGGATTAGTGACAATTAACTGCCTGTTAACAGGTAGTTAACAGGCAGTTTTTTGCATAATCCCTATTTTAAAAAGAAAAGTGTGGGCTTCCCGACAGGTGGCAACCACTCCAAGTTATCAGGTCGGGCCGTGGGTCTGCAGGGGTTGGAGGGGTCGATATGTCCGGTGGGCAGGTGAGTGATGGGTGCAAGTGTGCAGAGGTAAGTGTGTAAGGTAAGTGCTAAGTGTTGGAAAAAGTTTTACTTACCTTAACTTCCTCCTGCAGGTGTCAGCCCTTCAATTCTGGGGAGTTAGAAATCTCACCGGTACAGAAAGCAGGAAAGCCGTGGTTCTGTCAAAACCTGCAGCCTTCTGTTTTCTGTGCTGGAATGATTTCTAACTCAGCCTGAAAGGAAGGACTGAAGTTAGAAATGATATTGTGAGTGTTTGACAGCTTCACGGAGCTGTCAAACGCTGATATTTCATCTGTCAAAAGCTCTTGACAGATGAAATGTCAGTCTGTGATGTCACCTGTTGCCGGGTGGCCCTTAATTGGCCTGCTGAGCCCACTGGGCGGGCTCAACAAGGTCAATCAAGGGAAAATACAGTGGGTTGGCCACATCTCGATGGAGGCGGGTTCACAAGCCAGAATGTGTGATTCCCGACCCCAACACGACTCCAACTTCAAAATTTTCCAACAAATTATTAAATATGTGTAATAGTGCCCCTGCTATCTCTTCTCTAGATTATTTTAAAATGCATGGATGCAATCCGCCTGGACAAGGGGTTTTATCCTCTTTGAGTTTGATTTGTTTATTTAATATTTCTCCTCTATTTTAAATGCGGTTATATCATTTCTAATCTCACATCATGTCCACCTGATCTGTCTCCCTGGTAAATATCAAAGCAAAGTATTTATTTAATATTTCTGTCATTTCGCTATTGCTGCTTGTGATTTTATCCTGTCCATCCCTTAGTGGCCCTATTCCCATCCTGACTCTTTTTAAAAAATTTATGTGCCTGTAGAATATTTTACTATTTTGTTTTATGTTCCTTGTTAATTTAATTTCATAGTTCCTCTTTGCCTTCCTAATTGTTTTTTGACTTCTCTCCTAATCTCTGCGTATTCTCCCTTGTCATGCTCTCCACTGCTGTCCATGTACTTAGTGTCTGCCTCATTCCTTGCCCTCAATTGTTACCATGTTTAATTCATCCATGGTGTCTCATTAGTGTTTAGTTTGTTTTTGTTTTTTAGCAGAATATAATTTTTCCTGGACTCTGTTGAACACTGTTTTAAATGTTTCCCATTGCTTCTCTACATCATTGTTTGCCAATATTGTCCATTTTATTTTCCCAAGTTCTATTCTCAGCCCCTCAAAATTGGCTTTTCTCCAATCTATTACACTGGTCTTTGTCATGTTTATGTCCTTCTGAATTATTATCTTAAAGCGTATTATATTATGGTCACTATTGCCTAGATGTTCCCCTACTTTTACTTCACTTATCTGCTCTGGTTCATTCCCCATTACTAGATCCAGTAGCGAATCCTCCCTTGTTGGGCTTCTTACATACAGAAAGGAGTCCTGTACACATTGTAGGAACTCCATTCCCTTATCCCCTTTACCTACCTCTTCTGGCCAATTAATTTGGGGGTAGTTGAAATCCCCCGTGATTATTATTCTATTTTTTTACTCATTTCCCTAATTTGTTTGCATATTTCTTCCTCCACCTCCCTTCCACTATTAGGTGGTCTGTAGACTACCCCTATTGATTGATCCTTTATTATCTTTTATCTCTATCCACATGGATTCTATTTCTGTCGTGCTGGCAGCTGCGTCACTTTTTTCTACTGCCATTATGTTATCTCTAATAAGTTCAGCTACTCCACCTCCCCTTTTTCCCTCTCTATATTTTCTAAATATGTTATAACCTGCAATGTTTAATTCCCAGTTCTGATTTTTCTGTAGCCATGTCTCAGTAATCCCTAGTATATCTGGTTCCTTGCAATGTATTATTGCCTCCAGCTCCCCTGTTTTATTACGGACACTGTGTGCATTGCTGTACAGACAGCTGAACTCATTTTTAACAGCAGTTCCTCTCACTTTATTTTTAACCATCTTTTTACACTCCTGTTCGATAACTCGATTTATTCCCTGGTGAATTATGTCCTCTCTTAGTTTAGTCTGTCCTGTGCTTTCCTTTCCTTTTCGTTTATATTTAGGCTTGTTTCATTTCTTGCAGATCCTTCGCCGTCTTACTAGTTTAAAGCCTTTGCCATCTCCCTATTTACCCTTTCCGCTAGGACACGTGTCCCATTCCGGTTCACATGGAGCCCGTCCCATCGGTACAGCTCCTTCCTGACCTAGTACTGGTGCCAGTGTCCAATGAAAAAGAACCCCTCTTTCCCACATCAGCCCTTTAGCCACATGTTAATTCTCCTGATCTGACTGTCTCTCTGCCAATTTGCACATGGCTCGGGCAATAAACCAGAGATTATTACCCTCAAGGTCCTGCTTTTTAATTTAGCTCCTAACTCCTGATACTCCTTCAGCAGCACCTCCTCCCTGTTCCTACCCATATCGTTTGTTCCGACATGGACCACGATAACGGGATTTTCCCCCCTCCCTTTCCACCCGCCACAAGATATCCCTTACCCTGGCACCGGGTAGGCAACACACCCTTCGGGACTCTCGTTCGTGGCTGCAGAGAATGCTATCTTTCCCCCTAATTATAGAATCCCCTATCACTACCACATTTCTATTCTGCTCTTCCCCCCCCCCCCCCCCCACCCCCCACTCCTTGGACAGCCTTCTGAGCCACGGTGCCTTGGTCTGCATTGTGGCTGTCCTCCCTGCAGTCTTTCTCCTTCTCCTCACAGGTAGTGAGTGCATTGTACCTGTTGGACAGAATCAGTGTCTGCAGGACCTCCTTCTCAACCTCTCCTAAGTCCCCGCTATCCAACTCCCTGACAGTCACACCCTCCCCTTCCTGAACCTGTGCTTTCCTCTGTGGTGTGACTATGTTCTGCCTCTCCCCCTCCCTTATGTTTCAGAGTGTCTCTAACTGGCACTCCAGCTCAATGACTCTGAGCCGGAGTGACTGAAGGCAGAGACATTTCCTGCAGATGTGGGAATCTGGGACAGTCTCGCTGTCCACAAACTCCCACATACTACAGTCCCGACACATAGCCTGACCTGCCATCTCTGGTCTTTATTTATTAGTTTATTGATAGCCTGAATTAAAATTAGGTAAACTGCTTTGTTAAAAAAAACAAAATTCCTCACTGTTTACTCATCCGATTTACTCACCCTTAGAGCTCGTCCTCTGTGCTCACCGTGATGTCACTTGGCTTTCATGGGCTCATCCACGCCATCAACTGTGAGTTCACTTTTGCAAATTTACTCAGAGTTCGTTTTCCGTGCTCTTTGTTTACGACATTCTGCTGCTGCTCTGCCGTGCTGCTGTGTAAATGCTTGTGGCCGCTCCCGTGGTGGTCCACACTCTCCCGACGCTCTGCTCCAAGCATGAAAGGAGACATATAAGAAGACAGACATGCATGAATAAAGGAAGGTGATTTGGAGGGATCCAGGTGATACAGTAAATGCAGCTGTTAATTCCTTGATCACTGTGACACCACACATTTACGCATGCAGTGCTCACTTGCCTCTGTAGCTCTGTGGTATTAGTTAGTTTTTACGCATTGCTGCCATAGCACCTACCTTTGCTGCCCTTGTCAAATCATTGAACCTTTTGTGACATTGCAGGAATGTTAGAAGTGTTCCATTTACAATCAATGCCACTTCTATCCAAATAGCTCATGCAGGCTTTTTGCCTCTCACCCCAGAAGTGAAATGCTCCTGTGCCTTTTCTGATTTAAGGAATGCTCCAACTCACTCGCCTAAAATTGGCTGCTCATCTTTTACTCCCGCTTACTGCTGCCATTTCCTGGTTACTGACAGTTACTTCTTCCCTTCAAGTGCAGGCTGTCTTTAAATGACGTGAAGAAATACAAATCGGCACAGCATATATAGACAGAGAACAATGCCTGTGCAGAGTAGAATGTCAGACAATGTCCGAAAGCTTGTGATTTCAAATAAAACTGTTGGACTATAACCTGGTGTTGTGCGACTTCTCACTTTTGTCCACCCCAGTCCAACACCGGCATCTCCGCATCTTTAAATGACGACACACTCCATCTTCCTTCCCTCCTCGCAATGAGTTTTCCAGCTCTCACAAGGCATTTCATGGCTATTGCTGATGGGACTCATGACTATATTCTGTCCAGCATTATCCTAATCAGCTGACCACAGGATATCTGATGGGGGCAGTGCCTGTGCATAAGTTCAAGCTCAAGTCCCGCACCACAGTACACCTGGCAGCCAGGCATCAGAATTTCAGGGGCACAGTGATTAAGGGCAGAATTTTATACTTCCGGCATGAATCTGCGCAATAATATTGGCAATAACATGTTCATGAGGAATAAGGATTGAATTCACCCATGCCGATATTTATTTTTTCACTATAAATATTATAAATGCCACTTGTACTTTCCTCTTGGTAACATGTGTAAACATTATTAACTTTTACTGTGGAATATAATATGTCGGCCATTTAGAATGCAATAAAAAAAACATTTCAAAACCTTTTTCAAATTTTCTTATCATGAAAAATGAATGTTCGAACCAGATGTAAAGTTGTGCATAATTCCATAAATCTGTAGGCCTAGAAATTCATCTCTCGGCCGTAGAATTTAAATTGTTAAATTTTCGTGCAACATCAATATATTGATGAAGAACGTAATATCTACCTGTGCTACTCAGTTTATTAGTAATTGTTTCTATTTTTTTCCCCCTCTTTTAAACTGCACCCACCTCAAAACATCCCTGCTACTTTTGAACACTCAATTTGTCAGGAAAGATTGCCTGCTGCTGTTGGACTACCCTGAGACCGAGAAACATAGGAATAAGCCTCACACAGTCAGTTAAGCTGTAAATATTGAAAGAAATAATTTGATCAAGTTTCATCAATTGTGGGTTGCTAAGGTGGTTGAGCTAAAGGCTGAAACGAGGGCCAAGAGACTGACCGTGTACGATGCTTTGAAACCGAGATTCCAAGTGGTGGTAATTGAGCTTCTCAATTTTCAGCTGTAAGAGAGAAAGAAAAAATGCACCGTGTGCACAAGCTATTTATTACATCCTTCTCTGTGTTAAAAAGCTGTTTTAAAATAAAATAGGTGATTAGTAAGGCTGTTGAAATCTTGCAGCAATATGAAAACCCATGTATTAATTTAATACTAACACTTTGGGCTTATATTCTCCTCCAGTGACAAATTTTAGCAAAAATGAAGATATGAGTGTAAATTGGTACAAATAAAAATAGACACCTACATCATGGAACCTCAGACATTTACAGCACAGAAGGAGGTCATTCAGCCCATCGTGTCTGTGTTGGCTCTTCCTGGAGCAATCTAAAACTAACCCCACTGCCCTGCTCTTCCCCCATAGCCCTGCATCTACAAAATGTTAAAATGGTTCTGCTTAAAAGGTGCAAAGGTCTCTGTCTAAACTACTCATTGTGACAAAATACTCTACGCTCTAATAATGCCCCTTGTAAAGAAATTTCTCTTAACCTCTCTCCTTGCTCTCCTAGTAACATTATAAATTGATGAGTCCTTGTCACAGGCTACTGAACCAGATGAAATAATCTTTCCCTACTCACTCTCTCAAAGCCTTACATCATTATAAATCTGCTCTTCGCCTGCTCTGCTCCAGTGGATAAAGTCACAGCATCTAAACCTGTCTTTTCTCTTCATATATGCTGATGGCCCTGTTTCGGTTTTTATTTCAGTATACAGCAGTACTCCTCGTTACATCCAATTTTCCACTAAAATTAGCAAATGGAAGAAAACGTAACCCTTAGAGACTTTTATACAAAGGTCTATTCTGGTTCATCTTCCACAATACAGCTATACTACATAAGTGAAATCTGGGGTGGGGAGACAAGAATTCCTCTCGTTGCTTTATAAGGAGAAGCTTAGCAGGAACATATTTCTTAGCAATAGCTTAGTTAATAAGCTGAATTCTCCACTGATGAGCTCCTTTTCCATTGAGCTATCAGTATAACTCCTTATTTTTGTTATCTCATGGTATACTTCTTTCCTGTTATATTAAATTGCTGTTCAACCACGTGACTCTTTTGACCATAAGCTTGTCTTTGATTATGCATCCCTTAGCACTGGCAACACAGGATAAACTTTAATTAAAGAGGTAGGGGGCGATTTTTGCCAAATCCTTTAGGTGTTAAAGAGCCTCCGATGTGACGAGATGGGGTCTTGAACTGAAACGTCGGTTTAGCCCGCGTTTAGCGCAAGACACCATCTTGAAGCCAGCGCTAGGAACGGCCACCCAGAGCCTCATTAAAGAGCTGACTGTCACTTAAAATGCCTGCTAGTATTCATTAAAGAGGCTGCACAGTTTTTTGGTGGCAAGCGCTTCAACTAACGCCCTCTCCTAACAGCGACCAGCGGTTTGGAAGTCAACATGGTGTTGATGTCATTTTCAAGCACCACTTAAAGGGATACTCACTATTTCATGGTCATTGCTACTGGAGCTGTGAAGAGAACCTCTGAAACACATCAGGAGATTTTCTGGGACACTTTCTCAAGACTTCGCCAACACTCATGCTGCAAATTCTCTGAGGGCTTCACCTAAAAAGAGTAAGTGCTGTGCCACTCGACCTTATTGGACACCTTATAGGAGTCACCAGGAGAAAGGGAGTGCTTGGTCATGAGCATCTTGCTAGAGGTCCCCCTTGATGTGGATGAGGAATGGGAGGAGGACATGAGGCCAGGCAGAGCAGCACCTCCTCTGGACCTCCTCCGCCAGGACCTGTAGTGCCATATCCGAGAACCTGCGCCCCCTCTCCCTCAGTCCCTGAACCATCCTGAAACGAGCTGTGTGTGTCAGCCAGAGCACTCCACATCTTCAGTGGAAGTGGGTGCGAGAAGCCCACATACACTGCTCCACGGAAATTGCATCTAATGAGCACTTGAGTGCTAAACCTGCAGCTTTCTGGTTTAGCATCTCCAGGCAAGTTCAAATTATGGTAATCAGCAATTAGGACCAAAATTGCGAGCTAAATCCAGACTTTCAAACAGGCATGTCTTATTAGCACAGCACCCATTTAGCACCTGTTTCACTTTGGCCAAAATAACCCCCGTAATGTTTTAAACTGATGTTCTCTTCTGCAGAACTAACTGGTGTCCCTTACAATTCATATCAGTGATTACAGTTCCCTCAAGTTCGGGATTAGTATACACAGGCACGCCTTCAATTAGCTTACCACATTAAGACACATTCTCTATCAGGTAATTCACACAAGCATATTGGGCCGGATTTTGATGGAGCGGGGCCATATCGCGGCATGCCACGTTAATTAGACTTTTTTCTGCACCCTTTAGTGTGAGTTGATAATGGCGTGGCGAGGACAGTGGGGTGCCTGAGACCTCAGTGAACAGCGGGACCAACAGTGTATCTCCTTAACCAATGAGATTTAAGGATTGAGAAAAAAACAGGAACGACTGAGAAGGAGGGTGAATTAGAGTCAAATCATGTACAGAAAGATTAAAAAAATGAGGGAAAGAAAGATTGGATTAAGAGAGAGAGAAAAAAGAGACAGAAAGGAGAAGTAAGATTTTTTTTTAAATTGGACTCACAGGGCTGGATTTTCATTGACCTGTGGAGGTGGGTTTGGAGGCGTGTGGGGGGTTAAAATTGTGAAAACTGGCAGGCGGGCACAAGCCCGCCCCCATCCCGCCTCCACGCAATTTTCATTAAATCGTGTCTGCTGGTCCCGACTCCGTCCCGCCTCTAAGAGGCGGGATAGGATGTTAAGGCCCTTAACAAGCACTAAATTGCCTCTATAATGCCATTTTGAAAGGCCTTTGTGAATTTAACCCCTTTTCTATGTGAAGCATGCCTGTTCTGAACCACGAATGTGAAACCTGGCGGGAGCACATTTGGCTGGCTAGCTTTGGCTGGCATGCATGCATATCTGGGAGTGGTGGTGGATGGGAGACATATCTGGGAGTGGTGGTGCAAAAATATCTGGGAGCAGACTTAGGGCTGCTGCTGCTCATTTTGCATCCAGGTCCTCTCACAGCAAAGGCCAGGCAGTCTTTGCAGACCTTCAATGCAGCAGCAATGATGACATCATCAGAGGCGACTTTCAGACTGAAAACACTAATTGGGTCATGGGTTCCCACATGCTGGAACTCAATTGCCCAATTAGGTGAAAATCGCATCAATCTCCCACATCCAATTGCAGTCAGGTGGATAACACGAAAAGTGGATGACATGACCCCAGCCCACCCCAGTATCAAAATCCAGCCCACAATCTCTCATAATAATTGATAATAGGCAGGAACACTTTAAATTGTTCCCATTCTGGGCCAGAGAGGCTGATTGGCATTGCATTAACAATTATTACAACGGTAAAAGGTACTTACACTCTTAATTACAGGACTTAACTTTCTACGGTGCGTTTAATGGGCAATTAATGTACAAATCCAGCAAATTCTTAAGAATAACGGGGAGTCTAAGGGCGAGATGCTGTTTGTGCGAAGCTAAATCGATCAGCAAGTTCTGGAGAGTTGCAACTTATGGCGCATCTCTTAATCCCCTGAATTTGCTGGGTGATTTGCACATTAATAACAGCGTGCGTCGTTAGCGCATCGTTATTTTTTCAGCAAGATCCAGCCCATTAAAACTGCCAGTGCTGTAAGTGTCAGTCTCAATTGAAAAGTTCAGTGGACACCCTCTTAGAATTGCTGTGTAGCTTTATAATGGTAGCATCAAGTAATTATTGTAAGTCATTACAATGTAAGAATCATACGACCCTACTTAAGAAAGGTTAAGAGTTAACATTATTACAATATCAAATCACTCCAAGTTAGCATCAGAATTTTGCTACTATGCGGTTTAACCCTTTTCTTACAATCAGCACACAGTAAATTCATCAATATCCAGTACAAGCAAACTTTCAGTTATGCCAATCATTGCTTAACAATTGAATAAAAAAGCAGTTTATGATTTGCTAATAAAACATGCATTGAAAACTCCCCAATGTGTTTTCTTTGTTTATGACTACCTTGTATCGGTACCACAAATACAGCTTTTGTAATGAAACATACTTAAGACAAAACTGTTTCCAAGGCCTTGCTAAATAAAAAGCTTTTGCTCGATTCTTCAGCTCCTGATCAGTGTTACGGTTCTTATCACAACAGCAGCAACTTGTATTTATATAGCGCCTTTAATATAGTAAAACGTCCCAAGGCGCTTCACAGGAGTGTTACAAAACAAAATTTGACACCGAGCCACATAAGGAGATATTAGGCTAGATGACCGAAAGCTTGGTCAAAGAGGTAGGTTTCAAGGAGCGTATTAGAGGAAGAGAGAGAGAGGTAGAGAGGCGGAGAGGTTTAGGGAGGAAATTCCAGAGCTTAGGGCCTTGGCAGCTGAACGCACGGCCACCAATGGTGGAGCGATTAAAATCGGGGATGCGCAAGAGGCCAGAGGAGTGCAGGTATCTTGGAGGGTTACAGGGCTGGAGGAGGTTACAGAGCTAAGGAGGGGGTGAGACCATGGAGGGATTTGAAAACAAGTATAAGAATTTTAAAATCGAGACATTGCTCAACCGTGAGCCAATGTAGGTCAGTGAGCACAGGGGTGATGGGTGAACGGGACTTGGTGTGAGTTAGGATACGGGCAGCAGAGCTCAAGTTTATGGAAGGTGGAAGGTGGGAGGCCAGCCAGGAGAGCATTGGAAGAGTCGAGTCTGGAGGTAACAAAGGCATGGATGAGGGTTTCAGCAGCAGATGAGCGGAAGCAAGGGCGGAGTCGGGCGGTGTTATGGAGGTGGAAATACGTGGTCTTGGTGACGGCTCGGATATGTGGTCGGAAGCTCATCTCGGGGTCAAACACGACACCAAGGTTAGGAACAGTCTGGTTCAGCCTCAGACGGTTGCTCGGGAGAGGGAGGGAGTCAGCGGCTAGAGAACGGAGTTTGTGGCGGGGACCGAAGATAACGGCTTTGGTCTTCCCAATATTTAGTTGGAGGAAATTTCTGCTCATCTAGTTCTAGATGTCAGACAAGCAACGTGACAAATTAGAGACAGTGCAGGGGTCAAGAGAAGTGGTGGTGAGGCAGAGCTGGGTGTCGTCAGCGTGCATGTGGAAACTGACGCTGTGTTTTTGGATGATGTCACCAAGGGGCAGCATGTAGATGAAACATAGGAGGGGGCAAAGCCATTGCAGGATATTCTCTGGCTACGACTAGAGAGCTAAGAATGGAACTAGGCGAGTGCTGTCCCACCCAGCTGGACGACATAGTAGAGGCATTGGAGGAGGGTGGTGTGGTCAACCATATCAAAGGCTGCGGACAGGTTGAGAAGGATGAGGAGGGATAGTTCACTGCAGCCACAGTCACTTAGGATGTCATTTGTGATTTTGATAAAGGCCCTTTCAGTATTGTGGCAGGGGCAGAAACCTGATTCGAGGGATTCAATCATAGAGTTCCAGGAAAGATGGGCACGGATTATGGGAGGCGACAGTACGTTCAAGGACTTGAGAGTAAAGGGAGGTTGGTGATGGTACGGTAGTTTTCAAGAACAAAGGGGCCAAGGGTGGGTTTTTTGAGGAGGGGGTGATGACGGCAGATTTGAAGGGGAGGTGGACAGTACCTGAGGAGAGAGAACCGTTAACAATATCAGCTAACATGGGGGCCAAAAGCTGAGTGGTCAGCAGGGTTGAGAAAGCTGGAGGTGGGTCTCGTGGACAAGATGAGCTTGGAGAGAACATGAGGTGTGATAGGAGAGAAACTAGAGAAAAATGAGAGTTCAGGGCTAGGGCAGGAGGGAATCTTATGGAAAGTTTGGCCCGGTGGAGTAGGGAGAGGGAGGGAAGTGGCAGAGACAGCTGATCGGATGGTCTCAATCTTAGTGACAAAGAAGTCCATGAGCTCCTCGCACTTGTTGTTGAACGTGAGGGTGGAGGAGGCAGGGGAGAAGGGTTTAAGAAGATGGTTTGTAGTGAAGAGAAGCCGGGGGTTATCATTGCATCCCAGGATGATCCTGGAACAGTGAGCAGTTTTTGCCAAGGAGAGCAGGACCCAATAGTGCTTTATGTCGTCCAGCCAGATCTGGCGATGAATGGCTAACCCAGTTGTCCGCCATAAATGTTCCAGTCTGCATCCCTTGGATTTAGGTTAGTGGAAATAAGGATCCTAACAGGGAGAATGACCAGGGTGAGTGAGAGTAATGGCTTTAATGGAGACAAGGATGGACACAGAAGAAGTGGAGTTGGATTGGGGAAGGGAATGTGGGTGGAGAGCGATACAAGGAAGTGACCAGAGATGGCCTTATCTGTGATTGACACGATGGGAGTAGCGAGGCCACGTGAGATGACAAGGTTGAGGGGATGGCCGTGAATATGGGTTGGGGAGTTTACATGGAGGGCGAGATTAAGAGAGGACAGGAGGGCAGCGAACTCAGAGGAGAGAGAGCATGATGAGTAAAGATGGAGGTTGAAATCACTGAGGATGAAAAGTCACTCGGTGCAGAGGCTGAGAGAGGAAATCAGTGAAGATACCTCAGTGAGAAAATTGGCATGGTACTTGAGTGGGTAGTAGAGAACGAGGATTTTAAGTACGAGGTGAGAAGGGTGGAACAAGGTGGGATGCTCAAAGTAGAAGAAGGTGCTCCAGGAGTAGGGGGACAGACCATGGTGTGATCTGGTGATAAGAGCCACACCGCCACCATGGCAGTTTGGCCGGGGCAAGTGGTGGGAGGTATAGCCAGGCAGGGAAGCTTCATTTAGGGGGACGGTGTCATCACCGCTCAGCAAGATTTCCGTCAAGGCCATGATGTCGATGCCATCATCCAAAATAAGCTCATGGATGGCATAGGCCCCTTGTTCACAAGTGAATGGACATTTTGAGGGGGAAGTGGAGAGGGCGGTGATAGCTGATCCGCTGACAGAGTCCACAGGATCAGCATTGGGAGGAGTGAATGGGACGGGAAGGAGGTAGGAAAGATTAGCCCCCAGGGGGGTGCGTACTGAGTGGGAAGAGAGTAGGACTGGGGCATTTAGGGTTTCTACTCATTAGGCGGCAGTGACGTGTCTCGATAGGCGGTGAATGCCAAGAGAGAGGCACAGAGGGAAGCTGTAGGCCTATCTAAGAGGGAGTCAAACCTGGGACAGCGGCAGGAGAGTAGGAAGGTTGAGGAGTGCTGAATGGTTGGGGTAGGGATTTGGGAGGGCAGAGTACCCGAGAGGGGGGAAATGAAAGGAGGCATCACGATAGGAGAGAAGGGTCTAGGACGAGTAAAGAGAAAAGAAGAAAACAAAAAGGGGGAGAGAAGGGGGGAAATAGGAGTGATGGGTTCGGATCTGGAGCGGCAGCCAAAACGTGCATGCAAACAGACACAGGGAAACTCAGGTTACATAGGCCTGGTTACATAGCGAGATTAGAATAGATATGTCCTGGTAATAAACAGGGAATAGAGAGGAGACAATAAGAGGGAGTCCAGAGTTAAAGTTAGAGGTCCTGTGGTGGGATAAAGTTGGTGTAGATAATGTGGAGTCAGCTTGGAGCTTTGGCAAACTGATGTCCAGGTTCGGAGTCAGGCGTGGAGGGCGAGTGAGTCCTGAAGCTATTTGAAGTTTAGAGCATTGGAGGACGCACTGCTGGGGGTATTTCTGTGGGAATGAGGATCCAGGAGGTGTGCAGAATCGATCGCGGGGCGAAGTTGGAGGTCACTATAAGATCCAGAGGCGGCAGAGAAATGGACTTCAGCCCAGGAGAGTGAATTTCTGAAGCTGGAAAACCAGTAACACCAGTAGGACAGTCATCAGCTCAGCAGGTAACAAGCAGCTGGAAGCTAGACAAAGTTACCGTAAAACTTATGAAGCATCATGACTAAACATGGGAGAGGTAAAAAAAACAGAAAAACCCAGGTCCAATAAGGAGGAAAAAAATGGAAAATTCCTCTCTGACCACGTCAGGCAATCGTAAACCAGTCCAAGAGATTACATTGACCATGCACACGTTACTGTAAATTCACTTACCTTTTCTAAGAAGCGGATCTCTGCCCCAGCCTGTCCCACCTCCCCCATCCCCACTGAAGCCATGCAGAGAGTCAGCACACACCGTACAAGCTGGCACCACTTTCCAGAGGCTCAATAGTCTCTTGGAACACAAGAACCGTCTAACATTCAGCCTATTCCTACTTCTGCGTAATTTAAACGAATGTCCCCTGGCCTTCCCCAATCTGTCAAATTGAAATAATCTGTCACTAGGTATGCAATCCCAATAGGATCGCCCAACATTGCTGCACTCTGGTCCTGCCCGCTCTATGCCAGGACTGGAAAGACTACGCTTTTGTATCAGAACAGTTATCCACCACAATAGGAAACACCATGATCTAGTACAGAACATCTGGGATACTGCTTCAACGTGCTCTCATGGGGAGCTACTTCGAAGGAAAAGCTACAAGTTGGGCCCAGCAGCTAAATCGCCGAGGAACAAGACAACACCATTTTGGAGCGCCAGTAACTGAAAGGCCTGTAGCTTCCCTTTTATTTTTCCTTTCTGTTGCTTTTTTTGGTTGTGGGGGGAAGACATTTTGTTATGTTGCTGAAATGTAATCTCAGGTGAGCTCATTTTGTTCCTGGCTTTACCGCTAGCAGTAGCACCAGCACTGAATAATAATAAAATAGAAGCCTGAACATTTGCATACCCTAACAGGTTTCACAATAGATTCATTATATACTATTTAGTTTATCACAATCTAAACACTCAGGGGGAATAATTCGGTGGCTTTGCGCCTCCCGTTAGCGCCCTAAGAGGGCGTTAATGGGGCGCAAAGCAACTAGCGCCCGGGCGTGGCGATGTTTGCGCCGCTCGCAAAATTGACCAGACATTTTGCAGCGGCGCTAAACACTACCGCCACAATCTCCTGCGCCCAAAGATCGTGACGTCAGTCGAGTGTGCAACGCCCCGGTAGCGCCCTGGACCGGATATTGAGTGGCGCCCCCTGCCTTACCGCCTGCCGCTAACAACGACAGGTTGAAGGGAATGTTTTGCAGTCAGGAAGGGACTGGGGGAGCGCTATTTAAAGGCGACCGCTTCCTGCCTTTTTTTGTCGGCGACATTTTTGCACCACGCATTCTGAGAGAGAGAGAGACTTCTGGAGAGATTCAACGCTGTGTGAAGGAGTTCTGGGTACTGAGCAGCACTTTGCAGGTTCATTTTGATTTGACCTTCCTTGCATCGATTTAGAAGAGACTTTGGGGGCTGCACTCTGAGCTCTTTCCCTGGGCCTCTCCATTGTTCTTTCCAGCAGAATTGATGTACAGGTCTCTCCAGGCCAAGATTCAAGGCTGCAATGAGCAGGATGTGGATGGAGAGCAAGGTCGACCCTTCCCTTTAAGAATTGGCCGGCGCCAGTGTGTCTGTGTTCCATTGCTGACTGACATCACATGAGCTTTGCCAGCGCTCTGAGTTAGCGCCTCGCTCCTCGGCGTTAGCGCCTTAAGACAGATGTGTAGCGCCTGATTTAGCGCTCCAATCACCTCCAGGGGCGATAGAAGACAAGTTTGCAGTCAGAGGCGACAATTAGCGCCAGGCGCTAAACTTTGCGCCCGGCCGATAATTGCGCCCCAAATAGGGCGATACCAAGTTTCTCCCCCTGAGACTGCTATACACAAGTAGGCAACTATCTGCTAACAATGTAACATAAGAATACAAAAGTAATTACATTTCTCGGACAATTCAATGTAGTACTAAGGGAAATTCTGGACAGTCGGAGCTGCTGTCTTTTGGATGAGACATTAAACCCATTTATCCCTCAACCAACACCACTAAAATAGATTGGCCATGATTTTAAAATATCGAGATCGAGCAATCCGCCCATTCCCGGCCTCTGTAATATTTACGGTGGTGATTCAGGCCCTGGATGAGGTTCCCACTAAAAGCAGACAGGGGCCTACTTAACATGCAAAAGTCGTGGCCTGATGATGTCTTCAATGCCGCAATTTATTTTTAACCTTACCACAGGGGGAGACCCGTGCTGTCTGCTGCCCGCCAGGAGGAGCCGACAGGTTCAGGTAAGTTTTGCAACTTGGCCAGTTTTTAAGCTCCTTATGGGCCAGGAGGAGCAGGAGTGCTCCCCACAGGCCTCACAAGGAAGCCTTCGGCCTACCCAGCCCCCATCGCAGCCCCGATCTTCCAGGCTACACACATTGCCTATCTCAGCCCTGATCTTTCAGGCTCCCTTCCTCCTTCCCGATCGCAGCCCTGATCTTTCAGGCTCCCTTCCTCCTTCCCGATCGCAGCCCTGATCTTTCAGGCTCTAACCCCACTCCGTACCGCATCAGCGGTATTTAAAGGGATCATCAACAACTTGCCGGTGACTTGCTTTTTGATTTCTACTGTCTCTGTGTAAGTTTGTGCAACTGTTTGGAGCTTTCTACAGTTATTTAAAGTTGGTGAGGTGACAGGGCGTGGCGCTGCAAGCGGAGAAGGCCTTGCTTCTGAATTCAAGGGGCTTGATTTTAACAGCCCTGAGGAGTCGGGTTTGGAGGCGAATCAGCTGGGAAAATCGGAAAAAATGGCTTCAGACACCCAACCCGCCTCCATCCCGCCCCCACCCGATTTTCGTGAGTGTCTGTTCAGCTGTTCCCAAACTGACCCGACTCCAACCGGTGGGACAGGTAGTTAAGACAGTTAAGAGCCTGTTAACTGCCTTGATAATCCTATTTTGATAGAGGTTTCCTATTTTCGTGCCTCTGGCTCCTGTTTCCCGTTGTGTCAGAAACAGTCCGGCTGCAAGGAGATGAGTTGGTGGAGGACATGATATGTAGTCATTATTGGTGCAGAACTTTAAAAGCGCTCCTGTAACATGGCTGGCATTCAAATGCAACAACTTTGTTGTTGGAAGTTTGGGATAAGATTTTGCAAATCTACTGACCTTGTGACTGGTCAAGCTGACACACATCTGCTGTTTGAACTGATTGGAATAATTTCAGGCCACTTTGAGTGTGCGCTTGCAAGCTTCTTGCCTCAACTGAAATCTATAACAACGGGATGGGAACCATTTACATCCTCTCATCCTGGTCGTCAGATTCGGAGGAAGAGCAGCGCGGCTTAATGCTGCCGGATGAACAAGTGGCTCAGCACACAGCCTCCTTGGAGGAAGATGAAGAGGACGAGGAAGGGGACGAGGAGGAGGATGAGGAGGAGGACGGGGAGTGACACCTTGTGGGGCCGGATGTGACCAATCCAGCAGCAGGCGACCACATTGCTGGCCGTCAGGCAAGGGATGCACTCATCCATGCCAGATTCACGTAAGCTAACGCTTCAACCACAGGTGGCTGGCACATGGAGATGAATATAAGTCCGACAGTCTCAAACCCCAGGCATCATTTGTCCAATCAACGATGGTTTGTGCTCAGTGTCACCATCATCATTTTACATGGAAATCACCCTGAGCCCTCACTCTTAAACTTCCATGTCCCAGAACACAGAGGCCACACTTTAGGTGATCTCAGCAGATCATTAAACCTTTTTCGACACTAAACCCATGTGCGTCTGCACACAGACCTCGAGCTCACCTCCTCAGTAATTTGCAGCCAAACTGCCTGAGTTTGCTGAGGAGGCCTCCTCCTTCCGTTTCCAGGGAAGAGGAGCTCCTGACATCCTATAACTCCCTCCACAAGAGCATGGAGAGAGCCCTCATTGAACCTGGGTGCAGCCTTAGTTTTTGGGGCTGCCGTTCCTGCAGCTCCCAGCACCTTTAAGGGAAAAAAGCATTAATATTATTAAGCAAATGATTGGAACACATCTGGCATCTTTTTCATTTCATAGTCAGATAATAAAGTCATATATCAAAAAATCATGAATCTCTTTCTGGAATAATATGACCAGCAATATCATTCATTAAATTTAGCTCAGAACAGACGCTGTCAACTCCCTTTTCAAGATAATAAAGCACCAAGCCATCCCAATGACATTTGTATGCAAAGGGGACATGGCCCCTTTAAATTTTCAAACAGCGCGTCATCAGATGCGAGAAACTGACATCCTCCGAGCAATTGCCTGGAGGGACCCGCACGTCGGCCGTAACGAGGGCAATGAAGCCAAAATCGGAAGTGCTGGGAGGCGGCAGCCGGGTGCGGGTCCGAAAGCTGCCGAGCAGCGGGCCCGCCCTCAAACCCCCTCCGTTATTAAAATCGAGCCCAAGGGTTCTACTCAGACGACTTGCTCCCAGTCATGGGGGCTCTACTTGCAGGCCAATGTACCACTTGCTTTCCTAATTGCTTGCTGTACCTGCATGTTAACATTCAGTGATTTGTGTACAAGGACACCCAAGTCCCTCTGAACACCAACATTTCCCAATCTCTCACCATTTAAAAAGTACTCTGCTTTTCTATTTTTCCTACCAAAGTGGATAACTTCACATTTCTCCACATTCTATTCCATTTGCCATGTTCTTGCCCATTCACTTAGCCTGTCTATATCCTCTTGAAGCCTTTTTGCATCCTCTTCACAACTTACATTCCCACCCAGCTTCGTATCATCAGCAAACTTGGATATATTACATTTGATCCTCTCATCCAAATCATTGATAAGGTTGTGAATAGCTGAGGCCCAAGCGCTGATCCTTGCGGCACCCCACTAGTTACAGCCTGTCAACACGAAAATGACCCGTTTATTCCTACTCTTTGTTTTATGTCCATTAACCAATCCTCAATCCATGGTAGTATATTACCCCCAATCCCATGAGCCCTAATTTTGTTTAATAACCTCTTGTGTGGCACCTTATCGAATGCCTTCTGAAAATCCAAATACACCACAGCCACTGGTTTCCCCTTATCAATTCTGCTAGTTACAACCTCAAAAGACTCTTAACAGATTCGTCAAACATGATTTTCCTTTCATCTTCTTCTTAGGCAATCCCTCGGAACCGAGGATGACTTGCTTCCACACTAAAAATGAGTTCTCAGGTGACTGATGAGTGCAATGCGGGACTTACAGTCTTTGTCACAGGTGGGGCAGACGGTGGTTGAAGGGGCGGGTGGGTGGGGTGCTTGGGTTGACGTGCGCTCCTTCCGCTGTTTGCGCGTGGCTTCCGCTTGCTCCCGGCAAAGAGACTGGAGGCGTTTGGCGCCTTCCCGGATGCTTCTCATCCACTTTGTGCGGTCTTGGGCCAGGGATTCCCAGGTGTCGGTGGGAATGTTGCACTTTTTCAAGGAGGCTTTGAGGGTGTCCTTGAAGCGTTTCCTCTGCCCACCAGGGGCTCTCTTGCCGTGTCAGAGCTCCGAGTAGAGCGCTTGCTTTGGGAGTCTCGTATCAGGCATGCGGACGATGTGGCCTGTCCATTGGAGCTGATTGAACGTGGTCAAAGCTTCGATGCTGGGGATGTTGGCCTGAGCGATAACACTGACATACTGATCTAGAAAACTACCTTGAATGCATTCCATGAACTCTTCCTCTGCAGTATTTCTGCAAATTTGCCCAGTCTATATGAAAATTAAAGTCCCCCATGATTACTGTATTACCCTTGTTGCATGCATGCATCTCTAATTTCCTGATTTATACTCTGCCCGACACTACAACCACTGTTAGGGGGCCTATAGACTACTCCCACTAGTGTTTTCTGCCCCTTGTTGTTTCTTAGCTTCATCCAAACTGATTCTACATTTTGTTTTTCCGAGCCAAGATCTTTCTCTCTGCTGTCTTTATTCCTTCCTTTGTATCAGGGCCTCCCCTCCTCCTTTTCCATTCTGTCGGGGAACATAGGGTCTGATGAAAGGGAGGAACTGAAAGAAATCAGTATTTGTAGAGAAATGGTGTTAGGGAAATTGGTGGGATTGAAGGCCGATAAATCCCCAGGGCCTGATAATCTACATCCTAGGGTACTTAAGGAAGTGGCCCTAGAAATAGTAGATGCATTGCTGATCATCTTCCAACATTCGATGGAATCTGGAAAAATACCCATGGACTGGAGGGTAGCTAATGTTACCCCACTATTCAAAAAAGGTGGTAGAGAGAAAACGGGGAATTACAGACCGGTAAGCCTGACATCGGTAGTGGGGAAAATGCTAGAATCCATTATAAAAGATGTAATAGCAGAGCACTTGGAAAACAGTGACAGGATCGGACAAAGTCAACATGGATTTACAAAAGGTAAATCGTGCTTGACTAATCTACTGGAATTTTTTGAGGATGTAACTGGTAAAATAGATAAGGGAGAACCAGTGGATGTGGTGTATTTGGACTTTCAAAAGGCTTTCGATAAGGTCCCGCATAAGAGATTAGCATGTAAAGTTAAGGCACATGGGATTGGGGGCAAGGTATTGACTTGGATAGAGAACTGGTTGGCAGACAGAAAGCAAAGAGTTGGAATAAACGGGTCTTTTTCCGAGTGGCAGGCAGGGACTAGTGGGGTACCGTAGGGATCGGTCCTTGGACCCCAGCTATTCACAATATATATTAATGATCTAGACAAGGGAACTAGATGTAATATCTCCAAGTTTGCAGACGACACAAAGCTGGGTGAGCGTGTGTGCTGTGAGGAGGATGCTGAGAAACTCCAGGATGATTTGGACAGGTTGGGTGACTGGGCAGAAGCATGGCAGATGCAATATAACGTGGATAAATGTGAAGTTATCCACTTTGGTGTCAAAAACAGGAAGGCAGATTATTATCTGAATGGCAATAGATTGGGAGAAGGGGAAGTGCAATGAGACCTGGGTGTCCTTGTGCACCAGTCGCTGAAGGTAAGCATGCAGGTGCAGCAGGCGGTTAAGAAGGCAAATGGTCTGTTGGCCTTCGTAGCGAGAGGGTTTGAGTACAGGAACAAGGATGTCTTGCTGCAGTTGTACAGGGCCTTGGTGAGACCACATCTTGAGTATTGTGTGCAGTTTTGGTCGCCTTATCTGAGGAAGGAGGTTCTTGCCATGGAAGGAGTTCAGCGAAGATTCACCAGGCTGATACCTGGATGGCAGGAATGACGTATGAGGAGAGATTGGGTCGATTGGGCTTATACTCGCTGGAGTTTAGAAGAATGAGAGGGGATCTCATTGAAACTTATAAAATTCTGAAAGGACTGGACAGACTGGATGCAGGAAGGATGTTCCCGATGGCCAGGGAGTCCAGAACCAGGGGTCACAGAAATGAGGAGGAATTTCTTCACCCAGAGAGTGGTGAACCTGTGGAATTCTCTACCACAGAAGGCAGTAGAGGCCAATTCATTAAATATATTCAAGAAGGAGTTGGATATATTTCTTAAGGCTAAAGGGATCAAGGGATATGGGAGAAAGCAGGGACAGGGTTCTGAATTTGGATGATCAGCCATGATCGCATTGAATGGCGGAGCAGGCTAGAGGGGCCGAATGGTCTACTCCTGCTCCTATCTTCTATGTTTCTCTATGTTTCTATGCCTGTCTCTTCTAAAAGTCAAATATCCTGGAATATTTAGTTCCCAACCTTAGTTACTCTGCAACCATGTCTCTGTAATGGCTATTAAATCAAACCCATTTATTTCTATCTGCGCTATTAATTCATCTGTTTTGTTGCGAATGCTTCATGCATTCAGATATAATGGGCCAGAAATTCGGCTCTTAAGCTTCCCGCTGGTGCAAGGATCGCGCGCGTACTTACCTACCGCGCCTGCCATTGTGCTTCGGCCCCGCGTGGACTTCGGCTCCTGGGCCTCCTGCAGCTGCCGGCGCGCAGTGCTTGCGTATCCCAGGGGCGCAGTTAGTTCGAAGCATCCCCTGGGATCACGTGGGCCATGGAGAGCCAATCGGAGCAGGGAATCTCCATTCATAGATTTTGACAGGAAGACCTGTCAAATCTATGAATAGAGATCACCCCCCAAAACCTAACTAAAACTTCAATTAAATTTTTAAAAAAACACATTTTTAAAATAACTTTAAATTACATAAATTAACTACTTTAAACAAAAATTAAAATTTTTGAAAAAATTAATTATACTTTTTAACGGTGCTAAAAATAAACTTATCTGTCTTTAAAGTATGTAAAAAAGATAAACCTGTTGAAAAAATGTTTAAATTGTATTTAATTCACCACTTACCTTGTTAAACGCAGGCCTTGCGCCTCCTTTTTTCCTGCGCAGCTTCTCCATACTTACCCTCACGGAGATACCTGAAAAAAAAAACGAAGTTCGCTGCATGCGCGCTGCCTCTCCAGCGCACGTGGTTGATCCTCGAACCCCTTCTTTCACGAGACCGGAAGTTCCGGTTTCCCGTGCATGCGCGAAACCGGCACTTCCGGTGGCCCTACGGGTGAGTACACAGCGCGTACTCACCCGTGGAGACCCAAATTTCTGCCCCAATACCTTGAGCTTTAACTTTTTTCTACTTTTCCCTGATGTCACTTTAGTCACTTATGCCCCATTACCTTTATTAATCTTTCTGTCCCTTCCTGACCTACTCTGCTTATCTTTACCCAGATCACTACTCTGCTCTACAGCCTTGACATTACTCTTACTGCTTTTGAATTTACCCTTTCCTGAATCCTCCCCCGCCCCCCCTCATTAGTTTAAAGCCCTATCTACTGCCCTAGTTATTCGATTTGCCAGGACACTGGCCCCAGCCCGGTTTAAGTGGAGCCCGTCCCCACGGAACAGCTCCCTCTTTCCCCAGCACTGGTGCCAGGGCCCCATGAACTGAAACCCCTGCCTCCCACACCACTCTTTGAGCCACGCATTTAACCTTCTGATCTGTTTGTCCCTATGCCAATTTGCGTGTGGCTCAGGTAAAAATCCAGAGATTATTACCTGTGAGGTTCTGCGTTTTAATTTCGACCCTAGCTCCTCAAACTCGTCAACAGAACCTCATTCCAAGTTCTACCTATGTCGTTGGTTCCTACATGGACCATGACAACTGGATCCTCCCCCTTCCACTCCAAGTTCTTCTCCAGCCGTGAGAAGACATCCTTTACCCTGGCAGGCAGGAACTCCTGGTCGCGGCTGCAGAGAACAATATCTATTCCTGTGATCTGATGGTTTCTTCTGCCAGTCTACATTAAACCACTACCAGTTTGAAGATATAAATTTCTTTTTTCTCATACTGAAAAGTTTAATATTTTTTGATGGCCCTTGAGAAAGAAGTGCATGGTGCACTTAAGAAAAAGAAAAATCACTTTGAGAAAGAGGCCTCAAAATTGCTTGGTGATGCAATCCCAGCAGTTACGTTAGGATTGTGTATGCTGGTGCCCTGCAGTGCTGACCCTGCCAAAGTCTGCAGGTTCAGGTGAGAAACACCTAATTAGCAAGGGTCCATCAAAGCCCCACACAACTACAAGGTTAGTAATTAACCCTGTCTCATTGCACAATACTCGATCTAAAATAGCCTGTTCCCCAGTTGGTTCCTCAACATACTGATCTAGAAAACTATCTTGAATGTATTCCATGAACTCATCCTCCACACTATTACTGCAAATTTGGTTTGCCCAGTTTATGTGAAGATTAAAGTCCCCCATGATTACTGTATTACCCTTGTTACATGCATCTCTAATTTCTTGATTTATACTCTGCCCGGCACTACAACTGCTGTTAGGGGGTGCTGTAGTCAAGTCTAGAGGTAACAAAGGCATGGATGAGGGTTTTAGCAGCTGAGCTGAGCTGAGCTGAGGCAGGGTTGGAGACGGGCGATGCTACGGAGGTGGAAGTAGGCGGTCTTGGTGATGGAGCGGATCTGTGGTCAGAAGCTCATCTCGGAGTCAAACACAACACTAAGGTTGCGAATGGTCTGGCACAGCTTCAGACAGCTGGCAGGAATGGAAACGGTGGTCAGGGGACAGAATTTGTGGCGGGGACCAAAGACAATGCGGTGAATGTTAACATGGCTGAGCACATGGGTTTGGGTGCAGGTGGGGAGGTGAAATCCAGAAAAAATGAGAGCATGTCGGGAAGCTGGCTCCAAGCTGCCGACTTCCGCACTTCACTCCAGCGCGTTAGGCTGAGTGCGCACAACCCCCTCGGGAGAAGCGGGTTGTCAATTTCAACACGTTAATCGCTCAATTAGAGCGCTGTTTACGTGGGTTTTGCAGTTTATCTTTGGCTACATGGGTTTCCCGGGCTTCCTGGAAAACGCCAGTGAAAGCAAGGCGAGGAGGCAGCGGCCACTGAGGGGGTTGAAGCCATGACTGGGAAATATGCCAATAACTACTCAGTATTCACAGCAGCTTTCCTACCTGCTTGTCTGAAAGGGTTTGTTCACAGTACTTGTGCTGAGAGGTTACTTTACACACTTTGGAGGTGTCACCTACACTTTGGAGGTCTGATCTGCATTTAGAGTTCTGATCTATCAGAGCAGCATGGGTGCCACTTACGCTGCGTTACTGAAATGAGGACCAAGATGACCATAAGCAGCAGCAGGAGCATCAGGACCTCCACCAGCAAAAGCCTGCTGCTCAGAGACCTGCAGCTCCACAGGAGAGAGGGGATCAGCAGAAAAGGTGCAGCTCGCAGGAGACCATACCCGGCACACAGGGTGTACAGGCAGAGGATAAGCTTCCTCGACATGTCTGAACACCAGTGTCTGAGGAGGCTCAGGGTGTCGCGTCAGGTGGTGGCAGACATTTGCAGTCTGCTGGAACAAGACCAGCAGCCAACTTGACCTGGTGGTCACGCTTTACCAGTCGCTGTCAAAGTCACCACCACCCTCAACCTTTTTTTGCCTCTGGATCCCTCCAGGGCTCTGCCGGAAACATTTGCAGTCGGCGGCACACAAATGCATAAGACAGGTGACTGATGGCTTGTTTGCCAGGGCCTGCGATGACGCCAGTCAGACTGGATTTGCGGCTCTGGCTGGCTTCCCAAAGGTGCAGGGCATCATCAACTGCACACAAGTGGCAATTAAGGTCATCCAGCAGTGTTCGGCAACTGCAAGGGCTGACGATACAAAGTTAGGTGGGAAAGTAAGCTGTGAGGAGGATGCAAAGAGGCTGCTACTCTCAGTGCTTCTTCCAAGTGGTGTTCAACATGGAGGAGTACTGATTCATCAGCTGAGGGAGGGCGGTAAGTGGTAATCAGCAGGAGGTTTCCTTGCCCATGCTTGACCTGAAGCCATGAGACTTCATGGGGTCCGGAGTCAATGTTGAGGACACCCAGGGCCACTCCTTCCCGACTGTATACCACTGTTTCACCATCCCTGGGTATGTCCTGTCCCGCCGGTGGGACAGGACATACCCAGGGATGGTGATGGAGGAGTTTGGGACATTGGCTGAAAGGTATGATTCTGTGAGTATGACTATGTCAGGCTGTTGCTTGACTAGTCTGTGGGACAGCTCTCCCAATTTTGGCTTAATAATCCGGGAAAAAATTAATTGGCATTTGGAAAAGTATGGGCCAATAAAAGTCAGCACGGGTTTGCAAAAGGCAAATCATGTTGGACTAACTTAATTGAGTTCTTTGATGAAGTAAAGGAGAGAGTTGATAAGGGTAGTGCGGTTAATGTGTACATGGACTTTCAAAAGGCATTTGACAAAGTACCACATAATAGACTTGTTAGCAAAATTAAAGCCCATGGGATTAGAGGGACAATGGCAGCGTGGATACAACATTGGCTAAGGTATTGAAAGCAGAGAGTAGTGGTGAATGGTTGTTATTCAGACTGGAGGGAGGTATGCAGTCTTCCCCAGGGGCCGGTATTAGGACCACTGCTCTTTTTGATATATATTAATGACCTGGACTTGGGTCTACAGGGCACAATTTCGAAGTTTGTAGATGGTACGAAACTCTGAAATGCAGTAAACAATGAGGAGGAGAGTAACAGATTTCAGGAGGACATACACTGACTGGTGAAATGGGCAGACACATGGCAGATGAAATTTAACGCAGAGCTACATTTTGGTAGGCAGAATGAGGAGAGGCAATATGAACTAAATTGTAGGATTTTAAAGAGGGTACAGGAACAGAGAGACCTTGGGGTGTATGTATACAATTCTTTGAAGGTAGCAGGACAAGCTGAGAAGGCTGTTAAAAATGTATATGGGATCCTTGGCTTTCTTACTAGAGGAATAGAGTACAAAAGCAAGGAAGTTATGCAAAGCCTTTATTAAATACTGGTTAGGCCTCAGCTGGAGTATTATAAAGCAATATAGACTTAATGGCACAGTTCTAAAGAGTGTGCAGGGACAGAGGGACCTGGGGGTTCATGTGCATAAATCTTTGAAGGTGGCAAGACATATTGAGAGAGTAGTTAGCAAAGCATATAGGATCTTGGGCTTCATAAATAGAAATGAGAAGTCGCACAACACCAGGTTATAGTCCAACAGATTTATTTAAAATTACAAGCTTTCGGAGCTATCGCCCCTTCCTCAGGTAAAGTTACAATGAGTGAATCTACAAAAGTTCACAGAATATAAACACAGAAACTGCAGAGATACAATCTTTCAGGGATCATCAAAGACACACCAAGAGCACAGCCAAGACAATGAGATGTGTCCCAGGGGGTCCAACGTGTCAAATCCTGCTGTCTGCAGTGTTTTTTTGGGGGGTTTGTTTTTTAGCTTTTTTTTTGTGTTTGTCTTTTAAAAACTGGAAAGACAGACAACGATGTCAAGTCACGTTCTATAGCATGACATGAACCCGATATCCCTATTGAGGCCGTCCTCATGAGTGCGGAACTTGGCTATCAGTTTCTGCTCGATGATAAATAGAGGTATTGAGTACAAAAGCAGGGAAGTTATGCTGAACCTTTATAAAACTCTGGTTAGGCCACAACTAGAGTATTGCATCCAGTTCTGGTCACCACACTTTAGGAAAGATGTGAACCTCCTTGAGAGGGTGCAGAGGAGATTTACCAGAATGGTTCCAGGGATGAGGGATTTTAGCTACAAGGTTAGGTTGGAGAAGCTGGGGTTGTTCTCCTTGGAGCAAAGGAGGTTGAGGGGTGATTTGATAGGGGTGTAGAAGATTATGACGGGTTTGGATAAGGTAGACAGAGAGAGGCTGTTCCCACTAGTTGATGGTACAAGGACCAGGGGACAGAGATTTAAGGTTTTGGGCAAGAGATACAGGGGGGATGTGAGGAAGAACTTTTTTACGCAGCGAGTGTTGAGGACCTGGAACTCGCTGCTGACGAGGGTGGTGGAAGCAGAGACGATCAATGATTTCAAAAGGAAATTGGATAGGCACTTGAGGGAAATAGACTTGCAGGGCTACGGGGATAGAGCAGGGGAATGGGACTGACTGAATTGCTCTACAGAAAGCCGGCACAGACTCAATGGGCCGAATGACTCTAACGTAGGATTGTTCTCCTTACAGCAGAGAAAATTAAGAGGAGATTTGATAGAGATGTTCAAAATCATGAATGATTTCGAACGAGTAAATAAGGAGGAACTGTTTCCAGTGGCAGGAGGGTCAGTAACCAGAAGACACAGATTGAAGGTAATTGGTAAAAGAATCAGAGGTGACATAAGGAAACATTTTTTTACACAGCGAGTTGTTGTGATCTGGAGTGTACTGCCTGAAAGGGCGGTGGAAGCACACTCAGTAGTAACTTTCAAAAGAGAATTGGATAAATAATTGAAGTGAAAAAATTTACAGGGCTATGGGGAAAGAGCCGGGGAGTGGGATTAATTGGATCGCTCTACCAAAGAGCCGGCACAGGCACGATGGCCCGAATGGCCTCCTTCTGTGCTGTACGATTCTATGATTCTGTGAATTATGTGATTCATGTCAAAAGAAATATCACCAAATCATATTCACTCTTCCTTTTTCTTTTAACTCAGTTATGTCAATTCAGGTTTATTTACATTTTACTCTGATCATTTCTTGTTTAAAGAAGAACACTGCCATATTTAAGAAATTATACATTTCAATTATTTACTAACAAACACAACCTTCTGGCAAGTATTCTATATCACGCACCACTGGGTTTTTGAGAGATTAGGCTGTGACTGGTGTTTCCTCTCAGCATGGGTGACAACATTCTCTACGTCCAACTGTGTCTGTAGGGTAAATTGGATTTAATAGTAGGCAGGTTTTCAAACTGTCCTCAGGTGGGATACATTATTCAGAGTACTTTGCTACTGATCCAATCATAGGTCAGTATTTTGCAGATACAATTTACTTAAAAAGCATGAAGGTCTTTTCTAATGGGAAATTGGATCTCTGCAGAGTACTGAATTTCTCAACAGCATAATAACATGAGGTTCTGAATATTTCCGGAGAAATGTGTGTATGAATAAGTAATTGAAATATATCAGTTTTAAAATAAGGAAGTAAATGTTCCCATTATTATATAGTATTAATTAATAAATCTGAGTTCATTTCACCTGAGGCAAGGGTGAGTAGAAAGTTTGAGAGCCAAAGGCCTGGTGTTTTCTGACAGTGCAGCGCTGGGGCATCAAGAGGCTTCCACTCTTGGAGTGTACAAGCCCATTTACGCTTCAACAAACAGTAGGGCAATTCCTGCTGGTTTGCTTCACCAGCGCGATATAATTGCTGTCTGTCTACACAAAACAGGTGCACGTGGGAATGGACTGCAGCGCAAAAGTTATTAAAAGCGGTAATATATCTTGCTATTGCAAGGTACAGGGAAACACCATTTTTTAAAGAATAGGGTTAGTTATTGCTATGGGTCCATGCCTTTTATTGGTTTTAAGTCAGTTCTCAGTTTACTGCTGATTTTTGCTATTCTTTTTCATATGTGCACCTACTGTCTGGGGAGATGTCTAGAACCAGCTTTGAAACATAGAACGGAGATTCATTTTGGAATTTCTTGTGCCTCAGAGAGCTAGAGGATGAGAAGGAGTTCGAAGAGGTGTGAGGAGAGGTGGGTGTGCCTGCATCAGAAGAGAGTTCAGCAGATCAGGTTTTCCCAACGAGATGGGTGTACAGGCACTGCCACAGTTACTTGGACATGTCTAAGGACCTGTGACTTTGCTGCTTTCATGTCACCAGGGAGGTAGTTTTATAACTGTACCATCCCCTGCAGTCAGACTTTCAAGTCACGTACTTGACTGGGGTCATCCTTGCAGTGCCAGTGAAAGCCTCTACTGCCTCTATGCCATGGCTCCTTTCAAGCTATCTCAAATGACCTCTGTCAGATCATCCAGGCTGCAGCGCACTACTGCATACCTCAGGTCTGAGAGACAGCGCCCTCATCCATGCCTATTCTTGCAATCCCCCTGTTTCTGGGCCCTTGCTCAGCAGGTCCTGCTATCTGCTTTAGGGCAGAGCAAAGGGCTGCAATGATGTCATTGAAGCTCAACAACAGGTTGCTGTCTAAGCGATTCTGCAGCATGGTAGATCCAGACAGAACTGACTCACAGACATTGGTCTCCACACCATATCAAGACATTCCCAAGAGAGTTCTAAACTGTGCTTGGTACCTCTGTTAACTGGGGGGATGGGCTTTGTTACAGATGCCCCTGGAGGTTACATGTGTTCGAAAGTTCTGTGAAGCAGCAATGCACAGATATGAGCAATGGACTCCCCCATATCAGCTGCCATACCTTGAATGGTTTCTTGCACACTCTTAAATGACTTAATGAATTAATAGGCGCATAAAACATCATTTTGTACGGAGGTCCTGAATTGCACCAGTCCTGGGTTTGTCAGCAGAGGGTGGCATCAAGCCAACTCCTTTCTGCTCTTCTGCCACCTTCACTTTGTCCTTCTCTTTCTTGCTGTGTGTTGCATCCAGTGGATCTAACTAATGCTAAATCTGATTCCCTGAAGTGGATATTCCTGGGCTGATGCTTGCTGCAGGTGCACTGGGCTAGATTTTCCTCCATTAAGATATCCATTTTTTGGCGTACCTGTTGAGCCAACGAAGGCACTATTTATTTTTCTATTGAATTTTTATATATGGATACTAGTGCCTCCGCTATCTCCTCCCTAGTTTCTTTGAATATCCAAGGGCACAAACGATTTGGGGCTTTGTCCTCCTTAATTTTGGCTAGTTTACCTAGTATCTCCTTTCTTTCTACCTTAACCGTACTATATTCCCTACTATTATTTCCGCCTGAACTCTACCCACCTTTACTAAGTCCTATGTATCCTTTTCACTAGGACCTTGGTCCCAGCCCAGTTCAGTTGCAGCCCATCCCAGTGGTACAGCTCTTTCCTGTCCCAGTACTGGTATCAGTGTCCCATGAACTAGAATCACTCCTTCCTACACCACTCTTTCAGCCACACATTCATTTCCCTGATCTGTTTATCTCTATGCCAATTAGCACATGGCTCAGGTAGTAATCTGGAGATTACCACCTTGAGGTCCTGCTTTTGAATTTATCTCCCAGCTCCTGATACCATTTGTTGGCTGCAAGTCTGCATGTAAGAGATGACACAGGTTGGTCACAGCCTCCCTACTAAACTATAGACTCCTAAGACGTTGCTCTTCAGTTAAACTCAGATAGCAGTGCTTCAGAGAGTACACTGGACAAGTAGCGTAGTAACTGGTCCAGACATCAAAACCTAGTGCCACCTTACATCTCCACCTGCCCATTCCTGCTCCTGGTGATCTTTCTCAGCCAAGCTAAGTGAGAGAGAAGCATTGAATATAATTTCTACTGTGTTGTGTCTGTAAACTAAGAAAGTTTCCTTATGAATCGCCACCACAGAAATGTTGGCTCAGCGCCAACATCTGGGATGTATAAGTGGCAGAAAACACTGCATATGTGATACAAAAGCTTAGGCTTGTTAACTGCCAGTTATGTTGGCATTAACTACTTCAGTACAAAGCATCCTCCTCACACGGACTGCAATTGGAACGATGTGTAGACCAATCAGGAAATGTGTGCTATGCTGCACACCCCATTATACTTCTGTATCTCAATGAATTATCGTTGGTGTAAGCCTTGAATTCTAGGCTAGTACCATCACTAAAAATGGAAAAGTATAATAATTACTTTTATGTTTGGTGTGGTATTTTCAATGGAAGGTTTTTTAAGTTCCCTGTGTGTCCGACATGCATGGAAAGGCATCACCATGTTTTTAAGAGACTCCAACTCAACATACTGAGAGAGCTACATCCAACTGTAGGGTTTCTGTTTCCCCAATATGGAGTGTAAACTCAACCCAAAGGGACACATCCCACGTACCCGACCAGAGAGCTTAGATGCAAGTTGGCAGAGCCAAGCTTAAGAGTGTACGCTGGAGTTCAACCAGTTAAAACTGCACTGGTTACTAGTGCAGAGTGCTGTCAGCTTTCCACTGCTTGCCCAGTTTGGACCATCTTACCCATTGGAGCATTGGCTTACAGGCATATATGAAGCCAAGTGGGAAGAATCCTAGCCCCACTGATGGATTTACTTCTCCAGGTTCCACCTATGAGTCAAAATAGCTGGTCAATCCTTAATTTATATTGCAGTACTGCAGGCTTGCTTGGGTCAAGTATCAGATTACTGAGTTAACCGTGGAGGGTTGAGATGGTTCCAAGCTTCCCTTGTTAGGTGTGTCATCTCGAAGCCACTTTGACTCCAAATAGACCCTGCTTACCTTCCCCGCAGAGAGATGATCACTAGTTAGTTGACAAGCAAGTGATAAGTGTGAGTTTGAGTTCTCACTTGGTGGACAGCAGGTACCAGAAGCACTTTAGGAGCGGCATGGGTAACATCACAACTCACGATCAGATGTGTGAGTGCATTGGCACCATCTTCCTGACAGAATCATGGGCACACACCATATTCTATTGAATGATGCTTCCACCAGTTGGAGGAATGGAGCTTCAGCAGCAGCAGGTTGCATCAGTATCAAACAATGAAGTTCTCATCGAGGTCCTGATAAGGGTGTGTTTCGAGGGTATCTACAATATGGTCCCTCACTTTGACCCACTTGTAGCGTAGCCATGTACCCACTCTAGAGAACGCTAACACCACTATCCACACCAGCCTTCCACAGCCAGGTCACTCCATCTGGAAAAATGTTTGAAATGAAACTCAGCTATTCTGCAGGAACAGGGGTCCAGGACCACGCTATTCGGAAATGTTTCTGTTGCTTGCGAGCAGATGCTTTCACTGAAACGCTGGCTCTATCCTTTTCGGTTATCCCTTATTTCCTCAGGACTTTGTAATGAGGGGCTGCATCCAACTAGCATGATTCCAAAGGAGGGCTGGTCACTGGGGACTATCCAATGATTTTGGAAGTAATATTCGGCTGGTTTGATATCAAGGTTAACATTCCCAAAATGGTTTAATAATAATGGCAAAAGACACCTGTGACCTCAAAACATTTCAGGATGAATGGATGGCCTACGTCATCACCCATGAATGGTACCTGCAGAATTATCCCCTTCCCCAGCCTACACCATGGAATGCAGTTGGCCACCCTCAACAACAATAGCAACTTGCATTTATATAGTGCCTTTAACGTAGTAAAACGTCCCAAGGCACTTCACAGCAGCGTTATCAAACAAAATTTGACACTGAGACACATAAGGAGATATTAGAGCTGATGAAGAGGTAGGTTTTAAGGAGTGGCTTAAAGGAGGAAAGAGAGTTAGAGAGGTGGAGAGGTTTAGGGAGGGAATTCCAGAGCTTAGGCCTTGGCAGCTGAAGGCACAGCCACCAATCCCAACCCATCTTTACGTACCAGTCAGATGCCCAGGCGGTTGTGTGTGATCTCCCTGCCCAATACGGAGAGGACTTTTTCCAGTTGTTCCACTCCCTCCCTGCTGGAGGCCATACCTCAGCTGAATCCGTCCTGCATGGTGGCCCTCAATTAAACAGGACCTCGCCCAACGTGTTGTAAGATATCTCGTGTGCTTGCAGCATAACTCTGGTGCTGGGGAGAATCGCGCCCTGCTAAAATCCGCCCCGTTTCCCGAGAGTCTGTGGACGCATATCCAGATTAATTTTATTGGCCCCCTGCCCCAAACACAGACAGTGCGTCGTGATTATAGATAAGTTTACGAAATGAGTAGAGGCTTTCCCAACGTGCACTGATACTGCTCTGACCACGGCTCGGATTCTATTGTACGAGGTGATCTGAAGGTGGAGAGTGATCAAGGTCACATTTTACTGGAAACATTTATGTTAAGTTATAGAAAATGATGGGGATAACCCAGAAATTGCACGTATTCCACCCCCCACAATCATCGGGAGTGGTGGAAAGGGGTAACCAAACACTGAGAGCAACGTTAAAGAAATTTTGTGCAGATCACCCCGTCCAATGGTTTAGTATGTTACCGATATGTTTAATGGCCATCAGGTCTACCCCGCACTCTACCACGGGACTTTTACCATATCAGGCAATGGCGAGAAGGTTGATGCAAAGACCCAGGCATTTGCTAACCCCAACTCTAACCCCATTGTTACAGGGGACAGTAGGAGAAACCTGTGTCAGAAAATGGACCAAACAATAGGGATTACGAATATGTTCTTAGCACAACAATCAGGAAAATCTAAAAAGCAGATGAAAAAATGTTTTGACAAAAAGGTTCAGCTATTCGAATACCAAATTGGTGACACTGTAATGATACTCAACTACGGGCAAAAGGAGCATCCATGCCAAAGTGGAAGGGACGTGTTCCCATTTTCGACAAAGCAAGCCCCTCTGTCTACCTGATACAGTACCCAGATAAGAAAAACGTTAAAATGACTAGATGGCATCATATTAATCAGTTAAAAATGGCAAATGGCATATATAGGCCATGGGAATAAACAGCAAAATAGTATACATAATTGATGAGTAATTAGATACTGTGCTTGATTTGCAGGGAAAAGTGAGCGCTGTGTGTCTGCAAGGACCACCTTGGGAAAGTGGCACAGGATATCGAGGGCAATATGGCGGCTCCTGCTTGTGGGACTTTTGGGCCTCCTGTGTAAAGGGACAAGTGTGATCACTCAGGACACTGACAGCAGGAGCAGTAATTGGAACAGCGCTTCATTTAGCAGCTACAAAACTCGGGCCCACGAACTGAGAAACTATCAATAGAAGTTTTTACCCTGAATGGCGTCCTGCTCAGCAACAACAACATTGACCATTATGTTATAGAGACTATCAGTGGCGATGAGTTAACTGTGGTATGTGCTATCTATCGTCAAAATGGTAGAAATTCTTGGAACACTTATGTTTGGCCTGAGGGGACCTTTCCAGGTACAACCGAGGGGAGGTACATTGACCCACGATTCACTAGGAAAGGTCAGAGAATAGTGACAAATGGTATACTCTTTGTTGGGAACATTGCGGTCCCGGATCCATCCGCATACAGTGCGACCCACCTGAAGTTGCATTTTTCATATACTTACCTCAAATTGGCCGGGAACTATGACAGATTCAGATTCCTGAAATAAAATCTCTGCAACCATTAAAATAATAGGGAAAGCAACACAAATAGACGAGTGTAACGCTCCATGTCCTGAGGTAAGGGAAGGCCCCTCCAATGGACTAGGTGGCACAACCCACGCCTGAGATTTTGTACTCAGGTGTGACCTGGGCCGTGGTACCCGTGGTGTTGGAAGTGTCATATATACTCATGCCCAATGTGTATCACCAAGTTTATCAAAATTGGATGCAAATAATCTTGACCCACAAGATACAGCAGTTTAAAACGAAAGTAGCAGGAGGACTGAGTACAAAGACCCATGGGATTAGGATAATATTACCACCCCACTCAAAATACAGGTTAATTCAAGCCACACAAGGAGAAAACTGGTCACTTTGGTATTGGGTAGCAGGGGGAGCTGCAGTAGGGGCTGGGATGAACCGGATAGACATAGAAAATCAATATTACCGGCAATCGACATTAGAAGGACAGATGAAAAAGATTCTGGGCAAACAAATTGGACTAAATGCACAAGGAATAACTGCAGTCTGACCTCTCATTTATTGAGGTGACCAATAGTGATGAGGAATTGGTAAAGAAATTTAATGATGTAATACATAATAAAAACAAGATAGATAGGAATATTACTAATGCCATGGCATGTGCTCTGTCCGTGGCTTATTGGGGAGACATGGTCAGTGCTAGTCTGAAAGACCTTGGGGAACGTCGCATCCCAGAATCAAGAATGGTCACTTTGTTCAGTCTAGGGATCCACCCCACTATTTGGTGAAAGGAGAAAGGAAATGGGGAACACGTCCCTTCCAGTGCAAGAAAGATGGAAATACTTGGTTGTGCGGATATGACGTCACCAAGGACCATGCGTGTGGATACACCTTGTCTCCAAATCTCCCATCTGTGAGATGACATTAATTTCAAAGTGGGAAGGAACGAATATAGGCGACCAAGGGGAGGGGGTATATTGTTTCACCACCTCGACAACCAGCTGTGTACATGGTAACCTTTCATGTCCGCTATCCTCATCCAGTGGATGCATTAAGCCCTGCTGTAGAGGAACCATGGGGAATAAAGTGATGGTACGCTAAAGGTAGCCGAATACTACTCGAAAAGATGTAACAGCCCCTCTGGTGGAAGAAATTCATCAAGCTATTACGGCCTTTGGTCATCCTATACCTCCACTTTTCTTCAATCTGAAATCCGTCCTCAACCGTAGTGCAACCTCTCAGAAGCATCTTGTTCAGATGCAGCAGGAGAATACTAAACAGAGCCGTGACATCCAACAAGTAGGAAAACACTCATGGTGGGAGACAGTGTATAATGCAGGGGAGCATCCGTGGTACCGCTTGTTATCCGAATCTTTAATTGTCGCTCAGATTGTGGTACTGGGGTTTTTGCTTATTTTAGTCTGTTGGCTTAGTGGTGTTATAAAATTTAAATAAGGAAATAGATAGATATGAAATGGCAGCTTTATTAAGGGAACGATAATAGTGAGGGATCAAAAGAAGTTCTTCTCCCTCAAGTTGGGGACTGTTGAAATACGATGAAGTAACCATTTTTATACTATTGAAATATAGTAACTTAACTAAGTTAAATGCTCCTCTAAATACTTCAACCTCTGAATTGTGGAACTATCCCTGTGTGCACAACAACAGCATTGTGTTTAAAAGATAAGTCCTGCTCGAGGTGAAACCACCTAAAGTAAACTATCAGCATTAAGAATCTGCAGAATAGTTAAAGATAGGCGCAGATGTAATCAAAGGCCCGCTGATTGTATTATAACAGCTGGGGGAAACAACTCCGTATCAGGCTTATCTAACTTACACAAGCAGCTCGGCCCAGCTCATCCTGCAACAGGGGTTAAAGGGCTCAATAACCCAAAAGATATATAAAGAAGTCCAGAAGACCTGACCAGCACAGCAGAAACCAACACAGCAGAAGAACTGAAGAGAAGAACGGAAGATTGGATCGGGAACAAACTGTGCTGCTGTCCAAAGCACCAGGTGGGTGATATTGTTTTGACTCTGTAAATTACCACCTATGTAATGAATGTACTGAGGTTTCTCATTTTGTCTCAACAAACCTCTCTGCACCCACATTGGGATTGTTGAGCCAAATCATTGAGGATAAACCAGGATAACCTGGGAATCCAACAAACTGCAGCCACGTTACACCGATGGTGGAGGGAGTGGATGTGTAAACCAGTGGATGGGGTGCTGATCAAGTGGGCTGCTTTGTCCTGGACGGTGTCGAGCTTATTGAGTGTTGTTGGAGCTGTACCCATCCAGGCAAGTGGAGAGCATTTCATCACACTCCTGACTTGTGCCTTGTAATTGGTAAAGAGGCTTTGGGGAGTCAGGAGGTGAGCCACTCGCCATAGAATACCCAGCCTCCGACCTGCTCTAGTAGCCACAGTATTTATGTGGCTGGTCCAGTTCAGTTTCTGGTCAATGTTGACCCCAGGATGTTGATGGTGGGGGACCAAGCAATGGTACTGCCATTGAATGACAAGGGAAGGTGGTTATGCTATTTCTTATTAGAGATGGTCATTGCCTAACTTCTATGGTGTGAATGTTACTTGCCATTTATCAGCCCAAGCTTGGATGTTTTCCAGGTCTTGCTGCATGTGGGAACATAGGAACAGGAGTAGGCCATTGAGCCCCTCGAGCCTGTTCTGCCATTCAATGACATCATGGCTGATCTGTGACCTAACTCCATATACCCGTCTTTGCACCATATCCCTTAATACCTTTGGTTAACAAAAATCTATCAATCTCAGATTTAAAATTAATAATTGAATTGCCATTTGAGGAAGAGAGTTCCAAACTTCTACCACCTTTTGTGTGTAGAAGTGTTTCCTAACTTCACTCCTAAAAGACCTGGCTCTAATTTTTAGGAATGTCCCCTAGTCCTAGACTCCCCAACCAGCAGAAATAATTTCTCTCTACCCTATCAATTCCCCTTAATATCTTGTAAACTTTGATCAAATCACCCCTTAACCTTCTAAATTCCAGGGAATACAACCCTAGTTTGTGTAATCTCTTCTTGTAATTTAACCCTTGGAGTCCGGTATCATTCTGGTAAACCTACGCTGCGCTCCCTCCAAGGCCAATATATCTATCCTAAGGTGTGGTGCCCAGGACTTAACACAGTACTCCAGGTGTGGTCTAACCAGGGTTTTGTATAGCGGTAGCATAACTTCAACCCCCTTGTATTCTAATCCTCTAGATATAAAAACCAACATTCCATTAGCCTTTTTGATTATTTTCTGTACCAGCCCATGACATTTTAATGATCTATGTACATGGACCCCTAAGTCTCTTTGGACCTCCACTGCTTCTAGCTTTTCACCATTTAGAAAGTACTCTGATCCATCCTTTTTAGGTCCAAAGTGGATGACCTCACACTTGCCTACATTGAAATCCATTTGCCACAGTTTTACCCATTTGCTTAATCTATTAATATCTCTTTGTAATTTTATGCTTCCATCTACACTGCTTACAATGCCGCCTATCTTTGTGTCATCAGCAAACTTGGATGTCTGGCTCTCTATAACGTCATCTAAGTCGTTAAGAAATACAGTGAATAGTTGAGTCCCCAACACAGATCCCTGTGGGACACCACTAGTCACATCCTGCCAATTTGAGTACCTACCCATTATCCCTACTCTCTGTCTCCTGCCGCTCTGCCAATCTCCTAACCAGGTCAATAATTTGCCCTCAATTCCATGAGCTTCAACTTTAGCCAACAGTCTCTTATGAAGGACTTTATCGAATGCCACCTGGAAGTCCATATAAATAAGATAAATAATATTCCTCTGTCCACTACTTTAGTCACCTCTTCAAAAAAATTCAATCAGGTTCATCAGGCATGACCTACCCTTTACAAATCTATGTTGGCTCTCTCTGATCAACTGAAAATTTTCACGGTATTCAGTCACCCCATCCTTAATTATAGACTCTAGTAATTACCTGACAACAGATGTTAGGCTAACTGGTCTATAATTCCCTGGTTTCCCTCTCTCACGTTTCTTAAATAGCGGAGTGATATGTGCAATTTTCCAACCTGAAAAAAAACGGTTCCTGAATCAAGAAAACTTTGGAAGATTATAATTAGGGCATCTGAAATGTTCTCACCTATTTCCTTTAAATCCCTGAGATTGAAACCATCTGGTCCTGGGGATTTGTCACTCTTTAGTGTCATTATTTTCTTTACTACTGTTAATTTGCTTACGTTAATGGGCATGGACTATTTCATTATCTGAAGAATTGTGAATTGAGCTGAACACTGTGCAATCATCAGTGAACAGCCCCACTTCTGAACTTATAATGGAGGGAATGTCATTGATGAAGCAGCTGAAGCTAGTTGGGCCTAGGATATTGCCCTAAGGAACTCTTGCAGCGATGCCCTATCTATTTCCCCAAGATGAAAGTATCTGAACTGTACATGTAGTGAGAAAGCAAGTGACACAGGGGCTGACATCAACAGGAACCATGGGGCTGTGTGTTGCTCCAGAAACTCTTGTGTTGCCTGGTCCTCATCATCCTCCTCCTTTTCATTAACATTCTCATAGTCATTATCATTGTTCTTTCACCAGAAATAATTTTCTTCTCTGCTGCTTATCCTTCTCATCATCATCATCGTCTGCCCTCCATTACTCTGATGGATCTGCAGGAAAGATGCCTCCCCACCAGCTCTTCAGTCTGCTCTCGGTAGGGGGTTATCTCTCTAATGTCTGGGAAGCCCAGGCTAGCCCTGTGCTTTTCATGGCCATTGAATGCAAATTTCTCCAGAACCAAGCCTATCACTTCTATTTCCCTTTTTTCTTGTTTTCTCTTTACCCTTCCTAGGCCTCTCCCTCCTGTCATCATGCCTCCTTTAATTTCTCCCCTCTCGGGTACACTGCCCTCCCAAATCCCTACCCCAACCCTTCAGCACTCCTCGACCTTCCTACTCTCCTGCCACCATCCCAGGCTTGACTCCCTTTTGGATAAGCCGAGAGCTTCCCTCTGTGCCTCACTTGTCATCCTCCTAAGGGCCCATCAAAGCACTCGTCAGTGCCTCCTTACGAGCAGCAACCCTAACAGTCCCATCCTACTCGCTCACCAACCTTCCCGCATAGTGCTCACTGGGGGCTAATCTTTCCTACTCCTTCCCGTCCCATTCACCCCTCCCAATGCTGACCCTGTGGACTCTGCCAGCGGATCAGCTATCACCGCCCCTCTCCACTTCCCCCTCCAGAATGTCTGTTCACTTGTGAACAGGGCCCTTGCCATCCATAAGTTTATTGTGGATGATTGCATCGACATCATGGCCTTGAGGGAAACTTGGTTCACAGGCGATGCCACCTTCCCCGTTAATGAAGCCTCCCCGCTTGGCCAGACCTTCCACCACCTGCCCCACACAAACTGCTGTCTTGGATGTGTTGTTGCCTCCTAAATCCGTGCCCATCTTTCTCGCAACTCAGCCACAGCACTGAAACAGCTCTTATCAAAGTCATAAATGACATCCAATGTGACTGTGACCGTGGTGAACAATCCCTCCTCATCCTTCTCGACCTGTCTGCAGCCTTTGACATGGTTGACCACACCATCCTCCTCCAACGGCTCTACTCCATTGTCTAGAAAGATAGGACTGCCCTTGCCTGCTTCCATTCCTATCTATCCAGTCATAGCCAGAGAATCTCCAACAATTGCTTCTCTTCCTGCTCCCGCACCATTACCTTTGGAGTCCCCCAGGATCTATCCTTGGCCTCCTCCTAGTTCTCATCTACATGCTGCCAATAGGGTCAACAGCAGGGATGCTGTTAGGAGGACCTAGGTGCAGTGCCGCAAATGTTTCAATGATCTCATTAGATCAGGAAATGTGAGTGCAAAGCCACACTCAACTTCAACCTGCTGTGCCTCTCATCACATCCCCATCACTCTGCCTTCCCAAGCCTACTCCTGCACATCCTTACTCACACCAACATACCTTGCACGTCCACCCATCCCTCTCTCTCTCTATCTACATTATCACAGCCCCATCTGACTAACCACCCTCACACTCACCCTCATCCTAATGCAATCATACCAACTAACAACACACAAGGAGGCCACATGGCATTGTCACCCCACTCCATCATAGTCACCCTCTAAAGATGTAACCCATCCATTCCTTACACTCATTCTATCACTCTCACTCAAACTTCTCTTCTTTCCCTCCTTGCAGGAAAAGAGAGCCCACAATAAGAGGGAGAGGGAGAGAACCAGAGGTGGCCCTTCATCATTGGCCACCTTAACAACAGCAGAGGAGGTTTTCTTTGAAGTGTCTGGAGTCACCGAGCAGCTGGAGGTGGGAGACGAAGAGAGGGACACATCTCAGAAACCTGGTGACAGAATTACATCTCACAAAGCCACATGGCATACAGCTGTCACTCATATGGGGACTGATGTCAGCAGCCAGTAAATGGTCATCATGTGCATAATGGTATCATTACCCATTCTTAATATAATATTTCTAAATCATCTCTTTACTCTCCCACAGGTCCATCAAGAGCCTCCCCTCCCCCCACTGTCCAGGAGGAAGAGGAAGACGACTCCTCAGAGGAGCCTCCAGCCTCTGAGGGTGCACCGTCACCAGACATAAGCGCACCCAGCACCAGCGCAGATACGCACACCTTGGTGGGTCCCACGCGAGATAGAGTAGTGTTGCCACCTGGGGTCTCACAACTCACAAGTGAGCAAAAGCAGATGGTGGAGACAGGGACAGCAGTGGAGACTCCTCGCCAGAGGGCGCAGGACGCTCCCAGTTCTACTCAGCTGCATGCAGACGCTGAGCCACGGGGGCCATCCAGAAAGAGGGTGATCCTGGAGGTGCAGCAAGAAGTGCAGGAGGCTTTGACAGGTTTTGCGATTACGATGCCTGCAAATGTGCAGAGAATGGAGGAGTTCATCTCCAACATGAGCACCACCATGTCGCAGGCGATGGCGACTGTAAGCTCTTCCATGGATAGGATGGCCACCTGCATGGAGCAGCTAATGCGCCACTCACAGGAGCACATGGTCTCTATGGAGAATAGATGGCTATCTATGGAGGATAGATGGCAGAGGCTCATAGACCCCCTCTCTAGGAGGAATGTCAATGTAGACGTGGGTCCTCATGGCCCCACTGTTGTGCAGCAAGGTGCTCTCCAGCTCCTTGCTAGCAGGGACGTGCGGGTGGCCCATGAGAGGGATGATGGTGAGAGGGGACATGGAAGTGGGGGCTCCTCTCAAAGTGCTCACACTTCTCCCCCGTTAACCCCCCCCCACCCCCCAGTCAGAACCCCAGATGGCTCTTTTCAGAAAGTAAACTAATGTCTCATTTCCCCACTCAGTTGGATGTAAAAGGTCCACATCACTATTTGAAGAATTGCAAGGGAGTTCTCCTAGTGTACTGCAGCAGACATTTGCGGCATCTTGCAATCGGCCGCCCACAGATGGATCACACAGGTCACCGATGCCCTCTTTGACAAGCCAGTCAATTATATCAACTTTGCCACTGATGAAGCCAGTGTTACTGATCAGGTGCTGGCCTTTGCCACTCTGGCTGGCTTCCCACGGGTGCAGGGTGTCATTGACTGCCCACATGTGGCCATCAGGGCACTCCATCATCACCCAGGAGTCTTTATCAACCGCAAGGGCTTCCACCCCCTCAATGTGAAGATCAGCACGCATGTGTGTGCCAAATTCCCTGGCAGTTGCCATGACTCTTTCGTCCTTCGCCAGTCCACCCTCCCTCAGCTCTTCGCTCCTCCAAACAGAATTTCCGGCTGGCTGCTTGGAGACAAGGGCTATCCACTAAAAATGTGGCTCATGACACCCTTGAGGAGGCCAAGTACTGAGGCCAGGGAGAGATATAATGAAAGCCACATTTCCACCAGATGAGTCATAGAGCAGACAATAGGCATGCTGAAAATGCGCTTCAGATGCCGTGACAGATCTGGAGGAGCCCTTCAGTACGCACCAGCCAGGGTCTCCAGAATCGTCATGCTCTGCTGTTTATACTGTCTCACCTTGGTCCTCAGAAGCAGACCGTGATGAGCCCCAACACCAGCAACACCAGGCACACCAGCAGCACCAACAACAACAACACCACCAACCTTCTCCTCAACCACCTGATGCTGTACAGGACAGAGGACATCAGCACAGGTCTGCACCGCGTCGGAGGCGATACCCGCAACACAGGGGATACAGGCAGAGGATGAGCTTCCTCAACATGAAAGACCAGCAGTGCCAAAGGAGGCTCAGGCTATCGTGCCAGGTCGTCGCAGACATTTGCAGATTGTTGGAGCAAGACCTGCAGCCCAGAGGAGTGGGTGGACACGCCTTACCAGTGGCTGTCAAAGTCTCCAGCGCCCTCAAATTCTTCGCCTCAGGCTCCTTCCAGGTACCTCCAATAATGCAGCACTCCCTCAGTACTGCAATGAAGTGTCATCCTGGACTATATGTTCAAGTCTTGTAGTGGGGCTCAAACCCACATTATTCTAATTCAGAGGCAAGAATGCTACCACTGATTTAAGCTTACAATTAAAAAGAAAAGGTTAATTCTGAGCATTATTTCCACTTAAATTGAAAAGAAATATATGTACCTGTACATACAAGTTCAGGACTGTCAAGAAGAACTTCTTCACACAATGTATTATTAATACCTAGAATAATCTTTTGCATAGGGTAGTGGAGGCAACCACTTTGAAGTCATTAAAGAGGCAGTTGGATGCTGTGATGGGGGGAGGGAATGTAGCATTCTATGAAGGGTTGGGCTAGACGGGCCAAATAGTCTTCATCATCTGTATGATCTTTGTGATCACTTGCTGAAGAATGGTGTCCACGAACATCAATTAGCAGGCAAGGGTGACACTATTTTTCGCACATGTAATAACTCTCAGCCAGTCACACGTAGGATTTCTGTCTAATGGTTTGATAATAGAGGGTAAAGATAGTAGACTATCTGGGCATGTTATTTATCTAATAAGCACCACTAACTAAATAATGCATTAAGATGGAATGGTGAGTATTGAGCTAATTTGCTACAAGCATCATAACTGAGAAATTTTCTACATGTTCTCTGTTCATACCAGGGAATTTTCCCTGTGGTATAAGCGTTACAAAATATGAAATACATTTGCAGTGTTTCACTAAAATGGCAAAGCTATAGAGGTGTGGTTTAAAATACAAAGAGATTGGCTCGGATGTCTCTTCATGCTTGGTGTGTTAGAACTGAATATTAATGGCGTTGCTATAGTAACACTTGTGCTGTAAAGTGTATTGTATCTCATCGTGTCCATTTGAACAGTGCTTTAAATTTACACCCAAATAAGGCAAGAAATTATTACTGTCAAAATTATAACAAGCAGCTAGGTAACAAAGGATGGATAATGCATCTCTGTTATAAACATAACAAAAAAACACAAACGCAGATGGCAGAGAGTACACTTGAGAGAAGTGCACAAATCCCAAGGGTTAAGATGATGCAACCTGCTCAGGATATGCTGCCATGGTTTGCAATGTGAGTACAATAACTTGTTTTGTAGATCCGTCTTGTAACTCATTCATAGCCATCCCTATTAAAATTAATATTTAACAGTGGTGTCTATATCGTAATATAAAAATTGCACTGGTGACCTTTAGTCATAAATATAAATTCTCACATCATTTCTGTGCACTGCAATTTGATGATGCTAAATTTAAGAATAGATGTTTTCACAAATCTAAAATCTAAAAACTAAACATCCACCTCATCTTTGTTTTTTGATTTGCATATGAACAGAAGTAGTGATGTAGTTTGGATGGAATTTGGGGGTGAAGTCAGATATGCCAGAATTACACCCATTCTAAAACACACTCTGAATTCCAGTGGCATTCGCTGCTTGCAGAAGATGAGCCCACACCCAAACGGGTGCATGGATGAAAATGACAAGACAATGAATTGAACTTGACTTAGCGTAAGCCTGTAGAAATGACAGATAACTGTCCCGCAGGACTTGTTAAACCAGGAAGTGGTAGAGTTCACAGGCTTTAACTGTGCAAAGTCTTTATTTGGAATACCAGCTTTGAGCAATTAGAAAAATTGTTTCTCAGCCATGCTGTTAAGAAAGGATTCTGAAAACTGCCTTTCAGCACGTTCAGGCAGCACAATCTGTTGCTTCTCTACCTTCTGTCATGGAGTTCAATTTGAGCATTCCCATATATGCTGTTAAGATGGAGGCAGGAAAGGAGCAGGAGGACAAAATGAGAGAGGCACACATATTAGGACTACAGCAAAGGAGAAGAAGACCAACTAGGAGGTATCCTTCCAACAGAGTCTACAGACCACACCACTCCCGTGAGAATGCATTAGAAGAAATCTGAATAAAGAGACAATGGCCCGGAATTTGCGGTCAGCGGCGAAGCGACAGCAATCGCCGTTGACCTCAAAGAAAGCTGCCCACAAAGACATCACGATCTCTGTGGCGAAAACTTTAGCTTTCTCGATGTTAAATTGACTGTAGTGCTGTCAAAAGGGGATCCCCAACAGCAGCAGTGATGTCATCAAGCTGTTTAAGCAACCAATCATCTTGAAGAAATTTCACAGACAGCAAACCAGGAAATAAAAAGCACTGATTATCAATTCACTTTAAAAAAACTTTTACAAAGAGTGAAATAAAGATTGGGACATACACATTGGGTTAAGGTAGTAGCTGAAATATCATAAACAAGCTTAAAAAATATATCATTTTTATTATTTTAAAAATGTAGTAATTTTTATCATAATGGTGAAATTTGAAATTCCACAAATATAAAATTTGTTTTTCAGGGCCAGAACAGTTGTTCAGCAGTCACCTCACTGTTAAAACCCCAGTTACACCTATTCCAACAAGGCTTAACTTTTTATGGGGTGTTTAACAGCGATATGTAGAACGGAAAAGCTTACGGGCTCGATATTTGTGTTCACCACGAAAGTTGCCGGTACCACCGGCAACTGGAGTTAACAGCCCCTGAAAATGATCGCAACGCTAAGATAATAAATTCATCTGGGGGGGGTTGGAGATTGGTGGCGCTGTGCTAACCTTCCATGCAACGCCCTCCTGGTGGCATTAGTGGAGACCTCCAAGGTGAAGTTCCTGTCCTGAAGTGGCGTTTGAGTTTCGCACAGCCTCTGAGAGCGAGGCTGTGGAGCTCACAAGGAATTGTGGGCAATTAAAAGGACTATGAATTAAAGGGGCAATGCACTCAGAACTAATACAAATTAAAATGCAGTGAAAGAATGCAGTTTTCAGCCCTTACTGCCTTTCAAAAAAAAATTAACATTAGAAAGAATTCACAAATGTGATTATTCAGCTCTTGAAGCTGAATTCCCTTCTGAGCCTCAAAAAATGGAAAAACTGCTTCAGCATTAACATAAATGGCTCAGCAAGCCAGGGAAGGGGCACCCAGGGTCTCACACGCAGCACTCCAGCTTTGTGCAAGACAGGTCCTCTACCCACAGGGGTCAAGAGGCCCTCCAGAAAGAAGGATGTGGGACCACATCACCAAGGCTGTCACTGCCAGCAGTGTCGCCCCCATGACCTGGCTCCAGTGCCCAAAAAAGTTTCATGACCTCAGACGACTGGTCAAGGTCAGTGAATACATCTTTAAAAGCCATCTCCAACCAACTGCACCACTAGCCTCAAACACTGCTCAATGCACGACCCCCACCTCCAATGACTAACCTACCAACAATCTGCACTAATCACGAGGCACATCCCCCATTCCTAGCCTCACCTCACCCCCTTGGAGGAGACGGTGCAGGCCATTCTTGGCAGGGGCATGGCTGAGCCCTTGGCCAGCGACGGGGCTGAAAGGATACAAGATGCCGATATCCTCATATGTTATCCTCCTTCTGGCATGCACCTCTTGCTTTCACGCCCTCCCTTCACCACAACTCTACTCTTGTAGCCTGACCAGCCAATAGTTGACCAAAAAGAGGGAGAGGAGAGTGAAGAATAAGAACAAGAAGAAACACCGTCACTTGATTTGACTCCCAGCCACCAGCTCCTCAAGGTCAACCAGCAAGGCCATTTGCAGTGTCCCCCACTGAAAGTCAGCAGCCTTCCACCAGCCACTGGGATAGCACTGCATGACATCAGTAGGGTAGGCAAAGGCACACACAAGACAGTCACTAAGGGAATGCATAAGGGTGATGAGTTGATTTCTTGATGTCATACTGGATGGATGGTTGTATAAAGTTGGATTGGAAGGTTTGCTTTGTGGTGGCTTTTATTTCAGCATCGTGGCTAAGAGGATGCTGTGATGGTCAGTAACAGAGGGGAGGTAAGGTGTAGGACAAATGTGGAAAGGGGAATTAGGATTGTGGTCACTGGTACCGCAGGCGGATGATTCCATCCCAGATATCCCGGCCAGAAAGGGGCTGTCTGGGTTGCATCCTTCCTTCTGCTTCCTCCTCTTCGGCTTCTTCCTCTTCTGCTTTCTTCTCTTCTGTGTCGTCCTCTTCCCTCTACGAGCAGATGCTGTAAATTTGAAATGACAGCATAAAATGCTGGAAATACTCAGCTGGTCAGGCAGCATCTCGACCTGAGACGTGAACTCTGTTTCTCTCTCCATGGATCTGCTGAGTATTTGCAGCATTTTTTGTCTTCTTGGAGGCCTTCCTTTACCATCCGAAGCCTTGCTAGTGTCCAGCAGCACTCCCTGCACACTTAACAAAACTTTTAACATCTATTGCAAAAAGCCACTAATTCAATAAATAAAAAAAGACAGTCCAAACCCTAAAATCCAAACTTACCTGAATGATGTGTGTGACCTTTTAAGAGGTGCTGACATTGCCACTGTGAGTCTGCTTGCACACCAGGTTTACCTGGCGTGCTTAGGATCCAGCGCTGAATTCAGCGCTAGGGTCGAAGTTTGGAGTGGTGATGTTAAGTCAGCGTTGAATGCCAATTGACGTCACCATGTCGCCATTTTTTTCCAGGGTGCTGCCAGTTACCAGCAGCGCAAAGGGAGGGAGGAAAATGGCGGACACCATGGGACTCGCCACCAGCTGGTGTAAGAGCGGCCGCTGCCATTTTTTCACCATTTCATAGCGCTACGGAGTGGCGGTAAATAGATGAATTTCTAGCCCGATGTTTTCACCTATTCCACTGATTTCACTGATTGCTGGCTATGTGGGGTGATGGGGATGCTGGGGGGCGGGGGTCCACAGTGCAGCCTGTGGCAGAGCAGGGAATGACTGACCGCAACTTCAGGATTTTCACGTTTAGCTGCGCATGCACTAAATCCTGGGGTTACGGTCAGTTTCAGAGGGGTAATGATGGCAAATGCTGACAGTTTGCCGTCATTACCAACCGCAAAATCCGGGCCAGTGGTTCATGAGGCACAGCAGGAGCTGTGTGTCCTGTTGCAATGTGGACTTCCAACATCCCCTCAAACACAAAAAAGCAAAGAAGAACACTCACTCAGAACACTATCGCAAAGTGGCTTTACTATGTACTTATATACTTACAACAGACATCACTGCAGGAGTTCATCAGGTCAGTGTCCTAGGCCTTCCCTCCATCATAAGGTCAGAAGTGGGGCTGTTCACTAATGACTGCACAGTGTTCAGTTCCACTCGCAACTCCTCAGATAATGAAGCAGTCCATGCCCGCATGCAGCAAGACCTGGACAACATTCAGGCTTGGGCTGATAAGTAGCAAGTAACATTCACACCACACAAGTGTCAGGCAATGACTATCTCCAACCAGCGAGAGTCTAACCATCGCCCCTTGACATTCAATGGCATTACCATCGCCGAATCCCCCAACATCAATATCCTGGGGGTCACCATTGACAGGAAACTTAACTGGACCAGCCACATAAATACCATGGCTACAAGAGCAGGTCAGAGGCTGGGTATTCTGCAGTGAGTGTCTCACCACCTGACTCCCCAAAGCCTGTCCACCATCTACAAGGCACAAGTCAGGAGTGTGATGGAATACTCTCCACTTGCCTGGATGAGTGCAGCTCCAACAACACTCAAGAAGCTCAACACCATCCAGGACAAAGTGGCCCACTTTTTGGCACCCCATCCAACACCTTAAACATTCCCAGGGTGAGTTGCTGGATTGTATCCTGCAGCCACAGTGCACTAGTGGTGGAGGGGGTGGATATTGATTCCAGTGGCAGATGCACCGATCAAGCAGGCTGCTTTGGACTGGATGGTGTTGAACCTCTTGAGAGATGTTCCAGCTGCACCCATCTAGGTAAGTGGTGAGTATTCCAACACTCTCATTACTTCAGCCTTGTAGATGGTGGAGAGACTTCGAGGGTTCAGGAGGTGAACTACTCATTGCAGTGTACCCAACATCTGTCCTACTCTTGTGGTCATGGTGTTGATATGTTTGGTCCAGTTAAATCTCTGGTCAGTGGTGATCTCCAGGCTGTTGATGGTGTCCTTGAAGTTCAGGGGGAGGTGATCACTCCAATTAGGTTTCCACCCCTGCCATAGCACTAAAATGGCCCTAAGTCAAAGTCACAAATGACATCCTCTGTGACTGTGACTACAAACTCTGTACCCTTGCCACCGATTCCATCCCTTCCACAGCCAGTGTCTCAGGTTGAAACAGACTATTCACAACCTCAGTGTCCTATTTGACCCCGAGCTGACCTTCCAACCCCAATTCCATATTTATGTAGGGCTAATTTTACTAAAATGAGAGGATTTGGAGCAGGATTTGGATTGGTCAACCCTACTGTGTGGGGAGGAAACCGGTCTGGAATATAAATGGCAAGTTCTTATGAACAAGATAGACATGTGCAAGCCATGTACATGCCCAAATTCAGAAGACAAAGCCAAGATGGCTGATTGGTCATGTACAAAGACAAATAAGATGTAAACAAAAAATGTTTTTCTAAATTAAAAGCAAATTATACACAGCAAAACAAAGACAGGTGCCGAGAACAGTTAAAAAAAAGAAGGCTGCTATTAGATCAGCTAAAAGGTTCATCGAAAAGAAGATCATGGACAACTGTGGTAGCAATGGGAAAACCTTTTTCAGCTATGTGCAGAGTCAGAGAGCTGTCAAAGACTGTCTTGGGCCATTGAAAGATGCTCAAGGACAGTTTAGAAAGGACTCTCAGGGTATGGCGGAGATACTAACTGAAAACTTTGCATCAGTCTTCACTCTTGAAGATGATGCTTAACTGTCAGATATTAAATGGTTTTGTTAGCAATAAAATTGTTAATATTAAAATAGGTGAACATACTGTTTTAGAAAATATACAGAACCTCAAAATAAATAGGGCTGCTGGCCCAGATGATATCCACCCATGGGTCCTCAAGGACATGGGACAAGTGCTATGCGAGTCCCTTTCCCGTATCTTTAATAGCTCGCTGCACTCTAGGACTGTTGCCTTAAATAGAAGGAGGCTTACTTAGTCCCAATCTTTAAAAATTGGGATAAAGAATCAGGTAACTATAGGCTCATTAGCTTGGCATCATTAACAGGTAAGATGCTTGAGGGAATCATTAGGGATGCACTATATGACTACTTAGACAGAGAAGGCCATATCAGGGACACCCAACACAGCTTCATAAAAAGAAGCCAATTTGATTTGATTTTTTGAAGAAGTCACCAGGATAGTGGATGAGAGAAACATTGTCAACGTGGACTTTCGGAAAGCTTTTGATAAGGTATCACATAAGATGCTGATCTACAAGATAGAATCTTGTGGCACTAGTGACAATTTGCAGCGGTGCAGTGAGAATTGGCTGAAAGCCCATAGGCAGAAAGTGGTTGTTGATGGATTTGGATCTGCTTGGAGACCAGTCACCAGTGGTGTCCCGCAGGGATCGGTGTTAGGACCTTTGGTATTTACTATTTTCATTCATGATCTAGATGTAGGCGTTGGGGGAATGATCTGCAAGTTTGGAGACGATATCGAGATATATGCGAGAGTTAGGACTGTAGAGGGTGCTCGATTACTATAAGCAGATCCAGATGCACTGGGGTAATTGGGCCCGTGATTGGCTAATAATGTTTTACTTAGAAAAGTGTAGTGTTATGCATGTGGTCACGGAAAATGCTGAACATACATACAACAGAATGTACTCTGGGTGGGGGACTTCAATGTCCATCACCAAGAGTGGCTCGGTAGCACCACTACTAACCGAACTGGTCGAGTCCTGAAGGACATAACTGCCAGTCTGGGCCTGCGACAGGTGGTGAGTGAACCAACAAGAGGGAAAAACCTACTTGACCTCGTCCTCACCAATCTACCTGTCGCAGATGCATCTGTCCATGACAGCATTGGCAGCAGTGACCACCGCACAGTCCTTGTGGAGACGAAGTCCCGTCTATACACTGAGAACACCCTCCATCGTGTGGTGTGGCACTACCACCGTGCTAAATGGGATAGATTCAGAACAGATCTAGCAGCTCAAAAAAACTGGGCATCCATGAGGCGCTGTGGGCCATCAGCAGCAGCAGAATTGTATTCCACCACAATCTGTAACCTCATGGCCCGGCATATCCCTCACTCTACCATTACCACCAAGCCAGGGGACCAACCCTGGTTCAACAATGAGTGTAGAAGAGCATGCCAGGAGCAGCACCAGGCGTACCTAAAAATGAGGTGCCAACCTGGGGAAGCTGCAACACAGGACTACATGCATGCTAAAATGCGGAAGCAGCATGCTATAGACAGGGCTAAGCGATCCCACAATCAACGGATCAGATCAAAGCTCTGCAGTCCTGCCACATCCAGTCGTGAATGGTGGTGGACCATTAAACAACTAACGGGAGGAGGAGGCTCCAAGAATATCCCCATCCTCAATGATGATGGAGCCCAGCACGTGAGTGCAAAAGACAAGGCTGAAGCATTTGCAACCAACTTCAGCCAAAAGTGCTGAGTGGATGATCCATATCGGCCTACTCCCGAGGTCTCCACCATCACAGAAGCCATTATTCAGCCAATTCGATTCACTCCACGTGATATCAAGAAACGGCTGAGCGCACTGGATACAGCAAAGGCTATGGGCACCGACAACATCCAGGCTATCGTGCTGAAGACTTGTGCTCCAGAACTAGCTGCGCCTCTAGCCAAGCTGTTCCAGTGCAGCTACAACACTGGCATCTATCCGACAATGTGGAAAACTGCCCAGGTATGTCCTGTCCACAAAAAGCAAGACAAATCCAACCCGGCCAATTACCGCCGCATCAGTCTACTCTCAATCATCAGCAAAGTGATGGAAGGTGTCATCGACAGTGCTATCAAGCAGCACTTACTCACCAATAACCTGCTCACTGATGCCCAGTTTGGGTTCCGCCAGGACCACTCGGTGCCCAACCTCATTACAGCCTTGGTCCAAACATGGACAAAGGAACTGAATTCCAGAGGTGAGGTGAGGTGAGAGTGACTGCCCTTGACATCAAGGCAGCATTTGACCGAGTCTGGCATCAAGGAGCCCCAGTAAAACTGAAGTCAATGGGAATTGGGGGGAAAACGCTCCACTGGCTGGAGTCATACCCAGCACAAAGGAAGGTGGTTGTGGTGGTTGAAGGTCAATTATCACAGCCCCAGGACATCGCTGCAGGAGTTCCTCAGGGCAGTGTCCTAGGCCCAACCATCTTCAGCTGCTTCATCAATGACCTTCCCTCCAACATAATGTCAGAAATGGGGATGTTCGCTGATGACTACACAGTGTTCAGCGCCATTCGCAACTCCACAGATAATGAAGCAGTCCATGCCCGCATTCAGCAAGACCTGGACGACGTTGAGGCTTGGGCTGATAGGTGGCAGATGACATTCGCGTCACAGAAGTGCCAGGCAATGACTATCTCCAACAAGCGAGAGTCTAACCACCTCCCCTTGACATTCAATGACATTACCATCGCCGAATCCCCCACTATCAACATCCTGGGGGGTCACCATTAACCAGAAACTTAACTGGACCAGCCACATAAATACTGTGGCAACAAGAGCATGTCAGAGGCTAGGTATTCTGCGGCGAGTGTCTCACCTCCTGACTCCCCAAAGCCTTTCCACCATCTACAAGGCACAAGTCAGGAGTGTGATGGAATACTCTCCACTTGCCTGGATGAGTGCAGCTCCAACAACATTCAAGAAGCTTGACCCCATCCAGGACAAAGCAGCCCGCTTGATTGGCACCCCATCCACCACCTTAAACATTCACTCGCTCCACCACCAGCGTACCGTGGCTGCAGTGTGTACCATCTACAAGATGCACTACAGCAACTCGCCAAGGCTTCTTCGGCAGCACCTCCCAAACCCGCGACCTCTTCCACCTAGAAGGACAAGGGCAGCAGGCGCATGGGAACACCACCACCTCCAAGTTCCCCTCCAAGTCACACACCATCCTGACTTAGAAGCATATCGCCGATCCTTCATCGTCGCTGGGTCAAAATCCTGGAACTCCCTCCCTAACAGCACTGTGGGAGTACATTCACAACAGGGACTGCAGCGGTTCAAGAAGGCGGCTCACCACCACCTTCTCAAGGGCAATTAGGAATGGGCAATAAATGCTGGCATTGCCAGCGACGCCCTGATCCCATAAACAAATTTTTTAAAAACCCTAAAGGTTCGCGACCAATGCCGTGAAGCTATAGCTAAATTGAATAAGATGCTAGGGTGTATTTATAGGACAATTCACTATAAAACTAAATGCACCATTTTGTCTTTGAGCAATACCTTTGTTAGGCCTCAGTTAGAATACTGTGTTCAATTTTGGTCTCCTCACGCGGTGCAGACGAGGGCCACAAGATTAATTCGCAGTTTAAAGCATCTTTGTTAGCCAGATAGGTTCAAAGAGCTGGGTCTCTAAACTTTACAGAAACACAGACTTAGGGCTGATTTGATCAAGGTTTATAAGATAATCCGATGAAAGGTCATCGACCTGAAACGTTAACTCTGTTTCTCTCTCCACGGATGCTGCCTGACCTGCTGAGTATTTCCAGCATTTTCTGTTTTTATTTCAGACGTCCAGCAGTTGCAGTATTTTGCTTCTGACCTAACTTTGATGTTATTTCCTAGTGGACAGTAAATAATGACCACTTGACACCCATCGTGTTTGTGAGTCGCTGGCCCCAGGTGATTGGCAGAAAGTCTGGTCGGACTTCCTTTTCTGGCTGTGAGCAGCAAGAGATAAAACTTGGAGATAGACACAGGCAGTCAGGTTTTTCGAACAGAAAGATGGAAAGCAGTGATGCCCAGAAGAAAGACTGCGAGAAGGATACAATGCAGGGGGAGTTAGAAATTAGTTTGCTTAAGACAAGCATGTCAACCCACTGACATGGGGAAATGTAGTGTGTTCATTATTTTAGTTTTACTACCAAAAGACAAATAATACTGTTTGAATTAAGTATTCTGATCATAACTGTTCACTCGCTGTGAAATAAAACAGCTTAATGATTCATATCAAGCCCTGTTAAACTGTGTTCATTTGGTCCACCTTTGGAGAGATTGAAGAAGTACATGTACAAAAGATACGAATATCAGGCTCTGGTTACAAGGGGATATTACTGTTTCAACTTCGGGTTATGCAGTCATGTAAGTAGATATAAGGTCAATTCCCATAAAAAATAAGACATTCAGACTGCTTACAGGAGCGACTGACGCCACTGATCATAAGAATATGGTATCTCGAAATTTATAACAGTTAGGAATGACTCCAGTCGCTGGGGCTTTTATTATAGAATTATAGAAGGTTCCAGACTGTGCATGTACAGGAAACTTTCGTTTATCCGGCACCCAAATATCCGGAATTCTCGCTTAACCGGCAAAAATCATCCTCCGAAAACTCCTCTCAAATAACCGGCAATGTTGCCGAGTCGCAGTCGAGTCTCCGCGAACGCCGAGTGCTCCGAAAAATCCTCTCAAATAACTGGCAATGTTGCCGATCCCGAGTCCGAGTCCGAGAACGCCGATTTAGTCAGTAGGGGTACTTTTCAAAAGTGCCACTACTCGGCCTCCTGGCGCTGTCGCAAGTCCGAAACACTGCAGTAGCATGAGTAGATTCTCCTGTGCTGCTTGGAGTCTCTTTGTTAAAAATAGCCTCGGTAGATATAACTCTCTGTTATCCGGTACTTTCGATAAACCGGCACCACGCCGGTCCCGTCGATGCCGGATAAACGAAAGTTTCCTGTATTCTGCATCTTCAATTCCACATGCTATGGTTGGATTTGATCACTTGTTAGAAGAATTAATGGAAGTTTTAATACCATTGCAACAGGGTATAATAAAATGAAGTTAGACTTATAGGGTTCTTCGGGGCATTGAAGAAGCAGTTTTGAGGGCCTCGTCTGCATGCTTTCTAAACCCACTGCGTGAGGAGACCTAAATTGAACACAGTATTCTAACTGAGGCCTAACAAAGGTATTGCTCAAAGACAAAATGGCGTGTTTAATTTTGTGATACCTCAGGGACAGATTCCTAGATATTAAATAAAAACAGAAAATGCTGTAAATACTCAGCAGGTCAGGCAGCATCTGTGGAGAGAGAGAGAAACAGAGTTAACGTTTCAGGTTGATGACCTTTCGTCCGAACTGGATATTAACGTGGATGAATCTCCATGTTTGATATTACTGTTGGCACTTCACAATGATACTCCTATAGGTATGCTTCCAGTTATTGCTTGGGTGTTACGTGTATATTAAAAGAGCATTATGGTAAAGTGGTCTTCTACAGTAAGTTTGTTTGGTCTTTCATTGTTAGTCTGCTTGTTTGTAATAAAAGAAGGCATTTACACATTTAATCAAATTATATGACATTCAACAGAATTACCATCGCCGAATCCCCCACCATCAACATCCTGGGGGTCACCATTGACCAGAAACTTAACTGGACCAGCCACATAAATACTGTGGCAACAAGAGCAGGTCAGAGGCTGGGTATTCAGCAGCAAGTGTCTCACCTCCTGACTCCCCAAAGCCTTTCCACCATCTACAAGGCACAAGTCAGGAGTATGATGGAATACTCTCCACTTGCCTGGATGAGTGCAGCTCCAACAACACTCAAGAAGCTCGACACCATCCAGGACAAAGCAGCCCGCTTGATTGGCACCCCCATCCGCCACCTTAAACGTTCCCTCCCTCCACCACCGGCGTACCGTGGCTGCAGTGTGTACCATCTACAAGAGGCACTGCAGCATCTCGCCAAGGCTTCTTCGGCAGCACCTCCCAAACCCGCGACCTCTTCCACCTAGAAAGACAAGGGCAGCAGGCGCATGGGAACACCACCACCTCCAAGTTCCCCTCCAAGTCACACACCATCCTGACTTAGAAGTATATCGCCGATCCTTCATCGTCGCTGGGTCAAAATCCTGGAACTCTCTCCCTAACAGCACTGTGGGAGTACCTTCACCACACGGACTGCAGCGGTTCAAGAAAGCGGCTCACCACCACCTTCTCCAGGGCAACTAGGGATGGGCAATAAATGCTGGCCTTGCCAGCGACGCCCAGATCCCATGAATGAATAAAAAAAAATGTTCATTTATTAAGCACTGTAGTTTATTTGTAATATGGACTGATAACTGTGATAAAATATTTCCATACAGTAAAATAACTTCATGAGCTTGCATGATGATTTGCATTGAGTCTTTCATTTTTCTCCATTTAATAAACAAAGTAGACTGTCCAAAAATAGTTGCACTGAAACTCAGAAAGATAGCAAATGACATAACCACAGGAAAAGAGCAGGAAATTCCACCCTAAATCTCCCAGGGAGATGGTATTGAGTGTCATTCATGTCAGTGATGTTATTTAAACTCTTCAGCTGCCATGGAGAAAAACCTTTTTCATTTATCTGTCCTGAAACAGAAGATGTTTGTGTTTCTGGTTAATGTTGTAGCTGTGGTGATCGTGACTGTTCTGAATGGCTGCAAAATTTCTGCTTTCTTCTTTAGATTTCTTTGGTCATGTCTGTGTCCTCCCTTCTAATTAGTCATTTTATACTTTTGTTATTCGCCAATCACATTACGTAAAACCTTTCTCCTTCCTAAAATCACATTGCAGTAAACTATAACCTGTCTAATAACATAATTTTCTGAGGTATAGCTACCATGATAGTTTGTCTCCCAACCACTACATACACCTCCAAATAAACATTATCACTTAAATTAACACGTGACAAAATTAATAATTCACAAAAAACACAAACTTACCTCTTAACATAAGAACATAAGAAATAGGAGCAGGCGTAAGCCATTTGGCCACTCAATCAGATCATGGCTGATCTTTGACCTCAACTCCATCTTCCCGCACTATCCCCATATCCCTTTGTTCCCAAAAAGTTATCGACCCCTGTCTTGAATATACTCAATGACTGAGCATTCACAGCTCTCTGGGGTAGAGAATTCCAAAGATTCGCAATCCTTTGAGTGAGAAAATTTCTCCTCAACTCAGTCCTAAATGGACGACCCTTTATTCTGAGACTTTCCCCATCCACTTTGCATAACTTTGCATCTCGTTCCAACATCTCCTTCCCCAGTCACGCAAAATCGGCAGGCAAATGTTTCACCACTAACAAACTCTGTACTGACAGCCCTGTACTCCAGGGCCTACTCCTACTTAGGTCCAACGTGAACAATCTATGCAAATGTGCAGCACACTGACGATCCCATCCCTCCTTGCCCTCCAGTGACACCTCTGGCCACTCTTCTGTTCACTCCCTAGCTTGGCTCGCCATTCTGTGGCTACTTTAGATGCTTCCTGATCACTTCCACCGGTAACTCTGGTCCCATTATGAGAGATTGTTGAGGGTAAAGGCAGCCATTGCAGATCACAAGACAAAATGCTGTTGGCAGGGATTGCTGAAGTAACAGGAAAAGAAATAGGAGCAGCAAAAGATTAATGGAGAGAAACACAGAGAGAAAGGGGACTGTAACAGAGACACAGGACGGGAGTAACAGGGAGAGAAAAGGAACAAAAAACACAGACGCAGGGGATTACATTACAGCTCTAACAGGAGGCCCAAAATCTCCGTGCAGCTGGAGGAGGCATGAACCATAGAGTCAGTGTGGTCTCCCTCAACGCCCAATATTCACAAAGTGCTCCACAGCAGCACCAGTCTAATCTCAGCTTCACTGGCCAGAAGTCCACCCAGTCCCAATTCTGCCCTGACAGATAAACAACATCGCACCAGAATGTACAAGATGTTAATGAGGAATAAAAGGTGCAACATCAGCTCAGTGGAAGTCACATACACCAAACACTGTCCTTTATGCTCCAAACTACACATGAACAATGTTGTAAATGCATCTCCTAATATACCACTGTTATTTCTTTGTTTTTATTATTAACAAAATTCTCAGTGTTACATCATATCACATGAATTTAGTTCCACTTGTGAGGAAGTGCATCTGGAATTGTTCTTTCTGGTATAAAACCAAATTTGCAACAAGCCTCTGTGGGCTAGAGATTCATTACATCCCAGGAATGGGCGGTATAATTAGAAAAGTTGGAGAATTAGCGCCAGGCGCTAATGCTTTAGACTGCACATAAAATTCGTCCTCTCTGCTCAAAGAAATGATTGGAGTCCTAATTCAAGTCTTAAAGCCCAAGCTCAGTGGCGTTACACTCAAAGGGTGGACCAATATCAGGTGCAGTCTAATCGCAACTCATCATTGCCACAGGCTTTTTTCACTTTGTAAAGGGGAGGTTCGTTGATGCTGCAGAACCTCATTCTAAGCTTTGCTGGCTGTGCAGCTGCCTCAGCAAGCAGCAGCAGGTCAAGGAGAAGGAGCCGGAGGACTGAAGCAGCTGTACTCATGGCACATCCACGCCCCAGGGAGAGAGCCCGCAGATTCTCCGACGAAGCATTGGAGGCGTTGGTGTTCGCTGTGGAGAGACGGAGGGCGGTGCTCTACCCGGCAAGTGGCAGGAGGCCCTCGCCGCAAGTCTTCTGATCCATGTGGAGGGAGGTAGCCCAGCACGTCTCGGGCAGCACTGTGGTCCCCAGGACCCACACACAGTACAGGAAGAAATTTAACAACCTCACTCGGGTGGTCAGGGTGAGTGAATGCTTCAACAAATGATATATACCACTATCTGAACCACAGTCTTCACACACTGCCCAAAGCACCACACCCCCAGCACTCACCCACCAACAATCTCCACCAACCAATACTCACACCCACATCTCACACCTTGCACACAATGACAGCTATTCAACTATGGCAGGCACATTACCCAAACACATTGCTCCATGCTCACTCACACACTTTCCTTTCTCTTGCAGGCCAAGGTGGCTCACAACAGAGGTGAGCAGGAGCGCACAGGTGGGGGCCAAGCCGACACCCAACCACTGTCTGCGTTGGAGAATAGAGTGCTGCAGATTATTGGGCACCAGTTGGTGGGCATCGTGGCCACCAACGACATTGACCCCCTTGGGGACAACAACGGTATGTTCATCCCTACTCCTTCTTCTCACATCCCACTTCACCCTCACCTCACAAGCCTTTCGCACTTTCCAGCTAATCATGCTGTATGCATGCATTTCTCCCTTCCTGCTCCCCTCCCCTCACATGAATCCCACTCTTATGCCTTTATGCTTTCAGATAATGAGCAAGCACCTGAGCAGCCTGTCCCTGAGGGCACGGTAGAGAGCGAGGCGGAAGAAGAGGAGGAGGAAGAACACATCACGTCACTGCATGTCTCACCCGCAGGCACCAGCTCAGATACTGGCAATACGCGTTCTTTAGCGGTTAGTGTAGTAGCGGGATCTGCACAGGGTGAGGCACTGGGGACGAGTGAGCTGCAGCAAGGCCAGGGTGAAAGGGTAGCTCGGGGGCCAGCTCCCCGGAGGGCGAGTCCATGCGCGAATTCTGCTGCACAGGACTCAGATGAGGACCTCGATGGGGAGGCCTTTAGAAGAAGAATGATGGACATCCACACCGAGATGATAGGTACAATGGCAAGGGTGCCCGAGAGCCTCTCAGCAATGATAAGAAGCGTGGAGGAGTCCGCCTCCAACATTGCACAAGGCTCTGCACACACCATGGAGCCCATCATTTGCAGTCTGCAAAGGATGGTAGACTTCCACAGAGACCGTGGCGACCCAGACCTGATGCCGTGTGTGATGGGCGATCTGGCAGCTTCCATTGCAGCACAGGCGGAAGTGACGCAACGTCTTAGTGCTGTAATGCAGTCTATGGTTGGTGCCATTCAATCTCAGACTGCTCTTATGCAGTCTCAGCTTGATGCCACGCAAGCTCTGACTGATGCCATCGTGGCTGGGTCTACCACCATTGACCGGGGCTTTCACGGTGTTGCAGCAGGCTAGCTGTCTGTGCTCCAACAGATTGCTAGGGATGCTGAGGAGCTGCCCCGGGGGAGTGGCAGTGTGTCAGTGGAGCAGGAACCTGCTGTCCTCTCTCAGGATGACAGCATTTCTGCTCCCACCACTGCCACTCCGCCATTGCCCTTGTCGCTGCCTGTCATCCAGCCAGCCCAGACTGCCGCCGCCCATCCTGAGGTGGTGCAGTCTGCAGCCGGGCCTTCCAGGCCCAGAGCTGGTCGAGGGCGTCCTGCAAGGCTATCTGAAGTCTCCCGCATGGACACTCAGCAGCCTTCCACCAGCCGTGCTGCAGCCACTGGGGCAACACCTCAGAGGAGCACTAGAGTAGGCAAAGGCACAGTAACGAGAGGCACTAAGGCATTGCACAACGGTGAATAGCTAATATTGTTGTTGTAAAGATGTGTTCACTGATTATTAATAAATTTATTAATTCACTCCGGATAATTTTATGGTGTCTCTCATTTCAGCTGTGCACTGTGATATGGTCTGCGACAGGGATGGAATGATGGGGATGTGGTGAGCAACGGGGATCTGGGGTTTAATTCATTCGAACCACAGTCTGATGAAGTGGTCCTTCCGGAAGGCCGATTGAGTGGCTGCCTCCTTCCTCGCTCCTGTTCCTCCTCCTCGTCCTCCTTAGCTTCCTCTTCCTCCTCATCCTCCTCCTCCTCTCCCTCTTCCTCCTCCTGAGGTGGTCCCGCAATCCCTGCTGGCAAGGGCTGGGCCCTCATGATGGCCAAGTTGTGGAGCATGCAGCAGACTACCACGAAATGGGACACCCGCTCAGCCGAGTACTGGAGGACTCCTCCCGAGCGGTCAAGGCAGCGAAACCATTGCTTGAGCAGGCCGATGGTCTGCTCGATGATGTTCCTGGTGGCAGCATGGCTCTCATTATGAGTACTGTGCAGGAGTGTTGGGGTTGTGGAGGGGAGTCATGAGCCAGGTGGAGAGCGGATAGCCCTTGTCTCCGACCAGCCAGCCGCGCGCTTGATGTGATGGCTGGAAGAGTGCTGGCACACTGATCTGGCACAGGATGAAGGCATCATGGCTGCTGCCAGGATAGCGGGCATTCACATTGAGGATTCGCTGTCTGTGGTCGCACACCAACTGCACATTAAGTGAGTGGTAGCCTTTGCGATTACGGAAGATCTCAGGATTGTTATGAGGTGCCCGTAAACCCATGTGGGTGCAGTCAATGGCGCCATGCACCATGGGGAATCCCGCTATCCTGGCAAAGCCACATGCACGCTCATCCTACTTCACTCTGGTTATGGTGAAGGAAATGTAGCCCCTTCTCCTACTGTGGAGAGTCTCTGTGACCTCCCGGATGCAGCAATGGATGGCGAACTGTGAGGTGTTCGCTATGTCTCCTGTTGCAGACTGGAAGGATCCGCTGGCGAAGAAATTGAGGGCAACGGTGACCTTGACTGCCACTGGGAGAGCCATGGTCACCCTGATGTGAGGCTGGAGGTCTGTTTGGAGGAGGTGCCAGAGATCTGTGACCACCTCCTTGCTGAAGTGGAGCCTTCTAATACACTGCTCCTCGCTTGATTGGAGGTAGGAGAAGTGCTCTCGGAATACCCTCGGATGATAAGGCCTCCTGTTGAGAGCCCTGATGGCCCTCCTCCTCCCGCCAGGCATATGTTCCAGTCTTTCTCACTGTCCCCGCTCCCTCCACCATAAATCCTGGAGGGCGAGGTCGACCGCCAGTACAGCCCCCATTAATGTAACCAAGTGTAGCAGTTTGATTCATTTAAGAATAAATGTAGCTACTTTTTAGTTGCCACAACACCCCTGATTCTAAATAACGTTGAAATTACGGAATGAGACTGTTGCACTATGTGAAACTGACAAGAAAGCACTGAAACTCCACGAACCGACAGCTGCAACTCATTACTGATAATCCCTTTAAATAACGTCCCTGGAGCCGGCCTCCTGGTGCTTCACGCCAGCTCTCCCTGTCGCTGTTTCCTCCAGGCGCTAAGGTAGGTGGCGACAATCAATTTCACAGATCGGGCCACACTCACTGACCTCACGAGTCACCTGGCGTCGAGGCTCCCGGCGATAACTGTTAGCGGCGGCGCTGCGGGGGAGGCGGGATTTGGCGTGCGCCGTTGGATTCGCCTCGCCCCGGTGATACTGTTCTAGTGCCCCGTTAGTGCCATCTGCTGGCACTAACAGGAGGTGCTAAAGTGCTGAATTTTCCCCCCTGTGTCTTTCTCAGACCCCTGCACTTTCAAACTGCTTGTGAAGGCGAGACTGGCATAAAGCTCACTTGTAATAGATACATCAGTAATCACTGCACCACCTAGTGGATATTGATAAAAGTATTCAAATATAAGAATACTTAATACAGTCATGGCAGTTTATCAGAATAATTTTTCCACATAAATAAAAATATGCAGTTTTAGCCTATCCATCTTATATAAAACAAATCAATATGTAGACTGTATATAGGGTACTTGGCGTTACTGTACTATATCTTGGTATCATATTATTGTAGATTAATAGTCCACTATAAAGGGTGTAAAAACAGAAAGTGAGGTACAAAAGTCTCTTAATATGATCTCGATACAAATCATAAAAATGTATATTCTCAGAAGCTTTTTTTAAAAACAAAAATTGAGTTAAAAATGTATTCATTTAATTAAAAATCCTGCATCTCGAGCGCTTTGCATTTTTTATGTGTATATCACACCCAGTGGGAGTAATTTGAGTGTAAAATGGCGATATTGATTCAGCCACCCGTTATACATGTCGCCCGATTTCATTTCCATTGTCTTCAAAATTACCCCCAGTGTGTAATACCCATATCACTCATCACATTTAAAATGTGTATGTAGAGTTGTTCTGATTGGCTTAGATAACCAGCACCTGTTCTGTTAATGGTCCTGAATTGCTCAAATATCTGGTTGTCACTGAAAAGAAAGGAAAAGGTTCCAATACCACCAACCAGCAAGTTACACAAAATCTTTGAGTGGCCATGTTGTTTCCTCAGCCATTCGACTCTCTACATCTAAAAAATAACGGCGCTGAGAATCTGTGAGAGCCACTCCGCCACCATAACAATGCAGAGTGGGACTCCCCCGGCAGGACAGTGTCATCCCGGACCCCACCCAAATTCCCAGGGTTAGTATGAAGCAGGTAAGCCTCTCCCCATTTGTGGTGCAGCTATGGCATCACTAGATTGGTGGGGGGAGGCTGAAAACTATCAGCGGTTTTATGCTGCTGCATCTGAGAGCTGGTGGCACTGGATGAATGTCCTCAAAGTTGCCCATTTTACCCAAATGGTTTCCTTACAGCTGTGCGATCAATTGCTCTAATTTGGACTTTCAAAATCTGCTCTTCTCTCCATCCTGGCACTTTAAAGAAAGAAAGACTTGCATTTATATAGCGCCTTTCACGACCACCGGACGTCTCAAAGCGCTTTACAGCCAATTAAGTACTTTTGAAGTGGAGTCACTGTTGTAATGTGGGAATTATGGCCGTAATTTCACCTACCTGGGCAGCTACAAGGCGGGAGAGTGACCCCATTGCTGCATGGATCCCGTCGATAAATCGAATCTTGCCCTAATGCCCACCTCGCACATTTCCCGGCCCTATTAAAGGGTGCGGGTCTGGTGACGTCACCGGATGACGCGATTATTGACAGTTTATTTAAAGAGGCCATGGCCCCAGTTACTGTCAGTTGCAAATTGATAGCATTCAGTGCTGTCAGTGTTTGAATCTCTGCACTATGAGCTTGCAGCGCCAACGAGCAGCACCTCGTTTCACAGATGAGTCCCTCCATCATCTTGTGGAGGGAGTGAGAGCACGTAGGAAGGTTCTCTTCCCTGCGGACGGCAGGAAGAGGCCTCCCCAGCAGACAAAGGCAGCGAGGCTGCAGATATCGCAGGAGGTTACGGGGCTGTCAGTGGTGGTTCGGACCTGGGTGCAGTGCCGCAGGAGGTTCAATGATCTAGTAAGATCAGGAAAAGTGAGTATTAAGCCACAATTACCTTGATGCTGCTGTGTGTCTCATCACATTCGCACCACTCTACATTGCCACCCCTACTCCTGCACAACGCTACACAGCCCAACATCCCTTGTACCTTCATCCATCCCTCTAACTCTATCTACATTATCAGGTCGCCATCTTACTATGCAGCCCTCACACTGAGCCTCATTGTTATGCAATGACAGCAACTAACAACACAAAAGGAGGCAACTTGGTATTGCCAACCCACTCCATCAAATTGTCAGTGTAAAGCTCTATCCCATTCTATTCCTTACACTCATTCCATCACTCTTGCTCAACCTTCTCTTCTTTCCCTCCTTGCAGGAAAAGATAGCCCACAATAAGAGGGAGAGGGAGAGAACGGGAGGAGGGCCTCCACAAACCATGTCATATCTGACGAGTGCAGAGGAGACAGCACTGGAGATTGCTGGAGTGGTGGACGTTCCGGAAGTGGGGGATGGAGAGAGGGGCCCAGTAGAAGAAGCTGGTGACAGAATGAATTTCCATACAATTGCATGCCTTTCATCATTGCCTCATATGGGGTGTGATGTCAAGACAAGATGAATGCTCATCATGTGGATAATGGTATGTGTCTACAGTAGACATCCTGTATATCTAACTGATGTCTTCACTCTCCCACAGGTCCATCAAGAGCCCCCCCGCCCAATGTCCAGGAGCAACAGCAAGAAGACTCATCAGAGGAGCCTCCTGCCTCTGAGGGCGCAGCGTCACCTCAGACAACGCAACCCAGCACCAGCGCAGAGTCGCACACCTCGGTGGGTATGTCCCGAGATAGAGTAGTGTTGTCACCTGGTGTCTCACAGATCACAAGTGAGCAGCAGCAGATGGTGGAGACATTGACAGCAGTGGAGACTCCTCGTCGGAGGGCGCAGGAGTCTCCTAGCTCTGCTCAGCTGCATGCAGACGCAGAGCCTCGGGGGCCATCCAGGAAGAGGGCGATCCTGGAGCTGCAGGAACAAGTGCAGGAGGCTCTGACTGGTTTTGCGACCGTGGTGACTGCGAGTGTGCAGAGAATGGAGGAGTCCATCTCCAGCATGAGCAACACCGTGGTGCAGTCAATGGCAACTATAGCTTCCTCCATGGATAGGATGGCCACCTGCATGGAGGAGACACGGCGCCAGTCGCATGAGAACATGGTTTCTCTTCAAAATAGTTGCTCATCTATGGAGGAGAGATGGGGAAAATGGAGGAGAGAAACCAGAGGCTCATAGACGTCCTTTGTAGGAGGGATGTCAGTATAGAGGTGGGTCCTCATGGCCCCACTGAAGTGCAGCAAGGTGCTCTCCAGCTAGTTGCTAGCAGGGAAGTGCGGGTGGCCCATGAGAGGGATGATGGTGGGAGGGGACATGGAAGTGGGGGCTCCGCTCCAAGTGCTGTGACTTCCACCCCCTTGCCAACCCCTTGGTCAGAGCCCCAAATGCCTCCCCGGACAGTGATGGCCGAGTCTGTGCATGCACAGTCACAGGAGGAGCAGACTTTGGTGGAGCCATCAGTGGCTCCAATACCCAGAGGACGACCGCCAAAGATGTCTAAGCAGGCGCAGCACGGAGATGAAGAGGCTGCCTCTACCTCTGCTGAAGCCGCAGGGGTAGCACGACGTAGAAGCACCCAGAAAAGAAAGATCCCACACAAATAGTCACAAGGGTGGTCACTTGGGTGTGTCTTTCTTTATCAATGTCATGTTAGTATTTTATGAACTGCTGTTAATAAATCATTTAATTGTCACACGGTTGTTAGCAAATTTGTGTGATGAAGTGGAAGTGGCAGAGTGAAGGGTCAGGGCTCATTTCACACCCAGCAATGGTGGTGAGAGTCAAAACAAGGGACGAATCATTGTTTGACTGCTGCATGGTGTTGGTGTTGGGTGATGCAAATCTGCGTACGCAGGTGGCAGCCACATGTATGAGCTGCATGAAGTTATTGAAATCTGCCATTGATAAGGGTATCTCTGGCGTGACGGGCAGCAACGTGCTCGCGTACTGGTCGCAATGGGACCGCCGGCTCGTCCAGGTGTTCCTCATCCTCGTAACCAACCTCATGGTGAGCCTCCTCGTCCTCATCCTCCTCGTCCTCCGATGAGGCTCTGCACTCAGCAGCATCTTCCTCAGCCAGTACTAATCCTCGCTGCTGCGCTATGTTGTGCAGGGCGCAGCAGACGACGACTATTCGCGCGACCCTAGCTGGTGCGTACTGAAGGGCTCCTCCAAATCTATCGAGGCATCTGAAGCGCATTTTGAGCAAGCCTATTGTCTGCTCGAGTACACTTCTCCTGGAGATGTGACTTTGATTATAACGTCCCTCAGGCTCATTTGTTGGCCTCCTCAAAAGTGCCATGAGCCACGTCTTCAGGGGATAGCCCTTGTCTCCAAGCAGCCAGCCGCCCAGACTGTTTGGCGGTGCAAAGATCTGAGGGATGGTGGAATGGCGCAGGATGTACGAGTCATGGCAGCTGCCAGGGAACTTGGCGCACACATGGATGATAATCTTCCTATGGTTGCAGAGCAGCTGAATGTTGAGGGAGTGGAAGCCCTTGCGGTTAACAAATGCTACTGGGTTGTGATGGGGTGCCCTGATGGCCACATGTATGCAGTCGATGACTCCCTGCACCTGTGGGAAGCCAGCCAGAGCGGCAAAGCCAAGCGCACGTTCATTGACAGTGGCTTCATCAGTGGCAAACTGAATATAATTTGCGGACTTATTAAAGAGGGCATCGGTTACCTGTGCGATGCATCTGTGTGCGGCCGACTGCGAGATGCCGCAAAGGTCTGCTGCAGATGCCTGGAAAGAGCCTGAGGCAAAGAAGTTGAGGGCAAGGGTGGGTTTGCCAGCCACTGGTAAGGAGTTTTCACCCCTTCCTCTGGGCTGCAGGTCTTGCTCCAGTAAAGCGGAAATGTTGGCGACGACCTGGCGCGATAGCCTGAGCCTCCTTTGGCACTGCTGCTCCGCCATGTTGAGGAAGCTCATCCTCTGCCTGTATACCCTGTTTTGAGGGTATGGCCTCTGACGCGGTGCAGCCCTGCGCTGATGCCCTCTGCCCTGGTGGTTGAGGAGAAGGTCGGCGCTCTTGTTGTTGCTGCTGCTGCTGGTGTGGCTGATTCTGCTGCTGCTGCGGCTGATCATCATCAGACTCGGAGGACCAAGATGACAGAACATAAATCGTGCCCATTCTGATGATTCATATGGCAGGTGAAGTTCAGATGACAGAACCAATCTATCAAGGGTTAGATATGATGTTGCAAGGAGGTGACAGTGAAGAGAGAGTTTACTGCAAACACTTCCCAAATGCATATAGCTTAAAAATCTGTTCCAAATACTCAAGCCTGAAGCTTCTGAGAGTGGAAAGTGACCAGCTGGAAAATGGCAGGTTTCAAGCCACTTTTGCAACTGTCACCTATTGAAAGAAATAGAGAGTTGTTCAGAACTCAACATACTTACCCGGCGTGATCCCCAAGCGATGGGAACCTCGTGGGAAACTTGGGAAAATACTTTGTGCCTGCTAAAATGGTGAGTAAATTGGTTTAAACACCCTCTCAACTAGCACAATTGAATGACCCGCCACTTAATGCCATGTCTGCAAAGCGCAGGCAGAACCGGCACTAGGAAAACTCACAAGGAGGCGGGTTTAGAGCGGGATACCGTCCCGCTGTCAATCGTTTGGACTTTGACAGCGGACCCACCTCCGAACCTGCCCTCTGAGCGCCGGCAAAATTCAGCCCTATGTGTGCCAGCAGGTGTTTATAGAAATGGGGCGGGAATTCTGATGGATGATGTCATCCCGCCAGTTATAGAATCATAGAATCATAGAATGGTTACAGCACAGAAGAAGGCCATTTGGCCCGTCGAGCCCGTGCCGGCTCTCTGCAAGAGCACGTCAGCTAGTCCCACTCCCCCGCCCTTTCCCCGTAGCCCTGCAAATTTCTTTCCTTCAGATACTTATCCAACTCCCTTTTGAAAGCCACGATTGAATCTGCCTCCACCACCCTTTCAGGCAGTGCATTCCAGATCCTAACCACTCACTGTGTAAAAATGTTTTTCCTCATGCCGCCTTTGGTTCTTTTGCCAATCACCTTAAATCTGTGTCCTCTGGTTCTTGATCCTTCTGCCAATGGGAACAGTTTCTCTCTATCTACTCTGTCCAGACCCCTCATGGTTTTGAACACCTCGATCAGATCTCCTTTCAACCTTCTCTGCTCTAAGGAGAACAACCCCAGCTTCTCCAGTCTATCCACGTAACTGAAGTCCCTCATCCCTGGAATCATTCTTGTAAATCTTTTCGGCACCCTCTCTAAGGCCGTCACATCCTTCCTAAAGTGCAGTGCCCAGAATTGGACACAATACTCCAGCTGTGGCCAAACCAGTATTTCATAAAGGTTCATCATAATTTCCTTGCTTTTGTACTCTATGGGGATGATTTTACCAATGGGGAGCTTTTGGAGGCAGGGCTCCCACTTGTCGGGTTTCAGTCCCGCCTCCAACAACTTCTGGCCAACCCACGCTATTTTCCCTTGATTGACCTTGTTAAGCCTGCCCAGCGGGTTTAGCAGGCCAATTAAGGGAAAGCCGTTTGCAGAGCACGTCAACGTATGATGTTACATCAGTCAAAAAATTTTGACAGATGAATTGTCATCGTTTGACAGCTCTGTGAAGCTGTCAAACAGTGACATTCACTGCAGTTTGATGAGGTCTTGAATACAAGACCCCATCAGACTTCTTTCTATTACATAATGAGATGGTTGTTGTATCTGTGAATGCAACGGCCATCTCTCATCTGCAACACGGAGGTGCGAGACTCTCCGCATACAAACTGACTGAAGCCTGCAGGAAGAAACAAAGGTAAGTACACTTTTAATAACACTTTGCACTTACCTCAGATACTCACCTCTACATTCTTGCACCCATCACTTACCTTCACAGCACACTTTTGCACCCCCCCCCAACCCCCGCAGACCCAGTACTCGCTGAGCTGAGCTGGCATGTTTCGGAGCCTTCGGGAAGCCCGCACTTGTGAGGGCAAAAAGGGGATAACCCTATTTTCTGCCTGTTAATAGGTAGTTAACAGGCAGTTAATAGGCTTTAATCCCCTCCTGCCTCCAAGGAGACGGGACCCGGCGCGGGACGGCTTCCCGCCTCCTAGGAAGATGGCATGGAGGCAGGTTGGGGGCGGGTTGGGCACCCACCCCCAAATTCTGCCATTTTCCCAGCAGACCCGCCTCCATACCCATCTCCCCAGGGCTGGCAAGATCGCCCGCTATACCTCTATTCATGAAGCCCAAAATCCCGTAAGCTTTTTTAACTGCTTTCTCAACCTGCCCTGCCACCTTCAACAATTTGTGCACATATACTCCCAGGTCTCTCTGTTCATCACACAGTCTTGCCTCTTTCAGTGATATCTGGACTGAAGTGGAGAGACAGAGGAAATGCCCAATCCCACTGCCGGCAGAAAGACAGCACACTGCAAACAGGGCGGAGACCCAGCACAGCCAAGTCCTGCCCAGTTTCCGACGCTGCGCGCCCAGCCTGCCTCAAAGGAGGCACCATCACACACGCAATTGACAGGGATTTTCAAAGCCAACAACTTTAACATAACAAACTGACAAAACTTTAAATAATCCGCAAAGAATAAATAAAATAATCATGAAAGTGCCCATGTCCTGTTGAAAATCCATCCGATAAGTTTTGCGCTCAGGGGAATATCTTATCTAAGGGCCCTGTAGCTTGGGTTTTGGGACAGCTCTTCTGCTTTTTGAGTGTCTGCATATGCCTGACTTTTCAGGCCTCTGTCTTTGTACCCAGTGACATCAATGCATGCCTTGCAGCAGCCTGTTCTAGCTCACAATAATAAAAAATGTCTTTACTCTCTGCACCCATTCGCTACTTTGAAAGTTGCAGCATAAGTCCTGAAGAACGAGTGGCTTTTTCTGAAAACCTCTGTGAAGAGAAGCTCTAGATTGCCTTTCAGGAAGGGCTAGGCAAAGGAGCTCCAGATACAAACACTGCAGAGTTAATTCAGGTCCAATGCAATATGTCACAAGCGGGTAAACTTCTGGCTACTCGGCCCACAAAGCATAGGGTTGCCACCTGGCCTGTTTTTCACTTCCCACTTTCTGGAAGAGAATAGTCTTTTGGCTCCCTCAGATCACCCATCCTACTGTGAAGTAACAGTTCGTGCACTCATCAAAGGTGATGGTGCAAGCTCAGCCTCAAGGTTTGGTTTGGAGAGCTGGCAGCTGCTTGTGAATGGGATGCTCCAAACAACAGGACAACCTTGAAAACAGCAGGAGCGCTGACTGCGCTGTCACACCTTCGTATTTGGGTGCCTTGGATAGCAGCTTTACAGCAAAAGCTTTCAAATACAAGTAACAATTAGCATTATTTAAAAAATGAAAACAAAATCAGTCAATATTGCACATTGGGTGGACAGTGTGTATGCCTCAGCAAAATTGCTGCCGATCATTTTCTTTAACATTTATGAAAATTCTCTGCTATATTAAACCATCAATGCAAAATAACTACTACTTATATAAACTGCATGGAATGGAAAGTATAAAATATACAGTGTTATATAAAATGGAGTATGCATTGATTAAATAAAATATAATTATATGAATTATAGAAAATAATTTATGCTATATTATCTCATCTATATACATGGACTCCTGCTCCTTCCCAGGGCCAGCTCCGCCCTCATGCTCCCATTCAGCGCAAACCATGAGCCGCTGCTCCCTCCTAGTACCAGGCTGTACCTCATTGTTACCTCCCAGTGATAGGACCCAGCGTTCCACTCCCCTCCAGCCTGAGCCCTCTGCTCCCTCACTCCCAGCCCAGCCCTCAGCCATCCATACATGTTGCAGCAGCTCCCAGACAGCAGCCTCAATACCCACAATACCAACTCCTACACGATACATGTTGGCGCCCATCTTGTTGCATGACTTGGGCTTTAAAAAAGACTAAAGATGCAAAGTGAGTTAATCAGTCAATCAACACATGTGAGAGGCATACAGAAAGAGTGGGAAATAAACAGAAGAAAATTGTACAGGAGAAAGGTGAGACTGACAAAAAAAAAGATTGAAAAACAGTCAGAAGTGGATGGAGAGATAGAGATGACAGTGAGAGAAAGTGTTTGGGAGACATAGGTACTCGATTTTGCCAGGCCCGAGGAGGTGGGATTGGAGGCGTGTGAGGTGTTAAAATCGCAAAAAATGGCGGGCGGCTCCGATCCCGCCTCCAGCCTGCCTCCGAGCAATTTTCCCAGATTCGGGGTTTCAGACCCTGTTTCCATCCTGCCTCCAAGAGACGGGATAGGCCCTTAAGGCCCTTAAGAACCAGTTAATTGCCGCTATAATCCCATTTTGAGAGGCCTTTCTGCTTTTAACACTTTTCCCCCGTCCTGCGCGTCTCCTCTGGAACATGCCAGTTAATCCTGGTGGCCTTGAAGGGATAATTACAAGTCCTAGCCCTTTTCGGGCTACCCCAGATCAGGCGTATTCCCCAGACGTTCACCTTCAACTGAAGTTAGCGGTAGCCGGATCCTAGAGATGCTTCATTGGGTCTAAAGGTTCAGACTATCTCTCCCTAAAGGAAAGAAACGGCCTGAAGATGTTACCGTCCTCCGGATAGCACTTTTAACAAGTTTAACTAGACTGTAACCTTCCGGATATTATGAGGGTCCGGAAACCCCCCCAGAAATCTGCAACTCCTCACTGAAGAGTGTACAGAAATTGAGTTTGCGAGATTGATACAGAAATACTCTTTGAGACAATTTTAAAAATATATAGATTTATTAAAGAACCGACATTTAGTTAACAGCTGGTATGGCAATCGCAACTTTAACCATTCAAAATACAAATAGCTTACATTTCTTATCAGAGATCCTTATTCTCAAATCTTAACTTCGTTACATTTCCACACTTCTACTTATTTCTTAATCCAGAATATCCACCAAAATCAAATACCTTGATTACCCGAGACTCAGAGTTGAAAACTTACAGAGTGTGTCTGTGAAGTTGAGAAACGCTTGCCCTTCCAGCGACTTCTGACTCTCTATCTGAAAAGCTCTATTTTTATACCTTATTTTAGTGGTATTTTCTTTGAAGTTTCCTGCTGATGTAAGTTAATTGTCTCTAGTGATACTCTATTGAATTCTTTTCTATTCTTACTGTCATTTCAGCTGCCAACTTTTAGAATTCTGTCTCTACCTTTAGGTGTTTCAAAAACTATCATAAAATGGTTATTACAGATTTATCTATTTGATACTATTCTTAGGAAGTCTTTCTATTGAATTCTTAATATCACTTAACTGCTTGTAAGCCAGGCGTCGTGACTCTGTGGTGTTCCAAGTTCAATACAAACACAATGTAATTGCTTGGTGTCATCTATTGATATTATATCTTCAAAGCCTCTCTGTAGGTATATTTTACAACTTGTAAATTGAAACCACTTCTCTTAGGGTGTTTGCTTGTTTTCTAGCTATCTCAATTGGTTGCATATTTAATCGTGTTTCCTGTTTCTAAGTTTAACATAAAACTAATTTACGGCAGGTATTTCTTTTACTTGATGTCATTTTTTCAAAGGCACTTGGTTTTTTTAATGTTCTGTGCACCTGTTCGACATGTTAGATTTTGACACTTTACTTGGGCATTGCTATTGTTTTGTTCCAAACTCTAGACATTCTGGAAGCGCCAATGGTTTGCTTCAATAGGGGCATTGTTTTCGTATTTACAAACCAATTCCCATTTCTAAGCTTGTGGTGTTTTACAGCTTTGTGTTAACAAACCATCTTATCTCAGAAGCCTGTATTGTGTTTGCAGCCTGTGTCGCCGAAACTTTCCAGACTTTTAAACTCAGTATGTCATGTATTAATAATATCAGAAATCTGTTTATAGGATGGTGTATTTTTCTGAAATATGGCTATTCCATTACAGCCTCACAAGTGGATTGCTTACTAACAGCTGCAGCTCCACCATTAAAAAGGAGTTTTCACCAATGATCATTTGCAGGTGGCAGAACTTTGTTGTCTCAGGTCTGGGGGAACTTTTAGCAGGCATACTCATTGTTGTAGAAGTTTGGAGCCTGACACCCATCTCCAGTGTGACCTCCTGGGAAACCCCTCTCCCCACCTTGACTGAGCGCTTCCTCAACTGAGGCATATACCAGAAGCATGGCGACCATTTATTTCCTTTCCTCCTGGACATCGGATTCGGACGAAGACCAGCCGTGGCAGCAGCAGAACCATGAACAACAGCAGCACCAACAGCAGCAGCAACAACAGGAGCGCCAAGCTGCTGCTCACCCACAGGCCAGAAAGCACCAGCACGCGACCACATTGCTGCCCGGGATGCAAGGGATGCACACATGTTGGCCAGATTTGCTTAGCCTACACAATCAAACATTTTTGCCTCGCACCTTCTTACCAGAGCATCGACACTGGACAAGAACCTGCGGATTCCTATCACTCTGACCACCATACTGACAATTGCAAGTTGCTCTAAGCCCTCAATCTGGAAGTCCCATTTGCGAAATGATACAGGCCACAACTTCAACAGTTTGCCATCAGAATTTTTTATCACTACAAGCAACTGATGGCATTTCAAAAATTAACACAACATAACACCCAAGTGACTACCCTTGTGACTACTTGTGCATTATCTTCCTCTTACGTATGCTCCTACGTGGTGCTTCCCCTGTGGCTTCAGCAGATGTGGAGGCCCCTTGCTCACTTTCTTGCTGCTCCTGTCTCGACACCTTTGGCAGCCGTTCTCTGGGGTTGCGAACCTGTGAGGGCTTGGCAACAGTCTGCTGCTCCTGCGGCTGTGCAGGGGATGAGACGCCCATCTCAGTTGGGTGAGGACTCTGGTGGGGCTCTGATCGAGGGCTTTGCAGTGGCATGGTCGTGTGAGCGCTTGGAGAGGAGCCCCCACTTCCTTGTTGTCTGCCACCAACATCCTTCTCATGGGTCAGCCCCACTTCAGAGCTAGCAAGTGGCTTGACAGCACCTTGCTGCACTTCACGGGGGCCATGAGGACCCGTTTCTGCACTGGAAGTCCTACTCCAGAGGACTTCCATGAAGGTCTGGTTTCTATGCTCAATAGCTGACCATCACTCCTCAAGAGATGCCAATCTATTCTGAACAATGACCATGTTTTCAAGACTCTGGCAACTTAGCTCCTCCATGGCCGTAGCCATCCTCTCCTCTACCGTAGCCATCCTCTCCTCTATGGTAGCCAGCCTTACCACGGAGGTAGCCATCCTTTCCACGGAGGTTGCCATCCTTTCCATGGTGATGCGTTCATGCGCCAATGCCTCCACAAAGGCTCTGCTCATGTTCACGATGGATTCCTCCATTTGCTCCATACTTGCTACGACCCTGGAGACAAAACCTGGCAGAGACGCCAGCATTTGTTCCTGGAGTTCCAGCACCGCTCTCCTTCTGGATGGACCTGGAGGCACAGGGTCGACAGGCAGCTGAGCCAAGCTGGCAGAGTCCTGCGCCCTCCAACGAGGACTCTCCTCTGCTGTCCCTGTCTCCACCATCTGCTGATGCTCACTTGTGAGCTGTGATACACCAGGTGACAACACTACTCTATCTCGCGAAGGTCCCACCAAGGCGTGAGTGTCTGCGCTGGTGCTGGGTGCGCTGAATTCTGCTGACACTACGCCCTCAGAGGTTGCAGCTTCCTCTGAGGAGTCTTGAAGTTCAGGCTGTTCCTCCTGGACAGTGGGGACGGGGGCTGTCGATGGTCCTGTGGGGGAGTAAAGGAAAGAGTTAGAGATGTGAGGTAAAGGTTGCATGCACATTGATTTGTGCAGATAATCATAAGTCAATCTGTTAGAGCATCAGAATCATTATCAGTCACTCATGCAATGTCAATGAGAGAGATGCCAAACTATTCTGTCACCAGCTTGCTGTGATGCGCCCGTCTGTCCGTCCCCCACTTGCGAATCTTCCTCGACACCGGCGATTTCCAGGGCCGCCTCCTCCGAGGTGGTGAGCTGGGCTACTGAGGGTGGCCCTTCTCCTGTCCTCGCTCTTTCCCCCTTATTATGGGCTCTCTTTTCCTGCAATGAGGGACACAAGTGGAGTTTGAGTGAGAATGAAGGAGTGAGTGTAGAGAATCCATAGCATAGATGCTTAGAAGGAGACAAAGGGCCCTCCCTGTGTGTTGTACGTTGTTGTCATTGCATCACAGTGATAGGGAGTGTGAGGGCTGCATGGTCGAATAGTTGAGTGAATGTGACCATAGAGAGAGAGGGAATGAGTAAGGGTGAAGGGATGTCAGTGTCAAGTGGGATGTGGAGGAAGAGGTTGGCAAAGCAGAGTGTTGGTGAGGAGAGGCGATGGGGATCAGATTGAGGGTGATGGGAAAGTCATACTCACTTTTCCTGTGCGGAGAAGGTCATGAAACCTCTTCCTGCACTGCAGCCAGGTTCTGCGGCACATAGAGATTGAGTTGACCTCCTGGGCCACTTGCATCCACACAGCTTTAGTCTGCTGGGGAGGCTTTTTCCTCCCTGAAGAAGGGAAGAGCACCTCCTTATTTGATCTTGCTCCCTCCACCAGAGCTTGGAGGGAGGGCCTCATCGAACCTTGGAACACACTTTGGCCTACTGCTGGACATAGTTGCTGAATGAAGTGATCACAACAATGGGCATAAAGTTTAAAGTCTCCAGAAGAAGCAAGGCTGCTTGCAGGCCTTAAATCCAGCAGCATTGATGATGTCATCGGAGGCGACTTTCTGTATGAAAAGACTCATTGGACCAGGGGTTTCCACACGCTGGAAATCAAGTGCCCAATTAGGGCAAAATCGCACTTTTTTCCCACTTCACATCGGAGTCGGGGTCCTGACACGAAAACCACCTGACACGCCCCCAGCCCGCCCCCACTGGCAAAATCGAGCCCATAGAGAGAGGGAGACAGAAAGAGTGGAAGGCAAAGATAGAGAAGGAGAGACAAAAAAAGAGAGAATGGAAAACAAACAAAGGGACAGAATGACAGGAAATGATTTTTTTTTATCCATGAACAGTACCATGGGAAATTGAGTAGTATTGTAAAAAGTCATATTTCCAATAATTCTGTAACTATATATATATATATATATATATATAAATACCATGCACGTGGCACATGTTTTGCCAAAACACATAAAGTGTCACATTTAGATTTATGTAGGTTTTGTGTCACACTTTAGAAAAAGTATTTAAAAAGAGAAAGAATGCCATTGATTTGCAAGCTACAGGGAAACTTCACCAGCAACAGAAAATATTTACTGATCCATTTCATAATAACCTTGATTTTTCCAATGGGAATCCAGACAAATGCCTGTAGCCTCGAAATTGATCTTAGGAATCACTTAAGAAGAAAAAAGCCGGGCTGTCCGCTAACTGACCTAAAGATTTGCTAAGAACAATTTGCAAGTAATAGATTTCAAGAAAGCAGAACTATTACACATGCCTCCACTTTAGTAACAGTACAATATATTGTCTATTATGCTCCCATTCTTACAGAGCAGATTATCCTCTAATTTAATGTGAGCAGTGCCGAAGGAGATCTACTAGTAATATAGAAATGATAGTGATGTTCGCATTACAATAATGCAGTGGAAACAGCTCACGAACTTGTATACCGTGAAAGGTGGAAATGCTTCTGGAGCTTGTCGGAACAGTGCCCCGTAAAATTACCAAAGGGTTGCCTTTGAGATTCGTAAGGGAAATTCCCTGAAAACTGTCTGAGGATGGCCATACAATATGGAATTCAGCTGTTGAACTGAATGCTGGGAAGTAAACAGTTAACACAGCCTTTTAAGCAATTAAGTAGTAAAGTCATTATCCCTGGCTTAGATGCAGGGAAGAAGCCCTAATGAGTCATAAACAGGTCACAGCCCCTCATATTTGTGTGGGCCACTTTGTTAAAAGTAAGGCTGTAAGGAGCTGGTGGCAGGGGGGCGGTTGTAAAAGTCGAGGCAACCTGTCTCCTTCAGTACTGACTTGTTGGGGATGATTGGCACAAAATGGGCTGAGCCCTTCGGACACATGGGTCACTCAGAAGCAGTGCTTTACTTTGTCCTTGGTAGAAGTAGCAGACTTTATTAGTCTTTCTGTGTTGACGAGAAGAAGACATTTATTTCCTCTATTCTTCTTCTGTAATACCTTTTACCTAGAAGGTGTAAGAGGTGCCAGTACAAGGTATCTTTAAGGACAGAGTATCAGAGGTTAGAAGCTAAGCTGTGGCTGCACCAGCGATTCAGGCAGAGCTAAGAGTGTCATTCAACTGCGAGTAGTCTGACATCGAGCAAGGTGAGAGGGAGGCCAGCTCAGATAGCATCACTCATGTGTAAGGTGGGTTCAGTCGGAACCGAAGAGCCAAGAGAAACTGATAACACCACCGCAAAGAGATTCATTGACTCAACATTTGATTCAATGCCTGCGTCTCAGGGAAAGAAGGAGATTGACCATGCCACTCGTGAGGATGAGGTTGTGTAAGTTCTGAAGTTTGTTCATCCCACATGTACGGGCTGAATTTTATGAATGGAGATGTGTTGGAGGCAGGACTGCTGCTTGCCTGGTTTCAGTCCTGCCTCCATCAGCCTCTGGCTAGCCAGCGGGATCTTCCCCTGATTGACCTTGTTAAGTCCGCCCGGCGGGCTCAGCAGGCCAATTAGGGGGAAGTCAGTGACAGAGCATGTCAACGCATGACGTGTCATCTTTCAAGAATTTTTGAAAGAAGAAATGTCATCGTTTGACAGCTCTGTGAAGCTGTCAAATGCTGACATTCTGTGTAGTTTGATGAGTCCTTGTGTTCAGGACTCATCAAACCTTTCTACTTTGTAGAAATCAGATGACTGTTGGATCGGAGGATCCAACAGCCAGTCTGTGATCTCTACAATGAAGATGTCGGGACTGCGGCTCCACTGCGGCTGAAGGCTGTAGACAGAAACAAAGGTAAGTTAACATTTTCTAACACTTTACACTCACCTCACATACTTACCACTCCACACTTGCACCCATCACTCACCTCTACATCGCACTTTCAGACCCCGCAGACCCCCACAGACCTCCTACTCAGCTTCTACACCCTGGCGGGGTTCCCCGAGGTCGGGAAGCCCGCACTTCGGAACGAAAAATGGGGATAATCCTATTTTCTGCCTGTTAACTACCTGTTAACAGGCTGTTAATAGGCTTTAATCCCTTCCCGCCTCGAGGAGATGGGACCCGGGGCAGGACGGCTTCCCGCCTCCTGGCAAGAGGGCACAGAGGCGGGTTGGGGGCGGGTTTGCCATCCGCCCCCAAATTCTGCAACTTTCCCGGCAGTCCCGCCTCCATACCTGCCTCCTCGGGGCTGAGAAAATCCAGCCCATAGACTTGAGCTATTTGATAGACTGGCTATTCAAAGTTTTTAACTTGTCAGCTATCTAAGGAATTACTCTTAAAGAATTTCACCAATTTATAACTCAGAGAATCCGGTCACCGCTATAGTTAATATTCAGCATTCGTTAGCGCTGATTTACAATGACTCACTGAGTTGCCTGTGTAACCTTTGCTACTCATTCTGTTAAATAACTCTGCCCATTATTAATTTGCTACTCAAGTGCTAAGTAACTCTGATTCGATTTATGCATGCCTAGTAAGCATTCGTGTACCCAACTTTAACCTTAAGTTGTGGTTCGTAACCAATAAGGAGTGTTTTGTGCATGGCTTCTTCTTTGATGATTTGGCAAGAAAGAGTGAATTCACTCACTCAGTGGCTTGACGATAACCTAACCAAGAGTCAGTAAGTTAAATTCATTTTGATCCAAACTGGGTTAAATGTAAGAGAGTTCAGCGCGCCGAGTCAGCCATCATTCATCTCTAGACCAATGCTGGGAGGTAAAAGCACAGACAGTTCCTTAGTGAGGCATTATAGGAGGGTATTAAGAATTTGTCTGGTTCTTCCGCATTTATTTGTCAGGATACCGAAACCCAGCTTTCTTACAAGCTATTTACTGTACCTTCACATAAAGAAAAACAAAATTAAAGTATATTTTTAGAACACTCCATGAAACATTGATTTGGATCGATACTGACCCTTTGAAGTTTCTTTGCTTCCAACTGTGACCATTCCACCTTTGCACAAATCCTTGAACTTTTTACCCTTTTGTGGATCATGGTGGCATTTATGACACTAAAAAAATCAGATAAATATTTTTGGCACATTAGAAGAGAATTTTCTACAGAAGGAAAAACATGTGCCTCTTTTGCATTCCCATTGAAATATCATATCACTGAAATATACATCTCATGCAATAAATGAAGTGTTTGAAAGAATTATTGGTCAGAATGCTTCTTAGGTGCATGCGGATTAAAAGCACTTCCTAAGTAAGTAAGGAACCAGCTAAGCAGGTTGTTACATACAATAGTGTTGTAATGGTGATGAAATAGGAAAGGGAGAATCAGACAAAGCTGTTCCTCATGACTCATTCTGAAAACAACTAAAAGAGAAGAGAAAGCCTCGAGGGGTACTCTCTGTTCAGTACCTCCCCACTTTACAGAGTAAAAGCATTTTCTTACCTGCAAGGGAACATCCAACTTGGGTCTCCCACCAATCCCAAAGCCATTCCTGTAACATCACTGATAAGAAAGCATTCCCATGTGTTGCGGAATAGTTCCAAAGCCTGCAGACTTCCCATTATTCTTTCTTTCTTTATTTATTTAGCTTGTATAATTGGTGTGGATGAGAGACACAACAGCAAATGACCTTTTCATCAACTTGGTGGGACCTCTGGACAAATGGGATATGACTGGACAAGAAATGTGAGTCCAGTCATAGATGGGGCATTCTCCTTGGTTGGCAGAAAAGCTGGAGTTGTGGCAAAATTGAAGAGCAAATTGCATATTATCAACCCAAACCAGAAGTTTAGTCGTTTTCACTGCATTTTACATCAAGAAGCTTAAGTAAAACTTTTGAAAATGAATCATGTTATGGATGCGGCTATCAAAACTGTAAATTTTATTTGAGGTACAGGTCACAACCACCAGCAGTTTAACCAGCTGTTGGAAGAAAGTGAAGTTCACCGCGGATTGCCATATCACACTGCAGTTCGGTGGCTAAGTCAGGGAGCACTTTTTTGAATTGCGTGTTGAGATCCAAACTGTTCACGGATCAGAAAGGGAAAGCTGTTACTGAATTACAGGACAATGAACGGCTTCAAGACTTTGCTTTCATGGTGGATACTACGGAACACCTGAACTAGCTCAATAAAAGAATGCAAGGGGGCAGACAGAATACTGACAATATTTGATATTAAGCCTTTTAGATTAAGCTCCAGCTGTGGGAGAAGCAACTTTCCCAAAGTAACTGGGCACATTTCCCGCCTTGAAATCACTGCGCAACACTATTGGGACTCAGTGTGTTGTCACTACAGAACAATACATGGGCAAAGTTGCTGAACTGAGAAATGAATTTCAATAAAGATTCTCTGATGTCAGGAACCATGAAGGAGAATTTGCAATTTTCAGCACACCATTTTCTGTTAATGTGCATGATGTACTAGAGGAGCTCCAAATAGAAGCAGTGCGACATTCTGTTGATGGACTAGTTTTCCAATATTGGAATAATTAAGTTTTATCAATACCCGGCAGCAAATTATTCCAAACTGAAGTCCTTTGCATCAAAAATTCATTCCATGTTTGGGGCCATGTACGTGTGTGAACAAATATTTTATGTCATGAATAGTAACAAGTCTAAACCACGTTCTCAACTTTGTGACATGAACCTGAACTCAACACTCAAGTTAGCCTCAGTCCAGTCATTTAGTCCAAATGTTGATGCAATGGTTCAAGCTAAGAGCTATCAGGAGCAGCAGTAGCAATAAATAAAATCTAAATTTAATTAAATACCAATATGGTTTATGTTTATCTATTCTATTTTAGTAATTTTGCTGAATATGGCCCGTGCCAATTGCCAGGATATCGAATCAGCCCACCACATAAAATACATTTCATGAACCCCTGCCCTAGACTTTCCTTCCCCTTTAAGAAAATAATAGGTATCCAGGTGAGGGATGTGAGTAGTGGGGAATGGGTCATTTTTCTACAATTTAAACCCAGTGATAGCAACATCCACTCCCAAGTCAGGTATAGGGCGGGTTAATGACGGGCACAGTTTCACCTACACCACCTGAAATGGTTTTTTCCTCAACTCTCAGAAGACCTCCACCTACTGCACCAGAAAATATGCTTTGGCTCCAGCAGTCAGGCCAACAGATGTATGGCAGGTACAGAGCAAAAAGTGGCGATTGCATTGCGATTTAGAAAAGGAGCAGAAAATACCTTGTCAGTTTAAATGAGAGTGGGTGAGTTCAATGTCAAATCAGGTACAGAAAGAGAAATACAGAGAGGGAAAGAAAGACTGGATTAAGAGAGGGAGAAAAAATTGATAGAAGGGAAAAGTAAAAAATAAATTGAAAAATTAAAAATTTTACATTTTTAAAATCTCCAACAACAATTAATAGCTAAAGGAATGAGACTCCACACTTGCAGTAGTTAGTTTTCAGTACCAGAGAAGTTGATTGGCAGTAATTAACACTTAATACATCGTTAAAAGAGCACTTACACTTGAAATGACCAGACTTAACTTTCTGTGGTGAGTTTAGTTCGTATCTACTGCCCAAATACAGCAACTTCACGCTGTTCAATGCATTTCAATGGCGAGCCTGACAGTGAGATGCTGTTTTTGCAAAGCTGACTGCAAAGTGGTGCGACTCAGATAGTGTCTTCTGGATATCTGCGTTTAACCGCACATCTGTCGGTCCCTCACCTGAATTGCTGCACTACTTGCACATAAATAACAATGAGCTCCATTAGCCTCACTGTTATTTTAACAGAAAATTCTGCCTCATTAAGTCCAAGGCAAGACTTTTAAGAGAGGCTGAGGCCTTTAAGTAAATACGTTAATGAAGCATTCAAAGACGCAAAAATAAATTTTGCAGTTAACCTCAATAACGCTATTTTAAAATGTGTAACCTTAGAAATAAAAACAGAAAATTCTGGAAATACTCAGCAGGTCAGGCAGCACCTGTGGAGAGAGAAACGAGTTAACGTTTCAGGTCGCTGACCTTTCATCAGAAGTGGAAGATGTTATAAATTAAGCAACTACAGAGCCAGCGAAAAGGTCATTTGCTGCTGTTGTGTCTCTCATCCACACCAATTATACAAACTAATTAAAGAAATAAATAAAGAATAATGGAAAGGCTGCAGGCTTTGGAACTATTCTGCAACACATGGGAATGCTTTCTTATCAGTGCTGTTACTGGAATGGCTAGATTCATACTTAGGTTAAAAAACCCTCAGCTATCAGGATAGGCTCAGAGAGCTGAGATTTTAGAAAAATATTGACTTTGAGCAGACTTGATTTAAGTATTTAAAAAGATGAAGGGGTCAGGCTGTGTAAATGTTAGGGAAAATGAGGGGACATGCGTACAAGTTATGTAAGTATAGAATTACGTTACATAGCAGGAGGTCTTTCTTTTCCTAGAGGGTCATTGACCTTTGGAATATGATGTTGTTTCGTGCAGTGGGTGCAGATTCACTGCAAACATTCAAACAGGAGCTGGACAAAATACTGAAGGAGGCTGATATTGTTGCATTAAAAAGAGTAGGTGGCATATTAGGTAATGTATCTCATGGTAATTTTATTACATAATAGTACATAGTATTACATAGTATTTTCAGCACTTAAATAGGCCATTCACATAACAGGTCCATGCCTGTTGTGCCGGTGTTTATGCTCCACACGAGCCTCCTCCCACCCTTCTTCATCTAACACCATCAACATATCCTTCTATTCCTTTCTCCCTCATGTGTTTATCTAGCTGAAGGGATAATTACTAGTCCTAGCCCCTTTAGGGCTACCCCGGATCAGGCGTATTCCCCAGACGTTCACTTTCAACTAAAGTTTGAGGTAGCCAAATCCTAAAGACGCTTAATTGGGTCTAAAGGTCCAGACCATCTCTCCCTAAAGGAAAGGAACAACCTGAAGATGTTACCGTCCTCCAGATAGCACTTTTAATAAGTTTAGCTAGACTGTAACGTTCCGGATATTATGAGGGTCCGGAAAACTCCCTCAGAATTCTGCAACTCCTCACCAAAGAGCATACAGAGATTGAGTTCGCGAGTTTGATACAGAAGTATTATGTGAGACAATTCTAAAAATACATAGATTTATTAAAGAACCGACATGTAATTACAGTAGGTGTTTCAATCACAACATTAACAGTTTAAAAAAGAGAAAGCTTTTACAATCTTATTATCAGAGATCCTTATTCTCAAATCTTAACTTCGTTACATTTTTACAGTTCTTAGTCTTATTCCAGGATATCCACCAAAATCAAATACAGTACAATACCTTGATCCCCGAGGTACAAAGAGTTGTAGACTTACAATGCTTGCCTCTGAAGCCTGAGAATCGCTTTGCCCCTTTACAGCGAGACTATCATCCCATTTGAAAGTTAAATATTTATATCCTTTTTCAGTGGTATGTCCTTTGAAGTTTTCTGCTGATGTAAGCTAATTATCTCTAGTCATTTTTCTGCTGACCCCTACTATTCTTACAGTCAGTTCAGCTGGTAGCAATGCAGACTCGTGTCTCTCCTTTAGGTGTTCGAAGCTTATCATAAAAAACAGTGTAACAGCAGGTGCATCTATTTGATGTCATTCTTACCAAGGTCTTCTGTTTGTGTCTTTTTATGATGTGTAAATTAAAACACCTCAATCAGGGTGATCTATGCAATTCTTAGTTACCTCAGCTGATTGCAACACAGACTCGTGTCTCCTGTGTTTCATTTGATGTCATTTTTACGAAGGTATATGTTTCTTAATTTTCTGTGTTTCTTTCCGAAGTGTAATTTAGGACACCTTAACATGGTGTACCATTGTGTTCTTTCCAAAGCTTCAGACTTCAGGAGCTTCCAACCTCCTGTTTCAATAAGGTTATTGATTCAGTGTCAACAACTTATCTTATCCCAATAGCCTGAATGCTGTTAACAATACAGCTTTTCATAGCCAGGTTTCTAGATTTCCAGACCTAGTTTGTCATGTTTTAATAAGGCTAGAATTCTTTCATAGAATGGTGTATTTTTCTGAATATGGCTTATTCCTTCACACCCCCATCTTGACCAAAAAATGAACTCGAGCATCAAGACAGAGTTTGGTCAATGTTACTAATAAGGTTACAATAGCACATTAATGTCACAAAATTCACAAAAGCCTAATCATGCGCTGCATGAAAATTCCTTTTAAGTCATCCTAGGACAATGTTTTGCCTTATTTTAAATTGAACAAAATTTAAAAGGATGATAGGTACATTGTCATGCAATTAGCGAAACAACATGTACTTAGAATGTCCAATCGTTCCGTAGAAGTGAGTTATTCATACGAGTCAAGGAGACGTCATTTGGAACTAACTGAAGCTTGACACGCTGTTCCTTCGATCCAGCGTGTGGACAGATTCTTGTTTTCATAAAGGCCTTGCCAGGCACTCAGTTGATCCCGTTTTCATCCGCAGTGTTTTCCTCCTTCGTTGAAGTAACTCGTTGATCTTTCCTTGTTTTGATTGTGGCTTTTTGCAAATCCAATTCCTGAGGCGTTGCCAAGCATCGTGTGGAGGAGTCGGCGACACCGTCTGACTGACCGTCGTCAGTAGTTCGATCGCATCCATTTCCTGTGTTGTGCTCCAAGCTGGGTTTTGAAAGACAGTGTACGACTGCACCTTGTATTATTCCTCCATTTCGGTATCCCGCAGGACATCTTTTGAGATTGTTTATGGAGACAGTTTTAAGAATATGCTTGCCATTCAGCTGATTAATATGTATTTTAACAGTTCTTTCGTTAATAACAGAAAGTATTTGAACAGGTTTTTTCCACTTCGGTCTTAAACCAGGTTTTTGCTCGAACTTCTTTTCCTGTACCCATTCTCCTGCTAGGGGTTGCCATGCTTTGTTTGTCAATTTTTTCTGCCTATTTGCCTCCCTTATCCTCTGATCAATTTGATGAATCTCCTCTGCTGATATATTGGATCCAATTGTGTACACTGTAAACACCTGACACCACTACATAACTTCGCTGGACCCCTTGATCAATCTCTGCTGGTCCACTCCTCCTCGGCCCTCTGGTTTTACTGCACTACCTCCTACTGACACCCTGGCCCTTGAAAAGCTCCTGGATTCCCTCCCTCTCAACATAATGGGGTGGATTTTTATCTTCATTGCCTTAGCGAAACGGATCGCTGTTTCAGAATCCCCCCGATTTTCATTCCATTGTGGAATGAAAATCAGGCGGGTTCTATAAAGGATGGGTGTTCTGCTCCACCAGATTACCACCCAGACAATGAAGACTGAAATAAACTCCACTGTCTCTGAACCAGGCCATTGGTTCGGTGGTTCTCCAAACAGACTCCATCTTGCCTACAAGTCAACTGCATCCAACCACAGGACCTCAGACTTTAACTTTAGACTTTTTCATATTGTCTCCTCCCAGTCCTCTGTTTATGACCAGGACATGTCTCTCTTACTCTCTGCCATGCCTATGTATTCTGAAGTTCCTCTGTGTCCATTCACGTGCTCATTGTGTCTGCCGCTCTAGGCCCCAAACCTATTACCTCAATCTCCCTTTCTTTTCTTGGCCCCTCTCGGGCCTTCTCTCCTGCCTCATCCTCATCCTATCATCAGGTCAAGCCATCTTTCAATTCTCCCCTTTTGGTTACTTTGATTCCCCCATCCCTATCCCAACCCATCACTATTCCTTTTCCCTCCTACACTCCAGCCATCAAACCCATCGAGGCACCGTCACTGCCTCCTTATGAGCAGCAACCCTAAATGTCCAATCCTTTTCTTTTGCCGAAGTTCACACCCCACCCACTAGGGGCTAACCTTACCAATACCGTTCACGTCCTGCTCACCCCAGACACAATTGTCCACTTAGACTTTGCCTGCAGATCACCAATTACCTCCTATCTCTGCATTTTCCTCCAGAATGTATGTTCATTCACAAATAAGGCTCTTGCCATCACAACCTTATTGTGAATGATTGCATTGACATCCTGGGTTTAAGATTTTGACTGAAACTTGGCTCATGGGTGGTGACACCTTGCCCCATAATGAAGCCTCCTCATTTGGCTGTACTTTCTAACACCTGCCCCACCTAAACTGCCACGGTAGCTGTGTAGCCCTTATCACCAAATCATACCTTGGTCTCTCTCCCTACTCCTCTGGTACCTTCTCCTTTGATCACCTCATCTTGTTCCACTCCTGTCGCCTCTCCTTTAAAATCCTCCTCTACTGACCCAATCTCCACCTCGAGTTTCTGACTGAGATATCCTCCCTCTTTTGCTAACCTCACTGAGTGCCCATTCTTGCTGATTTCTCAACTTGTCCTCTCTCTGTTTTCACAGCCGTACTGTCTCTCTCCCTCTATTTAAACTCTGCTACCTGTATTCACGGTGTCTCCCTCGACTTTGCCATCTCATGTGCCTTCTCTACTCCAATGGTCTCTATCACAGTCTGTCTCTAACCACTTCCTTACATCCCTCACCATCCACATCCTCCTACCCCTTCCAACCCCACTTCCTTCTGCATCTTCCCCTGGTAAAAACTCTCCCCCAAGTCCCTGACATCTGCCTGTTCAAACTTCCAATTGCCTAGCCTTTGACCCTCTATTTGCCACGATACTTCTGCTCAACGACTCCCTCACCTCCATCTTTCATTCCCTTTTCCCAGTAAAGCCTTTACTCTTTCGCATCCTTGTCATTCCCTTGTTATCAGCCTCATCTTTTCTCCCTCACGCCTAAGGGATGCAGACTTGAATGTACCTGGCGCACAACTGGTTTCATCATCCATCACTGGATCTGGCTAGAGCACATCAAGTGCTATCGAGGCTCAGTCTAGTCCACTAGTCCAGATCATCCTGGAAAGCAAAGATAAACCCTGCTGCTTGTCTCTGCTAGCAACTGTCGCCTTAAGCCCCTCTCCCCACACCTTCCACCCTCACTTCCAACAACAGGTGTGAGGAGCTCATGGATTTCTTTGTCACTAAGGTTGAGACCATCGTTCAGCTGCCTCTCTCCTCCCATTGCCCACCAAGCCAACGCCTCGCCAGCCCCCCCAACCACCCGTGCCCTGCCTCTTCCTCCAGTTTTTCTCCTATCTCTCCTCCTGGCCTCTCCAAGTTTATTTTGCCCATGTATCCCAACTCCTGCTCCCAAAAGCCCATTTTCACTAAACTGCTGACCACCCAACTTCCCTTTCTGATACCCATGCTAGATAACATTGTAAATGGTCCCTTTCCTCAGGTACTGTTCACCTCTCTCTCGAAACCATCTTCATCACACCCCTCCTCAAATAACCCACCCTCGACCCCTCTGTCATTGCAAACTACTGCTCCACCTCTAATCTCTAAAGTCGTTGAATGTGTTGTTACCGCCCAAATCTGTGCCCATCTTTCCTGCAACTCCATGCCTGAACCTCTCCAATCAGGTTTCCGCCCCAAAACAGTGTCTCACCTCCTGACTCCCCAAAGCCTTTCCACCATCTACTAGTCACAAGTAAGGAGTGTGATGGAATACTCCACTTGCCTGGATCAGTGCAGCTCCAACAACATTCAAGAAGTTCGACACCATCCAGGACAAAGCAGCATGCTTGATTGGCACCCCATCCACCACCTTAAACGTTCACTCCCTCCACCACCGGCGCACCGTGGCTGCAGTGTGTACAAGTCCTGGAACTCCCTCCCTAACAGCACTGTGGGAGTACCTTCACCACACGGACTGCAGCGGTTCAAGGAGGCGGCTCACCACCACCTTCTCAAGGGCAATTAGGGATGGGCAATAAATGCTGGCATTGCCAGCGACGCCCACATCCCATAAACGATTAATTAAAAAAAACCTCTGTAACTGTGATTATGGTGCATCATCTATGCTTGTTCTCCTCGATTTCTCTGTGGTCGTTACATGGTCCACCACACCATCCTCCACCAATTTCTCTCGGTGGGATTGCCCTCGCCTGGTTCCATTCTTACCTATCCAATTGCACCAGATCATCTCCAGCAAAGACTTTGGCCGCGGTTTTATCAACACTAGAGGGCAGGTTTGGAGGCAGGGTCAAGGATCAAAATTGTTTTGATTGATGGTGGGTTTCGATTCCGCCGTCAACTCACCTCCAAACAATTTTCCCAAGTGTCGGGTCCCCGATTTACGCATGGACCAGACACCTAGCGGCGGGAAGAGGATTAAAGCCACTTACCTGCCTGTTAACAGGTACTTGGTAGTAGTTAACAGGCTCTTTTTCAATTTTGCCGCTTCTGCCTTGGGGTTCCCGATGTCCGGACACCACGCCAGGTAAGTGTGGCGTGTTGTGAGTCTGCTGTAGTGTTTCTGCATTGATGACAGCTGCAGAAGTGGTGTGAAGGATCCAATGGTGCACTGGTGAGTTTCAGAGGTAAGGAAATGTCGGGGAAATCATTTTTAATGTATTTACACTTTTCTGTAGGTAAAAAGTTTTGAAATATATGTCTAGTCCCATCTCATTGGGAGAACCTCTCTCACCAGTGACAGATCGCTTCTATCACCTCACCTGCAGCTGCCATCTGTTCCAGCCTATGGAGGGAGTCACTGGAGAGCCTGGGTGCAAGAGCTCACCTTCGTACAGTGATTGTCTGTGTTTGCAGCACCTCAATGCTGTCAAACACTGAGAAATGAGCTGTCAAAGAAAAATTGTGCGTAGTCCCTTTAAGAAAACCGGCAGATGATGCGTCATCAAATGACATCATCTGACTGGCTTCCTCTTGATTGATGGCAAGCCCGCAGGGCAGGCTTAACAAGGTCAATCGACGTAAAATCACGTCCGTGGGCCGATGTAGTTGGGGGCGGGACTGGAAGCTGAAAACCACCTGACCCACTCCCAACCCGCATCTAGTTACAAAATCGCGGCCTTTGCTTTCTGCCCCCACACCGTTACCTCCGGAGTCCCCCAAGCATCTATCCTTGGCCGCCTCCCCTCCCTCATCAACCAGCTGCCCTTTGGCGACATCATCTGCATACATGGGGTCAGCTTCCACGTGTACGCTGACAACACTCAGCTCTCCCTCTCTGCTACTTCTCGACCCCTCTACTGCCTCTGTGTTGTCAGACTGATTCTCCGACATTCAGTCTTGGATGATCCGTACTAATCCTCCAATCAAACATTGGGAACACGAAAGCCATCCTCTTCGGCCCCCGCCACCAACTCTGTACCTTCACCATCAATTCCATCCCCTCCTTGGGACACTGACATAAATAAAAGTGGGCTGGCCTGGCTTGCACTCCATTGTCATATCCAGATAGCATTTGTGTATTCATTCACTCTCTAAGCTCTCAAGTCAAGACAAGGAAACGTTATCGTAAATAATAGCCGTGGCTTCCATTTTTTAAATCTCAGTCCCTAGGCCTAGCTGCCATTCAAATAAAAAGATAAAGTATAGATATATTTAAAATTTGAAACAGGACTGAACTCCGTTTCTGTCACATAGGCATCCAAGTGAAAAACATTTACCAGCTAAAGTTTCTTGAAATGTGTCTTTTTGGAGAAGTAGTGGCAAGGTAGCACTGGGTGTTGTCAGCGTGCCCGTCAGCAAGGAAATATAATGGGCCAGAAATTCAGCTTTCAGGCTTCCTGCGGGTGCAAGCATCACGCGCGAACTTGCCAACCGCACCTGCAGTTGTACTTTGGGCCCACGAGGACTTTGGGTCCTGGGCCTCCTCCAGCTGCCGGCGCGCAGTGCTTGTGTATCCCAGGGGCGCAGTTACTTCGAAGCGTCCCCTCGGATCACGTGGGCCATGGAGAGCCAATCCTAACAGGGCATTTTCATTCATAGATTTGACAGGAAGACCTGTCGAATGTATGAATAGAGATCGGCCCCAAAACCACACTTAAACTTCAAATAAATGTTAAAAAAAAATCACATTTTTAAAATAACTATAAGTTAAATAAATTAACTACTTAAAACAAAAATTGAAATTTTTGAAAAAATTAGTTATACTTTTTAACGGTGCTAAAAATAAACTTACCTTTCTTTAAAGTATCTAAAAAAGATAAACCTGTTGAAAAAAATGTTTAAATTGTAATTAATTAACCACTTACCTTGTTAAAAACAGGCCTTGCGCCTCCTTTTTAAAAGCGCAGCTTCTCCATACTTACCCTCCCGGAGAAACCTGAAAAAAAAACTGAAGTTCGCTGCGTGCGCGCAGCCTCTCCCACGCACGTGTTCGACTTCTGAACCCCTCCCTTCAGGGGAACGGAAGTTCCGGTTTCCCGTGCATGCGCAGTGCATGCAGGAAACCGACACTTCAGGTGGCCTTACGGGTGAGTACACAGCGCGTAATCACCCGACAACAGCCGAATTTCTGGCCCAATATGTAACAATCCAGGAGAAAATTCTTTTAGATTTGCATAAGAGCAACAATGGATTTGTACAATATTTCATGATTCCAACAGATTTTAGTACAATGCAAATCATTTTTACATCTCCAACTGAAAACTGATGGTTTGCAGTGATGACGAATTGAATCATTTTTAAGTCAGTCAAGTTTTTTAGGTTTTTGTTGCTCTTATCACACTTCTTTTCCTTGCTGGGCTAAAAAGTAGGTTTCAGTGCCATGATCATGACCAATACAGTTAGATGTCACTTGAAACTGGTAAAAAATAAAACACAAAGATTAAAAACATTTCTAAAATTTGTTTAATAGTTATTCAAATACCAATATAGCTTTCATGCAGCTTTGCCTGTGTGTACTTTTTTCTTTAAAATGTTCATGGCCTATAAATTCAGCTGCCCAGCGCCCATTTTTCAGGCACTAACTGGCCTACTAAGCCCGCAATATGGCGGCAGGAAACGCGCGCACATTTCCGGCTAGAAGTGCGCTGCCTGCCATATTGGGAAAGGAAAAGAATTAGGCGTCCTTTACCCACGCCTGAAGCAGATGTTAGACCCTTTGTATATGCAAATAAGGGGCCTACTAACTGTTTCAGCCCCGCACTGCGAGATTGGTTTGCCATGTGGAAGCCCGTGCCAGGGCCAGCTGCACTCGGGGAAACCGTACATTGGGATCGCCTGCGAGCTACAAGGTTAGTTTTTCACATTTACTTATCTGAGTTCTCCTACCGACCCTACATTTAACAAAAGCTTGCTGTTGCTCCCAACCACCACCCCCTCCTCGATCGCCCCCACCCACCATCACCACTTCCGACTCCCAATTTTCCCATCGGCTTTCTCTCCCGGTCCTCAGATCTGACCCTCGATTGGCCCCCTGATCCCTGGCTCCCCAGATGCGAGGACCCAACTGGCCCCCCCTAATCCACGGACCCATCACCCCCGGCCCTGATACCGACACCCGATACAGACCCCTCCCCTCCCCCCCGGTCCTGATTCCCGCTCCAACCCCGATCCCGGACTCACTTACCTGAGGGCCGCTGCGACACTAGCAGTGGCTCCATCTTGCAGTCCTCTTGGCAGCCGGGCTGTTGCGCCTCACCGGCTCTATTTTAATGAGTCCCAAACCCCAAAAAAGGGCCCGTAAGTTCAACCACTGACTTTTCTGACCCTGCTTCACTAAATTAATGTCGTACCCTGCTGTCTCTTCCTGTCAGAATCTCCTGGATCACCTTCTCCTTCTGTTCTATAGTTCTTATAAAAAAGGGAGATTTTACAATCTACTTCCAAAGCAAATTGTTTTCCCTTCCAACGCGGCTGTAATTATGACCATACGATTACTTTTGCCCATTCCGCCACTGTTCTTACCAGCATCATCATCATAGTTCTGAATAGTCTAGCACAAATATTATCTTTTGACAAATAACCTTGTCAAGTGGTACCAAAAAAAAGTTACATTTTATTTTCTCGCCATTAAGTTAATGTTTATTGGTAATGTCGTTCCTTATGTGCTCTCCATACCCAGACTGTGTACAAGTGCAAACAGCTATAATGTATGCTGAAGGATGTTGTTTTCCTCAGCACGTTTAGTTTCAGTTTCACCTATTTTGGTCGGCCTCCAGAGATTCCATAACCATCTCCTCCTCCACCCACCCCTTCTACAGTAAATCACTTTGTTTACCCATCTTGGAAATTTCTTCTGTCCACTATGTTTCTCCCAATGCATTGCAATAGTGCCTATTCATTCAGTGAGATGCTGGGGAGAAAATCCCAACGCTCCAGTAGGAATATTCCCCACAGTGGAGACACCCTGTGAGAGCAGTATCTCAGCGTCACAGGGCGTGACCATCATAATCAAGAGCAGTAGATAGAGAGCTGTGGGAGCACCCCAGTATTAAGGGTTTTAACAACAATCTCTGTGAGGTAACATTGCTCCAGTATTGTTTATTTTTAGTGTATTTTGTGGTTATGGCATTGAAGACTGTTCAGGAGTAGAGTTTCTGCTTTGGGCGCAATCGGTGATTCCGGCGCAAATTCCGCCCGTTTTTAAAGGTTCCCCCCCCCACTCACCCGAGTTTCCGCTCAAACTCATTTGCATATCGCCAAATGCCAAATCTGCCATGAACCAGCACAATCGGGCCACGTTTTAAAATGGAATTCTTTTTCAAAAGAAATTTTTTCAATTTGCTTTAAAAAATATTTCTTGATATATTGAAGAGCGGTAACTTGATTAATACAGCTGAAAATGGATTTATCACAAAAAATAAGCATTTCTAATCACAGTGCACCTGTGAGTAACCCCATTTTAAATGACTGAAAATGACTTTAAAAAAAATATACAAAACTATTTTCTAGCTAGATTGGGGGACAGTAGTCAGTTCCTAAGTAAAGTTTAAATAAAATTTCAACCAAAACCTTTTAAAACGTACCTATTAGTATCCTTGCGCCCAAAAGATGCGACTTAATTATTAGGGCCTTCTCGAAGGCCTGCAAACGAGCGCAATTAGTGGAAACTCCCAATGGTGATTAATTCATCTTGGGGCCGTGGGCAGTTTGTGGATGGGTCCTGCTTCTAGCGCAATGTTTTTAAAACTAGCGCAAAGGATCGCTGAAACTCATTTTAAAATTCCACAATCTTTTGCGTTGGTTACGCCAATTTCTAGTGAATTGTGGCGAAAAAAGCCAGCACAATCGAGTGGAAACTCCAGGCCTGTATTTGTAGTCATTTGTCTAAAAGCTATATAACTTAACGGCTTTTGTGGAATGCAAAATCTCCCCCTCGTGCATAATGTTGGCAACTTTGTCCTTCAGTGAATTGGTCTATTCTCGACTTCCCCAGACGGTATGCCTGCCTTCATGTTATTCTTAATAACACAGCACGTGATGATATCACCTTCAGGAAACATTTTTCAAATTTCGTGATGACATTCGAATTGAGAACAGACAGAACTGTGGAAAAGTCAGTGATGTCAATAGAACCACTCTGCCTAATAAAGATATTTTGTATTTAAAATTAATATTAATATTTGCACCTCGTTGTATCATTTTATTTATATACACCAAGTGTGATATAAACAGAATATGTATTAATTAGCCTTGACGTATGACCAGTTTCGCACTTGTGACTATAACTCACATATGGACTATGTCATCAATTGAGTCTGTTGTACATCTTCTAATTATACAGTAACCAATGAATTTATTTCCATTAAATATGTTCATATTTCATGGAGAGGACATCACATTTCAATTACTGAAGCTGCTTTACCTCAAAAAATGCATTTGAAACTGTTGAAATTCTAAACATTTTAATTCAACAGCATATAACAATATTAAAAAGATAAATACAAAAGCAAAATACTGCGGATGCTGGAAATCTGAAATAAAAACAGAAAATGCTGGAAATACTCAGCAGGTCAGGCAGCATCTGTGGAGAGAGAAACAGAGTTAACGTTTCAGGTCGCTGACCCTTCGTCAGAACTGGAAAAAGCTGGAGATGGAACAGGTTTTTAAACAAGTGCAGGGGCAGGGAGAGGGGAGGGGAGGAAAGAACAAAAGGGAAGGTCTGTGATAGGATGGAAGGCAGGAGAGAGTAAGAGACATTAAGGGAGATTAAGAGATGGTGCAAGGCAAAAGGAGATGGTAATGGGACAAGTTATAAGATAATAAGCACTCAGCAGCCCGTTTTACATCAGTCCCAATTTTTATTTCCATTGACTTCCTATTTCATGTTTTACACTAGCACACAAAGTCAAATTATATCCCACTGTCTCCAGCTGCTCCGGAAACAAATCATAAAGGAACATGGTGGAACATAATTATTATTTTTTATTTTGCCATGTATCCCGTGGCATTGCACACGGATTCTTCTCTTCAGAGTGGAGTCCCAGCAGGGCAGGACCTCTGTCCGCCGCTCTGAATCCAGCTGAGCAATGACTCATTTTCCTGGGTTGGAGCTCGATACGATGCATGAGGAAAACAAGCCGAGGACCCAGGCCCTGCCCTCCTAGGGGAGCGGGGAGGGAAATCCTGATCGTGGCTGTAGGCCTCACCATTCAGATTTTCCCTCATTCTCTGCTGTGAACACATCTGATTTATGATGGGATAGCAGAGGAGAATCCAGTCCAGAGAGCCAAGTCTAAGTGTAGTCTTCAGGTAGGTGAAGCGTGGTTAGAGGGCAGGGGATAATAGGACCAGGATGCACTGAGGTAATTCAGTTCCCTATTTAAAGTCATAGGGCGCGATCTTGCCAGCCCTGGGATGGTGGGTATGGAGGCGGGACAGCCGAGAAAATGGCAGAATCTGGGGACGGGTGCCCAACCCACCTCCGTGCCATCTTGCCAGGAGGTGGGTAGCCGACCCGCGCCAGGTCCCGTGTCCTTGGAGGCAGTAGTTAACAGGCAGATAAGAGGATTATTCCCATTTTACCCACACAAGTGCGGGCTTGCCGAAGGCTCCGTACCCCGCCAGGGTCACCGAGGTGAGCAGTGGGTCTGCGGGGGTCAGAGGGGTGCAAGAGTGTGCTGTGGAGGTAAGTGATGGGTGCAAGTGGGGAGAGGTGAGTATGTGAGGTAAGTGGAAAGTATTAGAAAAAGTTTACTTACCTTTGTTTCTTCCTGCAGGTGTCAAGAGTTGGGTATGCGGAGAGTCTCGCACCTCCGCGGCAGAGATGACAGATGGCTGTTGCATTCTCCAATGCAACAACCATCTAATTTCTGCTAAAGAAAGAGGTTTGATGAGTCTTGAATTCAAGAACTCATCAAACTACAGAGAATGTCAGTGTTTGACAGCTTCACAGAGCTGTCAAACGATGACAATTCATCTGTCAAAAATTTTTGACGGATGAAACGTCATATGCTGACGTTCTCTGTAACCGGCTTCCCCTTAATTGGCCTGCTAAGCCCGCTGGGCGGACTTAACAAGGTCAATCAAGGGAAAATAGCGTGGGTTGGCCAGAAGTCGATGGAGGCGGGACTAAAACCCGACAAGTGGGAGTCCCGCCTCCAAAAGCTCCCCATTGGCAAAATCCAGCCCATGGGGCAAAATTTTCACAAGGGGTCTCCCGATCACCTGCGTAACTAGAAAGAAAGAACTTGCATTTATATAGTGGCGTTCATGATCTCGGGACATTCCAAAGCGCTTTACAGCTAATGAAGTACTTTTGATGTGTAGTTACTGTTGTAATTTAGGAAACTATTGATATGAGTCAACAGTTAGGGCAAATGTTCCAGGTATCTTCCAGAAAATATCTTCAAGATTCCCTCTTGAACCATGCAGAGCCATAATGCTGCACTTAGGGGCAACCGCCACCCATAGCCCATTGGTTAGCCTATTGTTCAATATGGTTAGTGGAGCACACTAAATCCCCAGGTAAATCTACCAACGCCACAGCAGTGTGACAGTGAAAATCTTATTTCTCTTAATTTTTTCGACGGCACAGTTTTATGTCTTTTGAATGTCCAACTAACGGCTTCCACCTCTTACTTTGATGTCTTAACCCTACTTCATCTATCAAGAGCTTAACATCTCCTCTTTTGCTGAAGCTGCCTCCAAGAAACTTGATTTCCTCTTTCGAACCAAGCAATTCTTTCCTATCAACTCCTATTAACTCTTTATAAACTCCAGCTCTTCTAGCACCTCTCTTGCACCCCTGGAGGAGATACAAGACAAAGCTTTATATCTGATAGGTGATAGCTTTCTTGCCTCTAGCCTCCAACCTTTCCCTCTCACCATTCCTTGTCTTTCTCTACTTTATCTATCTTAATGTAGCCACTATAGTCGATTTGTCTTTTGTTCCTTCTGAGCTGCTTTTAACAACAACTACTTGCATTTCTTTAGCACCTTTAATGTAGAAAAACATCCCAAGGCGCATCACAGAGGCATAGGGGAAAAATAGATACCAAACCAAAGGAGATATTAGGAGGGTTAACCAGAAGCTTGGTAAAAGAGGTGGGTTTTAATGAGGGTCTTAAAGAGGGAGAGGGAGGTGGAGAGGTAATAGTGAGAAAATTCCAGTTTGTGGGGCCTAGGCACTGAAGGCATGGCCACCAATTGTGGGGGAAAGAGAGGGGGGTGCACAAGAGGCAGGAGTCAGAGGAATGGAGAATTCTGGGAGGAGGGTTGAAGCACTGGAAGAGGTAAGAGAGATAGAGAAAGGCAAGACCATGAAGGATTTTAAACACAAAGATAACTTCAAATTTAAGAGGAACTGGGAACCAATGTGGGTCAGCGAGGGGTGATGGATGAGCTAAATGTGGTGCAGGAAAGGATGCAGGCAGCAACATTTTGGGATGTAGATTCCCATGGTGTAGGAAGGGAGGCTGGGCAGAAGAGCACTGGAATACTATAGTCTAGAGGTGGCAAAGGCATGGCTGTGGATTTCAGTGTCAGATGGGCTGAGGTAGGGGCAATGTTACACCAGTATGATGGAGGTGTTATGGGGTTGGAAGCTCAGCTCGAGATTGTCAAGTTGCAAATAGTCTGGTTCAGCCTGAAACAATGGTTCAGGAAGTGGGAACAAAGTCAATGGTGAGGGCACAGAGTATGTGGCAGAGGTCAAAGACGATGGCTCTTCCCGATGGTTAGCTGGAGGAAATTGTGGTTCATCCGAGACCAAAGTTGGTCAAATAGGCTAACAGTGCAAAGGTCGTGAAGGGGTCAAGAGGTGGTGAAGTAGTAGAGCTGGGTAATGTTTGAGTATAAGTGGAAGCTGACCCTTTGTTTGTGAATGAGGTTGTCAAGGAGCAGTATGTTTATGAGGAAGAGGTGGGGTCAATGATGGATCCTAGAGGGTCTCCTGCGGAGACAGTGTGGGGGTTGGGAAGAAAATCCATTAGTAGAGATACTCTGGCTATGATTGGATAGGTAAGAATGAAATGAAGTGAGGGCAGTCCCACCGAGCTGGACAAAGGAATAGAGGCGTTTAAGGAGGATGGTGCGGTCAACTGTTTCAAAGACTGCATGATTAGGGCTATTTCAGTGCTACGGGAAATGCAGAAACTTAATTTGAGAAATGCAGTCAGGGAGTTGCAGTAGATATAGGCAAGGATCTGGGAGGTGACAACACATTCACAAACTTTGGAGAGGGAAGGGAGATTAGAGATGGGCGATAGTTTGCAAGGACAGATTGATCGGGGTGGGGATTTTTGAGGAGGGGATGATAATGGTGTTTTAGAAAGGAAGTGGAACAGTGCCTGTGGTAAAGGAACTACTTACAGTGCCAGCTAACAGGGGGATGAGCTTTCAATACCAAATCACTACCGAGTTTTTCCCTTTCCTCTTTTCCACATTAATGCTGTCTTGCATTATGGGCGATGCCCTTTAACCAGCTTTCTCAATAAAGGCCTCCCAGTATTTACTTCCGACTTCAGACTACATTATAATAAAACTTTATTTCTGATAATAGAAAGAAAGAAAAATGAACTTGCATTTATATAGTGCTGTCATGTCCTCGGGACATCCCAAAGCTCTTCACAGCCAATGAATTGATTTTGTAGTGTAATCACTGTTGCTTTGTAGGCAAACGCCGAACATCTTACATACTTAAAATTCAGATACTATTACCCAAGAGGGAAGGCAAGCCCTGGGAAGTACTTGTAATTAAAAGCATTCCTTTCTTTAGACAAGAAAATAAACCTTACCAGAAATGTCTTTGATTTTTTTTTTTAAAAGGTCAATTTCCTTGCTGACACAGAGCCTGTTAGACTTCTTCAGTGGTGTCAATTATGGGAATGCCCATGTGTTCCCCAAAGTGCGTTCCTAACCTAAGTGTTGGTCTCCCAGTATTGATGGCTCAGGAGCAATTCTCAGACTGGTTTGAAGTTCACAAGATAATTGCAGATGAGGAAAACCGTTCCTAATTCATCCATCCAAAAAGACCCTAAACTGGCCTGACTTTCTTTCTCATTGACTTCAATCAAAAGAAAATCGCGTGAAGTGTAAAACAGGCTGCCGATTGGCTATCGCCCGTTTATCACCCGGTGATAAAAGTTAAAATGACCCCCCAATGTGCCTGAATTAAATTTCATCTGCCATGGTTCTGCCCATATACATATTTTGTCCAATTCATTCAGTCATTTCTGAGCTGTCTCCTCCGATTCCAGTGTCCCTCCCAGTTTGGTATCAACTGCAAATGTGACCACTTCTACTCAGCATCTGAATCCAAATCATTTATGTGAATTAGAAACAGTAGTTGTCCCAATATTGAGCAGAGGCACTTCAGCACTTCCGCCCATGCTGACATAACCTCTAACCATGTATCTGTTGCTTTCTATCAAACAACCAATTTCTTATCCATACTATTGACAACCTGAATCCCCACAGCTTTGACCTTAACTAATAGGGCAAAGCTTTCAACATAAGAGCATAAGAACATAAGAATTAGGAGCAGGAGTAGGCCATTTGGCCCCTCGAGCCTGCTCCACCATTCAATAAGATCATGGCTGATCTTCTACCTCAACTCCACTTTCCTGCACTATCCCCATATCCCTTGATTCCCTTAATATTAAAAAATCTATCGATCTCTGTCTTGAATATACTCAATGACTGAGCCTCCACAGCCCTCTGGGGTAGAGAATTCCAAAGATTCACCACCCTCTGAATGAAGAAATTTCTCCTCATCTCAGTCCTAAATGGCCGACCGCGTATTATGAGACTGTGACCCCTGGTTCTAGACTCCCCAGCCAGGGGAAACATTCTCTCTGCATCTACCCTGTCAAGCCCTGTAAGAATTTTATATGTTTCAACGAGATCACCTCTCATTCTTCTAAACTCGAGAGAATGTAGGCCTAGTCTACTCAATCTCTCCTCATAGGACAATCCCCTCATCCCAAGAATCAGTCTGGTGAACCTTTGTTGCACTCCCTCTATGGCAAGTAGATCCTTCCTTAGGTAAGGAGACCAAAACTGTACACAATAATCCAGGTGTGGTCTCACCAGGGCCCTATATAATTGCAGTAAGACGTCTTTACTCTTATACTCAAATCCTCTTGTAATAAAGGCCAACATGCCATTTGCTTTCCTAATTGCTCGCTGTACCTGCATGTTAACTTTCAGTGATTCGTGTACAAGGACACCCAGGTCCCTCTGAACACCAACATTTCCCAATCTCTCACCATTTAAAAAATACTCTGCTTTACAATTTTTCTTACCAAAGTGGATAACTTCACATTTCTCCACATTATATTCCATTTGCCATGTTCTTGCCCACTCACTTAACTTGTCTATATCCTCTTGAAGCCTCTTTGCATCCTCCTCACAACTTACATGCTCACCTAGCTTTGTATCATCAACAAACTTGGATATATTACATTTGGTCCCCTCAACCAAATCATTGATATAGATTGTGAATAGCTGAGGCCCAAGCACTGATCCTTGCGGTACCCCACTAGTTACAGCCTGCCAACCTGAAAATGACCCATTTATTCCTACTCTCTGTTTTCTGTCCGTTAACTAATCCTCAATCCATGCTAGTATATTACCCCCAATCCCATGAGCCCTAATTTTGTTTAATAACCTCTTGTGCGGCACCTTATCAAATGCCTTCTAAAATCCAAATACACCACATCCACTGGTTCCCCCTTATCTATTCTGCTAGTTGCAAGCTCAAAAAACTCCAACAGATTTGTCAAACATGATTTCCCTTTCATAAATCCATGTTGAGTCTGCCCAATCCTATTATTATTTTCTAAGTGCCCTGTTACCACGTCCTTAATAATAGATTCTGGCATTTTCCCTACTACTTATGTCAGGCTAACTGGTCTGTGGTTCCCCGTTTTCTCTCTCCCTCCTTTCTTATATAGTGGGGTTACATTTGCCACCTTCCAATCCACGGGAACCGTTCTAGAATCTATAGAATTTTGGAAAATGACAACCAATGCATCTACTATCTCTGTAGCCACCTCTTTCAAAACCCTAGGATGTAGGCCATCAGGTCCAGGGGATTTATCGGCTTTCAGTCCCATTAATTTCCCAGTACTTTTTTTTACTCATACTAATTTCTTTCAGTTCCTCATTCTCGCTAGAGCCTTGGTTCTCCACTATTTCCGGGAGGTTTTTTGCATCTACTTCCGTGAAGACACAAAGGGCTGGATTTTGTCGATGGGGAGCTTTTGGAGGCGGGACTCCCAATGTCGGGTTTTAGTCCCGCCTCCATCGATTTGTGGCCAACCCACGCTATTTTCCCTTGATTGACCTTGTTAAGCCCGCCCAGCGGGCTCTGCAGGCCAATTAAGGGAAAGCCGGTTACTGGTGACGTCAGCGAGTGACGTTTCATCTGTCAAGAGCTTTTGACAGATGAAATGTCAGCGTTTGAGAGCTCTGTGAAGCTGTCAAACACTGACAATCTGTCCTCTAAGTTCAGTGCTGCTACTCAGGCTGAGTTAGAGAGCTGTCCTGAGCAGAAAGCAGAAGGCTGCTGCTTTTGACAGTTCAGTGGCCATTCTGCTTTCTGTGCCGGTGAGCTGAGGGACTCCCGAGACCTGAAGGGAGGAAGCCTGCAGGAAGAAGTAAAGGTAAGTTAAGCTTATTAAAACACTTTACACACACCTCACAGCCTGGCTGGTGAACTGGCAAGAGCTGGCGGCCAAAGTCACCGCTCGCCTAGGGCGCTGGACAGGACTGCTCCGAATGCTGTCCTACAGGGGTCGAGCGCTGGTCATAAACCAGCTGGTGGTCGCCATGTTGTGGTACCGGTTAGTCACTTTGATCCCTCCCCCTGCGTTTGTCGCCAAGATACAGAAGAAGCTCATCGACTTCTTCTGGGACAAAAGGAAGCATTGGGTCTCTGCCGTGGTTCTGAGTCTCCCGCTTAGGTAGGGCGGTCAGGCGCTGGTGTGCCTTCGCACCCAGGCTGCGACTTTCCTTCTTCAGACCCTGCAGAGATACCTGTACGTCGAGGATCCTCCCAGATGGTGTGCGCTGGCAACGTATTTCTTCCGCCAGCTACACGGCCTCAATTACGACACGCTGCTCCTGTTTGTGAAATTGGGCGGAACCCGTGCCTGCTTGCGGGAGCTGCCTGTCTTCTACCAGGAACTGCTATGGGTCTGGAACAAAGTCGCCTCCAGGCGGAGTTCTCCCCCGTCAGGAGTGGCGGCTGTCCTTTGGGAGCCGCTGCTCAGGAATCCGCACCTCCACGACTGCGGGTTCGGGTGGCTGGCGGAGGGCAGGGCTGTGTCTGGCAAGGTGACCAGAGTCAGTGACCTGCTCGATGGCGGCGGAGTGGGCTGGATGGCGCCGGAGGAGCTGGCGCAGCGCCTGTCCTGGGCCAACATCCGGCTCGCGGCCAAAGCCATCGAGTCGCTGAAAGTGGCACTGGGCCCTGACTCCACTAGGTGTATCAAGGAGGCTCAAGTACGTGGGGCGATCTGCGTCCGAACTGATCCCCGTTCGGACAGAATTCCTCATTGGCGCCCGGCCCCAAAACCCCTCTCGGGAGCCGGCACCTCACAACTTGAGCCGTCTCCGGGAAATGCCCTCCGTGTCTTTTCATTCTGCACGGAGGAGTTTCCTGTATGGGCTGCTCCTGCACACTCTCCACTTTGCCATCTTCGACTGCCGTCCGGACAAGGCTTGGCGTACCATCTTGCCGTCCGGTGGAGGTCCCCAATGGAGGGCTCTCTACGCGGGAGTCCTCCCTTTATCTATTGGGGACTTAGCCTGGAGGGTGTTGCACAGAGCAGTCCTGTGCAATAAGGTTTTAAGTCGGTTCACGGACTCCCAGGCCGCCTGCCTTTTCTGCGGCCTGGAGGAGTCCGTGATCCACATATATATGGAATGTGAGAGGTTGCAGCCCCTCTTCCATTATTTGAAGGGGCTGCTCCTTGATTTATGGCTGCACTTCAGTCCCACGCTCCTGATCTTTGGTCACCCGGTGCGGAGGGTAGCGGGCAGATCGGAGGACCTCCTCATAGGACTGCTCCTGGGCCTGGCCAAAGTGGCCATTAACAGGTCCAGGCAACGGGCATTCGAGGGGGTCATTCGGCCCGACTGCCTGCCTCTCTTCCGCGGCCACGTTCACGCCCGGGTGGCCCTGGAGATGGAACATGCGGTGTCCACCGGCACGCTCGAGGCCTTCCGCGACCGGTGGGCGCTGTGGGGACTGGAGTGCATCATCACCTCAGCCAATCAAATTTTAATTTAGGTTGTTAAGTTTCCTTTAATGTTTTATTAGTTACAGTTTATTTGTTTTAGTGCACCCAATCAAAAGAGTACACTCACCTCACACACTTACCTCTGCACACATGCACCTATTACTCACCTGCACACCGGACATCTCGGCCCCCCTGACCCCCGCAGACCGACAGCTCACCTCGCTGACCCTGGTGAGGTTCGGAGCCGTCGGGAAGCCCAGACTTCAGGGCTCAAAATGGAGATTAGCCAAAAAACTGTCTGTTAATTACTTGTTAACAGGCAGTTAATTGGCACTAATCCGCTTACCGTCTCGGGGAGATGGGACCCGGTGCGGGTCGGGTACCCGCCTCCTGGGATGGAGGCGGGTTGGGGGCGGGATGGGTACCCGCCCCCAGATTCTGCCATTTTCCCGGCAGTCGTGCCTCCAAACCCGCCTCCCCAAGGCTGGCAAAATCGCCCCCAAAGTATTTGTTTAATTTCTCTGCCATTTCCTTATTCCCCATTATAATTTTTCCTGTCTCAGCCTGTAAGGGACCCACATTTACTTTTGCTAATCTTTTCCTTTTCACATACCTATAGAAGCTTTTGCAGTCTGTTTTTATGTCTCCCGCTAATTTACTCTCATATTCTATTTTCCCTTTCTTTATCAATTTCTTGGTCCTCCTTTGCTGAATTCTAAAATCCTCCCAATCCTCAAGCTTACTACTCTTATTGGCAGAATTATAAGCCCCTTCCTTTGATCTAATACTATCTTTAACTTCTCTTGTTAGCCACGGTTGGACCACTTTTCCTGTGTGTTTTTTGTGCCTTAAAAGAATGTATATTTGTTGTAAATTATGTATTAATTCTTTAAATGCTAGCCATTGTTTGTCTACCATCATACTTTTTAATGTAGTTTCCCAATCTACCTTAGCCAATTCTGCCCTCATACCTATGTAGTTTGCTTTGTTTAGATTTAAGACATAGATTTAGATTTTGTTTTGGATTTAACTAAATCACTTTCATATTATGGTCACTCTTCCCTAAAGGCCCCTTTACTACAAGGTTATTAATTAACCCTTTCTCGTTGCACAATACTAGATCTAAAATAGCCTGTTCACTAGTTGGTTCCTCAACATACTGATCTAGAAAACTATCTTGTATACATTCCATGAATTCGTCCTCCACACTATTACTGCAAATTTGGTTTGCCCAGTCTATATGTAGATTAAAGTCCCCCATGTTCACTGTATTACCCTTGTTACATGCGCCTCTAATTTCCTGATTTATTCTCTGCCCTAATTACAACTACTGTTTGGGGGCCTATAAACAAATCCCTCCAATGTTTTCTGCCCATTGCAGTTTCTTAGCTCCACCCAAACTGATTCTACTGCTTGATTTTCAGAGCTAAGATCCTTTCTCTCTACTGTCTTTATCCCATCCTTTATTATCAGACTACCCTTCCTCCTTTTCCATTTTGCTTATCTCTTCTAAAAGTTAAGTATCCTGGAATATTTAGTTCCCAACCTTGGTCACATTGCAACCATGTCTCCGTTATGGCTATTAGATCAAACCTATTAATTTCTATCTGCGCTATTAATTCATCTATTTTGTTGCGAATGCTTTGCGCATTCAGGTATAGTGCCTTTAGCTTTGACTTATTTCTATTTTTCCCTGACGTCACCTTAGTCACTGATGCCTTATTACCTATGTTACTCTCTCTGTCCCTTCCCGACCCACTCTGCTTATTTTTACCCAAAATTCTACTCTGCTCTAGAGCCTTGACATTTCTCTCACTGCTTTTAAATTTACTCTTTCCTGAATCCTCCCACCTCCCCTTCATTAGTTTAAAGCCCTGTCTACTGCCCTAGTTATTCGGTTCACCAGGACACTGGTCCCAGCCCGGTTTAAGTGGAGCCCGTCCCAATGGAACAGCTCCCTCTTTCCCCAGTACTGGTGCCAGTGCCCCATGAACTGAAACCCCTTCCTTTCACATCACTCTTTGAGCCACGCATTTAAACCTCTAATCTGTTTGTCCCTATGCCAATTTGCGTGTGGCTCAGGTAACAATCCGGAGATTATTACCTTTGAGGTTCTGCTTTTTAATTTGGATCCCAGCTCCTCAAACTCCCTCAGCAGAACCTCATTCCTAGTTCTCCCTATATTGTTGGTTCCTACATGGACAATGACAACTGGATCCCCCCCCTCCCACTCCAAGTTCTCCTCCAGCCACGAGGAGATGTCTTTAACCCTGGCACCAGGTAGGCAACACAACCTTCGGAAGTCTCGGTCGCGGCTACAGAGAACAATGTCTATCCCCCTGAATATACTGTCCCCTACCACAACTATATTCCCTTTCACTCCCCCCACTTGAATGGCCTCCTGCACCATGGTCAACTTGCATCCATCCTGCAGGCTTTTCCCTCATCCACACAGGCTGCAAGAACCTCATACCTTACGGACAAGTGCAAAGGCTGAGGCTCCTCCAGCACTGCACCTGCGGTCCCCTTACCTGCCTGAGTTGCAGTCACACCCTCCTGTCCCTGACCACTAACCAGACCTGTACCACTACCTAACCTAAGGGGTGTGACTGCCTCCTGGATCAAAGTGTCCAGGTAACTCTCCCAATACCTGATGCCCCACAATGTCTGCACCTCAGACTCCAGCTCAAAAACTCTGAGCTGAAGTTCCTCAAGATGCAGGCACTTACTGCAAACATGGTTGTCCGGGATCACAATGCTCTCCACAAACTCCCACATGCTGCAGTTGCGGCACACCACCTGCACTGCCATTCCTATATGACCTTGTGTTATTTAATTACATTTAATTAAATTTGTAATTAGGTAACTTAGTTTACAGTGTAGTTTCTTGACTACTTACTTGATCTAGATTAAGTTATGGGTACTGAAATTAAATATCTACCTATAACACAAAGCACTACAAGTAGTGTAGGCAAAAAGCAGCAACTCCTTCCCCCTCTTCTCCGCATTCCCACTCTTTCCAAATTCCCAAATAAAACACTGTTTAAGTCCACTCCGTTTTAATCCCGCTCTGTGCAGACCACTCTGCAACTTCGGTGTACACAGAAAACACTTCAATGGAAAGGAGAATCGGGCAGGGTGTATAACCGGCGGCCGATCCGCCTGCGCCGGTTTTACACACACACTGAAGTTGAAGGTTCCAGTGATTGTCTTTCGTGTGGAACTTTGTCAAATGCCTTTTGGAAGTGGCAGGGCTTTCCGTAGCTCACTTGGGTAGTCACTTCTGGAGGTCGGTCAGGATTCCAAGTCGCAAAGACCCCCCCTCCTCTGCTTTGCTATTTGCAGGGGTATGTTCCTCATAATAAAAGAATACTTTTTCAAAAATGGCAAAGAAATTTCTGAAAAGACTTTTATAAATAGAACAAACCAAAAAAATCCCCTTTAACTTTCCATCACCTTTAATGACTTCTCTTTTTTAAAATCACTTCTTCAATTAAAACTCCCAACAGAAGTCTGTTGTTATCTGAGGTGAAGTACTGGTGCAGAGGGTTCAGTATGATTGACGATAAGGGCGCCCAATTATTGCCAGCAGTGAGTGACTGACACCGGTGCTGTTGGAGTGCGGCCCGGCCAGTCAGCGAGGGGCAGAGGCGGGGTTGTTAGCTGCCGAGTGGTTTGGCAGAAGGCGCTGAACTAGCCCAGGGGAGGATCTGTGGGAGTCGCTAGGGGAAAGCTGAACCGCGCTGCTCCAGTCCCGCTCTCACCACACCATGACAATACACAACTCTCGAACTCACACAGCCAAAACACAGATGGCATGTCTGGCCAAGGTAAGGGCTTTCAGAACAGGCTGGTCAGGGATTTGGTGCTTGACTAAGAATGAAGGTACTTGCTGGGCAGCGGAGAGGGACAACAGTTTGCAATTGATTTATGTCAGTCGGGAATTTCTTTTTTCAGCCGGAGAATTTTTTTTTAAAAAGGTGCTGGAACGTTTTGGAGGGTTTGTATTTTGTGTATCTACAATAAATCAGTTAAAAGTTGGGTTAATGCAGCAAACCGGCATCACTTCAGGGATTTGGTGGAGAAAAAGATTCGCTGGTTCAAAATTGGATGTTAGATCCGCGAACTTCTCACAAATAAATAAATCCGTGGAGAAAACGAGTTATTCTCAGATCGATGCGGATGATGCCGACTGTAGCAGTCACCCTATCCCGTGGTGGGTTAACTTGGAGCAGAGAACTGCTTGCGTAAGAACTCTTAATTGTAATGTGTAATATTGGTATGAGAGTAAAGATGTATTAGATTTCGACTTTCCCTTTTATAGCTGTATTTTTATATATCTCTCTTTATTTGTTGCTGACTATTACCTTGCAGATGGAGAAAGTGATAGTAGCCATGCAAGACCCTGACATGGGCATTAAGATGAAAAGCCAAAGACTTCTAATTACTGCTATCCCCCACGCAATAACTGGTAAGAACTTGGGCAAATACTGGCTTCATTGTATGGGTTCATTAATGCTGACCAGGCTCACCTATCATTTCTCTTTTAAAGGTGGTTTGGATTATCCCACCTTTTTGAAGAAGAAGAATAAACATAACCACATCTCATGAGTATTTTTGGAACTGTTGTCGGATCTATATATGTATCTAAGATCTTGGGAGTAATTCTCCCCTTCACCACTTTGGGTGGTGAAGTGGATCCCCCCCTCCCCCAAACCCCTTTGAGAATCTGCCCGATTTTCATCCCATTGATTTCAGCAGAAATGAAAATCGGGCGGGTTCCATAACAGGCTGGTGATCCGCTGGACCAGTTTAACACTGAAGCTGTGATGGTGAAATTCCCCCCCTTATGTTTTATATAACATACAAAATTACTTCTGCAGGTTCTTACTGATTTCTTTCTTTTTATTTCATTTATATTAATACAATAAGTTATAAGTGATTGTGGAATCAACCTAAAACAAATTTTTAAATGACTGTTTGTGCTTGTTAAGGTGAGGAATGGAACACCTTACACTGTCAACATTAAGCACTCCCAGATCAGTAGTGATGCATTTATGCTATAAGTGCTGGTGCAAAGACTGTTAGGCTTCAAGTTAACTTGTGGGCAGAATTTTACATGGCTCTGCACCAGGGATGGGGCCTTACAGGCAGCAAGTGGCTTTTTGGAGAATTGGCGACTTTCCCTTTTGTAGCTGTATTTTTATATATCTCTCTTTATTTGTTGCTGACTATTACCTTGCAGATGGAGAAAGTGGTAGTAGCCATGCAAGACCCTGACATAGGTATTAAGATGAAAAGCGGAGAATTACCACTGACCTACATTGGCTCCCGGTTAAGCAACGCCTCGATTTCAAAATTCTCATCCTTGTTTTCAAATCCCTCCACGGCCTCGCCCCTCCCTATCTCTGTAATCTCCTCCAGCTCTGCAACCCCCACCCCGAGATATCTGCGCTCCTCTAATTCTGCCCTCTTGAGCATCCCTGATTATAATCGCTCAACCATTGGTGGCCGTGCCTTCAGCTGCCTAGGCCCTAAGCTCTGGAATTCCCTGCCTAAACCTCCCCACCTCTCTACCTCTCGTTGCTCATTTAAGACGCTCCTTAAAACCTACCTCTTTGACCAAGCTTTTGGTCACCTGCCCTAATTTCTCCTTATGTGGCTCGGTGTCAAATTTTTTGTCTTTTAATACTCCTGTAAAGCGCCCTGGGATGTTTTACTATGTTGAAGGTGCTATATAAATACAAGTTGTTGTGTTGTTGTCTCTCCTGCAATTTTCCATCCATTAATGCCAATGGACAAAAAAATCACAAAACAGTGCACCTGCAATTTTCTGAGAAGCCATCTGATGCATACGTGACCCCACCAATGGCCCAGAATCTCGCAAATTATGCCTGTGTAGTATAAATCGAGTGTTACGGCCTAACTCCAGGGAGTGGCACTACACTTTGCTCCCAGTATCAGATCGGGTCCTAACTTCATTATCCGGTAGGATTCCACTGCTACAGGAATACTGTATACCCCAAAAACATGCTTCAGCCCGAAAGAGTACCCCCAATTGTACCGGTGTAGCATTTTTCCTTTTCCCACACTAGCCTGTGGCTTATGTGAGTGTGATTAGGTAATCCTATACTGTGGGCCCATGCCTACTGGGAAAAGGACTGAGACTAAACAAACCCATTTCACATTGGACCCTTGCATCCACCAGACACAGGAGATTTTCATTGGGCTGATTTCGAACCCTGCCTCTTGAGGTGAAAGGTCTGGGTCAGTATCTAACCCATTACACTAGTCATCTTTTTATTTAATTACTTAATACAAAATGTGGAGATGCCGGCGTTGGACTGGGGTGGACAAAAATGAGAAGTCGCACAACACCAGGTTATAGTCCAACAGATTTATTTAATTTTACAAGCTTTCGGAGCGGTTCGCTCCTTCCTCAGGTAAGTAGCATGAGATTCTCTCACTGCTAACTTACCTGAGGAAGGAGCGAACCGCTCCGAAAGCTTGTAAAATTAAATAAATCTGTTGGACTATAACCTGGTGTTGTGCGACTTCTCATTTTAATACAAAATGACAGTAGTCCCCCAAAAAATTAATATGACTATGTGAATCAAGCAAACTATTACACCTGGCTGATAGATTTCAGTGTAACTGGAGGAGAGCCATGTAGTGTTACTGTGGAAAGCAGTTTAGAAGTGGCTTCATGTTTGAGGGGTGCTGAAACCTGAACCAGTTTATTTGTACTGTGCTCCAGCTAAAAATGTGATACTATTTCTGTGACACCATTTGCTACTACAAGAAAGCAGTAATAGAAATTATACCTAGCTGTAAATTTGCATTTTTTGCATTCCACTGAATGCTTCCTATCTAGTTGAAAATGTAGTGAAATATAATTAAATGCTGGCCCTGAATTTGCGGTCGGAGGCGTACCAGAAGAATACGCCTCCGAACCGAAAAAAAAATTCCGAACATGCCTGCTGTCTTTGGGTCCTGGGCCTGGAGGCGTATGCCTGTGTAACGGCCCACGGATCCCAGGGGCGCACGCGGTTCGAAAACATCCCTGGGATCATGTGGGCCAGGTCAACCAATCAAAAAGGGGGAATCCTATGATGCATATGGGGATTCCATTTATGTATGGAATCCCCACAAGCTTAATAGAAATCCCCAAATAAATATGAATTCACACCAAATAAAAATAAATGTTCCCATGTTTAAAATTAATTAAAAGACCCTTTAAATAAGCATTTAAAATAAAAACGTAATTGTTTGGAAAAATAAATGTAAACATTTGAAAACGGGACAAAATTTACCTAAAACTAATTTTAACTGTTTATGTTTTAATCATTTAAAACATTTTATTTTGAGATTTATTTTAACCCATACGCTGGTAAAAGAAGGCCCTACGCCAGCTTTTTACCAGGCGTAAGGGTTTCGTGGGCATTCGCTGGGCAGTAGTTGGACAAATAGCCCAACCCTGCGCTAGCGAAAGTGTTTCTGCAGCAGATGCGAAGGATTGGTCAATGTGAAACTTGACAGATCACAAGCTCCGGGTTTTTGTGCATGCGGAAACCCGGGACTTGCGGGGTCATTCTGAGGACTTCCGAAGGTGTACGCGTGTACGCCGTCATCGGTCCTGCAAAATCCGGGCCATTGTAATTTAGAGAGGTCCATCTTATATTTCAGAAAATGTAAAATCTACCTGAATCTATAATTTCATTCCTTTTCTTTGTTTAGCTTGTTTTTGTCCTCCAGCCCCTCTTTTTCTCACAGCTGTGACTCATGTTAAGGTGCAGTTCCATAGATGGCAGTGGCCCCCTTGTCTAAGTGAGCACTGTTTATGCAAGAGTCTGCACTGAATGTCAACAGAGTACAGGATGGGGTGGGGGCAAGGTTGTCATAGCTCGCCCTAATCATCTCCTTCAATCCACTTCCAAACGCAAGCAGAGCCCAGAGCCACCATAGGGATCACTGGTAGCTATCAGGAGCAGGAAGTTGGGCGTATTCTTCTTGTTTCCTAGTTTGGGGATACTGAGGCCATGTGTAGAGGCCATCACTGCTGTTCCAGCTGAGGCTGACTCAGCAAAGACTGGGATAAAGCCCAAGACACTCTGGCTGTTATGGCTCAGTGCATTTACTCAGGGAGGAGATCTTTCTAACTGTACTTTAAGGCTAAATAGTCCTTATAATTGTACACTGCGCATTATTTTCCACTAAGTAACTTACTTTTACTTAACTATCCTGATTTATAAAAATAGGATAAAAGTATGATTTATTTTATCTTATCCTAATTCATGAAAACATGGAAGAATCAAACAAAATCAGAGGCTTAAAATATATTGCAGAATAGAATTAATATTATTGCATTAGTATTTTAACAAACTTTAAAGAATACTTAGAAATAGGTAGTTTATTTTATAAGCCTTAAGTAATATACTGTCATGTATCATGGCCTATCTTTATTATTGGAAAATTTGATTAAGCTACCATGCTTATAGAATTAATGAAAAAAAATTCTCCCCTCCTCATTGGGACAGTCTTGGTACTGCGCCCATGTGGCCATTGTGTAAGTATTGTCCAAGAGAATATCACAGCCAAACACAGCATTCAATCGTGTGCACTTCCAGTAGGGGTCATTGGATAGCAATCGGGAGCAGGCTGTCTGGTGCCTTTTCCCCCTCGCTAACCCAAGGTGAACAAAACCAATTGTAGTGCTCCAACCACCTCATTCATTGTGATCAGCTAACTTAGCACAGATCCAGGATCAAATCTGGGACCTTCATGGTCTATCTGACTCAGCTACTCACTAGATAAACTCAGTGAGCTGTCAATGAGCCTCACACGTTTACATATGCCATACATAGAAGAGACTTTTACTCTAACATCTAGTGCTCTATTTAATTGTACGAAAAGTACAGTGAATATACAAGGGTGATTTTTCAAATGTCCATTCTCAGAGTGGAATGTTTCCCATGTTTTCCGCCATTTAACGGCACTCATGATTTCCCAATATTCACTCCTTGTGGATGAGACTCTATGCTAAGAGGGCACATTTGGAAAATGGGTCCAATTAGCACCACATTGCAGTATATTTGAATATATTTCATACAGAACAAATTCTTGAAGTCATGCCAGTTTAATCCAAAATTCTTGGATTAGCACACTGGGCATGAGTGACTATGGTAAGCAACAGGTGAGAATTAAATAGTGGAGATATGGGGATGAATAAATATTTTGGGGTTTTGTTTGATTACTTTCTATCAGGAGGTTCTAAAAAGTTTTAAAACGTATAGCTTTGGACTGGGAACCTGGATTTCCCTGTGGGAGTCCCTCTATTTCTTTATGAAGAGGATGAGAACTGGAAGAGGCTGGCTTGGAGGCACTCTGAGTGAGACTGTGGACATACCCACTCGACAGGGTTTACAGATGAAGAAGTTCTTATTTAGACTTCTCTGCAAGTCACTGCGTCAGAGTGCTGTGCTTCCCCTGAAGGCTACTGGAGAGATATGAAGAGCTATGCCAGCCGCTGACTGACGATCTACATCCTAGTTCCATTGAGGAAAAGCATTGTCTCTACCAGTCTGCATCATTGCTGCCTTGAATTTCTTTGCTTCTGGATCCTTCCAGGCAGCATCAGGTGACCGTTGCCATATTAGTTAGGAAGCAGTTCATTAGTGTATTAAGAGAAACAAAGAGAGATAGCTACACAGTTCTACAGACTGGCAAGGTATCCGCGGGTGTGAGGAGCAATTGACTGAATGCATCTGGCACTGAAATCCGCATATGACAACCCCCTCAAATTCATGAAAGGCTTTCATTTCCATTAACGTGCAGTGCTAATCACCTTATACTGCACGTAAATGTCCACTACCCAGGAAGCTGGCATGGCACTTTCATCCTGCACCAATCCAACATACCAGAGCTTGATGACCAATGTTCGATTTAAGCTGCACAGCCGCTCCGTGCTCTGGAGGTCCCGTGCAGCCAGCTCCGCGGCTTTTAAATGGAAAAACCGTGCCTGCACGGAATTTTGAGTAGGCCGCGCAGCCCGTTAAAGGGGCCGTGCGGCCCCCCAAAAATTAGAAGGGAACATTGCTGATGACTCCAAGCCATGTATCGGGGATGGTTGCATAATGATCAGGGCTATCCCATTCACTCGTAGCTGATGTTGTCCGTAAGGCTTCCACAACAGTGGGGGGCAACAGATATAAGTAGGCCCATGCAGCTATCAGAATTATGATAGACTATAGGCATTCTGAAGTTTCTATTCCGGTGCCTGGATGAGCTAGGTCAAACCCTGCAATCTAGTATAGCCAGAATCGCTGTAGCTTGTTGCATACTACATAACAATGAATAAAGGCTTGCTGCTTCTGGAGCCAGAAAGCGATGATGGGGCGGGGTGGGGGGGGGGGGGTGCTGTTAGGGTGAGGACCTACCTCCTCCCTCACAACTTGAGTTAGGTTTTCACTTAGGCCACCCCTATGTAAATGGAGTGGTAGTGCCCCAAGTTGGCTTACTACCCCATTTACCCCAGCGCTCCGGCCATTGCCCTCGTCAACGGGGCCTACCACTGCGCAGCCAAAGTCCCCACGTGTTTCAAGTAGTAGACAGGAGAAGCTGTGAGAGATGGTGAGGTCGGAGGAAAGATGACAAGAGAAAGTTGGTAAAAGCTGGGTAATGCTCATCATAGGTAATGTCAGCTTTATCTGCTTTTCAAAAGGTTTTCAAATGCCATTAACACTTCGCCACTACTTCTTTAAGGGGAATGTTACTGTGTGAGCAACTAACCAAGTTTGTCTGTGGTTCACATTGTAGACAAAGCCTTGCAGGAAGAGGCTGGCCTCTCCATTGACCACCCAGGTACTTCCAGATCAGTATCTGCTGGCATGCTCAGAGCCTTAACCATTGGCACTTTATCACCAACTCTGTCATGGAATCTTACCTACGCAAGCACCAGTACAAAGACACTCACTCGGGAGGAAGTATTTGTGAGGCTCCTCCTGGCCCCACAAAACTTACCTTTGGGCTTCTCTTTGGCACACGTTCCTTCCAGTTCTGTCCTAAAATGGCAATCGCAGTCCTATGTATGTCATAGGACCCCGATTTGTATATTAAAAAGCACCCTAATTTCAACTAATCCTCACCTACCTTCTCTAACTTTAGATGTCTTACACTCTCAGGAAGTTGTCCAGCTCCCTTGTACCGAATCCATACTTACTGCACTTTTTGGCATTCTATTCCAGAGGTTTATGACGGTGAAAAGAATTACTTCCTAGCATGTAACCTAACTCTTAAGTTTTTATATTTTGTACTGATGCCCTTAAGTCTTCCCATCCCTATTTGGCTCAAATAACCGATCCACCTGAACAGAATGAATTCTCTTCATCATGTTAAAGACTTCAATCAGGTAACGTTGATATCTGCATTTTTCCATTGAAAAGAAAACAGTTTCCTGAGCCTCTCCTGATAATTAACAGCCCTAAGACTAGGCATCATTCTGGTGATGCTACTCTATGGCCATCTCCAAGGTTTTCTAGACCGTTTTCTAGATGTGCTAGTACCAAGGCAGTGTATAAGGCAAGTTTTATATTTCTAGTTTTATATTTATCTGTCCTGGCTGTACATCCTATTCGCTTCCTCTATGATCCTGCAATACTGATAGAATCATAGAATGGTTACAGCACAGTAAGAGGCCATTCAGCCCGTGCCGGCTCTCTGCAAGAGCACTTCAGCTAGTTCCATTCCCCCGCCCTTTCCCTGTAGCCCTGCAATTTTTTTCTTTCAGGTACTTATCCAATTCCTTTTTGAAAGCTACAATTGAATCTGCCTCTTCCACCCTTTCAGACAGTGCATTCCAGATCCTAACCACTAACTGTGTAAAAATAGATTTTCCCCATGCTGTCTGGTTCTTCTGCCAATCACCTTAAATCTGTGTCCTCTGGTTCTCAACCCTTCTGCCAATGGGAACAGTTTCTCTCTATCTACTCTGTCTAGACCCCTTGTGATTTTGAACACCTCTATCAAATCTCCTCTCAATCGTCTCTGCTCCAAGGAGAACAATCCCAGCCTCTCTAGTCTATCCACGTAACTGAAGTCCCTCATCCCTGGAACCATTCTTGTAAATCATGCACCTTCAGTGTTTTGTGAAGTATGACTCTCGGGTCCTTCTCCTGCTCGGCAGCATTAGTGAGTAACTCTAAATGGTTTGCACGTGCCTGGAATTACCCAGCCAAATACATCACAGTGCATTTATCACATTGAAGGATATTTGCTGCCCAGCGGCCCATTTCCCGTTACTTCTATATGAGCCTGCACTGTCTTTATTTCATCTTTGTGTCATCTGCAAACTTAAGAATTCTTTCCTTTTTAATGCTTTCATCCAAATCATTGATAATGATGGTGAGGAGCAATAGTTCCAACACAGATCCCTGTGGGATTCCACTAATGACTGGACCCCGCACAGAGCTGCTACCATTAATAACTACCCTTTGCCTATGTGAATCCAATCAATTTGCTATCCAGCATATAATCTTCTTGCCAATCCTACTGGATGAGACCTTAATTAATAGCCGCCTAGAATCTTACAGCACGGAAGGAGGCCATTCGGCCCATCGTGCCTCTTGAAAGAGCTGTCCAATTTAGTCCCACACCCCAGCTTCTTCCCCATAAACCTGCAAATTAGTTCTCTTCAAATACATGTCCAATTGCCTTTTGAAAGTTCCTATGGAATCTGCTTCCATCACCCTTTCAGGTAGTGTGTTCCAGATCTTAACAACCCTCTGAAATAATTTCTCCTCATTTCCCCTCTAGTTCTTTTGCCAATTAATTTAAAACAACGACCCACTTGCCAGATGAAACAGTTTCTCCCTACTTTCTCGATCAAAACCCCTCATAATTTTGAATACCTCTTTTAGGTCTCCCCTTAACCTTCTCTGCTCTAAGGAGAACAATTCCCAGTTTCGCCAATCTCTCCACGTAACTGAACTCCCTCATCCCTGGTATCATCCTGGCAAACCGCCTCTGTACCCTCTCCAAGGCCTTGACATCCTTCTAAAGTGTGGTGCCCAGAACTGAACACAATACTCCAGCTGAGGCCTAGCCAGTGATTTGTGAAAGTTTAGCATGACCTCCTTGTTTTGTATTCAGTGCCCCTATTTACAAAGCCAAGTATCCCATACACTTTCTTACCCACCTTATCAACTTGCCCTGCCACCTTTAAAGATTTGTGAATATGCACCCCCAGGTCACTCTGCTCTTGCACCCTGCTCAAAACCGCACCATTTAGATTATACTGCCTCTCAGTGTTGTTTTTCCCAAAGTGCATCACTTAACACTTATCCACATTAAATTGCATCTGGCATGTATCTGCCCATTTCACCAGTCTGTCTATGTCCTCCTGATGTCTGCTACTATCCTGCTCACTATTTACTACGTTGCCAAGTTTTGTATCCTCTGCAAACTTCAAAATTGTACCCCCTGTACCCAAGTCCAGGTCATTTATATATAAGAAGAAAAGCAATGGTCCTAATACCGACCCCACTGCATACTTCTCTCCAGTCAGAAAACATCCGTTCACCACTGCTCTCTGCCTCCTATCCCTTAGCCAATTCTGTACCCAAGTAACCACTGTCCCTTTAATACCATGTGCTGCTATTTTCCGAATAAGTCTGTTATGAGGTACTTTATCGAATGCCTTTTGACAATCCATATATACAACATCTACCGCACTACCTTCATCAACCGTCTGTTACTTCATCAAAGAACTCAATCAGGTTAGTCAGACACAATTTACCTTTAACAAATCTGTGCTGGCTGTCCCTTATTAACCCATGCATCTCCAAGTGAGAATTAATTTTGTCCTTGACAATGGTCTCGAAGTTTTCCCACCACTGACGTTAGACTGATTGGTCTGGAGTTACCAGGTTTATCCCCCTCCCCTTTTTTTTGAATAAGGGTGTAACATTTACAATCCTTCAGTTCTCTGGCACCACTCCCCTATCCAAGCAGGATTGAAAGATTATGGTCATAGCTTCTGCTATCTCCACCCTAACTTCCCTCAGCAACCTAGGATGCATCCCATCTGGACCAGGTTACTTGTTAACTTAGTGATGCCAACCTATTTAGCACCTCTCTATTTATTTGTATCCTATCCAATATCTCTACTCCCCCTCCTCTAGTCCAACATTAACTTAATTCTCTTCTTTTGCAAAGTACTGATTCAGTACTTCAGTCATGCCCCCTGCCTCCACAAGAAAATTTCCTTTTTAGTCCCTAATCAGCTCCACCATTCCATGACCTATCCTTTTACTTTTTATATGTTTATAAAAGATTTTTTACCCGCTAATCTTTTCTCCTACACGCTCTTTTTGCTTTTCTGAAGAAGTACTTTGCATCATTTTAAAAAATAATTCATAATTCGCAACGAATATACATTCCCTTAAGGAATAAAAACACCACAGGAAAAATGGTCCAACCGTGGCTAACAAGCGAAATTAAAGAAAGTATTAGATTAAAAGAAGAGGCTTATAATGTTGCCAAAATGAGTAGTAAGCCTGAGGATTGGGAGGATTTTAGAATTCAGCAAAAGAGGACCAAGAAATTGGTAAAGAAAGGGAAAATAGAATATGAGAGTAAACTAGTGAGAGACACAAAAACTGTAAAAGCTTCTATAGGTATGTAAAAAGGAAAAGATCAGTGAAAGGAAATGTGAGTCCCTTACAGGCTGAGACAGGAGAAATTATAATGTGGAATATGGAAATGGCAGAGAAATTAAACAAATATTTTGAGGGAGAAATTCGGTTGGTTAGCGCCTGGCGGGGACGCTAATGCAGTAGCGCCGGGGCGAGGCGAATCCAGCGGCGCACGCCAAATCCAGTCACCCCTTAGCGCCGCCGCTAACAGGTAGCGCCTGGGGCTTTGGCGCCAGGCAGATCGTGATGTCAGTGAGCGTGCAACACTCACTCAACGCCCGATCTGCCAAATTGATTATCGCCCCCCTACCTTAGCGCCTCGCCCCGACAACGACAGGAAGAGGCGGCATGAAGCAGACAGATGGCGGCTCCAGGGGCGATATTTAAAGAGATCAGTCGCAGCTGTCAGGTTAGTGCTGTTTCACTGCTTCCTTGTCCGTTTGCGATTGTGCAAGAGTTTAATTGAGTCATTTAAAGGTTCTTTAGTATCGGGATTGTTGTGGCTACTAAAAATTTGTTACATTTATTCTGACAAAATTTCAAGTGCTACACATCGTTACTTTAATGGGGGCTGTACTGGCAGTCGACCTCGCCCTCCAGGATCTACTGGTATGTTGGCCTTTATTACAAGAGAATTTGAGTATAAGAGTAAAGACATCTTACTGCAATTATATAGGGCCCTGGTGATACCGCACCTGGAGCATTGTGTACAGTTTTGGTCTCCTTACCTAAGGAAGGATATACTTGCCATAGAAGGAATGCAATGAAGGTTCACCAGACTGATTCCTGGGATATGGAGTTTGTCCTATGAGGAGAGATTGAGTAGACTAGGCCTATATTCTCTGGAGTTTAGAAGAATGAGAAACATACAAAATTCTTACAGGCCTTGACAGGGAGGATATTTCCTCTGGCTGGGGAGTCTAGAACCAGGGGTCACAGTCTCAGAATAATGGGTCGAACATTTAGGACTGAGATGAGGAGAAATTTCTTCACTCAGAGGGTGGTGAATCTTTGGAATTCCCTACCCCAGAGGACTGTGGAGGCTCAGTTGTTGAGTATATTCAAGACAGAGATCGATAGATTTTTGGATATTAAGGGAATCAAAGGAAATGGAGATAGAGGATCAGCCATGATCTGATTGAATGGCGGAGCAGACTCGAGGGGCCGAATAGCCTACTCCTGCTCCTATTTCTTACGTTCTATGTTCTAATGTTCAATTTCTGCCTGGTTTTCTGCTGTATTTTGTATCTGACATTTGTCATAAACCACCCTTTTCTGTTTTATTTTAACCTCTACTTCCTCTGTCATCCAGGGAGCTCTGGCTTTGGGTGCCCCATCTTTCCTCCTTTTGGGAGTATGCTTGGTTTGTACCCGAACTATCTCTACCTTGAAGGCCTGCCGTTGCTCATTTACTGTTTTGCTGGCCAATCTTTGGGCAGAATTTTGCGTGGGGTGGGGGGAGGAGGGTGGTCAGCGGGCCCGATTGGTGGCGGGTCAGGTGGGGAAATGTTTTTTTGACAGCGAGATGGGACCCCGCTGTGAACCCACCACCACATGCCTTTCCCAAATGTCGGGTCTGCCAGCGCTGAGCAGACCCAACATGCAGCGGCGGGGGAGGCAATTGAAATCATTAGTGGCTTGTTTACAGCCACTTAACAATGCTTTTTTCCCCCCAGCTTTTTGATTTTGACAGGTCGCCCACTGGTTTCCTGCTGTGCCTAAACCTCGTCAGTGAAGCTGAGGCGGGAGGTCAGTGGCCATTGAATCAGCTGATCAGTTGACAGCTTCAAATGTCAAGTCAAAGCTCCCAGCTGAATCAGATATCTTCCCTTAGCCACTAACTTCTCTAAACTGCATTTCCACTACAGATTCAGGATGCTGCAAGTCTTTACACAAGTCTCCATCCAGTCTGACCTCATTACCTCTCCCACCATTGACCGATCGCTTCTGCCATCTCTACTTCACCTGCCATCTATTCCATCAGCATCAGTACACATTTTAGGAATTTTCTGTGTGGCACTTTATTGAAAATCACGATGCACAATATCTACATTTACCTTAACCCTTTGTTTTCTGTCTACGAGCCAATTATCTATCATACTTTTACATTTCCTCTGATAGATACACCAAAACTTTTTTAACAAGTCACCTGTCACCTTATTCAATGCCTGCTGAAATATTATATTAACTGCATCGACTGCACTTATCTATCCAATTGGTAATTTCTTCAAAAGAAAACACTGTTAAATTTGTCAAAAACAACTTTTCTTTAACAATTCCATGCTGGCTATTCTTTATTGCATGCATTTATAAATGCTCACTAGTTTTAATCTCAAGTTATGGATGCATAGGTTTGCCCACAACGGATGTTAATCTAGCTAGACTATATTTATTCAGTTAGTCCTTCTTTTCATTCTTTCCACAGCTCTGCTGGTTTGTAACCCAGTTGTAGATAGTGTATTAAAAAGACTTTGCACAAAGTTTCCTCCTCCTCCTCCCTGAGGGGTAAGTACCTTATCTGTGCTTGGTGCCTGCCCCTGACAGCACAGCGGAGATCATGACTTCATTTGGTGGAAAAGTACAAAATTATAATTAACGTCCTACCATTCTGTACTGTAACACATTGAAGTATCAACTCAATGTGCCACCCAGGCCTAGCAAAGTTCAAGGCTTGTTAGAAAGACTGAAGTTGTGAGATGTTATGTTAGATTGTGTACAAAGATATGTATTGAACACAACCCAAACCATACCTTAACTCGTTGGGGCAGTTCATGCTTTGTGTACAACACATGGAATAAGTAAAATATTACACTCATTATTGAACAGTTCACCTCGGACAGATCTTTATTGATTCTATCCTTTGTTCAGTGACATCAATCTTTGCAGTAAAGTATTTCAGTGCCACTATTCGACACTGTTGGCTCTTCTGTCGCCTAGATCTTGTGCTTTTCCCACTCTCCTGGTCACCTGGTACAGTGCTTGTCCAGATGTAATTCTAAGAGATGTTTCTACATCAATTGTAGAACATAATCAGAAGATAAAATTAAAGTTTGAAGGAGCATTGACATTGCCAGGGAAGTTTCTCAGGCTGAAAATGCTGTTTCAGCCTTTTAGAGCATTTCTTTCATTAATAGATTTTGGATGCCCCAGGATGTTATATCATAGTGAGAATAGACTCTGAGAATGCATTACTGGGTCCTAATGGATTTTTGAAAGATGATTATACTTTATGCCAAGGCAAATTCTAGTGTGGAATTTTGAAAAAGAAAATATAAACCACTGCTAGTTCAATGCAAACCTATTTAAACAAAATCCATAATGTTAATTCTTTATAGGCTACTTGCAAATGGATTTTTTCCCTATTGGCTACATTTGATTTTTCACAAAGCCCAAACCCAACATGAGAATTAAACGGGGATAAATAAATATAGGATAAATTATATCAAATTGTGGTGTAGAAATTAGATGACGCTATGCCAGTTTTACAGGTGTAAAATGGGTGCCAAAGCGTCCAATATAGCGTGCACACGCAGGAAGTGCGACACCCGCCATATTGGTATATGCATCAAAGGAGGCATCTAGGATTTGCATCTGAAACAGGCATATGCAAATAAGGGGTCTAATGCTTTTTTTGATGCCTTTTTTACCAAATTGGTTTATCTTGAACACAGTCGGCGCATTACCGGCTGTCTTCAGGAAGACCAGACTTGCATGTGGCCTAAACAGCGATTCTTAGAGGGACTGCTGGAGGCCACCACCAAAAAGGTAAGTTTAAAAGAAAAAATACATAAGAACATAAGAAATAGGAGCAGGAGTAGGCCATTTGGCCCTTCAAGCCTGCTTCGCCATTCAGTTAAGATCCTGGCTGATCTTTGACCTCAACTCCACCTTCCTGCACTATCCCCATATTCCTGTATTCCCTGAGTATCCAAAAAATTAATCGATCTCTGTCTTGAATATACTCAACAACTGAGCATCCACAGCCCTCTGGGGTAGAGAATTCCAAAGATTCACCACCCTCTGAGTGAAGAAATTTCTCCTCATCTCAATCCTAAATGGCCGACGCCTTATTCTGAGACTGTGACCCCTGGTTCGAGACTCCCCAGCCAGGGGAAACATCTCCCTGCATCTACCCTGTCAAGCCCCTTAAGAATTTTGTATGTTTCAATTTCAATACTTCCCTGAACGTGGAGCCGGGAGGTGTAGGCATGCTTCTCCCAGCCCCACAATAAAATCGTGGGCTGCAGCTGGCCACCACATGCACCCCTTATTGACCATTGCCTCGAACCCCTCCTGATCGCTTCCTAGACAACCCTCCCGATCGCCCCCATCCGCCCTCTCCTGGTCCCCTCGCTCCTGATTGGCCCTTCTCCTGGTCACCCCTCTGTCCTGAACACCTCCCCTCCCGGTCTCCCCCTCTCCCAGTTGCCCCCAATCTTGTAATTCCCACCTGCATCGTTGGCAGCTGCCTGTAATTCAAATGGTCTTCATCAGCGACCTGTCTGGGGACGCCCAGCAGGTCTGATGTAAATGAAGCCTGAGGCCCAGTATTGGGTGGGCCTTTGGCCTACCCATTCTGGCGCTGGGATTGATCCCGATGCCCAGTTCACATCTGCCCAGGTCGCCTAAAAAAAAAAAGGGCCCCACGAATTTAGTAGTGGGACCAATGCCTGTGCAGACTGGACCCAGGCTGTCCCACTGCTAAATTAGTCTGCTTTGTGCTTATTTAACACCCGAAAACGGGCACAATACATACCAATTTCTACCCCTATAATTTCCTCTTGTCAAAAAATGGAGTTAAGCGCTCTTTATTCTTCATCATTATTTGCAGCCCATAACAAAATGGCAAGAACATGTGGTTTTGAAATGTGTAATTTTTATTTGGATGTTGAAACAGGAGGGCCTTTTTTTGAGGCAAGAGGCAACTGTTGGTGTTGGTGCTTCTGCTATAAAAACAGAAAATGCTGGCAATACTCAGCAGGTCAGGCAGCATCTGTGGAGAGAGAAACAGAGTTAACGTTTCAGGTCGATGACCCTTCGTCGACCAGTGCTTCTGCTGGTCAGTGCTAACATTTATGTAGCCGGATGCAATAATAGTAATTTAGTTACCTCTTCAACACCGTAACGTACAGCAAAGTGCTTGGCTCTGGAGATATCCCCTGTTGGTACCCAGAAAGAACCTGTGGCATAAAAATTAAAGGCAGTGGCGACCTTCACTGCCATTGGTAATGCAGTGTGGATGATTAACTGCCCCAAAAGGTCTACTTGCATCACATGGCAAGTTCAGTCACAGGCTCCCTGCTGCATTGCTTGTCCATCAACTGAGCAACTGGCTCTGTTGCACAGGACCTCCTCCAACTTAGTTAAGTTTTCTCTGATGCACATTTGTACAACAATCTTCTTGTGGAGCCATGAGGAGCAGGGGTGCTCCCCCAACTCCACAGTTGTCATGATCGCCCCTTATTGCCCACTTCAAGTCCCCTCCCAGGACTTACCAACAGGATTCTGCCGGCAAGGCAAGTAGCCCTGCCTTCTTGCTCTTCAAATGCGCGAGCTGACTGCGGAGACACATTTGCGGCCCGTTATGCTGAGTGCCTCTTTCTCGTGGAGGAGAAACCTCCGAATATTTTCCACCACTCCTCCTCCCGTAGTCTTTCTCTCTTTCACAATATGGGCCACCGTCTGTAAAATAAGTGCAAAGTATATGACATGACAATCCCACTCAGCTTATTGGAGGACTGGAAATTAGACCCATTCACTGCATGCACATGCTAAAACTAATAACTGTGACACTCAGAGTTGGCAGATAGTTTAAATGGGTTGCACGCAGAGTGCCTCATATATTATCTAGATGGGATGCCAACTATGTACAGAAATGTAGGGCCACAGACACATCCATACAAGCATGCAATTCCATTGTGATACATCTTGATTATGCCAAGATGGCTATATACTACATGCTAGTTGTACAGTATTTACTGGGGTAGGTGAAGCACTTACCTTGCCCGTTCTGATCAAATCATTATTTTTTTTCCTGCACTGCATTGCTGAGCTTAGGGTTGTACAGGTTGAACTAACAACTTCAGCCACCTCCTTCCACTGTGCCCTCGCAGTAGCCCGAGATGGCCTCTTTCAAACAGTCCTGCCCTGCGTGTCCTCATAGTTTCCAGTATTACGTCCATTGCTGCTTCACTGAAATTAGAAGCCCTCTTCCTGGAGATCTTTTGGCTGCCACTCCGCTCCTCTCCTATGCTGCAACTGCCAACACTTCCCCTTCAAGCTGCTTCAGGCCTATAAATCCTGTAGCAGCTTCACAATTTCTGACCCCACAACCACAGGAACCCAATTACTGGCAGTTCCACAGCGGGAGACCGCTGACCCCAGGAAAGTTGCTATGGTCAGCTGCAGCATCAACTATTGGGGCAGAAATGCACATCTGCTACACTTGTGTAGATGTCAGTGTACACCTGAAAATCCAGGCCGAGGTATTTTTGTTTAGTTTTGGTTTGGTGCCTGTTCCTTTGAATCAAGTCACAATACATAACCAGTTTTAAAAAAATTTGACTGCAGTTCAGATTCATGTACCAAGCTTAGCTCAATACAATGTTGCAAGATTCATTGGTTGCAGGTTTTTTTTTCTTCATTCATGGGATGTAGGCGTCGCTGGCAAGGCCAGCATTTATTGCCCATCCCTAATTGCCCTTGGGAAGGTGATGGTGAGCCGCCACCTTGAACCACTGCAGTCCGTGTGGTGAAGGTACTCCCACAGTACTGTTAGGGAGGGAGTTCCAGGATTTTGACCCAGTGACGATGAAGGGATGGCAATATATTTCCAAGACAGCATGGTGTGTGCATCTTGTCGATGGTACACGGTGCGCCGGTGGTGGAGGGAGCGGGCTGCTTTGTCTGGATGGTGTCGAGCTTCTTGAGTGTTGTTGGAGCTGCACTCATCCAGGCAAGTGGAGAGTAATCCATCGCACTTGTGTCTTGTAGATGGTGGAAAGGCTTTGGGGAGTCAGGAGGTGAGACACTTGCTGCAGAATACCCAGCCTCTGACCTGCTCTTGTAGCTACAGTATTTATTTGGCTGGTCCAGTTAAGGCTGGAGGGAGGAATAATTTAAAGTTATACAATGCTGCCTGATTGGATCAGTTTGTACAATAGTAAATGTGAATCCTCAAATATTCAAAATCCAAGAAGTCTCTAACACTTTTCTGAGACATTAAATGATGTGATTGGGGGCCATTTTGACTTTTGGCACTCAAGTAACGTGACTACAGTGGAAACGAAAATTAGGAGATGTGCAGGTGGCCAAGCCAATATCGCGCGTTTTACACTATCATCCAAAATCAAAATGACCTCCATTGTGTTTGGATTCAGGATTCAGTTTGAAAATTTCGAGAGGAGGAACCAGTTCTGCGAGTGAGATTTTATATTAATGCAAACTCCTGCAGTCATTTTAAAAAAAGTAAAGAAACACTGCTTAATATAAAAGTTATTTACAGAGCTGTTATTGTGTTTTTTGAGGAGTTAGGTGGAAAGAAGTTCTACTCTAAATATATAACTGTTATATCACTAAGTAATTTGCTTGTTTTTTTTAAAATATTTTTGCTTAAAGGCTTTAAAATCAAAAAAAGGTCTAAAGGCGTGATGCTCTATTTACACCTGAAGACTAGAGTTAGATCTTGTGAAAATCTGGGATAAGTCCAGTAGCTAAAATTAATTAACAGACAGTGTTTTACTGTTCATTTCCTGAAAACTTACCTCAATCTCAAGAATAGAATCTGTACTCTCAAAGGTATGGGGAGTTGGCAGTCATCCATGAGGTGATCTAAGATACAAGGGTTGAAATAATCTAAAATAAGAGTGGAAACCTTAATACCTCCCTGCTGAAGCACAGACAGCAAAGGAATCATCATCCGATGTGCCAAAGTAGCCGGTTATAACATATTTAGAAAGGATAGCAAAGGAAGAAGGGGGTGGAGTAACTACTAATTAGAGACGCATAATGGCAATAGGAAAAAGGGACATAACTAACATTAATATAGATACAGATTCCATATGGATTGATATAAAGGAGAAGAAGGGATCGATTACACAAATATGGGTATCCTACAGACCACCAAATAGTGGAACAGAAGTGGAGGAAGAATTAGGTAAGCAAATCTATGAAATTACTAAATTACATAGAATAATAATCATGGGAGATTTCAACTACCACCAAATAAACTGGCAAGGAGAGTTAGGGAAAAGGGAGTGTAGTTTTTAGTGTGTACAGGGTTCCTTTGCTTTCTTGTACATAAGAATTCCAACACAAAAGGAATCACTGCTGGATTTAGAAATAGGAAATTAACCAGAGCAGCTAAGAGAAGTAAGCATAGGGAAACATCTAGGCAATAGTGATCATAACATATTAATGTTTAAGATAATGATTGAGAAAGACATAAATAAGTAATAGATTGGAAAAAACTAATATTGAGGGATTGGAATCTGGAAAAAGTATTGACAAATGAAGAGATAGAACAGCAGTGGGAAATATTATATAAAATAGTGCCTCTGCTTTCTCTTCCCTGGTTTCTTTTAGTATGCGCAGATTAAAATGGTAATCAATAGAGTTCAGGAGAAATATATTCCACTAAAAAACAAAAACAAGCTAGATAATTATGAAACACCATGAATGAATAGAGATGCAGGCAAAATTGAAATGTAAGAAAAAGGCATGTACTAAGTACACAGACAATAAAGGAGAGGATAACAAGAGAATATGAAGAAGTTAGGAAAGAAGTCCAAACACAATTAAGAAGGCAAAGAAGAAGTACAAAATTAAATTATAAATGAATATAATAAAGTAAAATATTCTACAGATACATAAATAACAAAAGGAAAATCAGGATAGGGATAGGGCCACTAAGGGATGCATAAGATAAACTCTCAGTGAAATGGCAGAAATATTAAATAATTACTTTGCCTCAGTATTTACCAAGGAGACTAACAGGGTGGGCATGACATTAGAAGAAGAGATCAAAAAAGATATCAAGACATTTAAGATAGAAAGTGGAGGAGATAATTGATAAACTAATCAAAGTTAGAGAGGATAATACCCCGGGTCTGGGTGGATGGCATCTGCGCATACTAAAAGAAACAAGGGAAGAGAAAGCAGAGGCACTATTTTATATAATATATAAATTCATTACAAAAGGGAAAAGTGCCAGAGGACTGGCGGACAGCGAATGTAATTCCTAAATTTAAAAAGGGAGATAGAACAAGTCCAGGGAACTACGGAGTAGTTAGCTTAACGTTGGTACTGAGAAAGATAATTGAATCTTTACTCAAAGATCATAGAATGATACAGCACAGAAGGAGGCCATTTGGCTCATTGTGTCTGTGCCAGCTCTGATAGAGCTATCCAGTTAGTTCCACTCCCCTGCTCTTTCCCCATAGCTCTTCAATGTATTTATCCTATTCTCTTTTGAAAGTTACTATTGAATCTGCTTCCACAACTCTTTCAGGCAGTACATTCCAGATCACAACAACTCGCTGTGTAAAAAAAGTAAAAGAAAAACATCTAGAAACTGAAAATATAATAAAGAATAGTCAGCACAGATTCCAAAAGGAAAGGTCATGCTTGACCTACCGTATTGAATTCTTTGAAGAAGTAACAAAGAGTAGAGAAGCGTAATGTATTAGATGTAATATACTTGGGTTTTCAAAAGGCCTTCGATAAGGTACCGCATAGTAGACTCATGACTAACTAGACTCATGACTAAAGTCAGTGCAAGTGGAGTCAGGGGACAAGTAGCAGAATGGATAGCAAGCTGGCTACAAAACAGAGTAGGGGTTAAAGGTATTTACTCAAACTGGCAGAAGGTGGGAAGTGGTGTTCCACAGGGATCAGTGCCGGGACCACTGTTGTTCATCATTTACATAAACGATTTGGACTTGGGAATCGGAAGTACAATGTCAAAATTTGTGGATGACACCAAATTGGGTATAGTTAATAGAGGAAGACTGCGAGAAAATACAAGACGACTTTAATAAACTTGCAGAATGGGCATGTAAATTGCAAATTAATTTCAATATAGATAAGTGAGGTTTTTTTATTTATTCATTCATGGGATGGGCATTGCTGGCAAGGCCAGCATTTATTGCCCATCCCTAATTGCCCTTGAGAAGGTGGTGGTGAGCCGTCTTCTTGAACCAGCTGCAGTCCGTGTGGTGAAGGTACTCCCACAGTGCTGTTAGGGAGGGAGTTCCAGGACTTGGACCCACTGACGATGAAGGAACGGCAATATACTTCCAAGTCCGAATAATGTGTGACTTGGAGGGGAAATTGGGGGCGGCGAAGTTCCCATGCGCTGCTGCCCTTGTCCTTCTAGGTTGTATAGGTCGCGGGTTTGGGAGGTGCTGTCAAAGAAGCCTTGGTGAGTTCCTGCAGTGCATCTTGTAGATGGTGCGCCGGTGGTGGAGGGAGTGAATGTTTAAGGTGGTGGATGGGGTGCCAATCAAGCAGGCTGCTTTGTCCTGGATGGTGTCACGCTTCTTGAGTGTTGTTGGAGCTGCACTCATCCAGGTAAGTGGAGAGTATTCTATCAGACTCCTTACTTGTGCCTTGTAGATGGTGGAAAGGCTTTTGGGGAGTCAGGAGGTGAGACACTCGCCGCAGAATACCCAGCCTCTGACCTGCTCTTGTAGCCACAGTATTTATGTGGCTGGTCCAGTTCAGTTTCTGGTCAATGGTGACTCGCATTGGTGATGGTGGGGGATTCGGCGATGGTAATGCCGTTGAATGTCAAGTGACGATGGTTAGACTCCCTGTTGGAGATAGTCATTGCCTGGCACTTGTGTGGCACAAATTTTACTTGCCACTTATCAGCCCAAGCCTGGATGTTGTCCAGGTCTTGCTGCATGCGGGCATGGACTGCTTCATTATTTTGGTAGGAGGAATAAGGAGGCCACATACTCCTCGGAAAATAAGGGCTGAATCTTAACTCGCAAAAACGGGTGGGTTGGGGTCGGGTCAGAGGTTAAAATGCAAAAATTCTGGAACTGGAACCGAACCTGCCTCGAACCCACCCACTTCCGGTTTTAACGGAGGCGGGGCGAGGGGCAGGCGACCAATCCGCTCATGGGAAGCGGGTTTGTCATTTAAATATTATGAAGGCTGCCTGCCTTCATTTTAACAGTGATTCTATTTTTAATCTAAGGCGGCTGAGTTTCCCTGGCTTCGGGAAACTCAGCAGCTAAAAGCAGGCGAAAGAGGCTGACTCCATGAGGTAAGTGCCTTTACAGCACTGCTTGTGGGTCAGGAGGAGCAGGAGTGTTTCCTCCAGGCCCAACAAGCTACCCAGTAAACCGCCCCCCCCCCCACCAACCGCGCCCCGACCACCATCGGACCTCCCCCCCCCCACACCCCACAACGATCTCCCCCTTACTCCGTTATTTGGGAGGAGGTGGAAAAAAATCAAGTTTATAAAAAAAAAATTAATTGTTGAAAGTTAGTATTTTAGCATTGGAAGTTCAAATGTTATTTTTCAAAACAACTCCAGTCTCTGATGCAGCAAATTAGCTGGCGCGTTCTCCCAATACACTTACCTGCTCTCACAGGGTTCAGCCTTGTGAAGCAGGCCTCCAGCCTGTCAATCAGGCTGCCTGTGGGTGCGAACCCCACTGAAAGGAGCCTTGCAGTCAAATTCCGCAGGACATTCGGGGAACCCGTTCTCTGGGTTTCCTGACCTCACAACAGCCCCCTTGCACAGAACTCACCTCCAGGCTAAAATCCAGGCCTAAGAGTCTAAATAGGAGAAAGGAGGACGGGGATTTAGGGGTACAGATTCACAAATCATTAAAAGTGGCAACGCAGGTTAACAAGGCCATCAAAAATGCAAAAAGAGCACTGGGGTTCATTTCTAGAGGAATAGAATTGAAAAGCAGAGAAGTTATGTTGAACTTGTAAAGAAACTTGGGTAGACCACACTTGGAGTACTGTGCACAGTTCTGGTCTCCATATTTGGAAAAGGATATAGAGGCACTGGAGAAGGTGCAAAAAAGATATACAAAGATAGTACCAGAACTGAAGGGTTATAACTATCAGGAAAGACTGAACAGGCTGGGGCTCTTTTCTCTAGAAAAGAGAAGGCTGATGGACGACCTAATAGAAATCTTTAAAATTACGGCCGTGATTTCCCCGACCTTGGCAGGTTCGGTGCGGCCGGGATTGGTGATGGGTTGTGACCCCACTGCTGGCTCCAGCCCACTGTCCAAAGTGATCTTACGCTGATTGGGCTTGTTGAGCCCGCCCAGTGCGTTTCCTGGCCAATTGAAGGAAGCAGGTCTGATGATGTCACTTGATGACACGTCATCTGCCAGTTTCTTTAAAGGGACCATGTGCAAATTGATTTTGACAGTTGTGCTATCAGTGTTCTACAGCATTGAGGTGCTGCAAACACTGACGAGCGCTGCACAGAGGTGCACGTCTGCACCCAGGCTTTCCCATGACTCCCTCCATATGCTTATGGAGAGAGTCACAGCACACAGGAAGGTTCTCTTCCCTTCCAATGGGTGGAAGAGACCTCCCCATGAGATCAACGCAGCCTGGTTGCACATTGTACAGGAGGGCACAAGCAGGGCTGTCGTCAGGAGTCCCTGGCTGCAGTGGCGCAAACCTTTCAATGATCTCAATAGATCACGAAACGTTACTGCAAAGCCACACTCAATCTTATCCTGCTGTGCCACTCATCACATCCCCATCACTCTGCCTTTCCTACCCTACTCCTGCACACCCTTACTCACACCAACTTACCTTGCACCTCCACCCATCTCTCTATCTACATTATCACTTGCCCATCTCACTAGCCACACTCATCCTAGTCCAATCATACTAACTAACAACACACAAGGGTAGGCACTTGGGTGTTTTAGCCAATGTTCATGTGAAGTTTCTGTTAATGTGCTATCAAACATTGAAATCTTTATTTTCAACACATTGTGTTCTTGGACAGATTTGTGTGCACCTTTGGAAGTTGCTTAGTGAGTTGCAGTGAATGATGAGACATAACAGTACACCTCACAATGGTGATGAGTGTGAAAGGAATGGCTTGGGCATTGTAGCAATGCTTTATGGTGTTGGTGTGGGGTGGTGCCAACCTGGCGCATCATGTGGCAGCCAGGGTGCGCAGCATCAAGTGAACTTATTCTGGCAATGGTGAAGCCACCCCTGGCGTCCCAGGCAGCATTGTGGTTGGGTGCTGATGCTGCACAGGATACAGGGCATCAGTTGATTGCGGAGAAGGTTGGTGTTGTTGGTGCTGCTGGTGTTGGGGCTGATCGTGGTGGGATTATGAGGACCAAGGTGAGAGTTTCAAGGGCACTGATGCTAATGGAATAGATGGCAGGTGAGGTTGAGATGACAGAAGTGATCTGTCAACAGTGAGAGAGGTTGTTCCAATGAGGTGACACTGGATCGAGAGTTTGCTCCAAACACTTGGAAGCTGCAAAAAGCTCAATCTGTCTTCCAAATGCAGTAAGCAACAGCTTCTGAGCTTAGAAAGTGAACAGCTGTGAGATGGGAGCTTTTACAGAACATTTGCAGCTGTCAAGTTAAGAAATGATCCCATGCTGACACAACTCCCGATCTGCTGAGCTGACCTGATCCCTGAGCAGCGGGGAAACCGTGGGCGAACTCTTAAAAACTATTTTAAGCTCATCTTTAAATTTTAAGTGCCTGTTAACAAGCTCTTAATCACCTAAATTGCCTCCCCTGCCGCTTGGTATCGGGTCTGTTCAGTGATGACAGACCCAACATCTGGGAAACTAGCGTGGCGGCGGGTTGACGGTGGGTTCCCTACCTGCTGTGAAAACATTTTTTCCCACCCGACCCGCCACCAAATGCGCCCACTGACCCCCCAAAAAATTCCCCCCTGCGAAGGGGTTTGATGGGATAGATGTAGAGAAGATGTTTCCACTTATGGGGAGTCCAAAACTAGGTGAATGAGGTCAGAAACGCACCTACAGAAGAGAGGTGGGTGCCTCCTGAATAGTGCCTCGGTCCGATGTCATATGGACCCCAAAGCGATTTTAACTGGGCTGGTCAGAAGTCTGGAAGCTGTATTTAAAGGGCCACTCACCTGCAGGCACTTGTCATTAGGAGCTGTGTGCCATTCTGATTCCAATTAGCTTCATTTGATTCATTTTCCATTATCTACCTTCATTGAACGCTCACTCCTTATCATGGGTGCTGTTGGAGAAAGAGCAGCAGCAGCCTGAAGACCCAGGACGAGCAGCAGCTGGGCCTGTTAGAAGACAGCAGATTAAACTCCTAGACAGGCCTGACCCGCCCCACAGGGTGTATGGACCAAGAGTCAGTTTCTTGGATATTTCTGAGGAGCTGTGCAGTCGGAGGCTGTGCTTAACCAGGCAGGCAGTTGTTGGTCCGCTGAACCACCGCCCTTAACTTTCTCACCACAAGCTCCTTCCAGGCTGCTACAGGAGACGTGACCTGCATCTCCCTGTCTGCAGAACACAACTGCATGACACAGTTCACCAATGGCCTTCTTGCCAGAGCATTACCCTGACATTGGCTGCCTACAGCCAGAATGAGAGAGCTCTGCGTTTTGCAGCAGTGGCCGCTTCCCTCGTGTCCGAGCTATAATGGCCTGTACTCATGTAGCTATCGGAGCACGAGAAAATGAGCCGTCCGCTCATGTGAACAGGAAGGGCATCCACTCCATCAGTGTTCAACTGGTGTGTGATCATCACAGAAGGGTAATGCAATGCTGCACCAGTTTTGCTGGCAGCTGACATGACGCCTTCATTCTGTGACACTCCTCCATCCCTCCGCCGTTCCACCCATTCAGGACGTCGGAGGATAACCGCTAGGGGACAAAGGTGCTGGAGGAGGCACAACAACAAGAAGAGACATCATCAGACAAGGAAAAATTAGCTGAAGGTAAGGGAGAACCACAATAAGGAGAGTCATCAGAACACATTGGCGTTAGACAGACCAGGGAGCAGTTGATAGAGCAGCACTTTCGGTGACCTCCTCAATCCCCTTATTTTACAAATCAGAAAAAGCCCCTCAGCATTAACAGCCATTGTTACCTCTTCACCACTCCCTTGATTATACATTGAAGAACATTGAAATCATTTAGCCAGTTTCTATGTCAATGAAATTCTAGCAATGCAGACTAAAGCTGTAATGAGAAGAAACTATAGACCAAACTTGCAAATGTAATAAGGGTGTTGATATTAATTCCAAACAGAATATTGTCCTGAATTGTTTTGTCACCCAAGTAATTAGTCCTTGGTGCTTTTCTTAAAAGAAGGTTTACTAACTCTACGACTCCTATGGGGTGCTGCCCCGGTGGCTTCAGCTGAGCTGGTGGAAAGCTGCTGTTGCTCATGTGGGGACCCTTGAGATGTCCGTGACTTCTGGGAGCTCGAGCCTCTGAGGGCCCGGCTGCAGACTGTAGCACTTCAGCAGCTGCTGGGGCAGTCTGGCCCATCTGGCTTTCTAGCAGCACAGTTGGTATTGGTTAAAGGGGTTGGTGAGGAAGCAGACATGCTGACATCCTGAGAGAGGGCAGCACATTCTGCTTCTGCTGTGCCACTGTCACTCCCATGGAACTGGGTCTCGGCACTTCTACTGATCCGTGGGTGAGTGGACCGCAGAACATGAGTGACTCCTTGAAAGCCCCTAAACATTTGCTTCATCAATCTGCCCAAGGTAGACCTCTGCCTCTCCAAGGCAGAGCACAGCTTTAAGCCCAGAGCCCACATGGCATCCGTTTGAGCTTCCACTTGAGCTGCGAGGCTGTGAACATGGATTCTTGAGGGCCCAGCTGCAGCATCCCTGGAGGTGGCCACACTCTCCAAGGTAGACTACAGAGTGCTGATGCCATGCTAACTGACACCACACAGCCTGAGAGTGAACTCCTCTGCACTTTCAGCCCTGGCGGTGAAACTCCGTGGCAGGTCTTCCAATGCCTGATATTACTGCTTGTGTGAAGCAAGCAGTTTTATTTTTATTACTGGGCCCCTGAAGTCCTCATCTCTGTCCACCTCAGCAGAGCTTGGAGAGGACCCCGCCCTCTGACAAGCTGTCTCCTGGGCTGTCCCTGCCACCAGTACCTCCTGCTCTCACTAGTGCTAGGTGTTTCACCACATGCAGACCGCTCTACCTCACACTCTCTAACCCAGTGTTGTCCAATAGAAATTGCTGACTAGCCAGAGGCGTGGCTACTGCGTCACTTTTTAGTCACATGTACTAATTTTAGTAGAAAATGCCTTGTGTGCAATTCAGGTAAGTGTACTTCACATCCGCGCACCACTCGGGAGGTCCCGCGCAGGCCGCTCACCAGCTGCTGTCGCTGGGGGATACCACGTGTGCGCGACCTCGCAGCACATTTAAAGGGACCGCGCACTTAGACCGCAAATTAGAGGGAATTCTGCTTCACGTGTGCATTTACTTTGCAAACATCAACCATCATACAGTGCCAAAACCTTGCAATCTTTCTCATTCAGCAAAGTTTAGAATTCTGGCATGAATTGATCGGGCACAGCATGCCTTAGTGCAGCTTCTAGGTTTTTGTCCAGCGGTTGTGAGCAATAGTTTGACTTCATCAGAGCGATTGCTGAGAGTGTTGACTTGCACGGGACGCACCAGACCATCCAGACGGTGGTTGGATGCTGCTTTCCCTTTGCCATGACGTGCCTTGTTGGAGCTTCTCGTTATTGGTTAGTTTGCTTTCTTCTGCCAGCTTGGAGCGATTATTCCGATTGGTTGCGTTGACCACAATGATCGCTCCCCTCCCCATACAGTGTTGCTGGTGTTTCCATGGTGCTGAGGTCCGGCGTTTTCACTCCTGTTACACATAATTTTAGAGGATAACCAAGGCAGCAAAGCACACACACCGATCAAAAAAACCCTCGCAGAATCTGAAATAACAACAGAAAACGCTGGAAAAACTCAGCAGGCCAGGCAGCATCCGTGGAGAGAGAAAGAGAGTTAACGTTTCAGGTCGATGACCTTTCATCAGAACTGGGAAGAGCCGGAAATCAAATAGATTTAAGGCCAGGGTAAAGCTGGGAAAAGGGGGAGGGGATAAAGGAACAAAGGTGGAGATGAAGAGACATTAAGAGATATGCAAGGCTAGAGGTGGTGTTAATGTGACAGATTAAGGCTGAATGAAGTGTGAAATCCACTCTGCTTCAGCGTACCATTTTACCAACAAGTGCACAAAATGGTTGCAGTACACATGCATACACTGTGTGAATACTGCTCCGTTTTTATTTACTAAGTAGAAACTCAATTAACCACGTCTGAATTCGTAATTAGCCACATGTGGCTCGTGGCTAACGTATTGGCCAACACTGCTGTAACTCAGCTGGAAGTGTCAATCTTTGTGCTGGTGTTTGGGAGTGATGGGAGTGTGTGTCGGTGCTTCCTCAGAGGGATTCTCCTCCTTTTGAGGTGCTTCTTCAGGTCTCTTGCTATTGCTAAGGATGTAGAGGAAAGAGAAACTGGACTGCAGCGGTTCAAGAAGGCGGCTCACCACCACCTTCTCAAGGGCAACTAGGGATGGGCAATAAATGCTGGCATTGCCAGCGACGCCCACATCCCATAAGCAAATAAAAAATGTTTTTAAAAAAGGGACAAGACTGGCCCGGAGTTAAAATCGGCCACCAAATGTTAAACATTAGGTAACCTACCTCTAATCTATGGAGTTATGGAGAGTCTAGAACTATGGGGCACAGTCTCAGGATAAGTGGTCGGCCATTTATTCATTCAGAGGGTGGTGAATCTTTGGAATTCTCTACCCCAGAAGGCTGTGGATGCTCAGTCGTTGAGTATATTCAAGACTGAGATCGATAGATTTTTGGACACTAAGGGAATCAAGGGATATGGGGATAGGGCAGGAAAGTGGAGTTGAGGTAGAAGATCAGTCATGATCTTCTTGAATGGCGGAGCAGGCTTGAGGGGCCGAATGGACTACTCCTGCTCCTACTTATGTTCCTATGAACAGCTTGGAGGGCTCCCAGCATGTATTTTATATGGACATTCAACAAATTGGCCACAAAGACCTATTCTCCTCTTGGAATCAGGAGTTGAGTGTTAGGTACGTTCGGGCTTAGTGCCAATTCCACAGATCTCGCATGCTGCCAATGTAGGGCCAGTCTCTGAGCGTGGCTTTGGGAATTGGCCCTTAAGTAGTACCAATAGTAGTTAGGTAATGCTCCAGGAATGTCAGTGTAAGTAAAATGTTACTTTTTGTAACACTGATATTTAAAATATACATTCGGTAGAAAGTAAACTGTATTAAAAGCAATGGCACTGAATTTAATTGCTCAAGAACAATTCCAATCATATTTTATAAAATATAAATTATTTAATTTAATTTTTAAAACTAATCTGTTTTTGGTCATTTTTAATTGTTTACTGTGAAAATATTTCATTCCAGTTTATTTTTTTTCCAGGCAATGATATTGTTGAATGGCTTCTTCAAAACTTTTCTGTATCTGAAGAAGGTAAGTGAAAACTGCTTTTATCAATTCGATTCATCATTTTGAGAAACATTGGACAGGAAATTGTTTCTTTAGGCTGAATGTAAACTATTGTTGTATTAACTTCTGTGATTTTGTGTTTGTTAAAAGAACTGGTAATACTGCTAAACATTACTGGTCTCAAAATGACATTTTATTTGGGCTGTCCCAGTGGCAGTGCGTACTGGTGCACTGTGCTGTGCCAAGCAATGGTAAAATGTAGGCCTGCAGCTGAAGGTTCCCCTCCTAATGAGTTTCTGGTCTCAGTTAGACCATGGAAGGGAGGCATTGAGTGCAGGTGAGCTACTTGCCCACGAGAAGGGAAAGAAAGCTGGAGACCTAGATGCTGCTCTTCTGAGATCTTGCAATAGAGAGTAGTGCATGTAGTGGGGGGCACAAAAATCTAACAAGACAAAAGCCAGATGGATGTGCAATTTTAAATATATATAAAAGTGTTATTTTCCTGTGAAGCATTACAAGCAAGTCAGTTTTCTCGAATGTCTCAGGCTGTTGATTTGTATAGTTTATGCAATAACTGTACAGATAAATCCGTGCTCATTTTCTTCACCCATCCTCTTTCTGTTATAATTAACAACATTTTATACATTGTCTATTAGTAAATTATGGTCCTGAATTGCCACAGACTTTCTGTCCTGCGCCTCTGTAACTGTGTCGGAAGCACATCCAATGAAGTTATGGTGCTGTAGTGGCTGACAGTCTGAGGAGATTCAGGGTCAATGTGTTGGTAAATTCACAGTGAGAGTTAATATAACGCACTTAATTTGTTATCTTGTCACTTTAAAGCTTGCATCTGTGGTCAGTAGAACCATTTGCAATGTTGATCAGATTTTACACTGAAGAAACCTAAAACATGCTGATAATCAAAATGGCTTAGGAACCTCCTGCAGAAAGCTGGCAGTTGCTAATTACTAGTGTTTTGGCTCCGTTTGAATTTTAATCGTTCTCACTTTGCGGGTGACCATATTAAATAGAGCAATCAATAATTTGAAGGCTGACAGAGTGAAAACATTATTTTAAGGAATTAGTGTTTCAGGATTCAGCAAATCGCTTGCATATGTCTGTGGCTATACACATACAAGGGATGCTGGGCGTTATACTGGGCTGGATTTTGCTGGTCAATTTATACATTAATAATGCCATGCGTCGTTAACACGCCATTATTTTTCCAATATGATCCAGCCCAATATTTTTGAAGCTTCTACTTGCTTGCACAAGTGTGCACATGCAGTAATATTATTAGGGGACACACGGTCATATTTTCCTCTGGTCACTAATTTTAGTGAAATGGTAAAAGTGCAAAAACATTGGCGCATTACAAGTAGAAAGCACTAATGGACTATTCGACCATAGCTGGTGCTGCTCCAAGAATTGCGCCGATGCAAAACTAGACACGATAAAATTAGCAAAGAAGTCCAGCTTTTCAACAGTTCAGCAAACACAGGGATGATGAGCGAGTGGGACTTGATGCGGGTTAGAATATGGGCAGCAGAGTTTTGGATGAGCTTAAGTGTATGGAGGGTGGAAGAAAAGAATCAGGAGAGCATTGGAATAGTGGAGTCTGGAAGTAACAAAAGTACGGATGAGGATTTCAGCAGCAAATGGGCGGAGACGGGCGATATAACGGAGGTGGAAGTAGTTGGTCTTTGTGATGGAAAAGATATGGGGTCACAAGTTCCAGGGTCAAATAGGATGCCGAGCTTGGGAACAGTCTGGTTCAGTCTGAGACGGTGGCTAGGGGCCAAAGACAATGGCTTCGGTCTTCCCAAGGTTTAATTGGAGGAAATTGCGGTTCATCCAGGACTGGATGTCGAACAAGAAGTCTGACAACACTGAGGCAGTGGAGACGCCTCGATCGGTGGTGGAGAGGTAAAGCTTGATGTCGTCAGCGTACATTTGGAACCTGATGTCATGTCTTCAGATGATGTCGCCGAGGGGCAGCATGTAGATGAGAAATAGGATGGGGCCAAATAACAGTCCCTCTAAGCTGCGCGGCCGCACCGCTCTCTGCTGATCCGGGTCCGGGACCAGTTTTTTTTATACGTGCGAAACTGTGAATGGGCTGTGCAGCCGCGCACCCAAAAAATAATTAGGGGGGAACATTGGGGCCAAGTATAGATCCTTAGGGGACTCCAGAGGTAACAGTGCAGGGGCTGGAAGAGAAGAGTGGAACCAGGCGAGGGCAGTCCCACTCAACTGGATAACGATGAACAGACGTTGGATTTCTGCCCATGAGGTGCTCAGTTGATTCTTTGTCATGCTTGCCACTGACGTCTCATTGTACAAAATTTCCCCTTTAAAAAGTGCGTGCACCTGCCTTGTGTTGGTGGTTGGAATAAACGATAAAAAAAAGGTTTGACTTTTTTCAAACAAAATGTAGCTCACTGAGACTATGGGGTGAATTTCCACCAGGTTCTCCTGCTTGTCCACCGTAACTTTAGCGGAAGATCCACAGAAACTCCAGAGAAATCGCATCTTCTGCCGAAGTTACAGAGATGAGCGGAACTCCTGTGGAAATTCAGCCCTTACCTTTCCTGTACGTTTATTTTTACACTCTTTTTGCTTGTCAGTTTACTCTGTTTCTCCTGCCTGCCATTCTTTATCTTTTTTCACTTTTTTTTCCATCAATTTTTCCTTCCCATTGTTGACTCCTTGCTTGGGGCATTGTTCCCCGGGCACCTGTAAACCTTCGGTACTTCACCCTGGTGAGTATTATTTGTGTGTGATTCGACTGCAAAGGTATTACAGCTCCGCTTGAATTTGTCTGGAGCAGGAACCCTGATTGATTTCACCCCCCCCCCTTCCCCCACCATAACCCAGGGGCACTGAGGCCAACTGTGGCATCTCTCCTCCTGCCCTGACAGAAAAACACTAACTTACTACAGACTGGGGATCAAACCCAGGGTTCAGCTACTCATCAGTTGAGCCACTTTATTGTCCTTTTCATTTTGGTGGTTGTGGCCTCTGTCCCTCTGTCCAGCTCTCGCCTCCCTTTCTCCCTCTTGTCTCCAATTCTCTGTCAGTAAGACCAAGTATATAGTTGTCAGGGCGAGCATTGCAATATACCTCCGAGGATCTCCAGAATAACTAGTGTGCTACATAATGCTGTAATAGATAGGGGCCTCACCTTGGAAGATGGTGAGGAACTGCCACCAGCTTTAGTAGGAGGAGGAGGTTGCTGCCTTGCTACCGCCGTCAGAAGGTAGGCTAATTTGTGAAGCTTTAGTTGTACAGTGTACATGCTCTGTTAAGTAATCCGCAATACAAATGAACTGATCAGGACTTCCTATGCAATGTCAAATACTTGTTGTGTGATGACATTGTAATGTTGTTTTGCCACATAACTACAGAAAAGAATTGCTCAAGAGGTAAGTAATTATATATCTTTATTTGTATAATGGTGTGCGCCATCATTTGGATTTTCGTGTGGCACCACTGTGCTGCCCCCTCGTGAATCATAAAGCGCCTCTGAAACATCTAAGTGGATTCCCAATGGGGAAAAAAAGTATATCGGATGGCTGAAAGCTGGAATTGGGATGACCTGTGCTTCAGATCCAGAATATCTAGCTTTTTCGTATTTGTGCTCCACCTGTAGGTTTCCTTTCACTTACCCTCACTTTCTCAGACAGGAGATGCCATAGAATTGGCATTGATAAAGTCTATCATCCGAATATCTGAACAGGACTTTTAACAGTGATATATCATCAGCACCTTTGGCCCTGTATCATTTTTGGAATCTTGTCTAAGTCTCTTATTGCAAAAGCCGCCTTCATTTATAAACCTGCATGCATACTGATGTCAATCTAAGTATTGATTTGTTTCTCTACATGAGCAATTACTCTAATAAATCAAGCTGGCAATGTTTGAATAATTTATGGTGTCACCACAGTGGGTTACTCCTACAGCAAACTAAGAAATAAATTGATCCCAGTGTGCTGCACCCCATTTATCTAGAGTATTGCAAACAGTCTGTCATCATTTATGACCTATTTATGCTGTTGAATGTGAAGTGGAGATAAGCGAATTTTTGGTGCACTACAGTTCACTAACAATATAAGCACTGAAGACTGTTCCTGGAGCAGATTCTCAAAGTGATTGTTGGTTTTCAGAATTTGCTTCGATTGGACCTGGGATGGAACAGGAATCAACTCTGATCTACCACTTCAAGAGGCAGCATACACTGCTCATCCCTGAGGCAGATTCATTAATGCACAATGTTTTTTCTCTGGCCTCGCACTAATTAAGATTCAAATCACCGGCCTGGAGGGGCACTCCTGCCCCTTCTGACCCCACAAGTAAATAAAAATACATTTAAACTTACCCTTTTGAAGTGTTTTCTGGCCCCAGTCCATTTCCTCGCTTGGTGGGAAGCTGACTGCCGTTTCCCGCTCAGGCCTACTAGCAAAAATTTGGACAGCGACATGGCTTTGGTTGGGTGTCTTTCCCACCTGCGGTGGAAATCCTGGCGGGTCAGTTTCTAGTGGCTCCAGAGTAAGTAACTGGCCTATATTAATGACCTGGACTTGGGTGTACAGGGCAGAATTTCAAAGTTTGCCGATGACACAAAATTTGGAAATGTAATAAACAATGAGGAGGACTATAACAGACTTCAGGAGGACATGGACAGGCTGGTGAAATGGGCAGACACATGGCTGATGAAATTTAATGCAGAGAAGTGAGAAGTGATACTTTGGTAGGAAGAATGAGGAGAGGCAATATAAACTAAAGGGTACAATTTTAAAGGGGGTGCAAGAACAGAGAGACTGGGGGGTGTAAATACACAAATCTTTGAAGGTGGCAGGACAAGTTGAAAAGGCTGTTAAAGCATATGGGATCCTTGACTTTATTAATAGAGGCATAGTGTATAAAAGTAAGGAAGTTATGCTAAACCTTTATAAAACACTTGTTGGGCCTCAGCTGGAGTATTGTGTTGAATTCTGGGCACCGCACTTTAGGAAGGATGTCAAGGCCTCAGAGGGTGCAGAAGAGATTTACTAGAATGGTACCAGGGATGAGGGACTTCAGTTATGTGGAGAGACTGGAGCAGCTGAGGTTGTTCCCCTTAGAGCAGAGATGGTTAAGAAGAGATTTGATAGAGGTGTTCAAAATCATGAAGGGGGTTGATAGAGTAAATAAGGAGAAACTGTTTCCAGTGGCAGAAAAGTTGGTAACCAGAGGACAGAGATTAACGTGATAGACAAAAGAACTATAGGCGACCTGGGGAGTTTTTTTAACACAGCGAATCATTGTAATCTGGAATGCACTGTCTGAATGGTTGATGGAAGCAGATTCAATAGTAACTTTCAAAAGGGAATTGGATAAATACTTGAAAGGAAAACAAATTGCACTGCTATGGGGAAAGAGCAAGGGTGTGGGACTAATTGGAAAGCTCTTTCAAAGAGCCGGCATGGGCCGAATGGCCTCCTTCTGTGCTGTATCATTCTGTGATTCTATGATTCTATTTGGTCGGTCTAGGGCTTTTTTTAATCTGTTTTTGCCTTACTAAGTCTAAATAACTAAACATTCTGCAACAAGTGCTGAAGCAGCAAAAATCATTTTTATAAATTCAGAAAGTCCGAGATAAAGACCTTCCTTACCCCTTGAAGCCTTTTCCTTCAGACAGATAACACCTAAATGGCAGCTCGGGAAACTGGGCACCAGGACACTACAGGAGCAGTCGACCCCTGATTTGCACCTGGCTCGGAGAGGAAATCTGTTTGCGTGTAATTTATATTTAACGCAATCAGGTGCAGCCATCAGAAATGGTAAAGAGGAAGTTTTGATGCCGTGCTATCCAGGAGCTGACCTGGGAGCAGGGATTAGCGCCTATTTTTCCTCTGCATTGGACCCAGTTTTCAGATACTATTTGGGAGCGAGTAGGAGAAAATCTAACCTCCAGAATAATGTAGGAAGTGTTTCTACCAACTACATAATTTCTGCAGTGATTAGGGAAGGAAAGGGTGAGTCATTTCATAGTGATTCCTTCTTATGCCTGATGAACCACGTGAACTACCATGTTTTGGAGAAACAGTCATCCCCCGAGTTACAATAATGAACATTGCGCACTAGTTTAATTAATAGCTCTGTTTCTGCTAGGAAATAATCATCTGTTAGTGTCAGACAGGCTTGCTTGGTACCTCATAAAAGAACAACATCGCTGGAGCTCAGGTGATTTTTAGAGCTCATTTACCCAAGATGCTCAATCTAATTTTGGTTTGGTATTATCATAAAGCTCCCCATAGTGATTTAAAAGATACTCCACAAAAATTCTTTCAAAGCATGTTGCATGATGTATATTCTGCGAAATAAAGAATCCTCCATTTAAGTGTTTTTTTTTCTACACAGTTGCTAAACAGCAGAAGACTGGAGCTGCAATTGTAACTTTATGAACTTTAACAGTACGGTATACATTAGGCAGTTATAAGCAAGAAATATGTTGATATAAGACATGGAAAAATTATCAATGTGCCATTGCTGCCAATCCATTGTGAGCCAGGCACAGGCCCTGGCAGGCAGAGCATGCTATCAAGTGTGGGGAGATTTACCGCAATTTTTTACACTGGATCCAAAGGATACCTGATTGAAACGTTCCAATGTACTGCAGTGTGGTTAAAAACAGACATTTAATCTATCTGGCTGCAAAATTCGGCACCTTCGCGTCGGTAGTTAAGGCTTTTTTTAAAAGGCTTCCACCCACTTCCGGCGCAGCCCGTGCTGTTCGCCATCTTGGTGAGGGCGATAGCGCAGGCGGTACATGTGTGCACCAGCAGTATGCAGGGTAGGCAGATTGTGACGCTGATTTGACGCACGAGTTGCCCATCACGAGTTGCCCATCCCTTCCATCCTGGAAATCATGGGCCCTAAGCTCTGCGCAAAGCCCTGTGCAAAGTTGGGGCCGGACTCCTCCATGCTTCTTGACAATGACAACAGACTCTCTGGCAGGCCTGCCAATGCACCAAGCATTTCTGTGTGCATGCCCATCACCCTTCTTCTAAAGGCCGCCCCATCGCAGTCCTCATCTATGTCTCTGCAGCAGAACTTGTGTGCAATCTTGCCCTCCGGGAAGCTGGCACCTGTGCTACCCTTTCTCCTTGCCCTGTCTGTAAGCCAGTCGTGCCCGGTGACTCACCACATGCAGATCTCGCCTCTATACTACCCCCTAAACTATGTGCAGTGCCAGTATCTGAGCTGGTGCCTGCGAGTGTCAGATCGCGTGATGGTGTCTCCTCTTCTCCATTACTCTCCCCTTGTTCTTCCTGCTCTGGCTGGGCTGGTTGGAGTTCTTGGGTATCTGAAAGGAGAAAGGCACAAGGGTAGGGTTGTGGTGAGAGGAGAGGGGTAAGCAAGATGTGCATGCATACATCAGTAGCTTGTAAGTGAGAAGAGATTGTGGGATGTGAAAAGGAGGATTAGCTATGAGCATCAATAGTTTCAGCCTCGTCGATCGCCATGGCCCCTCCGATGATGTCTACCACTGTCTCCTCCAGCTGGGTCAGGATATGCAGCCGTGCCTGCCCCCTGCCTGTTAGCTGCTGCTGTCATCGGTTATGCGCCACCTTGGCCTGCAAGAGAAATGGAAGTGTGGCAGTGAGTGTGATGCAATGTGTTTGGGTGATGTGCCTGTCATGGCTGAATATCTGGCAATGTATGCAAGGTGAGCGATGTGGATGTGAGGCTTGCAACAATGGTAAGTGTGTGAGGGTGAGGTGAAGCTATGACTGTGAGGTATGTGCTGTGATTGATGGAGATTGCTGGTGGGTGAGTGATGGGGGTGTGGTGCATTGAGCAGTGTGTGAGGCTAGTGGTGCAGATGGTGGGATAGGGCATTTGAAGATGTAGTCACTGACCTTGCCCACTCGTGTGAGGTCATTGAACTTCTTTCGGCACTGGATCCAGTTCCTGGGGGAAAAGACTGGTGGCACTGACCACTTAAGCAATCCGTTTCCATTTCCTTCTTAGTCACTGTGGAGGGCCTCCTGGCCCCCTGCGGTTAGAGGACCTGTCTCCTCCTTTCGACCCCCTTGGTGCCCTGTTGAGCCATAGCTACCTTCCACTTTCCTTTGCAACAATAATAATGAGGTGCTAATTTCAGAAAGCACCTCCCCTTTAAGAAGTGCAGACTGCGTTTCAAACTGCAGGCTATCTTCAGGACCACTGCCCACAATATTGGGCCCCTTGCTGAGCGCTCCTCCAACCAGCAACAGGTTCAGCACTGGGCTCTGCGCTTCAAGAATGTTAATTAACAGGCTGCACGAATTTCGTGTGCTGCCTGCATTACTTTCAGCGGGCGCGGGCAGATTGTGCATTGCAATCCCCGTGCCTGTTTTCGGGCCTTATCGAATTTAGCCCCCTCTATATTTAACTTTCTACCTTAAAGGGAGTAGAAGTTACTGAGCTAGAATTGATGTTTGTTTTGCCATTATGCACGTTTGAGATTTCTTACCTTAATTGGAAGATGTTTGACGGCAGCAACTGATTCCGTTATGGTTCAACAGAAGTGATTAATTTTCCGCTGCAAACACCTTGAAAATTCTATTCTAACTTAATTGAGGGAAGCGCCCCTGCAACGCGGCAGCACCATGCATGGCGCAGCTGAGCACATCGCCCCAGATCGGGACATCCCCCACCTCTTGCGCTCCAATTGGCAAGTGGAGAGCTTGATTTAGGGCTCCACTTCCCTCTTGGAGCAAAAAAATGGGAATTTCTCAAATGTTTGTAAAGGTTCGCGCCTGGCATCCTAGTACAGCCAGCCTTTCTAGTACCTCCTCTTTATCAATTTTTAGCCCATCCAGTATCTCAACTACCTCCTCTTTCACTATGACTTTGGCAGCATCTTCTTCCTTGGTGAAGACCGATGCAAGGTACTCATTTAGTATCTCAGCCACGCCCTCTGCCTCCATGTGTAGGTCTCCTTTTTGGTCCCTAATCGGCCCCACCCCTCATCTTACTACCCATTTACTATTTATATGCCTATAGAAAACTTTTGGATTCCCTTTTATGTTAGCTGCCAGTCTATTCTCATATTCTCTCTTTGCTCCTTGTTCCTTTTTCACTTCCCCTCTGAACTTTCTATATTCAGCCTGGCTCTCACTTGTATTCAATCTGACAACTGTCATATGATCCCTTTTTCTGCTTCATCTTACTCTCTAACTCTTTCATCATCCAGGGAGCTCTGGCTTTGGTTGCCCTACCTTTCCCCTCGTGAGAATGTACCTCGACTGTACCCGAACCATCTCCTCTTTAAAGGCAGCCCATTGTTCGATTACAGTTTTGCCCGCCAATCTTTGATTCCAATTTACCCGGGCCAGATCCATTCTCAACCCTCTGATATTGGCCCTTCTGCAATTAATTATTTTTGCTCTAGGTTGCTCCCTGTCCTTTTCCATAGCTAATCTAAGCCTAATGATACTATGTGAGAAGTCGCACAACACCAGGTTATAGTCCAACAGCTTTATTTGAAATCACAAGCTTTCGGAGCGCTGCTCCTTCGTCGGGTGAAGTGAAGAGATGCATATAGGCACAGCATATGCTGTGCTTATATGTATCTCTTCACTTCACCCGACGAAGGAGCAGCGCTCCGAAAGCTTGTGATTTCAAATAAAGCTGTTGGACTATAACCTGGTGTTGTGCGACTTCTCACATTTGTCCACCCCAGTCCAACACTGGCATCTCCACATAATGATACTATGATCACGGTTCCCTTAATGTTCCCCTACTGACACTTGCTCCACTTGACCCATCTCATTCCCCAGGACCAGATCCAGCAATGCCTCCTTCCTCGTTGGGCCGGAAACGTACTGATCAAGAAAGTTCTCCTGAACACACTTCAGAAATTCTTCCCCCTCTCTGCCCTTTGCACTATTACTATCCCAGTCTATATTAAGATAGGATGGGGAGATGCCGGTGTTGGACTGGGGTGGACAAATGTGAGAAGTCGCACAACACCAGGTTATAGTCCAACAGCTTTATTTCAAATAAACCTGTTGGACTATAACCTGGTGTTGTGACTTCTCATATTAGGATAGTTGAAGTCTCCATTATCACTACTCTACAGTTCTTGCACCTCTCTGTAATTTTCCTGCAAATTTTCTCCTCTATATCCTTCCCACTAGCCTATGGAATACACCTAGTAGTTTAATGGTACCTCTATTGTTTGTTAACTCTAAGCAAATAGATTCTGTCCTTGACTCCTCCAGGACATCCTCTCTCTCCAACACGATAATATACTCCTTAATCAATACTGTCACCCCACCTCCTTTCTTTCCTTCCCACCTTCTATCCAGGAATATTTAGTATCCAATCCTGCCCTTTTTTGAGCCAGGTCTCTGTTATTGCCACAACATCATATTCCCTGACGAAATGCTTAGGACATGGCCTTGTCATAACTAACACCTTGTTCCGTCAGAGACAAGTACAAGGCTTCATGGCAACACCCTCGCTCCAAGCACTGGCATCTGCTGGACTACGTCATTGTCCGAGCGAGGGACCGCAAGGGCGTCTGCATCCTCCACGCCATGACAGGAGCTGACGACTGCTGGACAGACCACCGTCTAATCCGCTCGGTCATCTCCATCAACGTAGCCCCAAAACAGCGGTGGCAACAGAATCAATGCCGCAGGAAAATCAACGCTGGAGCACTCAAAGATCCTGCTAAGAAAGCTCTATTCAGCCTGCGCCTCACAACCAACCTGACGACTCGCAGTGATTCAGAGACACAAAGGGGGAAAAATTCAGTATCGCCCCGTTTGGGGCACAATTCTCGGCTGGGCGCAAAGATTAGCGCCTGGCGCTAATTATCGCCTCCGACTGCAAACTTGACTTTTATCGCCCCTGGAGGTGATTGGAGCACTGAATCAGGCGCTTCACACCTGTCTTAAGGCGCAAAGGCCGAGGAGCGAGGCGTTAACTCCGAGCGCTGGCGAAGCTCATGTGATGTCAGTCAGCAATGGAACACAGACACTGGCGCTGGCCAGTTCTTAAAGGGGAGGGTTGATCTTGCTTTCCATCCACATCCTGCTCATTGCAGCCTTGAATCTCGGCCTGGAGAGACCTGTACATCAAATCTGCTGGAAAGAACAATGGAGAACACCAGGGAAAGAGCTCAGAGTGCAGCCCCCACAATCTCTTCTAAATCGATACAAGGAAGGGCAAATCAAAATGAACCTGCAAAGTGCTGCTCAGTACCCAAAACGCCTTCACACAGCGTTGAATCTCTCCAGAAGTCAGTGTCTGTGTCTCTCTCTCTCTGTCTGTGTGTGTCTCTCTCTCTCTCTCTCTCTCTCTCTCTCTCTCTCTCTCTCTCTCTCTCTCTCTCTCCCCCTTTCTCTCTCCCTGGTTCAAAAATGTCACCAACAAAAAAAGGCAGGAAAGCGTTCGCCTTTAAATAGTGCTCCCCCAGTCCCTTCCTGACTGCAAAACGCTCCCCTCAACCTGCCATTGCAGGGGGCGCCACTCAATATCCGCTCCGGGGCGTTGCGCACTCGACTGATGTCACGATCTGCCGGCGCAGGAGGTCGTGGTGGTAATGTTTAGCGCCGCCGCAAAATGTCTAGTTAATTTCGCGAGCGGCGCAAACATCGCCGCGCCCGGGCGCTAGTTGCTTTGCGCCCCATTAGGCGCTAACGGGAGGCGCAACCAACTGAATTTTTCCCCCAAAGTGTCCACAGCACCTGGTCTGCATTCAAGGCCTCCATAATCAGCACCTGCGAAGAGACGCTCGGTCACTCGACCAGGAAACACCAAGACTGGTTCGACGAGAACGACCAGGAGATCCAGGAGCTAATGAGCTGCAAGCGCGAGGCATTCCTGATCTGGAAACAGCAACACAACTCGAGAGCAAGAAAGCAGCTCTACAGACGCCTGAAGGCCGAGGTCCAACAAAAAACTCGTGACCTAAAGAACAGATGGTGGGTGGAGAAAGCACAGGAGATCCAGCAGCTAGCCGACAACCATGACGTGCGTGGATTCTTTAGCGCAGTCAAGACCATCTACGGCCCAAGCACCCAAGGTCCTACCCCACTGTGGGCCAAGAACAGAGAGGTACTCATCAAGGACAGAGAGGCAGTCAGCGCCCACTGGAAGGAGCACTTCGAAGATCTCCTTAACCGAGACTCTGTCTTTGACGCGAGTGTCCTCAAATCCATCCCGCAGCATGCTACCCGCCACCATCTCAGCACAACTCCAGCCCAGCATGAGGTTGAAAAGGCCATCTGACAATGGAAGAATAACAAGGCCTCAGGAGCAGATGGAATCCCCACCGAAGCGCTAAAACATGGTGGAGAAGCACTATTGGCGTGAATTCATGAACTCATTTCTCTTATCTGGAAGGAGGAGAGCATGCCAGGGGATCTCAGACACCGTAATCGTAACCATCTTCAAGAAAGGTGGCCAGTCCGATTGCAGTAATTAGAGGAGTCTCCCTGCTGTCTGCCACAGGGAAAGTCATCGCAAGAATCTTCCTCAATTGCCTTCTCCCAGTGGCTGAAGAGCTCCTCCCAGAGTCGCAATGCAGATTCCGCCCACTAAGGAGCACAATGGACATGATCTTCACCACGCGTCAACTACAAGAGAAATGCAGGGAACAGCACCAACCGCTGTACATGGCCGCCTTTGACCTCACAAAGGCCTTCGACACCGTCAACCGTGAGGGATTATGGAGTGTCCTCCTCAAATCGGCTGCCCTCAGCAGTTTGTCCCCATCCTCCGCCTGCTTCACGACGACATGCAAGCAGTGATCCTGACCAACGGTTCCACCACAGACCCAATTCACATATGGACGAGGGTCAAGCAAGGCTGTGTCATCACACCAACACTTTTCTCGATCTTCCTGGCTGCAATGCTCCATCTCACCCTCAGTAAGCTCCCCGCTGGAGTGGAGCTAATCTACAGAACAAATGGGAAACTGTTCAAACTCCATCGCCTCCAGTCCAGATCCAAGGTCGTCCCATCCTCTGTCATCGAATTACAGTATGTAGACGACGCTTGCGTCTGCGCACACTGAGGCCGAACTCCAAACCATCGTCAACACCTTCACCGAAGCGTACGAGAGCACGGGCCTTACACTAAACATCCGTAAGACAAAGATCCTCTACCAACCTGCCCCCGCCACACAGTACTGCTCCCCGATTATCAAAATCGAGGCCTTGGACAACATGGACCACTTTCCATACCTTGGGAGCCTACGGTCAGCAAGGGCAGACGTCGATGACTAAGTCCAACACCGCCTTCGGTCGCCCGAGGAAGAGAGTGTTTGAAGACCAGGACCTCAAACCCAGCACCAAGCTCATGGTCTACAGAGCAGTAGTGATACCCGCCCTCCTGTATGCTTCAGAGACATGGACCATGTACAGCAGGCACCTCAAAGCATTGGAGAGGTACCACCAAAGCTGCCTCTGCAAGATCCTGCAAATCCATTGGCAGGATAGGCGCATCAACGTCCGTGTTCTCACTCAGGCCAACATCCCCAGCATCGAAGCTTTGACCACGCTCGATCAGCTCTGATGGACGGACCACATCGTCTGCATGCCCGATACGAGACTCCCAAAAAAAGCGCTCTACTCTGAGCTCTGACACGGCAAGAGAGCCCCAGGTGGGCAGAGGAAACACTTCAAGGACACCCTCAAAGCCTGCCTTGAAAAAGTGCAACAACCCCACCGACACCTGGGAATCCCTGGCCCAAGTCCGCACAAAGTGGAGGCGACGCATTCGGGAAGGCACCGAACACCTTGAGTCTCTTCGCTGGGAGCAAGCGGAAGGAGCGCACATCAACCCAAGCACCCCACCCACCATCTGCCCCACCTGTGACAGAGACTGTAGGTCCCGCATTGGACTCATCAGTCACCTGAGAACTCATTTTTAGTGTGGACGCAAGTCATCCTTGGTTCCGAGGGACTGACCTAAGAAGAGAAGATATTTCCACGTGGCTATTTGCGCCTGCAGCTCAGCAACCTTATTTACCACACTTTGTGCGTTTACGCACATGCACTGTAAACCTATCTTAGACCTTCTTGCATTCTTAGTCTGACACCCCCCCCCCCCCCCCCCCACTAATACCTCACTATTTCTTACTCTAGTGCTATCTGTCTCTCCCCATCCTTTGGGCACCTTGTTTCTCCTTTCTAATGCTACATCCTAGTGCCCATCCCCCTGCCTATTGAGGCCGGGGGTCAATTGAAAATTTCAAAGTTGAGATTGATCGATTTTTGTTAGGGGTATTAAGGGTTCAGGAACCAAGGCGGGTAGATGGACTCAGGATACAGATCAGCCATAATTTAATTGAATGGCGGAACAGGCTCGAGGGGCTGAATGGCCTCCTCCTGTTCCTATTGCTAGCATCAGCTGATACTGACAGAAGTGCTTTAGTTAGGAGCCTGCAGCCTGAGGTAGCTTTAAAAACTGATTGCTGGAGTTAGAAGAGAAAGCTCGGAATTTGCTCTCATTGCTTCCAACAGCCTGCGGGCCTGTAAGACCACCAGGAACCTGCCCTCCACCATCCAAAGTTAGAGGTTCTATGAGATTCCCAATGGGCATTCCCTTATTCACTATTTTAATGGGTTTTAAATTTAGATGGTTTTTCTTTTATTTAAAAAAACTCATCTGATGGAGCAGGCGTGCTTCACCGACTCCACAGGAGTTGCGATCGTCCACTCACCCCTAGCCTGCTCCAATTCTCCCCCCCCCCCCCCCCCCCCCCCCCCCCTGGGACGTACCTCGGGGCTGCTGCCAGCAAAGCAGGCAGCCAAAATTAATGTCTTTGGGTGAGCTGCCTGTGGGACCAGCGCCAGTAGCTCGCGCCGAGGAACATTTTCCACCAGCCCTTGGGACTCTTGGTTCTGGCGCGAAAACGGGCCCACACCAAAATCTACTTCATGGAGTGAAGATATCTTCTGTGGGTTGTACATAACAAAATCAAAAACCTCAGCCTAGAAATTCAACTGGGCAGCGTTTGTATTGCAGCCGTAAAACAGGCACCTAAGAATCCAATATGGGTGGGTGGCGTGCGCACGCTCGTTCCGTTTCACCCGCATATTGGATCGGGCTCCTCTGTAGACATCCAGGGCATGTGCCGGAATTATTTAAAAGCCTCACTATCACGTGTCAATAAGGGTCCTACAAGCAGACACTTTTGCGAAATTGGCCTGTTCCAGTGCCTGATTTGCTTTGTGATAAACTCATGGTGGTAACAGCGCGATATAAAGGGCTCATCCACTACATGAAGGTTAGTTGATGGTTTCTCCTGTTATGCTGCTGGTTAACTTCTGGGTGGTGTTTTTGCCTATTTTCTGCCTTCTACAACTGATTTCTGACTTCTGCTAACAACTTTTTGCTGATGCTGGACTACATTTGGCTCCCTTCACAAAAGTTCTACTGCAGTCATGGGTGGTCTGGTTTGTTAACCTTTTGGGCTGGAGGAGCAGGCAAGATGACAGGAGGGAGCAGGAGTATCGGGGAGGAGGAGGGCACTGCACAGGAGACCATATCCACAGCGGGTCTTCAGGGAGCACTTCTCCGACCGTAACTTCACTGAGGAGCAATGTGTCAAGTGGCATCACTTCACCGAGGATGCAATACTGAGTTATGTGCCATAGACTGCACCCACGTTGCCTTATGTGCTCCCCATCACCAACCTGGCATCGTTCTGAATAGAAAAGGATTGCACTCCCTCAAGATCCAGCGGGGGGGGGGGGGCGGTAGCCCCTAACACCACGATCTCCCGCACCCGGAGATCGTGACATCATCGTGCTGCGTAGCGCCCCAGTCCCGAACTTCGGTTTCGCCCCTGCAGGCGAAAACACCGACAGCTGCAGGAGGCGTTGTTAGGGAGGCCGGGCGCTTGGGGTGCGCTAGTTAAAGGGGATGATGGTTGCATCAATGAAAAAACTTTCTGAATGCGTTACTTCAGTTTTTCAGCGTTTTCCTCAGCCGCGATCGACCAGCCCTGCGCTCTGCAAGAGTGCTTGGGGCTGATCAATGTGGATCGCGGCTGCCGTCGGCGACGAGGGACCTCCTTTCCATGCAGAGCCTGCGGCGATGGCCCTTCCCTTTATGGGAGGGAAGGAGTCTCCGTTCCCGGCAGCGCTGCCCTTGACATTGGGCAGCGCTACACCGCTACCGCCCCTCTTGCCGGCTTTAGCGCTCCACGGGAAGTGGTAGCACTTGATTCAGCGCTCCACTTCCTTCCTGGAGCGCTAAACCTGAAGTTCACGTCGATTCACTTGCGTATCGCCTGGCGATACTTTCTCGCTACCGCAAAAGTTATTGCCTCAAATGGGTCGCTACTCAATTTCTCCAGCATGTTTGTGACTACAGGCAGTGCATCATGCACGCCTGTGCCCAGTATCCTGGCAGCTGTCATGATTCATTCATCCTGCACCTCACTCCGTGCTGCCTTTCGTCCAACCAGGCCATCAGCTCACAGGGTGGCTACTGGGTGACGAGGGGAATCACCTTCAGACATGGCTCATGAATCCTGTCAGGAGCACGGGCACAGCTGTAGTGATGGCCAGCACGTGTTCTTGCGCAGTGGAGAAGATGTGTAGGCGGGCTCGGCCTCCTCCAGTGGTGGCCTCCTGTTCACAAGTTGTGCACGGCCTTCTCCTGCAGGAAAGAAGGGAGCGTGTTAGTGACATCCATGTGTTTGGAGAATGTGCCTGTCGTGCCGGAATAGTTTGTGTGTAGTGTGCAAGGTGTGGGGAAGTGAGGGTTGCAAGAGTGGTGAGAGTAGGAAGTGCAGAGTGTGTGAGTAGGAGGAGAGGAGGTGGAATGAAGTGTGGTGCAGTGATTGTAGGAGAGTGACGGGAAGCGGGGGAGGGGAGTATTGTGAGTAGTGAGGCTGCAGGTGTGAGGAGAGAGTAGTTGAGGTGAGAGGTAAGATTCTTACCTTGACAACAATAGTGAGGTCATTGAACTGTTTTCTACATTGGAGCCATGTCCTGGGAGCTAAGTTCCTTGCATTGACCTCCTCAGCGACCCATTCCTACTGACGACAGAGGTGTTGCCTAGATAGCTTTCTGCCCCCTGGGAGGGTGGAAAACAGGATCAGCCATGATCTAATTGAATAGTGGAACTGACTCGAGGGGCTGAATGGCCGACTCCTGTACCTATGTTCCTTCCTCCTGTCCACTGCTTGGACCTGGGTCTCCAATGTGACTTCAGAGAACCTGGGGTCTGATCTGCAGGCCTTGCAGCCAATGTTCCCTCTAATTTTTTTCTTTGTGCGCGGTCCCTTTAACTGGCTGCGCAGCCCATTCAAATTTTTGCGCATGTGTGCTTTCTTCCATGCAAAAGCCGGTGAGTGGCCTGCGCGGGACCTCCAGACCGCTGCGTGGCCGCCCAGCTTAGCAGGAACGTTGCTTGCAGCCATTTCTTTCTTGGGCGCCGCCTTTCCTGTCTGCAGCCAGAGCGCACCTTCCCTTTAACAGTGAAACCCGATTTCCCGCACCCCCAAATCAAGCTTGCAGCCAATGAATAGCGTGGGTAGCAAGGCTACTCGCCTGAGTCATGACAATGAGCTGGAAGCATCAATTTTGCGTGGTCGTGGAGGAGATCTTCCCCTGTGATGTGTCTTCTCCTGATCTCCAATTGCAGTATTCCAAAATCTTCATAATGATAAATGATTCAGAGCTTTGGGTTTGATTTTAACACTCTCCCGTGCGTTTTGCCACACCACATACCCGAAACGCGGTCAGTTAAAATTGACCTTATCTTTTTACTTTGAACGGTATTTGCTGATAACTTATACTTCAGGCATACCTCTTAACCATAATTTGGTAGAAAACTTGCTTTTGTCAAATGCTGCTTTGTGGTTTTTGTATATTCAGAATGTATTAAAGTGTAATTTTAGTAAAATGAAGTCTACTTGTTCTTCTCAGAAATAAAAAGTCTTTCTATCCATAAAAGATGAAATAAAAATTGGTTATAATTTATGGAGCATTCTCAAGATAAATGCAGTATTCTACACGGTCAATTTTTAAGTATCGTATTGAACTGAATTCACAAATGTGGAAAGATAATTAAAGCCTAGAAATTACTGTGTGCAATGTTATCATACAAATCTTCATGCATTCATATCAATTCCTCTGTCCACTACTTTAACAAAGTCCTTGCCTCTGCTTAACTAGCGGGCATTGGAATTTGATACAACCATTTGTATTAACAATGAGCTGAAATTAAATGGGAAGTTCTCTTTCTTTACTGCAGAGTCCCTTCACCTTGGTGACCTCCTAATAAAGTACGGTTACATTTACCCAGTGAAGGATCCAAGGAGTTTAGTTCTTCGGGCAGATGATTCTCCATATCGATTTCAGGTAAGACCTTGTGAAGCTCACAAAGCTATGAAAAGGGATATTGTGACGTTATCTTTACCTGTTGGATAATGAACCTATGCTAATACATGTAGGGCTGCTTTCTGTTTCTCGCATATAAAAGCCTTTACTGTACACTGATGGACTTCTAGTTTAAAAATTTTAGCTTTAATCTCAATGTAAAAGAATATGTTTCAAAATCAAATATTTATTAAACTAAATATTCAGTCAAATACTGTAAAATTTAATTCTTTTTAATATTCAGGGATATGCAGATATTACTTCAGTTGGATATTCTATTATATCGAAATAAAAGACACAACAGAATGAACATTTAAACACCTGGGCCTAGATTGTCCATTTGAGTTCTGTCCACTCCTTAGCCGATCTGCTGGCTCCCTGTTTGCCAACACTGCTTCTGAAATTTCATGCTAGAAGCGATGGGGGATGTACAGATGTATAGTGGGCATATTATAATAATATGCAGATGACAGAAATACATCACTTGTGTCCCGTGTTGCCGTGGATGATGATTGGGGCCTTGTAAACTTTCAATGTTCCGAAAGCCTATGAGCGACCGATTGCATTGTTGGCCCACGTTCAAAAAAAAAATGCTAAAAATATGCGGTTTACAAGTCCTGCTAAATAAAACCTTGCCGGATTGGCTTCACAAACTGACTGATAGGGCTGGAAGCTGAATTTAAAGGGGCACTTAGCTGCAGGCACACAGATCATTCGGATTTGTGTGCTATTGTGATTAGTGGATTTCCAAGGCAGTTCTGAGCTTAGAGATTACTTTTTTCTGTTTTTTTTTTTCCTTACCCTGATTAAGCGCTCACTGCTTCATCCTGCATGCTATGTTTGCTTCATTCCTTTGGATGGAGGAACAGTTAGAGGAAAGGGAACAGCAGCACCAACCACCTCCTCAACCAAGATGAGCAGAAGGTGGGCCTGTTAGAACACTGAAGGTAAAGGGAGCTGCTCGTAGAAGGCCATACCCATCCCACGGGGTCCATTGCCCAAGACTTTTTTTTTGATCCTGGGATGTCTCTGCCAACAGCTTGGAGGAGGCTGTGCTGGTCTATGCATCATCCAATTGGCACATTGAAGCAAAAGTTCAGGTGTCTTGACTGCTCTGGGAGCCCAGGCAAAGTGGACTGGTTCATTGTAGTGTGCTGCATCCTCCACAACCCGGCAATGCAAAGAGGATTGGAGTTGGAGGAGGTACAGCAAGAAGAAGAGGCATCATCAAACAAGGAAGAATTGGATTAAGGTGAGGGAGAACCAATAGAAGGAGAAGCACAACACATTGCTGCTAGAGGCCAGGGAGCAGTTGCTAGAGCAGCACTTTTCGTGACCTGCTCAATCCCCTTACCTGAAAAGTGACAAAAGGCCGCTCTACATTAACAGTCCCTGTTGCCTTTTTTACCACACTCTTGATTCTGCATTAAGAACATTGAAACCATTCATCCAACCTCAATGATGCTCTGACAGTGCAGACTAGCAAGCCCCAAAAGTAGTAAAGGTGATGAATATAATTCCGGGCCAATATTATAGAGAATTGTTTTGCCGCCTAAGTAATGAACCTATATTACTTTTCTTAAAAGAATGTTTACTAACTCTACTACTCCCTTCAAGGTGCTCCCCCAGTGGCTTCAGCAGAACCTTCCCGGTTTGTATGATTTCAGGACCGTTCGGGCCATTGTGTTGATCCACTCAGTCATCATGGGAGCTTGTTTATTTGTGTTGTTTATTTTGGAAGAGCACTAGTCTGTCTTTGCACGAAAATCCACTTCTCTAAGGAATAGCAACAGCGCAAAATTAGTAGCAGCTCATAATTGTACTACGTGAATGGTGGTGCTCCCTAAGGATAATTGTGCTCCAAAACAAAGTGAGTCAATTAAAGCAACTGTTTTGTATTTTACTGGTTAAGAAAGTGTTACATCGCACTGTGCAAATATCAGATGGGACCAGAGGTTGCTTTTTAAAAGAAAATCTTTCTGCAGTATATCCAAATAATGTTCATGTTAGCAGTATTTCTTCTGGGTTGATTTTGTTGAAAGTCAATCGACTATAATCAAATAAAAGAAAAGCCCATACATGTGTGTTGCTGTTCACCAGGAAGTGCACCATAGCACAGTTCTGTTTACTAGTTCAAATGCCCCATGGTAAACTGTAGATTTAACTGAGGTACTGTTTTCCACAGGTTTTAGTGGTTAAGGCCCTCAACTGTTGGGACACGTGATGTTGAAATGGTGCAATTTTGTGATGATACTGAATGCATGACTAGTGGCTATTTTGGTAACCAAAAGCACTAAATCAGTTTGCCTGCCATGCTACATAATTTATATTGTAATGAAACCATATATTAAATTGTATTCTACGTTGTTTAGTACTGTCGCCCTTTTATATCCACAACAGCTCACGTTGTTGCTATAATAACTCACTAAAATGTCCTTGTTATTTATATTCTTGCAATGATAGTGGATCTATTCCTTACTTGCCTAAAAAAAAAAAATGAAATAGTGGACAATCTAGCCATGAGTTGGAAACATGGTTTACTGTGTAAGAAAATACTAAATATTCTAATATCTGGTACATGGTCCAATTGGAATATGATCATGACTTAAAGCAAAACAATAGCCCTGCGATGCTGTCTTCAGAGGTGCAGTAGTTCTGTAATTTGATGTGGCAGTTTGACTTGCAATAGAATAATATTTCAACATCTTAACCACTTAGTTACTAAGTATGGGATAATAGAAAACTGGCTTGTGCCCTGACCACTGTCACCTATCTATACACAATATAAACCCACTGTATATATCATTAAAACCTAACTTTGTGAATTGCTGTACTATTCAAACTATATTAAGGGCAAACACAGATAACATCTTAAGGTTTTCAGACACTACATCACCAAACATGCGATAAAACACCACAAGCTATTGGATACGAGCACAATTGTCATTTGGGAGGAAGCGTAGGATGGCTGAACATGATAAACAACAGTGGAAACACCTCGCAGTTTTAAATCACATGGGATTACTGCAAGTGTCGCTATAAATAATCTCTCTCCTTCCCCATCTTTGCTAGACCCCTTACTTCTGGACTTCATATAAATGGCCTGCAACAGAACTTGATTATGGTAAGTGTGCATTCAATAATAGCTCATTGTAATAGAATTACTTTTAACAAAAGTTTAAAGTGTATGTTTTCAAGTAATGTGTTTTAATGATTACAATTTCTAAATACTGACTACTTTCAACAACAGCTTGCATTTATATAGCCCTCTTCATATAAATGCAGTGTCGGCCCTGGCTCTGTGGGTAGCACCCTCTCCTCAGTCAGAAGGTTGTGGGTTCACATCCCACTCCAGAGACTTGAGCACAAAATCTAGGCTGACTCTCCAGTGCAGTGCTGAGGGAGTGCTGCAGTGTCGGAGGTGCCGTCTTTCGGATGAGACGTTAAACCGAGGCCCCGTCTGCCCCCTCAGGTGGCCATAAAAGATCCCGCGGCCACTATTTCGAAGAAGAGCAGGGGAGTTACCCCGGTGTCCAGGCCAATATTTATCCCTCAATCAACATTGCTAAAAACAGATTATCTGCTCATTATCACATTGCTGTTTGTGGGAGCTTGCTGTGCGCAAATTGCCTGCCGCGTTTTCAACAGTGACTCCACTTCAAAAACTACTTCATCGGTTGTAAAGCGCTTTGGGACGTCCGGTGGTCGTGAAAGGCGCGATAGAAATGCAAGTCTTTCTTTTCTTTTAAATAAATGTATCTGAGGTGCTTTTACATGGACACTGGAGAGGGAGATACTGAATAGGAAATGAAAGGACTTTGGGGGTGAAGAAATTTTAGGAGGCAAAGAAAGGCAAAATAATTTTCAGAGAATTCCAGAGGACAAGAGTTTAATGAGTGAAAGACCAGCTCTAAAGCTGCAGCAGAGGGGACGACGAACAAGGGGAAACCGAGGAATGGGTGGCACTGGTTGAGACATATGGGCTGGAATCTTTACCTTGGAGTCGGGTGGGTGCGTGCGGACCGTGTAGCGAGTCACCATCCCGGAGATTTGAACAGCGCGTTCTGCACTGCACGTTTAACTCGACGGCACCAAGTGAAAGAATCATGCGCGTTTCCCGGCCCAATTAAATGGAGCGGCTCTGATGATGTCACAGATTACTCCTTTTCAGCGCGGATATTTAAAGCAGCCTTGCACACATCTCATTTGAAGGTTGCAGTAGGGGTGTTCAAGGAGCTTTCAAGAGCTAAAAATTGCTGAATAACATTGACAATTCTGTGGATCATGGAGACACAAAGGCAGACGGCCGCGCCAAGATTTCCAGATGCCTCCCTGGAAGTGCTAGTCCAGGGAGTAAGAGCACACCGGGAGGGCCTCTTCTCTGCGGATAGCCGAAAAAGACCAGCCAGAGACACTAAGAGGGTATGGCTAGACATCGCAGAGGAGGTCAGCAGCAGGGGTGTGGTGAGGAGGATGTGGATCCAGTGCCGTAAGAGATTCAATGATCTCATGAGGTCAGGAAAGGTGAGTGCAATGCCACACTCACCCACATCCTGATGTGCCTGTCGCCACAACCCCATCACTCTGCCTTCCCAAGCCTACTCCTGCACGTCACTCCTCACACCAACCTACATTGCAGGTCCACCCATCCCTCTCTCTCTCTGTACCTACTCGCATCCCCATCTGACTAACCACCACTGACACGCACCCACATCCTAATTCAATCATAAGAAGTAACACCACAGAAGGAGGCCATTTGGCAATGTCACGCCACTCCCTCATAGTCACCCTCTACAGATGTAGCCCATCCATTCCTTACACTCATTCCATCACTCTCACTCAAAGTTCTCTTTCCCTCCTTACAGGTCACCTTGTGTCTCACACATCACAACAGGGAAAGGCAGAGAGCCGGAGGTGGCCCTCCAGTCTTCACAAATTTGACTCCACCAGAGGAGGAGGCCCTGGAGATCTCTGAAGTTGCAGAGCTGCTGGTGGTGGGACACACAGGAGGGACCTCCCAGCAACCTGGTGACAGAATTAAATCTCATACAGCCACATGGCATACAACAGTCACTCATATGGTGACTGATGTCAGCAGCCAGTGAAATGTCATCATGTGCATAATGGTAACGTTACCCATTCTTAATATAACATTTCTAATTCATATCTTTACTCTCCCACAGGTCCATCAAGTGCACCCCCCCCCCCCACCCCACCACTGTCCAGCCAGAGGAGGAAGACGTCTCCTCAGAGGGACCTCCAGTCTCTGAGGGTGCACCATCAGCAGCCCCAAGCGCACCCAGCACCAGCGCAGATACGTACACCTCGGTGGGTCCCACATGAGAGAGAGTAGTGTTGTCACCTGGTGTCTCTCATCACAAGTGAGCAAGAGCAGATGCATGCTGATGGAATTCCCTGCCTAAACCTGTCCGCCTCGCTACCTCTTTCCTCCTTTAAGACGCTCCTTAAAACCTACCTCTTTGACCAAGCTTTTGGTCACCTGCCCTAATTTATCCTTATGTGGATCGGTGTCCAATTTTTTGTCTTAAAATACTCCTGTACAGCGCCTTGGGATGTTTTACTACATTAAAGGTGCTATATAAATTGTTGTTGTTGTCCTCAACGGTGTCATCAGCCACGTCATCAGTGGATAGCTATGTCTCCAAACAGCCAGCCGGTAAGTCTGTTTGGAGATGCGAAGAGCTGAGGGAGGGTGGACTGGCGCAGCACGAAAGAATCATGACAGCTGCCAGGGAATCTGGCGCACACATGCATGATGATCTTCCTATGGTTGCAGACGAGGTGCACATGGAGGGAGTGGAAGCCCTTGTGGTTCACAACTACTCCTGGGTGATGTGGGGGTGCCTTGATGGCCACATATGTGCAGTCGATGACGCCCTGCACCCATGGGAAGTCGGGCAGAGCCGCAAAGCCGAGAGCCCGCTCAGTGGAAAAGTTTACATACTTGTGAAACATGGCATTGGTCACCTGGGCGACTGCGAGCTCCTGCAAATGTCTGCTGAAGATCCCTGGAACGAGCCTGAGGTGAAGAAGTTGAGGGCGGTGGTGACTTTGACAGCCACTAGTAAGGCATGTCCACCAGGACCTCTGGGCAGCAGGTCTTGTTCCAGCAAGCTGCAAATGTCTGCGAGGACCTGGCGTGATAGTCTGAGCCTCCTTTGGCACTGCTGCTCAGTCATGTCCAGGAAGCTCATCCTCTGCCTGTATACCCTGTGTTGGGGGTATCGCCTCCGGTGCGGTGCAGCCCTGTGTTGAACCCACTCTCTCCTGTGGAGCATCAGGTAATTGAGGAGAAGGCTGCTGGTGTTGTCGGTGCTGGGGCTTGTCTTGGTCTGATTCTGAGGTCCAAGGTGAGACAGTATGAGCGGCACCCATGCTGATCTAATAGATGCCAGGTAAAGAGATCAGAGGCACAATCCCTCAATGTTGTGATAGTGACTAGCAATGTGGTGAGAGTGGCTTCCGAGGTTGCAGAAATTACCTGCAAACACCTGACAGCTAAATCTCTGCACAAAGTGGAGTCAGCAAGAGCCTTTCCATTAGGCAAGTAAGCAGGTGTACTGTGGGAGCATTTGTGTTTTTTCCAGCTCTCAATTAATGAACTCGCACAATGGCCGCTGAGCTTCCGCTTCCCCTTCACAGGCGAGGTTCCCGTGGTGCGTGAATCCCGTGCTCCTGAAGTTAAAGCCAAAACCTGATGTTAAAAGGCAGTTAAGTGTCTCTCAACAACAAGCAGTTAACTACCTCAATGAGGTCGCCCGCCTCTCCTGAGCGAGTCCGTGGCGCACCTCAAAACACGCCCGATTTAAATGTGGAAGTTGGCGGAATGACGGCAGGTTCCTGACGCGATTGCCGCAATTTTAACTGCCGACCCATCCCCAAACCTGCACGCTCGGCACTGGGAAAATTCCGGCTATGGTTGGCCCAGAGGAGTGCAGTAGATAGAGTAGGAACCATTTCAATACTGTTACTGAGAGCCCTGTACTTTTCGATTATAATATGGTGCATCCTTTATTGAATGTTCCAAGATATAACACAAAATTGAACATGAAAAGCCTAGGTCCAGTAGATTTCTAAAAGAAAGACTGTTATAATAAAGGTTTCTCAATTAAAATATATTTTTTTAATATTTAAGAAATGTATATAAAAGTGTTATCTATTGAAGGACAAGGGTAGCAGGTGCATGGGAACACCATCACCTCCAAGTTTCCCTCCAAGTCATACACCATCCTGACTTGGACATGTATTGCCGATCCTTCATTGTCACTGGGCCAAAATCCTGGAACTCCCTCCCTAACAGCTCTATGGGAGAACCTTCACCTCACGGACTGCAGCGGTTCAAGAAGACGACCCTGTGAAGGAATAAGCCATATTCAGAAAAATATACCATTCTATGAAAGCATTCTGGCCTTATTAAAACATGACAAACTGGGCTTGAAAATCTAAAAACCTAATAATGAAGTAGTTGTATTGTTAACAGCATTCAGGCTATTGGGATAAGATAAGTTGTTGACATTGAATCAATAACCTTATTTAAACAGGAGGTTGGAGGCTCCTGAAGTCTGAAGCTTTGGAAATAAGACTGGTACACCCTGTTAAGGTGTTCTAAATTACACTTCGGAACGAAACACATAACATTAAGAAACATATGCCTTCGTGGGAATGGCATCAAGTGGGGGGAGGCACCAGCCGTCACATTGTTTTTGTGTTGAACTTGGAACACCTAGAGAGACATAGTTCTGTGTTACAACCAGCTGAGGTGACTAAGAATTGCATAGATCACCCTGGTTGAGGTGTTTTAATTTACACATCGTAAAAAGACACAAATAGAAGACCTTAGTAAAAATGACATCAAATAGATGCACCTGCTGTTGCACAGTTTTTGTGTTGAGCTTGAGACCCCTACACAGGAGACATAATTCTGCATTGCTACCAGCTGAAGTGACTGAGAATAGCAGGGGTCAGCAGAAAAATGACTAGAGATAATTAGCTTACAGCAGCAGAAAACTTCAAAGGAAATATCACTGAATAAGGATATAAATATTGAACTTTCAAATGGGATGATAGTCTCGCTATAAAGGGGAAAAGCGATACTCAGGCTTCAGAGGCCGCTCTGTAAGTCTACAACTCTTTGTACCTCGGGGATCAAGGTACTTGTATTTGATTTTGGTGGATATCCTGGAATAAAGACGAAGAACTGTAAAAATGTAGCGAAGTTAAGATCTGATAAGAATCTCTCTTTGGATCTGTTAATGTTGCGATTGAAACACCTATTGTAATTACATGTCGGTTCTTTAATAAATCTATATGTTTTTAGAATTGTCTCAATACTTCTGTATCAAACTCATGAACTCAATCTCTGTACGCTCTTTGGTGAGGAGTTGCAGAATTCTGGGGGAGTTTTCCAGACCCTCATAATATCCAGAATGTTACAGTCTAGCTAAACTTATTAAAAGTGCTATCTGGAGGACGGCAACATCTTCAGGTTGTTCCTTTCCTTTAGGGAGAGTTGGTCCGGACCTTTTAGACCCAATTAAGCGTCTTTAGGATTCGGCTACCTCAAACTTTAGTTGAAAGTGAACATCTGGGGCATACGCCTGATCCGGGGTAGCCCTAAAGGGGCTAGGACTAGTAATTATCCCTTCAACCCATCACCTGAACAAGGGCAACGAGGGAGGTATAATAAATGCCAGCCTTGCCAGTGACTCAGACATCCTGCGAATGAATAAAACAAAAATTTGCTTCTTACCACCGATTAACTTAAGTTAGATGTAATGGAACATACTCTGGAAGTATCTTTTAATTATTCTCTTTTACCAATTTCTTTAGTATATTTAAAATAGAAAAAAATGTTTCCTAGTTCAGATATTTGTACTTTCTAAAACCTTCCTGTGACCTATATTTGTGTCTATTCCTCATAAACATAACTCCTCACGTGGCATGATGTTAACGCACTTTCAAAGTTTTGGAAATCTACACGTTTCAGTAGGTTGTTATGGAAAAATAGACCTATTGGCAGATGTTTTGATGCATAACAGATCTTACATTTTTAACTTTGAAACATAACATCACTGACGAGATAACATCTGCAACCCCCAAAGCAACCACATGCTTATCTAATGAATCTTTCTCTCTTTAGCCGTTTATTTGGCAAAGAAGAACATAAGGAAGCAGGGAGACATGTTTGACTATGAAAAGGTAAGATTACTCTTTCCTCGACGTGAATTTGAGCAGTGTCGTTTGCTTCATCACAAGTACTTGTGCCTTTTGTATGTATGTGACTGCTGTTATGAGTCACAATTTTACTAACGGTCTAACAAACTTAAAGTGTGAAATAAATGTAGCTCTATTGTAATTCAATACAATTAAATAAGCATTAAAATAAAAGCAGAAAATGCTGGAAATACTCCAAGTCAGGCAGCATATGTAGAGTCATAGTCATACAGCACAGAAAGAGGCCCTTCGGCCCATCGTGTCTGCGCCGGCCATCAAGCCCTGTCTATTCTAATCCCATTTTCCAGCACTTGGTCCGTAGCCTTGTATGCTATGATGTTTCAAGTGCGCTTCTTGAATGTTGAGGGTTCCTGCCTCTACCACCCTTTCAGGCAGTGAGTTCCAGATTCCAGCCACCCTCTGGGTGAAAAAGTTTTTCCTCAAATCCCCTCTAAACCTCCTGCCCCTTACCTTGAAACTATGCCCCCTGGTTATTGACCCCTCTACTAAGGGGAAAAGTTCCTTTCTATCTACCCTATCTATGCCCCTCATAATTTTGCACACCTCAATCAGGTCCCCCCTCAGCCTTCTCTGCTCTAAGGAAAACAACCCCAGCCTGTCCAGTCTCTCTTCATAGCTGAAGCGCTCCAGCTCAGGTAACATCCTGGTGAATCTCCTCTGCACCTTCTCCAATGCAATCATATCCTTCCTATAGTGTGGTGACCAGAACTGCACACAGTATTCCAGCTGTGACCCAACTAGCGTTTTGTACAGCTCCGTCATAACCTCCCTGCTGTTATATTCTATGCCTCGGCTAATGAAGGCAATTATCCCATATGCCTTTTTAACCACCTAATCTACCTGTCCTGCTGCCTTCAGGGATCTATGCACACCAAGGTCCCTCTGATCCTCTGTCCTTCCTAGGGTCCTACCATTCATTGTGTATTCCCTTGCCTTGCCTCCCAAAATGCATCACTCACACTTTTCAGGGTTAAATTCCATTTGCCATTGTTCTGCCCATCTGACCAACCCATCTATATCGTCCTGTAGCCTGAGGCTTCCCTCCTCGCTATTTACCACTCCACCAATTTTCATGTCATCTGCGAACAGAGAGAAACAGAGTTAACGTTTCAGGTCAATGACCTTTCATCAAAACCTGAAACGTTGGGTATTTTCCGGGGAGTCAGCGGGCAGGATCGGTGGTGGGTCGGGAGGGAAAGTGTTTCCTTTTTGACAGTGGGTCGGGACCCCGCTGCCATCGCCTTTACCAAATGTCGGGTCTGTCAGCACTGAACAGGCCTGACATGCAGCGGTGGGGTGACCTTGTTAACAGAGGATTAACAACAATTTTGAGCTCACCTTTAGAATTTACCAGCTCGTCAACGGAGTCCACGCTGCTCGGGGATCACGTCTGTTAAGCTGGGCAGGAGTTGAATGGCCATGGAATCATCTCATTACTCGACAGCTTGAAATGTGCTATAAAAGCTCCCATCTCACAGCTGTTTACTTTCCAAGCTCAGAAGCTGTTACTTGCTGCATTTGGAAGACAGATTGAGCTTTATGCAGGTTGCAAGTGTTTGGAACAAACTCTCTATCCAGTGTCACATCATTGGAACAACCGCTCTCACCATTGACATCGCTTCTGTCATCTCTACTTCACCTGCCATCTATTCCATCAGCATGGGTACGGTTTATACTCTCTCACCTTGGTCCTCAGAATCTGACCACGATCTGCAGCAGCACCAGGCGCACCAGGCACACCAGTAGCACCAACAACCACACCAACCTTCTCCGCAATCAACTGATGCTGCACAGGGCACCAGCACCCGACCACATTGCTGCCAGGGATGGCCTCACCATGGCCATATTTATTTCACTTGACGCTGCCTCATGATGTGCCAGGTTGGCACCACCCCACACCAACACCATAAAGCATCCCTACAATGCCCAAGCCATTCCTTTCACACTCATCACCATTGCGTGGGGTACCGTTATGTCTCACCATTCACTGCAACTCACTAAGCCACTTCCAAAGGTGCACACAAATCTGTCCAAGAACGCAAAGTGTTGAAAATAAAGATTTCAATGTTTGACACCACATTAACAGAAACTTCACATGAACATTAGCTAAAACACCCAAGTACCTACCCTTGTGTGTTGTTAGTTAGTATGATTGGACTAGGATGAGGGTGAGTGAGGGGTGGCTAGTGAGATGGGAAAGTGATAATGTAGATAGAGAGGGATGGGTGGAGGTGCAAGGTAAGTTGGTGTGAGTAAGGATGTGCAGAAGTAGGCTGGGGGAAGGCAGGGTGATGGGGTTGTGATGAGTGGCACAGCAGGATGAGGTTGAGTGTGGCTTTGCAGTAACGTTTCGTGATCTATTGAGATCATTGCAAGGTTTGCGCCACTGCAGCCTGGTCCTCCTGACCACATCCCTGCTTGTGCCCTCCTCTGCAATGTACAACCAGGCTGCATTGGTCTCCTGGGGAGGTCTCTTCTGCCCATTGGAAGGGAAGAGGACCTCCCTGCGTGCTCTGACTCCCTCCATAAGCATATAGAGGGAGTCATGGGAGAGCCTGGGTGCAGCCGTGCACCTTTATGCAGTGCTGGTCAGTGTTTGCAGCCCCTCAATGCTGTAGAACACTGACAGCACAAATATCAAAGTGAATTTGCACATGGTCCCTTTAAGGAAACCGGCTGATGACGCGTCATCAACTGACGTCATCAGACCCGCTTCCTTCAATTGGACCGGGAAATGCGCTGGGCGAGCTTAACAACCTCAACCTCAACCAGGGGAAAGTCATTCTACCAAGCGGGCTGGAGCCAGCAGCAAAGTCGGGACCCGCCACCGACCTGTCGAGGTAGGGGGAAATCGCAGCCGTTAACTCTCTGCTTCTCTCTCCACACGTGATGCCTGACCTGCTGAGTATTTCCAGCATTTTCTGTTTTTATTTCAGATTTCCAACATCTGCCGCATTTTGCTTTTGGAAATACATGTTGAAATTGCCTATCAAAACGTATGTCGTTCAAAATAATGCTTAGAACTAGTTTGTGTCGAGTTGAAACAGAGACACCGTTAAACTGCTATGCTCTAATTTGGAATTTTACTGGGAAAATGTCTACTGCTAACAGACGTTCTCTTGAAATCAGGTCACTAAAATCAGAATGTATAACTATTGGATTACCACTCTGCTGCCTTTATCTAAAATCCATTCTTTCCTGCTTTGGGCATTGTCTGTTCCTAAATAGCTGCCCAGTTATTGATCAGTCAGGCACATATAAACTGAAGACAGCATCTTTTCAAGCCTGCAGGAGGGAGAAGCTGCTTCCTTTTGAGCTCACCAGACGTTAGTTCTACTTTGATTTATTTTTAGCACTATTTTTAACACAAAAGCAAGGGTGTTGCACCTCAAACTCCTTGATCATGTAGTTAGTGTATAGCTAAGAGAGCTGTTAGTGACTACCCTTAATAAATCAGTCGCATGCTGACCAGTCTGGTGAATTCTGCCAACCAGATTTAATTTATTTGTAACTGAACTGCCCTGACTTGGCAGTTATGTTGGACAACTGAGATTTTTAAGTGTATTGTATATTTAATTGGATCTTGCTCTACCATTGATAAAGTTTTACTACTTTGATGCAAAAATATTCAAAGGCAGGTATAAAAATACTGATTTATAAATAGTGCAGATCACCGTGGGGGGGGGGGAAGAGGGAATGCACCCCCATATCAAACATGTGGCTGAAGCACATGTGGGCCCTGTACGAATCAGACTAAGTAATGTTTCACCTCTGCCTGAAACTGGAGAAATACCAGTCAGTCTGGGGACCGACCTTGGAATATCATTCCGCACATGACTACCCCCTTCCCAACGCAGCAGCACACCGTGACCATGAAGGGCAGCCAGGTAAACCAACATGACCATGTCCCCAACCCCCGCCCCCAACAGTGTGTTCCCAAGCCCAACTAATTCCCAGAAACCTAGCCGAAATAGCTGCTTCAAGCTTCTGACCCAGGCTGCACCCAATGCAAGCACACTCAAGCTAGGAACCTGGGCAGAATCATGGAACGGTTACAGCACAGAAGTCCATTCGGCCCGTCGAGCCCGTGCCGGCTCTCTGCAAGAGCACTTCAGCTAGTCCCACTCACTCGCTCTTTCCCCGTAGCCCTGCAAATGTTTTTTCTTTCAGGTACTTATCCATCTCCCTTTTAAAAGCCGTGATTGAATCTGCCTCCACCACCCTTTCAGGCAGTGCATTCCAGATCTTAACCACTCACTGAGTAAAAAAGTTTTTTCTTATGTCGTCTTTGGTTCTTTTGCCAATCACCTTAAATCTGTGTCCTCTGGTTCTCGACCCTTCTGCCAATGGGAACAGTTTCTCTCTCTCTACTCTGTCCAGACCCCTTGTGATTTTGAACACCTCTATCAAATCTCCTCTCAACCTTCTCTGCTCTAAGGAGAACAACCCCAGCTTCTCCAGTCTATCCATGTAACTGAAGTCCCTCATCCTTGGAATCATTCTCGTAAATCTTTTCTGCACCCTCTCTAAGGCCTTCACATCCTTCCTAAAGTGTGGTGCCCAGAATTGGACACAGTACTCCAGTTGAGGCCGAACCAGTGTTTTATACAGGTTCATCATAATTTCCACGCTTTTGTACTCCTATGCCTCTATTCATGAAGCCAAGGTTCCTGTAAGCTTTTTTAACTGCTTTCTCAACCTGCCCTGCCACCTTCAACGATTTGTGCACACATACCCCCAGGTCTCTTTGTTCATGCACCCACTTTAGGATTGTACCCTTTAGTTTATATTTCCTCTCCTCGTTCTTTCTACCAAAATGTATCACTTCACACTTTTCTGCATTAAATTTCATCTGCCACGTGTCTGCCTATTCCACCAGCCTGTCTGTCGTCTTGAAGTCTATCACTCTCCTCCTCACTGTTCACTATACTTCCAAGTTTGGTGTCATCTGCAAATTTTGAAATTGTGCCCTGTGCACCCACATCCAAGTCATTAATACATATCAAGAAAAACAGTGATCCTAGTACCGACCCCTGGGGAACACCACTGTATACCTTCCTCCAGTCCGAAAAACAACCGTTCACCACTACTTTCTGTTTCCTGTCACTTAGCCAATTTTGTATCCATGCTGCCACTGTCCCTTTTATTCCATGGGCTTCAACTTTGCAGGCAAGCCTATTCTGTGGCACTTTGTCAAACGCCTTTTGGAAATCCATGTACACCACATTAATCGCATTGCTCTCATCAACCAGATCAAAAAACTCGATCAAGTTGGTTAAACATGATTTGCCTTTAACAAATCCGTGCTGGCTTTCCTTAATTAATCCACACTTGTCCAGGTGACTGTTAATTTTGTCCCTGATTATTGTTTCTAAAAGCTTCCCCACTACCGAGGTTAAACTGACCGGCCTATAGTTGCTGGGTTTATATTTACACCCTTTTTTGAACAAGGGTGTAACATTTGCAATTCTCCAGTCCTCTGGCACCCCTGTTTCTAAGAAAGATTGGAATATTATGGTCAGTACCTCCGTGATTTCTTCCTTCACTTCTCTCAGCGTCCTAGGATGCATCCCATCCGGTCATGGTGACTTATCCACTTTAAGTACAGCCAGCCTTTCTAGTACCTCATCTTTACCAATTCTTATTCCATCCAGTATCTTCTCCACCTCCTCCTTTACTATGTCTATGGCAGCATCCTCTTCCTTGGTGAAGACAGATGCAAAGTACTAGTTTAGTACCTCAGCCATACCCTCTGCCTCCATGTGTAGGTCTCCTTTTTGCTCCCTAATCTCCCAACTCTGTCTCCAAGCTCTGTGCTCAAGTTCAGCGTAGGGGAGATTAAATTAAAGCCAAAGATACACTGCAGCAGTCATAAATGATGAGACATATAAAGCATTGCAGAACAGTAAAGCTATGCACCTGAATAATCTTTACAAACTCAAACAGAAGCAAAATTCTGTGGATTCTGGAAATCTGAAATAAAAACAGAACATGGTGGAAATACTCAGCAGGTCAAGCAGCATCTATGGAGAGAGAAACAGAGTTAACGTTTCAGGTCGATGATCTTTGATTAGATACATCAATACATTCCTGCCACAAGCACCTTGCAAATCGTCAAAAGTCAATATCGTGTAATATTCTGTGGGCCGAAATTTGCGGTCGGAGGCGTACCTCCGGAAGTCGCCTCTGACCCGGAGAAAAATACGAACATACCTGCTGGCTCCCGGGCTTCAGAGACTTCGGGTCCTGGGCCTGCGGGCGTATGCCTGCGTAAAGGCCCACGGATCCCAGGGACGCAGGCGGTTCGGAAGCATCCCTGGGATCACGTGGGCCAGGCCAACCAATTAGAAAGAGGGATTCCCCAAATAATTCAATAATTGAAACAACTCTAATAAAAATAAATATTCCCATGTTCAAAAATAATTAAAAGTCCCTTTAAGCATTTAAAATTAAAATTAATTTTTTTAAAAAATAATTTTAAACATTTTAATCCAGGTCAAAATTTACATAAACTAAATGTTTTTGTATGTTTTAATCATATTAAAATTTTAATTTAACATTTATTTTAACCCTTATTCTGGTGAAAGAATCCAGGCAAAGCTTGACAGATCACAAGTTCCGGGTTTTCGCGCATGTGCAGTGCATGCGGGAACCTGGAACTTGCGGGCCATTCTGAGGGCTTACGACAGCGTACACAGTCATCAGCACCACAAAATCCGGGCCTATGATTACTTAGTGTGTTATCGTTATTGCCCTGAAACAAGATGAGATAATCATTAGATTTATCTGTAAGATATTGAACAACTCAACAGAAGACATAAATGTTTGTAATCTGCCAGAATGTAAATACTTAAGTACTTGAAAATGTACTAAACTCCAAAACAACTGTTTAAACATTAAGGCCTAAAAATTAGGTTGCTTTGCGCCTCCCGTTAGTGCCCTAAGAGGACGCCAAAAGGGCGCAAAGGAACTAGTGCCGGCGCGGCGCAGCCAACGCCGCCTGCGAAATTCAGCGTGAGGTTAGTGGCGGCGGTAACCGTTAGCGCCCCGCAGCGCTGCGCCGCTGGCGATGACGTCATCACTGTGCGCAGTGCCCTGGCCGTGATCTTCGGTAGCGCCCCCTGATTTACTGCCGGACGCTATGCCCGACGGGGTCAGGGGGACTGACCTGCGGCCGGGGCGGCGCTAATTAAAGGTGAGGTGCCGGGCGGGCCCCCTCTGCTGTCCCCAGCCTTCTGACTAGCCCCCCCCCCCTGCGGAGTGCCGGCTGCACTCAGTGAGCCCGGTACTTCTCTTGAGTGCCGGGCTCTTTTGCCGGCACTCTGATCCCTTGTGGCCCAGCTGGGCCCCGGGTTGCGCTGCACACGGCCCCTTCCCTTTAAGGGGAGGAAGGCCTGCAGTACCGCAGCACATAGTGCCACGATATTCCCTCGCAGCACCCCAAGAGGGAGGCGGGGCACTTCCAGTAGCGCCCCGCATCCCTCTTGGGGCGCTACCAAAGAATTTCGGCCGCAGGGGCGCTAATTTTTTCGGGGCACTAAAAGTAGCGCCCCTGGCGAAGTTAGCCCCCCAAAGGGGGCGCCACTCAATTTTTTCCCCCTAATTGTTTAAGAACAGAGTTTTATAATATTTTTCATTGATATAACTTTCGAAACCCTTACCCCAACAAAATTTTTACTGTCGTCCATCCCTGTTGTTCCCATTGGTATGGCCCCAGCCACAGCTTTGCTCCCTCAAGTCTGAGGGTATAAACTTGAACGTATCTGCTGCACAACTGGCTTAGCCATCCATTACCAGACCCGGCATGACCACGTAGGGGAGATTTTTAACCCCAAAAAACAGATGGGTTGGGTCAGGTGGGAGGTTAAAGAGTTAACATCTGAATCCCAACTCCAACCCACCCACTTACGGTTTTGCCGGGGGTGCGGGCGGCCATCCTGCTCCCAGGAGGCAGGTTGGCACTTTAAATATTATAATGAAACTCTGTCTCATTTGGAAGCACCCTTTTAAATTTAACTCTGGCTGGTTGGGTTTCCCAGGCCTCAGGGAACCCGCCAGCTAAAGGAATGCGAGGACTGCTGGATCCAGGAGGGTAAGTGCCTTTCCACGTACCTGCTGAATCCAGCGTACCTGCCTCGCCAACACCACTCGCGATTGGAGACCCCCCCCGATCCTTCCTTCCGATCTCCCCCGAGGCCTCCAATCACCTCCTTCCTAAGACCTCCAGCCTCGCTCCGACCTCCAGCCTCGCTCCGACCTCGCTGACTATCTGCAGCCCCGACCTCCCCTCCAATGATCCAGCGCCCGACACCCCCGCCCCCCCCACCCCAACTATGCTAGTATTATCCTGGAAAGCTCCTTTTCTCTACAACCAACCACCTGCTTAAACCCCTCTTCCCTGCCCCTTTCATCCCCAGCTCTAACGACAAGTGCCAGGAGCTGATCACTGTGACACTGAAGTGGCAGCACATCCAATAGATGTCTGTACAGAACTGCCTCTCAGTTGGTCCAATTCACAGCAAAGAATTCATTGCATCTACATTGCCAATGGAATATGGGATTTAGGCAGGGTTGGGGACTGCTCTGGCCTTAGATGTCAGTATATAGATAGTCATTAGTGTACCTTTTTCGCATAGTGCACGGCTATCGCTGTGTAACTAAATGCCCAGAAGTACCCACGTCTTAATTATTAGCTGAACATAGTAATACAGTTGTAGCTGTTTATTGTAAACCTGAAATAATATGGCCAATTTTCTGATGTGTTGCCCGACTGTTGTGTATCTCGAAATTTTGGCAGATGGTACACATGAAATTGTGTACAGTGTGTGCCTGAATTTCCGATCTGTGGTCCCGGTGGGGAGGCGCTCCACCAGTAACATTGCCCTTAGTATGTCTAATTGAAAATTGAACTGCATTAAAACAAAGTTGGAAGGAAAATGCAGACTTCTGGAATTTCCCATCAATAAACTAAACAAATATTTGCTTCTCTGATTACCTATTTATTATGAATGTTATTTCAGTAATGAGAAGGCATTGGCACATTAAGAAAATGGATCATTCCATCTTTTGTTGACTCTTTTATCACCTCCTCGGGAGTACTCATCATTTTTTTTTTTTTAAACTGCACCTTGCCCTGTGGAAACGAGCTGCAAACCTATGCTAAGCTCTCCAGAGAAGGACGTGCTCACAATGTTGAGTAACCTCCGTTTGCATTCTAGTTGTATACTGTAATTGGACACATGGTCATAAAGGCTCACGCTGTTAGCAATAACAGCACTATTTCAGATATTTTGAAAGCAGCACATATAAACAACATAACTGCATGCGCCTTTTTGTTTCAAGCTGCGATTTCAAAAAAAAAAAATGTTTTTAAATCCCTTTCAACATTTTTAATTCCTACAGGACAGTTACAATCTACTGCACAAGAGGATCAATCATACTTGGGATTTTGTGGTAATGCAAGCCAGAGAACAGCTCAGGTTAGTCCAACGCTTATTCTTTATTCTATCCTGTTTGTACAGTATGTATAATTCTATATAATGTATTTTATTAGTTCTACCTACTTATATTTTATTGGAATTAATATTGTGAAAAATATTGGTAGAAAAGCTTAGTAATTATATTTTAACAGGCTAAAAGTACACTATCTTAATGCTTACAAAACAGTTTAGCCTTAACTAGTTACAGATTTATTGTACTGCCTATTTAGATGTGTTTGGTATGCAGGTTTAACATGTCATTGCTATAAATAATTAAGGAACATATGGTAATCCATAGCACTATAAATAGAACTGGAACAATAGAAACATAACACAAAACCATAATGTTTATATTAATCTCTTTTGTTTGCATGATGTTTAAAAACTGGAGCTTAAAGAGAATAATATAAAGTAAAGCCTTAATACATTTCAGATACGTTTAAATTATCATTGCGCTAAGGTAATATCTCCTTGTTGATATGGCACTGATTAGATTGCATTTCTAAAAATATGAATGAATTGAAAAACTTGAATTTTTTATTTTGCTAATTTAGAATAAATTGATTTCAGTTGAAGATTAAAGTTTCTAGAATGTGTGCTTGTTTAGGGTAAAGGATAAGGGAAGTGCATTCAGATGTAGTACATTTTGACATTCCTCTGCTCTATGCAACTATGTTCTGTCAAAATCAGCAATCATTTTACACTTTTTCCTGTATCTGCTGTGGAGAGGGAAAAGGAAAGAGACCCTGTAATCAGGGGGATTCTGTTGCTGCACATTCGAACAAAATAAAAAATCACTCGGCAGGATTTTATTTGAGAAGCTCTGCTTTGGAACATTGTTGCACAACAGTGTAATCACAAGATGTGGTCCAAGCAAGTGAGAATGCATGTAGTCAGCAAATCCCGTGTTCAGGAGGAATTATTCTCGCGTTATAAAAATTGTTCCTGGGGGGGAAAAAACCTGTCGACTCGCCTTTCATTGTTGATGTTTGAATTATAAAGTGTGTCATACTGATGCAGTACAGAATCAGAAATCACACTTTTTTTTTTTACACTTTACACCCAAATAAGAAATGTGTTTGCGAGCTGCTGTGCCTTGTTTGCCAGATCTGGGACTTTGAATTATTGATCTGTTGTGTGGTTGCTTTGCCTGAAAAAAGAGACACTAGAAGCACCGGCTCATAAGTCGGGGTGTTTGCTGTTCTTCCTGGGTCCCAAGTCGTGTTGCAATTTTATTTGTAAGTACTGTCACTTTGGAGACTTCTCGGGTGTTGAGGACTTCAGCTCGAATCAAAGTTCAAGGAATATGATTCTCGCTGTATCTAGGAGAATACAGAGTTTGATACGTGTTTCAGGGCAGGAACGCATATGCCCTGTAATATTGCTGTTGTGGTTTATTAATACAAGTTTAAACCCAAGAAATGCCTTGGAATTCTTGATATTGCAGAGAGATAGCTGCTGCTTCCCTTTTTGTTGCCGTTTACGGTTTTCAACCTGTTCTTTGTTTGCCAGTGGGGCGCGATGGCAGATAGTGACAGATGGCAGGATCCAGCCTGTGTACCACATGATTAGACTAGAAGTGAAATCAGCATTTATTTTATTAGCTGATACAAGGAATGGACGAGCGTCAGTATCGTTATTCTTGATGTACAGAATATTTATTATTTTGTCTTTTTTAATTTTTTTAAAAAGTGAGCAGCAGCTCATGGCACCACAGCAGTGGGGTATTGAGCTACAAAACCCCAAATCACTAAATTCTCATTGATAGCTGTGCAGCCTTGGGGAGACATTGTGGAGGTGGGGTCTCCCATGAAGCTGGGAGGATAGAGGAAGATTGGCACAGGCCTTGGGAGAAGGTCTTGGAACAACAACTTGCATTTTGATAGTGCCTTTAATGTAGGAAAGTGTGCCGCCCCATTTCACAGGAGCATAATCAGACAAAAATTGACATCGAGCCAAAGAAGGTAATATTAGGACGGGTGACTAAAAGCTTGGTCAAGTGGTAAGTGGCACTGGGTGACCAGGAATTGGGTAGGAAATAGAAAGATTTCATACCCTCATTGAAGAAACAATTAGTATTTTGTTAAACGCTCATTATTAAACTTTAGTTATATCAAGCACCCGATTCATGTGCAGAATTCTGTTCCTGATCACTTAAGTAGCACAAATCCATGTCAACTCCATTCATTTGATTGCAAAATTAAAATGCAGAAGGAACCTTATGTAACAAAGAGAGGTTCTCAGAGAGCCCAAAGTATGACAGGATTACACTAATAGCAAGAAATGTGACATGGCAAACCAATACAGATGTGTATTTTAATGAAATCTAAATGTACATTTGTCTCAACTGATGAGGGCCAGATTTCCTTCTGTTGTTAATGTGTGGGAATTGCCTGCTTTTTTAAAACTTATTTTGCACTTCTGGTCAAATCTGGTGGTTTCCTATATATTGTGGATCAGTTGTATTTTAGCAACATGGTGATACCGATTGAAAGAGGCATGCAAATTGTGTTCTGATATATTCTAATTAATCTCTTTTTTGTACCATATAGCTGTGCCCAGTGTTATGCTTGACAAATAAAAGGGGAGAAGAATAGAATAGTTTTCTGGCAAAAGAGGTTCAGGAAATAGTGAAACCTGTACAAATGGACACCCCACAAAAACAGACCCCTGCAAGAAACGGACACTGATTGACAGTCCCAAATAATTTACAAACTGCACCTTAAAACCAAAGACACTCGCACATTACAAACTACAGACAGCCTGCAATGCACCAAGTCCGTTTACAACTTAAAACACCAGACACCCAAGTAAGTGCGAGGCGGCAGCAGGTGAAAAAATGTTTGTGTAATGGAGATCTCTTCACCCAGCAGCTACAGCGGCAAAGTAACCCCTTTATCTCTGGGATTGAATGCTTGCTCGGCTCTATCCCAGGGATAGATGGGTTTCTCTGCCACTGTGGATGCTGGGTAAAAAGATCTCCATTACACACAAGCTGGGAACAGTCAGTGGAGGGGAAGAGTTGGGAATCGGGGGGCCCTGAAATCGCGGGGGTGGGCTCTAAAAATTCGGGGGGGGGGGGGGGGCCTATCGCCGGGGGGGGGGGGCTGAAATTGCAGGATCTCAAGAGTTGGGGAGAGAGAGAGAGAGAGAGAGACTGGGGAATGGGGGCTTGAGGGGAGAGGGAGATGAGAATGGAGGTGAAGGAGACTGGGGAATGGAGGAGAGGGAGATTGAGGAATGGGGCTTGGGGGAGAGATGGAGAGAATGGTTTCCCCTTTCCTCTGCCCTTGGTTTCCCCTCTTCATCTGCTCTCTGGTGGCCTCCTAGTTCTTGGAACTTCTCAACAGCTGCTGGTGCGAGACCACAAATAAAGATTCTCAACTACAGGATACCCAACTTTTATAAATCCAGTAGCATTGGTAGAAGTCATGTGATCTGACATCACGTGATCTGACGTCACATGCTCAGAAGTCATGTGGTCAGAACATCACATGATCAAACCTCCAGGAATGCTTCCAGCGAGAGTTGGCAGCCCTACTCCACCAGTACATCAGGTACTGATGAGCTGCCAACAGCCCCCTACCCCCCCAACCCCCCCACAGCACTTCAAACATGAGCAGTTGCAGCACACAGGAGGGAGGGTGTCCCAGACACGGGTTTGCAGGACATTAATCCTCCCAATTTGCCTGGGATCTCCCAGGCACTCCAGCCCTGCAGCAGCCACCTCGTCCTGTGCAGGCTGCCAATGTAGCAGATCCCAGGATCAGGGCATCCCTCTCAATGAAAAAGGACCACGGGATGACAATGAACTGGGAAACCGAACGAACAGAAAATGAACTCGCATCCTCTTGGCAGGGCTCCAGAATTTGGCAAGATCCCATGCGAGGGCGGAAAAAAGAAGGAACGCTGCAGGAGATACAGCCAATCCTGGAATATTTGGCTCGTCCGTTTTTATTTACAGGTTTCACTAAACAAATATCAGAAGAGGATATATCAACCTAATTAGATATCTCCTCCAGCCTGAAAAGGTGCAGAATAGCTCGATGCTACATTGAAAGCAATGCAAAAAGGGAAGGATTGCTGCAAACTTTACATCAAGTAAAAAGATGAGGCAAAAAAAACGTCCATCAAGCAGACATGCAAGCCCACAGGAAATAGACAAATGGGGAAAAATTCGTGGCCGCAGCTCGGGTTAATGGCCACTGAAAATGGACAAAGTGCTGCCAGGGAAAAATTCGCACTGGGACTAAAGATTTTTAGCCTCAGCGCTAACTTACTGTGTAATGCCCTCCTGGTGGCGTTGGTATAGGCATGGGAGTCGACATTCCCGTCCAGGTGCGGCGTTCCAGCTTCTAACAGCCTCTGGGAGCGAGGCTGTGGAGTTCGCTAGGAATTGTGGGCAATTAAAAGGGCAATGTGTTCAGAACTAATAAACTGCATTTTTTCACTACATTAATTTTTATCACTTACTGCCTTTTTAAAAAAAAAAAGAGAAGTCCCAAATATGATTATTCAGCTCTTAAAGCTGAATTCCCTTCCGAACCTCAAAAAATGGAAAAGTGCTTCAGCACTAACATAAATGGCTCAGCAAGCCAGGGAAGGGGCACCCAGGGTCTCGCACGCAGCACTCCAGCTTTGTGCAGGGGGTCAACACTGCAAGAGAGGTTCTCTACCCACAGGGACCAGGAGGCCCTCCAGAAAGAAGGATGAGGGACCACATCACTGAGGCCGTCGCTGCCAGCAGTGTCGCCCTCACCACCTGGCTCCAGTGCCCAAAGAAGTTTCATGACCTCAGACCAGTGGTCAAGATCAGTGAATGCATCTTCAAAAGCCGTCTCCTACCAACTGCACCACTAGCCTCACACACTGCTCAGTGCATGACTCCCACCCCCGCCCCAATCACTCCCTGCCAACAATCTGTACCAATCATGAGGCACATCTCCCATTCCTAGCCTCACCTCACCCCCTTGGAGGAGACGGTGCAGGCCATTCTTGGCAGGGGCATGGCTGAGCCCTTGACCAGCGGCGGGGCAGAAAGAATACAAGATGCAGGTATCCTCATACGTTATCCTCCTTCTGGCATGCACCTCTTGCTTTCCCGCCCTCCCCTCACCACAACTCCACCCTTGTGCCTTCCTCATTTCACACCCAAGAAATGCAGCCTGCCCAGCGAGTGGTTGACCAAGAACAGGGAAAGTAGAGTGAAGAAGAAACACCGTCACTCAATTTCACACTCCCAGCCACCAGCTCCTCAAGGCTGACCAGCAAGGCCATTCGCAGTGTCCCCCACTGAAAGTTGGCTGCCTTCTACCAGCCATGCTGCAGCCACTGGGGTAGCACTGCGTGACATCAGTAGGATAGGCAAAGGCACACACAAGACAGTCACTGAGAATGCATAAGGGTGATGAGTTGATTTCTTGATGTCATATTGGATGGATAGATGTATAAAGTTGGATTGGAAAGTTTGCTTTGTGGTGGCTTTTATTTCAGCATCATGGCTGAGAGGACGCTGTGATGGTCAGTAACAGAGGGCAGGTAAAGTGTGGGACAAATATTGAATGGGGAATTGGGGTCACTGGTACCACAGGCGGATGATTCCATCCCGGATGTCCCAGCCAGAAAAGGGGCTGTCTGGATTGCATCCTTCCTTCGGCTTCCTCCTCTTCCCTCTGCGAGCGGATGCTGTAAACCTGAAATGACAGCATAAAATGCTGAAAATACTCAGCAGGTCAGGCAGCATCTTGACCTGAGACGTGAACTCTGTTTCTCTCTCCACGGATGTTGCCTGACCTGAGAACTTGCAGTATTTTCTGTCTTCTCAGAGACACTCCTTTACCATCTGAGGCCTTGCAAGCATCCAGCAGCACTCCCTACACACTTTTTTTAAAAAAAAACTTTTAACCTGTATTGCAGCAAGCCACTACTTCAATAAAATATAAAAAATCCAGTCCAAAAGCTTAAATGCAAACTTAGCTTAAATGCAAACTTACCTGAAAGATGTGTGTGTCCCTTTTAAGAGGTGCTGACAGCGCCTCTGAGTTTGCTTGCACGCTGGGTTTACCTGGCAAGCTTAGGTCCCAGCGCTGGACTCAGCGCAAAGGTCCAAGTTTGCCGTGGTGACGTTAAGTCAGCCTTGCACTCCGATTGACATCACCGCTCCCTCATTTTACTTTGCAGGGCGTGCCTCCCAGCTTACCGGCAGTGCTGCTGGGCCTGGGAAATGGAGGACATCACGAGACCCGCCACCAGCTGGCTAAAGAGCGGCGGCTGCCCTCTTCGCCATTTTTTGATGGTGTAAAGCCCCCAAATTTTTAGCCCATATTGTCTAAGAGTAGCTGATCCCAGTAGAGGAGACCACTCCTCAACTCCAAGCTACAGCCTTTGTTACTGGATTGAGTGAAGATGGGAGAAAGATCCTACATTCACATATATTAAAAGGTAAACCAGATTTAAGGGGGGGGGGAGAAATCCTGAGTGTTTTGACCCCTGTGCGCATACCAGTGAAAGGCAAGGGATCAGAGAGAGCATCTCTGACATGAGAGAGCTGACCTTCCCCCCCCCCCCCCCCCCCCCACTCCCGCCCCACCTACAAGGAGCAGGCCAGAGAGCTGCTGGGAGGGCACTCAGCTGTACCTGTGGGAGATGGCCAGATTGCTGGACAGTGCAGGTGCAGGTTAGTGGGCGCACACCTAGATGGTAGCTGTGACATCACTGCGAAGCTGCAGAGAGCCAGAAGCTTCCACATCCTTCTCTGTCTCCTTAATCCCAAGGATGCTCCACTCCATGTTCTTCCCAATGAGCCGTAGCCACCTGCACAGGAATCTCCGTGTCCAGGCCTGCTTGGATAACAAAGTCATGTAGAGCACAGCATTCTACAACAATGAGGAATAAACATTTAGGAGTATATTGCAAAACCCCTCCTGATGCAGCGAGGCTGCAAAACTGCCCCTTTAAGACTCCTGTGGTTCTGCCAATGACAACTCTGGCAGAGATATGTGCCTCGTTGCAGTGTTCCTCAGCTTTTCTTGTAACTTAGCATAACCCTTGGATAAGTAACTTGGCTAACCCTTATCCCTAGCATCAAAGGCTGCCCCTGGTCACCCGCAAGCTATCCAGACACTTCACTGTCTTCCTTTAAAAGCTCAAGGAGGGCAGATTTCTGAGGACAAATGCATAATGGGAACTTGCAGCAAATCTCGCACTAATGTGAATGATCCTTTGTTTATGGTCACGGATGATTTGAACATTCAGCGAGCGGAAGCCCTTTCTATGCAGAAAGTTGAGGGGGTTTTTACTGTAGCAACTGGCAATGATAGCTCCGCGCCATATAAAGCATCCTGTACTATGGAGAACACTACAGACAGTTACCCGCAGATCCGACCAAAGAACACACCCGCCAACTCAATAGACTGATCAAGACCTTCGATCCAGACCTTCAAAGCATCCTACGCGCTCTCATCCCACGTACTCCCCGCGTGGGAGACTTCTACTGCCTCCCAAAGATACACAAAGCCAACACACCCGGACGTCCTATCGTATCAGGCAACGGAACCCTGTGTGAGAACCTCTCTGGATACGTCGAGGGCATCCTGAAACCCATCGTACAGGGAACCCCCAGCTTCTGCCGTGACACCACAGACTTCTTACAGAAACTCAGCACCCACGGACCAGTTAAACCAGGAACACTCCTCGCCACGATGGACGTATCGGCACTCTACACCAGTATCCCCCACGATGACGGCATCGCTGCGACAGCCTCAGTACTCAACACCAACAACAGCCAATCTCCAGACGCCATCCTACAACTCATCCGCTTCATCCTTGACCACAATGTCTTCACCTTCGACAACCATTTTTTTACCCAAACACACGGAACAGCCATGGGGACCAAATTCGCACCCCAATACGCCAACATCTTCATGCACAAGTTCGAGCAAGACTTCTTCGCTGCACAGGACCTCCAGCCAACGCTGTACACCAGATACATTGACGACATTTTCTTCCTTTGGACCCATGGTGAAGGATCACTGAAAAGGCTACACGATAACATAAACAAGTTCCATCCCACCATCAAACTCACCATGGACTACTCCTCAGAATCGGTTTCATTCCTGGACACACGAATCTCCATCAAAGACGGACACCTCAGCACTTCACTCTACCGCAAGCCCACGGACAACCTCACGATGCTCCACTTCTCCAGCTTCCACCCTAACCACGTTAAAAAAGCCATCCCCTATGGACAAGCCCTGCGAATACACAGGATCTGCTCAGACGAGGAGGAACGCGATGGACACCTACGGACGCTGAAAAACGCCCTCGTAAGAACGGGATATGACGCTCGACTCATCGATCGACAGTTCCGACGGGCCACAGTGAAAAATCGCATAGACCTCCTCAGAAGGCAAACACGGGACACAACCAACAGGGTACCCTACGTCGTCCAGTACTTCCCCGGAGCGGAGAAACTACGCCCTGTTCTTCGCAGCCTCCAACATGTCATCGATGACGATGAACACCTCGCTAAGGCCATCCCCACGCCTCCACTACTTGCCTTCAAACAGCCACCTAACCTCAGAAGTACCATCGTTCGCAGCAAATTACCCAGCGTTCAGGATAACAGCGACCACGACACCACACAACCCTGCCACGGCAACCTCTGCAAGACATGCCAGATCATCAACACAGATACCATCATCACACGTGAGGACACTACCCACCAGGTACATGGTACATACTCATGTGACTCGGCCAACGTTGTCTACCTCATACGTTGCAGGAAAGAATGCACCGCGGCATGGTACATCGGCGAGACCATGCAGACACTGAGACAACGTATGAATGGACACCGCGCAACAATCGCCAGGCAGGATTGTTCCCTCCCAGTCGGGGAACACTTCAGCAGTCAAGGACATTCAGCCTCGGATCTGCGGGTAAGCATTCTCCAAGGCGGCCTTAGAAACACACGACAACGCAAAATCATCGAGCAGAAACTGATAGCCAAGTTCCGCACTCATGAGGACGGCCTCAACCGGGATCTTGGGTTTATGTCACGATACATGACGTGATCCAGACTCGAGTCGTCGTTGGCTTGTTAACAGATGTGATTCCCAGTAAAAAAGTAAAAATTTTAAAGTTTATCGTTTCCCATACTGCAGCTTTTGACACATTGGACCCCCTGTGGCTCCACCTCATTGTCTCAGTTGTATCTTGCTATGTCTTTGATGTGACCTGATTGCCTTTTGTCACACCTCGGCAGATAAACAGTCAGGGTGATTTAAATGTAGTCGTCTGCTTTTGTAAGTAACACGTGCATTGTTCTCTATCTATATATGCTTTGGCGATTCTGTATCTCTTTACTTCACCTGAGGAAGGGGCGATCGATCGCTCCGAAAGCTTGTGATTTCAAATAAAACTGTTGGACTATAACCTGGTGTTGTGCGACTTCTCATTTTTATGGAGAACCCAGCAACGCAATGATAGCTCCGTGCCATATAAAGCATCCTGTACTTTGGAGAACCCCGCAACGCAATAAAACTATCGCTGCTGCCAAACTGGATGAATTCCCTCGTTGCACTAAAAAATGTCAGTTACCCGATGAATACATGCCCAGACACCCTGGGTGATGCAGAAATATTGAGTGGCGGTAACTTTCACAGCCACAGGCAGAGGTCTTTGGGCAAATGATCTTGACTGGAGGACATCGTGCAGAAGCTGGCACAACTGGCCTATTGCCTCTTTGGTGTAGCTCACTCAAGGCACCTCCTTGAGATCTTCATACGATCTGCACAGCCTGTAAATCCTTCGGTGGGGGGGTGCTGGTTAATACCTTTGCTGCCCATCCTTCTCGAATGCTGCAACGCTCTCTCCTTTCCTCCATCCTGTCCACTCTCTCCCCAACGTCTTCTCTTCCTGCATTAAAACTGCGGACAAGGGAATGCCCGCTGGGAATCGTATTCTTGGTACTCAGAACCTCTTTCTGTGGAAAAATTTCCCGGTGGTCTCCGAGGCCCCCAGTCTGTCCGAGGTAACTCTATCTCTATCCAGGCAAAAGGCAAAATAAACTGCTTTAAAAGTTCTTCTGTAACTCCGGCAATCTCTCTTGAAAGTTTCTTCAGGCAGCAGGCTCCAAAGTAAAGCGCTTCAGTCAGTCTCGGCTCATACTGGCAACTTATGTATTTCATTCTTTTTACCTTTAGTGCTTTGGAAGTGTAACTTTGGGATTTTGGTGTGCCAATGCCAGGACCCCTCATTTGCAAATACTTAAAGCCACTGCTGCAGAATCGAAGGGTGGATGACAGGGTGGCCCCAGACCCATACACGAATGACCAGAACTGGCCCTGACCCACAATCCAGCACTGGACATGGCATTACGCTGAAATAATGCCCCAGCAACGCCGTAAACATCTCTAATCTGTTTCAAAGTCATTTTACTCTGTCTGACTTTGTAATTGATTACAAGACCAAATTACCTTAACCTGGGTCAGAATTCATGCTTCAGACTCACTTCCGGTCCTTGCGGCTGTTTCAACAGTTTCCTTTCCTGCTTTTGTATGTCGTTCAAAACATAATCCATCGGCATTATAAGGATTAAAATTGTTTCCATTTACAGAAAGGAGATGCCCATAACACATACCCAGATGGTCAGCAAACGCACATACGCAATTAGTCGAAGTGCCAGTGTAATGGATATTAGCTGCAACCGCATAATAGGCTCAGCCAGTTGGAAACAGCTATACTTTTGGCCATTTTTGGAGTTTCATCAAAATGTGGTTACCAGGGATTATTAAAATTGAGTATTTTGTCTTCAAACATTCGATATGATCATTTTTCAACTTTTTCTGAAAGTCCGTTTCTAAAAGCTTTCTGGTACTTCCATCACAGCTGTCAGGTAAGTGCCTTAAGATGCCAGTTCTATTCTGAATTTGTCGATTGGTGTGAGTAATGACACATGGCTTGAATGGTGTGGTTAGGATGGCGGCGGAGGGGGGAGGGATGGGTTGCAATGCGTCCCAGCTCCCCACAATCTTGGCTTACCTGAATTCAGGCATGGAAGGCTTCCCGCCCCCTCCATAGCAGTGGGCGTCTGAGTAAAATGGCCGTTCGATCACTATGACACCAGTGGTTCGCACATGTATTTTAACTGCGGACCCAACTAAGGCCCGTACAATCTCAAATCCACCAGCAAAAGCTGGTGGCTGGCAGAATCATGGCCACAGGAGGCCCAGGTAAGTTCAATTTCTTTTTACTTTTTAAAGGTTCCTACAAGGATACTTGAGCCTCTTTGGGGTTGCGTTTACTGGTATCACAGTCGGAAGAGTTGTTCATGGACAGCCTGGCCAGAAAGGGACTGTGATGGTTGCCTCCTCCTCTTCCTGCTCTGCTCCTCACCATTTAGCTGGTGGCAAGGGTTGTGCCCTCATGATGGTGAGGTTGTGCAGCTTGCAGCAGACCACCGCAAATCTTGACATCCGCTCTGCCGAGTACTGCAGGGCTCCTCCAGAGCGGTACATGCAGCGGAAGCGTTTTCAGCATAGCAATGGTCTGCTCTATCACATTTTGTGTGGCAGCATGGCTTTCATTGTATTCTTGTTGTGCACCGGAGTCATGTCATCAACGGATAGTCCTTGTCGCCCAGTAGCCACCCTCTGGTTTGTCGTGGTGGCTCAAATGAAGATGGCACAGCGGACTGCTGCAGAATGAAGGCATCATGACTGCTGCCAGGATACCGGGCATTGACCTGCATGGTTGCACACCAGCTGGACGTTGAGGGTGTAGAATCCCTTTCGGTTGCATTACATCTGAGTTGATACATAAAAGCGACTTGCATGCAGTCAATGGCACCCTGCACCATGGAGAAGCCTGCAATCCTCGCGAAGCTGCGTGCTCGCTCTGCATGCTGCTCTCTGACCAGAGAGAATGAAATGTAGTCAGCTCTCTTTGAATAGAGAGCCTCAGTGACCTCCCATACACAACAGTGGATGGCAAACTGCGAGATGTTACCAATATCTCCAGCTCCAGCCTGGAAGGAGCCTGACGCATAAATTCATGACCACGGTCACCTTCACAGCCACCGGCAATGTGGTCCTTACCCTGCTCTGAGGTTGCAGTTGTGGCTGCAGCAGGTGGCAAATTTCAGTGAGGACATCCTTAGTGAAGCGCAGATGTCTCGCACACTGTTCCTCACTGAGGTTCAGGTAGGAGAATTGCTCCCTGAACACCCTGGGCAGATATGGCCTCCTGCTGAAAACCCTTCTCTTCCTCCTCCTCCCTTTTCGAGCAGCTTGTCCTGCTCTGTGTCGCCTCTGCTCGTTCTCCCAGTCCTGCTGTATTCCAAGGGGAATGCCTACTAGTGCACCCATGTCTGGGAGTAAGTGGTTTGTGCAGAATCCTTGAAATCAGGACAAAGTCCTTCAGCACCTGCCACACCACTCCCCGTAGACTTTGGCAACTTTAAAGAACTCTAGAAAGCACCGAACACCTTGTACAATCGCAGCAACCGCCAGTAGAAATCAATCGGCAACTAACCTGAAAGTAGTTGATGATCCCTTTAAATAACGCTGGTGGGGGGCGTTCGTTCCTGCTGCTGAATGTGTGTTCAGCTGTGTGAGCTTGAGAGAGGGCGTTAGCTGGCGCGTTGAGCTCCAAAATGCAGCGCTGGTGGCAAATCAGCTGATTGACAACATGATCTGCCTACCCTGCATACATCTGACAGGCGCTCCCAGCGCGCGCGCCAACGCCTTCACCAATATGGCGTGACTCGCACCAGAAGTGTGCGCGCCGCCACAGACACAATTTTGGACCTCGGTGCACTTGTAGTGCCCAAAAAAACAAGCGCTAATGAGCTGAATTTTGCACCCCAAGACTTATAGACAAGTTGGAGAAAAAAGGTCATGAGAGATCAAGAAATGGCAAATGTGTTAAATGAGTTCCTCACTTCGGTTTTCATGACTGAAGACTGTGGACAGAGTTCAGGATCCAGTGAAACTGGCTGGGCAATATATAACGAAGGTAAAGTCTCACTATGCTTGTGTTGTAAAGAAACTTAAGGTAGTAAACATTTGCCGAGCACCTTGATCAGATGGGCTACATCCTAGAATCCTTAAACAAATGGGTAAAGAAACAGGCAAGGCTCTTGTAAATAGATTTCCATAAATACAGGAGTTAAACTTGAGGACTGGAAAATTGTTCACGTTGTTGCAGTATTCAAACAAGGAGTGAGACATGAACCAGGTCATTATAGACCAGTTAGTCTGACATCTGCAGCTGGGAAAATGCTGGAGGGTATCATATAAGATGCTGTCAGTGTTCATCTAAAGAGCACAGTGTGCATAAGTGGAAGTCAACACGGTTTTAGAAGCAATATTCATACATCTCACACTAAATGCAATTCTTTGAAAAGGTAACTAAATTCATGGATGAGGAATATCCAGTAAATATAGATTTTCAGAAAACATTTGACAAGGTTTCACATCTGAAGCTTTTAAGGAAGCTCTATAGACACACTGTTTCTATAGACACAAAAGGCATCAAGGGGTATGGGGAGAGAGCGGGAATATGGTATTGAGATAGAGGATCAACCATGATCATATTGAATGGTGGAGCAGGCTCGAAGGGCCGAATGGCCTACTCCTGCTCCTATTTTTCTATGTTTCTATGTAAAAGCACGTGGAATTACGAGTAAAAAACAATAGTCGTAGAAAACAACAGGTGATGAATGGGAAATGTGTTGTTTGGGACAGCGACTCATGGAATTCCACAAGTGCCTCCTCTGGGTTCTCTCTTGTTTACACTGTACATAAATAGTTTAGAGATGGATACTTTTGGTAATGTTATATATGCTGATGGTACCAAGCTCTGTGGTCAGGTATCCAAATTAAGGGAGATTGAAAATGTTCAAATGGCTGCAGACAATTTAGGACCGATTTCATTGGGAATGTGCAGATTCGCACTTCATGGCTTCCTGATGTACAATCTTGGTATGCTGGGAGTGTGGTTTTGTAAAATCGGCCCTATTAAGTAGATAGGTCACAAAGGCAAACCGAATTTAATGGAGGAAAATGCGATACAATAGTGGAAAAGAAAGAAAAAATTAAGCCATTGTTGAACATACACTAAAAGTATTCAGTCAACATGAGGCTGTTAACAAGACACATCAGGCCATTGGTTGCATATCAAGAGCATTTTATTTCAAAGCTAAGCAGGTTGTTTGAACTCTTTATAACCATTTGGAATACTTTGTATGGTATTGGTTGCATTAACCTAGAAATTACTGTGATATTAGGATACAAAAACACTCATGCAACAATCCTTTGTCCACTATTTTAACAGGGTGTTAAACCACTTAGAATCCATTTAAAATGAATGGGTTGATGTCTCCATTAAAATAGCAGACAGAGGAATGTCAGATGAATGTGTTAAACACTAACTTCTTAAGGCTTATATCTTCAGAATAACATCGAAGCATTGGAGAAGGTTCAGAGAGGAATAACGTGAATGATTCCAGGACTCAAAGCTAATTTATAAGGACAGACTGGCAAAACTGAATTGATTTTCATTGGAGACAAGAAGATTGATTAGTGGCTTGATCCAGGTCTTTTAAATGGTGATGGAAATGAATAGTATCAGTGTTTCCATGGCCAGCGGGTGACTGCCCCTACTTGCGGATAGATAAGCAGGGTCTCTTTTTTGAGGTCATTTGGAAATTTGAAACTAAATCAATCCTCTGTGGCAGACTCGGTCTAATATTTGAAACGGACAGATCCACAGTGATCCAGTGCACGTAATCTTTGACTGGCCACTTTGGCTCACTAATGGAACCTAGAGTAGACTGAAGGATGGGGCTCTTCCCACTTGACTCCAGGTAACCCTGCAAGCTAATGCCCTAATGGTTAGTATAGTCCTGGCAGAACAAGCAGCGAGAGGCTTACAGTGCTTTGGTTAAACTCCCGCAGAACTCCCATGCCCATTTACATATCCCTAAGCTTTGGCTCTACCAACCTCTGCGCCTAAATTCTCTATGGGGAGAGAGTGCGCACTCGGTCATGGGCAAACAGAAATTCCATAGTGTTAGATTTCTCAGTAGCTTAGCTCGGGGATTCTTAAACTTCAAGATAGGTTTCTGCGTGTCAGATACTTCATTGGAAAAAAAAAAAGCAACTAAATGACGATGTTACAGGACATAATACAAAATAGTCAAGTTTGAGCCTGATGAGGCTAGAGATCATGAAATTTCCCCTTCCTCACCCAGAGTGGTTGATGTATAGACTTCCACCAAAGTTAATGTAAATCAGTGAACTCCTTTTAAAAAGTTTACGGGGTTATTTTGGTGAAAGGGTGAAAACGGATGCTAAGTGGGTGCTATATTAATAAGACACGCCTGTTTGAAAGTCTGGATTTAGCACGCAATTTTGGGCCTAGTTGCTGATTACCATAATTTGAACTTGCCTGGAGGCTAAAACAGACACCTGCAGGTTTAGCACTCGAGCGATGATTAGACACAATTTTCATGGAGCAGTATCTGTGGGCTCCACTCACCCACTTCCACTGAAGGTGTGGAGTGCGCTGGCTGACACAGCGGCAGGTTTCAGGATGGCTCAGGGACCAAGGGAGAGGGTGCACAGGTTCTCGGACACGGCACTGGAGGTCCTGGTGGAGGAGGTCCAGAGGAGGAGGGATGTCCTGTACCCACAGGGGGAAGGAGTCCACCTCGACCTCCTGTCCCTCTCTCCTGCAGCAGTTGGTGCTGCTCTGTCTGGCCTCATGTCCTCCTCCCATTCCTCCTGCAGACCAAGGGGAACCCGTAGCAAGATGTCCATGACCAAGCACTCCCTTTCTCCTGGTGACTCCTATAAGGTGTCCAATATGATCGAGTAGCACAGCACTTATTTTAGGTGAAGCCTTCCAGAGAATAAATGTTGATAGTGTTGGTGAAGTCTTGACAAAGTGTCCCAGAAAGTCTCCCAATGTGTTTCAAAAGTCCTCTTCAAACCTCCAGCAGCAAGTGAACAGTAAAAGGTGAGAATGCCTTTACAGTAGCGCTCGATATCCTCAGCAACGACTAGTTTAATTCCAATCAGCTGGTTACTGTTAGGAGAGGGCGTTGGGTCTAGCTGCTATCCACCAAAATGCCGTGCAGCCTTTTTAATGAGTGATGGCAGGCGAGTCAAGTGGCAATCAGCCCCTTAATGATCCTCGGGGCGGCTGTTCCTAGAGGCGCTTCAGCTCCTTTACAATGATGGCGTCCTGCGCTAAACGCAGGCTAATCCAGCGTTTCAGCTCAAGACCCTATCTTGGCCACCTCAGAGGCTCTTTAGCGCCTTGATGTATATCTTTTCCTGGAAGTTCTACTTGTGTTTAATCACATCCTTGAGGATATTTAGATAAGAGTCTTGACAAAGCAAGGATTTCCTGGAATCGATGAAGTCAGAGAATGGGTCAGGCCTCCAATAGGTGGAAGACTTGGGCCACCTGCAGTTCTGCTAACATAAATTTTTTTTGTTCTTGGTGCACTTGGCTTTTTGACCTAGTAGGGCTACCTATGTAACGTAAGTTGTAGATGTACTTGTGTACTATTCAGGTGCTATTGAAGCTTTAGAAATTTATTCTTTAGCTGCAGTGCGCCAATCATGTAAGTTTTCCCACCAGCAGAATGTTTAATGTTGTCATGGTAGAGGACACAGCAGGTAATGGAACGTAGATTTTTCTTTTTTTTTTAAAGTCAATAATCAGACCACATCACTTCTCTCTGTAACCTGCAGCTATTTGGTAATGACCCATTATAAAAGTGCACTCCACTCCCAAAGCTCATCCAGTTACTTGCAAAGTAAAAATAAATTGATGTAATTTTAATGTATAGATTTTCATAGACTTTCCTTGAGGCCATATTTTCCTGGTTATCTGTAGGGAGGAAGGAAACTTTGCTCATCGTTCAAGCATGCCTTATTGGGTGGGTGGGAAGATTGAAAGAAGAGCAGTGGCTAGACTATCCCATCATTAGACAACCAAGGAGGATGCTGTCAACAGTAGAGTCGAATAAATAGGGGGAATGTTACAATGTGGAACAGTAAGCAGTGCTTACTTACTATGAAGCATTACATGGTTTCCAGATAATTTGTCATTATAAACTTTAATCATGACATATTGGCCTAGAAATTCAGGCGTGTGGAGACCAAGATCTCAAGTAAGTAAAGCCACGGGTCGGGATAGGAGGCCGGGGGAGGAGGATCGGAGGTTGGGGGCGGGGTTGGGGGGGAAGAATAGAGGGGAGGGGGAAAGGATCAGGAATGTGGAGAGGAACCCAGGGGTCGGTAGCGATCAGGGCGGTGGTGGACGGGAGTGGTAGTGAGCTTTTTTTAAATGTGGGGTCGGGAAGAGCACACCTGCTCCTCCGGGCTCCACATTCAGGTAAGTAAATGTAAAAAAAAAACCTAATTTTGTAGGTAGCAGGTAGACTCACGGTCTGGTTTTACTGAGTGCAGCTGGCTGTGGCGCAGGCTTCTTCAGGGCAAATCATTCTTTCAGGCATGTGTCTTGGATGCCTTTTTTTCTTTCCTTTCCCAATATGGCAGGCGGCGTGCTTCCTGCTTGCCATATTGGGGGCTTAGTAGCCCAGTTAGCACCTGAAATACGAGCTCTGTGCAGCCAAATTTTTAGGCCAATGTCTATTATAGTTTTACTAAATATTCCAGAATTGTTCATGCTTAACCTACCTAATTGTAAAAGGAAAACCTCTAGAAACCGAAAATATAATAAAGAATAGTCAGCACCGATTCCAAAAGGAAAGGTCATGCTTGACCTACCGTGTTGCATTATTTGAAGAAGTAACAAAGAGTAGATAAGGGTAATGTAGTAGATGTAATATACTTGGATTTTCAAAAGGCCTTCGTTAAGGTACCGCATAATAGACTCATGACTAAGGTCAGAGCATGTGGAGTCAGGGGACAAGTAGCAGAATGGATAGCAAGCAGGCTACAAAACAGAAAGCAGAGAGTAGGGGTTAAAGATATTTACTCAAACTGGCAGAAGGTGGGAAGTGGTGTTCCACAGGGATCAGTGCTGGGACCACTGTTGTTCATCATTTACTTAAACGATTTGGAATCAGGAATCAGAAATACAAGTTAAAAATTTGCGGATGACACCAAATTGGGGGTATAGTTAATACTGAAGAAGACTGCGACAAAATACAAGAAGATGTTAAACTTGTAGAATGGGCGCGTAAATTGCAAATTAATTTCAATATAGATAAGTGTGAGGTGGTGTATTTTGGTAGGAGGAATAAAGGAGGCCACAAACTCCTTGGAAAATAAGAGTCTAAATGGGGTAGGGGAGCAAAGTGATCTAGGGGTGCAAATTCGCAGATCACTAAAAGTAGCGATGCAGGTTCACAAGGCCATCAAAAATGCAAGCAAAGCATTGGGGTTCATTTCTAGAGGAATAGAATTGAAAAGCAGAGAAGATATGTTAAAATTAGATAGAACCTTGATTAGACCACACTTGGAGTACTGTGCACAGTTCTGGTCTCCATATTACAAAAATGATAGAGGCACTGGAGAAGGATGATACCAGAACTGAGAGGATATACCTAAGGCTGAACAGGCTGGGGCTCTTTTCTCTAGAAAAGTGAAGGCTGCGGGGTGACCTCATAGAGGTCTTGAAAATTATGAAGGGGTTTGATAGTGTAGACGTAGAGAAGATGTTTCCACTTGTAGGGGAATCCAAAACTAGGCGTCATAAATATAAAATAGACTCTAATAAATCCAATAAGGAATTCAGGAGAAACCACTTTACCCAGAGAGCAGTTAGAATGTGGCACTTACTACCACAGGGAGTTGTTGAGGTGAATAGCATAGATGCATTTAAGGGGAAGCTAGATAAGTACATGACGGGGGGAAAGGAATAGAAATATATGTTGATAGGATTCGATGAAGAAGGGTGGGAGGAGATTCGAGTGGAGCATAAACACCGGTACAGACTGGTTGGGCCGACTGGCCTGTTTCTGTGCTGTAAATTCTATGTAACCTGTGTATTCAGGTACAGCCAAGCTGGTAAATTGATTTATTTCTCCTTATCTCTGTTAATCAACAGGGCAGCTAAGCAACGGAGAAAGTCAGACCGTATTATACTGGATTGCCAGGAGCAGGCCTATTGGCTAGTCAACAGACCTCCAGTAAGTCATATTACTTAGTAGCAATTAAGTTATTTTGAAGGCTACTGATTTATGGTGGCTAGATGGCTGAGATTTTCCTCTCCAGCAGAATCACTACTGCGAGTGTGTGCGGGCGGGGGGGGGGGAGACTTTCACCTGATTGGTTGACCTGTTGTAGATCAAAGTTTTTCCAGTGGAATTACGGCTGGCATTCCCACTTGCTCTTGGGAGCTTGTTAGTAGGGTGGGGGTGTGGAAAATTGCAGCGGTTCTATTCTGGTGTCCTTAGCATCCAATGTTGCTGAGACAATAATGACAGCAAATGCCGCATATGGCATCAGTATTATCACTTCATTTAAATGCCCTTTATCTGGGCGGGTGCTTCCAGTCTCCAGCGGAAGCGACGTCAGAAAACCGGAATAGATGTGAAAGTAGACAAGGATCTAGCATGAGGAGTTCCCCAGCTTTTCCACCCCAGTAGCCCCACTAAACTGGCAGAAAGGCAGAGGAGAACCCTTTCTGATGAGTCAAATCTTGGTTTCATAACTTTTGTAGTTCTGGGATTTTAATTTTTTCTTTTGGAGTCCGTGATCCCATCTGTTTTTCCGTGAAAGCAAGAGCCAGTGGCTTCTTTGATATGTATTAACACCCTCCTCACCCATTCCAATTCAACCCGTCCCCCTCATTTTAAGGGGAAAATTCAAATTTTGTAAATCTGCAGTGCCAAGTGCTAACAAAATGGGCTGAACTATGTAGGACACTCACTCTGTAACTGCAAGTATAATGTAATGTAACCTGTATACCATAACCCAAGAAAGGGGGTGTAATATATATATATATATATAAATATATAATTTCCCTAATAATAATTTGGAATGCTGGGGCTCCTCACTTAGCCATTAATTTGTACAATATAAATCGGGTAACCTTTGCAGTCGATTTTAAATTTTGCTCTATTTGCAGACAGGAGCTGACCCCCATAAATTAAAATGTTGCTGTATTTAAATTTTTAACACCTTTTCCCCCATTCCGCAACACATTGTGTGAATTTCTGAGTGAACTCAACCTGATCTCCTCTTGTTCTGTATGAAATGAGAAATGAAGCTGTTTTTAACCGCATGCCTACGTACTGCAGGACTCTGCAGGTTGCCCACTGGAGCTCCAGCTCTGAAAGTGGGCGAGCTGCCCATTGCCAATGTGATTGCGTGGACAGCCCACCAATTATATTGTAATGAGGTCCAGTAGTTAAAACCACACTGATGCCTGCCCTGACACCCGCCCGATTGAATCTCGGTCCCAGTTAATATCTACGATACAGTGTGGTGGCGCATGTTGTGCCAGTGACGGAATGCAAATTTGCAGCAATAATCCGCGTATATTGAGATCAACATCTTAATCTTGTCACTGTCGGCAAGTGACGAGCAGAGGCCCATCATGAGGACTGTTTAGCGCAGGCTGACACTATGCACTTTTTTCGGAACAATATTGACAAAGGAGCCCGTAAGACACCCTCTTGACTAGGAATAGTAGCTGGCAGTGGGCGAGCCAAGAAACAAGAGGAGTAAATACCATTAAAAAGACAATGGCTTGGAAATTTGCGGGGGCTCTCCTGATCAACCACCGTAATTTCAGCAGGCGACTCCCAGAGCACCCAGGGAAACGGCACAAAAGGGCCGCTTTCAGCCATTCACACAGTTTCTGCGGGGCTTCCGCTGTTCTCCTGCAGAAGTTACAATGGGAGATTGGGAAAATATGGAATTTCAGGGCCATTGCCTATATTTTGTAGAATTCTATCAGTATGTGTTTCTTCAAAAGAAATATATTCAAAATCTACTTTTATCTGAAGTTTGCATCTTATAAGAGGCCCTGCAAGTGGGGAAGCTGCCCATTGCCAATGTGGTCGCTGTCCAATTATATTAGAATGCTACAGAATGCCTCATTATATCAGGCTGCGTTTCTTAAAAAAAAATACCCAAGTGATTTCCAATGCATCATTATCTGAGATTTGCATCTTATAAGGCTTAATTGATCTGTAAATACGAACATACGAAAAATGACGGCAGCAAGACATCTACTGGTCCAGACACTGAGTAAAGACACTGGAGCAAACCTTTGTGTTGCTACCTCCTGATTTGTGGCACAAGTGTGGCTTTCGCAGCCACGATGTCCCGCGGAAATCAAGTTCCGTGGGAGGCCCCCATTACATTGTCTGGGTCGGGCCTGGAGCAGATATTTGAAGCTCCAGGCAGGAGCTCCATTACACGATACAAAGAGGGTGGGAAAGGGCACCATTCAGCACGCCCATGGAAATCTGCTGTAAAAGAGGCCCTGGACAGGCCCCCAGGCCAGGAGTAAAAGGCCCACAGATTTCTCAAATAAGTATTCGAGAGCTTTAAAAGGTCCTTCTTGTGACATTTTTCTGGGTTTTTTTTTACTGCTGATGTTTAGGTTTTCATGGGCCTTCATGCCAGTTGTCATTATTTATCTATTTTTTGGCCCTTGCTCCCTTTTATTGGGTTGGCCAATGGGGATCTACCAATCTTTCATGTTTGGAGGAAGAGGAGGAGCCTAATGGAGGGGTACCATTTTGGTCAGGCTGCCTGAAAGGTGTTTCAGCCCTCTGAATCTGTAGAGATTGGTAAGAGAGAGGTAATAATACCTTGCTTTGGCAGAAATTGTGTTGGCGGATGCTCCTCATTCCAAAGGGAACTACCCCAGTATATCCAATGTCACGTCTTTGGCCACGTCCACCACGGTGCCCTCGACTATTTCGGCAATCTTCCCTGTGAGTGAGCTGGAGACCAGTCTTCCCGGGATCTGTGTCAGCCGAGAGGCAGATGTCCAGCTGTACCATGTGCTGTCCGGATTTGTGCATGTACTGGGACCATAACAGTCAGCTATGGCCTGAAACTGAGCTGCACCTTCACGCAGGCACGCTGCAGCACTGATCTATAGGCTGGTGCTGTGGGGTGGCACAGAGGGCAACCCGCCCCACAAGCAGCTCCTGCTGCACCACCTCAACATCAGCAGTCATCAAACCAAGGGTCATGGGCCGAGCTCTTCTTTCACTTGTCTGTAGACTCATTCTCATGCACATAGAGTTCCCTTTCTGTTCATTTTTCCCTGCCGCCTCTTAATCGCCTGTCCTTTCAGCTTTGGCAACGGTTGCTGATAATTTAAGATGTCTTTTAAGGTTCTCCACAAGCTTTTGCCCCTCCATTGTGACACTGCACTTTAATTTTCCCCATCCCTTTAAATTTCACTTACACACACTTTTTACTTGTGTCGTCCCTAGTTCCATCCAAGTTAGCATCTGGAGTCGAGAATAATTATGCAAATGATCAGAGAATTGAGTGCTATTTGCACCTTAGATTCTGGTGAATGTTGAAGCAGTGCAAACTAAATTAGAATTGATTTATACCTGAAGGGAAAAAATCAGCCCCACTACCTTAACTGAAGGAAGAAGAGATTAATCTATATGTTGATTTAAAAAAAAAAAAATCCACTTTGAACCCCTCAAACATTGGAAAGTATATACTGATTAAATATCTGGCACCACAGACATTTTATCGCATAAAACTCAGCATCTGTTAACCTCCTATTTCAAATCTTAGAAACAGGGTTGACGCAAAGGAGCAGAAAATATAGACATCACCATGTCTTCAGATCAATGTGGTTTCCTCCACGGTCATTCACAGAACTGAATAAAGGTTTCTGAGGGTCATGTCCTTAATACAGTGCTTCCTAGTTTCAGGCCAAAAAACCTGAATACATTAAAGCAGCTTTTATCCACAGCTAAGTAAGTTACATTGCCCACTGGGCGGTAATGGATCAAGAGCCACCAGATTAACGGCCTGAATGGGTGAGCAGAAAAACATAGAGCTGTCCCTGGAGCTAACAAAGTAAGCTGCTTTCATGCTGAAAGCTAAAGCTTTTATTGATTGACAGAAAATATTCGTGATATATCCAGATAAATCCGCAACTTAGGCCCTGTTATAGATGAATCTGTAATTTAGTACAGTAGCCAAATCATTGCCGCTTTTATGTTTATTGAAAAGACAGATGGGCAAAATAAAATTCATATTGGATTGTGCACTGGTAAGTAACCGTTTTCTGTTTTATTTCTTTGAAGCACGTTAGCTACATTACACTGGATTACAATAGTACATTTCATACCTGCTGAAACCACATATACAAGAAACACACTCTCATTCCAATTGTAACAAAGTAAGAGCTTTGTAAGCAGAAACCAAATACTGTAAAGAGAAAATGTACCATATAACAAAGAATAAGTGTTGCATAATTGTTACTGCGAATATTGACAGTCATAGAATGTCACAACATAGAAAAACAGGCCATTCAGCCCATTAAATAAAGGAGGAGAGAGGTAGGGAGAGGTTTAGGGAGGGAATTCCAGAGCTTAGGGCCTAGGCAGCTGAAGGCGCAGCCACCAATGGTGGAGTGATTAAAATCGGGGATACGCAAGAGGCCAGAATTGGAGGAGCACAGAACGGGATTTGGTGTGAGTTAGGATACGGGCAGCAGAGTTCTGGATGAGCTCCAAGTTTATGTAGGGTGGAAGATGGGAGGCCAGCCAGGAGAGGATTGGAATAGTCAAGTCTAGAGGTAACAAAGACATGGACGAAGGTTTCAGCAGCAGATGAGCAAAGACAGGGTCAGAGACGGGCGATGCTACAGAGGTGGAAGTAGGCAATCTTTGTGATGACTTGGCTCTGTGGTCGGAAGCTCATCTCGGTGTCAATTATGACACCAAGGTTGTAAATGGTCTGCTTCAGCCTCAGACAGTTGTCAGGGAGAGGGACAGAGTTTGTGGCGGGGACCAAAGACAATGGCCGAGATTTTGCTCAGCTCAGCAGGTCCCGACCCTGCTGCTGGCTCCATCCCACTTTGTGAAATGAATTTACGTTAATAGGGCTTGTTAAGCCCGCCCAGCGCATTTCCCGGCCAATTAGAGGAAGCGGGTCTGGTGACGTCATTTGATGACGCATCATCAGCCTGTTTCCTTAAACTGACCATGTCCAAATTTATTTTGACATTTGTGCTGTCTGTATTCTACAGCATTGAGGTGCTGCAAACACTGACAATCACTGCACAAAGACACAGGGCTGTACCCAGGCTCTCCCCTGACTCCCTCCATATGCTTATGTAGGAAGTCACAGCATGCAGGGCGGTCCTTATCCCTTCCCATGGGTGGAAGAGACCTCCCCAGGAGATCAACACAGCCTGGTTGTACATTGCAGAAGAGGGCACAAGCAGGGATGTGGTCAGGAGGACCTGGGTGCAGTGCCGCAAACGTTTCAATTATCTCAGTAGATCACGAAACGTTAGTACAAAGCCGCACTCAACCTCATCCTGTTGTGCCTCTTGTCACATCCCCATCACTCTGCCTTCCATACCCTGCTCCTGCACTTCCTTACTCACACCAGCTTACCTTGCACCTCCACCCATCCCTCTCTATCTATATTATCACCTCCCCTTCTCACTAGCCACCTCTCACACTCGCCCTCATCCTAGTGCAATCATACCAACTAACACACAAGGGTAGACACTTGGGTGTTTTATGCAATGTTTATGTAAAGCTTCTGTTAGTGTAGTGTCAAACATTGAAATCTTTATTTTCAACACTTTGCATTCTTGGACAGATTAGTGTGCAACTTTGGAAGTGGCTTAGTGAGTTGCAGTGAATGGTGACACATAACAGTACCCCCTCGCAATGGTGGTGAGTGTGAAAGGAATGGCTTGGACATTGTAGGGTGTTGGTGTGGGGTGGTGCCAACCTGGCGCATCATGTGGCAGCCATTGTGTACAACGTCAAGTGAAGTAAATCTGGCCATGGATGAGGCCATCCCTGGCCTCCCGGGATGTGCTCGGGTACTGATGCCCTGTGTCCTGTGCAGCATCAGGTGATTGCGGAGAAGGTTGGTGCTGCTGGTGTGCCTGGTGCTGCTGGTGTTGGGGCTAATCATGGTGGGATTCTGAGGAGCAAGGTGCGAGAGTATAAAGAGCACCCATGTTGATGGAATAGATGGCAGGACAGATGACAGAAACATTCTGTCAATGGTGAGAGAGTTCTTCCAATGAGGTGCAAGTGGTTGGAAAGTGGAAAGCCTGCAGAATGTGTGCTGGAAATGGACTGAGAAACAGCTTCTGCCTGAGGAAAGTGATGATCTGTCAGGTGGGAGCTTTTACTGTACATTTGAAGCGGTCAAGTAATCAGCTGGAGCAATGGCCACTGAACTCACGCCTCGGCTTGACAGCCGTGGTCTGCACACAACGGGGATCCTATGGTCATGAAGTTAGTGAAAAGGTAAGTGAAAAAAGGCTGTTAAGCATCTGGCAACTAGATGCTAACTATTTTAATTAGTTCCCCCGCCGCTACCGGTCGGGTCTGCTCAGCGCTGACAGACCCGACATTGGGAAAGGCACGTGGCGGCGGGGTCTCGACCCACTTGGGGGCCGGGGGTGGGGGGGGGGGGGGGGAACACTTTCCTACCCGACCCGCCACCAATCGCGCCCGCTGACTCCCACCGGAAATAATTCCGGCCATGGGCTTCGGTCTTCCCAATATTTAGTTGGAGGAAATTTTTGCTGTGTACTGTGTGTCGGACAAGCAGTGTGACAAATCGGAGATAGCGACAACACGTTCAAGGACTTTTGAGAGGAAAGGGAGGTTGGATATGGGGCAGTAGTTTCCAAGGACCGAGTAATGAAGGGTGAGATTTTTGAGGAGGACGGAGATGTCGGCAGATTTGAAGGAGAGGGGACAGTACCTGAGGAGAGGGAACCGTTCACAATATCAGCTAACATGGGGGCCAGGAAGAGAAGTTGGGTGGTCAGCAGTTTAGTGACGAATAGGGTCGAGGGAGCAGGAGGTGGGTCTCATGGACAAGATGAGCTCGGAGAAGGTATGATGAGAGATAGGAGAGAAACTCCCTTCTCTTCTTAGGCAGTCCCTCGGAACCGAGGATGACTTGCTTCCACATTAAAAATGAGTTCTCAGGTGACTGATGAGTCCAATGCGGGACCTACAGTCTCTGTCACAGCTGGGGCAGACGGTGGTTGAAGGGGTGGATGGGTGGGGTGCTTGGGTTGACGTGCGCTCCTTGCGCTACCTGCACTTGGCTTCCGCTTGCTCCCGGCGAAGAGACTCGAGGTGTTCGGCGCCTTCCCGGATGCTTCTCTAGAGAAGCAATAGGTCACCGAAAGAATTAAAAGGGAGATTAGAACTAATGAGCAGTACTTTTCTGAGGTGTCGAATCCGATTTTAAAGTGGGGACGAGAACGAAGCGTGCGATTCCCAAAGCGGACAGCGAACATGGAGGTCGGAATTTTCCGTACCTGGGCGGGTCGCGATTCCATGCCGCTCCTCAGAGCAACTTTGCATTAATGGGGCCTATTGAGGCTGCCTTGTGCGTTACCGGGCCCGATTAAATGGTGCGGGTCTGATGACGTCAGCGATGACATGTTTTCAGTCGGGATATTTAAAGGAGCCATGGCCACATTGCATTTGAAGTTTAATTTAGGAGTGTGCAGGGAGCACACTGCACCATTGAACTGCTGGAAAGAGTGCCAAATATGATGGCACTGAGACAGAGGGCTGCACCCAGGTTCTCCGATGAGCTGATCCCCACTTTAAAATCGGAGCCGACACCGCAAAGTTCTGCTCATTTGTTCTAATGCTCGAGGGAGGGGCGTTCTGCTCGTGATCGGGGGAGGGGGCTTTCTGATCGGGGGAGGGGGCTTTCTGCTCGTGATCGGGGAGGGGGCTTTCTGGCCCCGATCTGGGAGATGGGGGTAGCCCAAGGCAAGCCCAAGCTTTTCTTGCGAGGCCCGGAGAAGACCACCTGCTCTTCCTAGCCCACAAGGAAAGCTAAAATTAAACTATTAAAATTTAGCTGCCTGGACCTCTTCTCACCCACGATCCGCCTCCCGGCGGGTCTGGCCGAACAGAAAATCCGTCTCTGCTGCCCCGTTCAGGCTTCCAACTAATATTGCAGCTAGGTCCCAATGACATCATCGGACTCCGATCTGCATATTTAAAGAAGAAACCGCTTCCTTCCTGTGGGTATCTCGCTCGCCTGCTCAAAAGAGGAGGTTAAGATCAGGACACAGCAGGAAGGCAGTGGGATCAGAGTGGGTAAGTGACTGACCTTTTTAACTGCCCCCCACCTGGTTTCTGCCAGGCGCGGAGAGTTAAAGTTGGGGCATCCATAACAATGGATGGAAAATCATTCACCCACCCAGCCGGTGGCAAAGGGCTTTGGAAAGTTGCACCCAATATCTTTACACCGAGTGGTTTGAATGTGGAATTTATTGCCACAAACTGTTGTTGCAGCAAAGTTCATGGGGATTAAATTGGATAACTCCCAAAATCGGGCGCAGGGATCTCGATGCACGATTAACCTGCGCCCGTTTATTGCGATGCAGGCAGCACGTCAAATTCGAGCTGCTGCTGTTTTAAATGATTGCTCCATGCAGCCAGTGCTCCCTGCCTTGTTCATTAGTTGCATTGCATCAGCAGGGGGCCCCGATATCGCGAGTCACCAGCGCTACTTAAAGGCAGCCTGCACCTCTTAAGGGGGAGGTGCATTGTGGCTGGAATAGGTGCTAGGAGTCATTTCAGAAGTGAATCTCTCCTGTGGAAAAAGTGAAAAATGGCTAATCAGTTAAGTTTCTGGTCAATAGTGACCCCAGAATGTTGATGGCGGGGGATTCGGCAATGGTAATGCCATTGGATGTCAAGGGGAGGTGGTTAGACTTTCTTTTGTTGGAGACGGTCATTGCATGGCACTTGTGTGGTGCGAATGTTACTTGCCACTTATCAGCCCAAGCCTGAATGTTGTCCAGGTCTTGCTGCATTTAGGCACGGACTGCTTCATTATCTGAGGAGTTGCGAATGGAACTGAACATTGTATAATCATCAGCGAACATCCCCACTTCTGATCTTATGATGGAGGGAAGGTCATTGATGAAGTAGCTGAAGATAGTTGGGCCTAGGACACTGCCCTGAGGAACTCCTGCAGCGATGTCCTGGGGTTGAGATGATTGGCCTCCTACAACCACAACCATCTTCCTTTGTGCTAGATATGACACTAGCCAGTGGAGAGTATTCCCCCTGAATGCCATTGACCTCAATTTTACTAGGGCTCCTTGATGCCACACTCGGTCAATTGTCGCCTTGATGTCAAGGGCAGCCACTCTCACCTCACCTCTGGAATTCAGCTCTTTTGTCCATGTTTGGACCAAGGCTGTAATGAGGTCTGGAGCCGAGTGGTCCTGGTGGAACCCAAACTGAGCATCGGTGAGCAGGTTATTGGTGAATAAGTGCCACTGTATAGCACTGTCGACAACACCTTCCATCACTTTGAAGATGATTGAGAGTAATCTGATGGGGCAGTAATTGGCTGGATTGTATTTGTCCTGCTGTTTGTGGACAGGACATACCTGTGCAATTTTCCACTTCGTCGGGTAGATGCCAGTGTTGTAGCTGTACTGGAATAGCTTAGCTAGAGGCACGGCTAGTTCTGGAGCACAAGTTATCAGCACAGCAGCCGTGATGTTGTCCGGCCCATAGCCTTTGCTGTATCCAGTGTGCTCAGCCGTTTCTTGATAGCACCTGGAGTGAATCGAATTGGTTGGCTTCTGTGATGGTGAGGAGCTAAGGAGAAGGCCAAGATGGATCATCCACTTGGCACTTCTGGCTGAATATCATTGCAAATGCTTCAGCCTTGTCTTTTACACTCACATGCTGGGCTCCGCCATCATTGAGGATGAGGATGTGCATGGAACCTCCTCCTCCTGTTAGTTGTTTAATTGTCTACCACCATTCACGACTGGATCTGATCCGTTGGTTGTGGGATCGCTTAGCCCTGAAATAGCATGCTGCTTCTGCTGTTTAGCATGCATGTAGTCTTGTGTTGTAGCTTCACCAGGTTGGCACCTCATTTTTAGGTACGCCTGGTGCTGCTCCTGGCATGCTCATCTACACTCATTGAACCAAAGTTGGCCCCCTGGCTTGATGGTAATAGTAGAGTGAGGAATATGCCAGGCCATGAGGTTACAGATTATGGTGGAATATAATTCTGCTGCTGCTGCTGGCCCACAGCGCCTCAGTTTTGAGCTGCTAGATCTGTTCTGAATCTATCCCATTTAACACGGTGGTCGTACCACACAACACGATGGAGGGTGTCCTCAGTGTGATAACACCACAAGGACTGTGTGTCACTCCTACCAATACTGTCATGGACAGGTAGATTGGCGAGAACGAGGTCAATTAGGTTTTTCCCTTGTGTTGGTTCTCTTGCCACCTGCCGCAGGCCCAGTCTGCCAGCTATGTACTTCAGCACTCGGCCATCTCAGTCAGTATTGGTGCTCCAGAGCCACTCTTGGACAATGAAGTCCCCCACCCAGAGTACATTCTGTGCCCTTGCTTCTTCCAAGTGATGTTCATCAACTGAGGGAGGGCGTCTCAAGTCAATGTTGAGGACTCCCAGGGCCACTCCCTCCTGACTGTATACCACTGTGCTGCCACCTCTGGTGGGTCTGTCCTGCCGGTGGGACAGAATATACCCAGGGATGGTGATGGAGGAGTCTGGGACATTGGCTGAAAGTATGATTCTGTGAGTATGACTGTCATGCTGCTGTTTGACAAGTCTGAGGGGCAGCTCTCCCAATTTTGTCACAAGTCCAAACTCCTTGGATGTTAGTGAGGAGGACTTTGCAGGGTCAAATGTTTTTATTATTATTCTTGTTTTCTGTAGCGGTTTGTTACAATTGAGTGGCTTGCTAGGCCATTTCAGAGGGCAGTTAAGAGTCAACCACATTGCTGTGGGTCTGGAGTGACATATAGGCCAGACCAGGTAAGGACGGCAGATTTCCTTCCCTGAAGAAAGGACATTAGAAGGACACCAGATGGATTTTTATGACAATCCAGTAGTTTCATGGTCACCATTACTGATGCTAGCTTTTTATTCCAGATTTATTTAATTAACTGAATTTAAAAGGGGAGCAAGTAATGCAAGGGGATTAAATTAGTTGGTACATTTGGAGAAATATACTGACAGACTTGAGGGGCCCAACAACCTGTTTTATTTAGCTGTAACATTCTATGATTCTTATTATACATTCTAACTATAGTCAGTGTAAATAAATCTCTCCTAACCTCCTCCTTTCATTCTCTTTCTAATTCTTAAATGTGTGCCCTCTCATTACTCCCTCCCCAACCAATGACAGTTGGTTTCACGCCATAATAATCCTTCACAATCTGATCTCTGAGGTCACCTCTTAACTGTCTCAGCACCAGTGAAAAATGTCCTAATTTTAATTACAAAACCAGGTTGTTTCCCATTTACTATTCTGACCTTTCAGATCCTTTCCTGGAGAGGAGAATTAGAATTGCCCTGTTGTGCCCAGCTCCCTAGCTGGCTTATTGGATGAAGATACAACCCATTGTACACAAGGTTGCAGGTCCCATTTCCGCTGATCTCCGGCAGGGGGCAGCAGTCGGAACACTGGTTGGCTCTTGAGCTGGGAAGGGTGGGGGAGCGGGGGCTCGGGATTCAGCCAAGGTCCCAACTCCTGCTTGCTGTCTAGTGCCCTCTGTTTGGAAGTGTGCGTGTGGCTGCCAGTTGATCAGCTCAGATAAATAGCCTGCCAACCCTTCCCACCTAAACTCAAATTACTATCCAGGAATGGCCACTGGAAAGAGCTGCTGGGGTCTGTCCAGATGCTACCACGTCCCAGCCAGAGTCAGTGCCTTCAGGAGAAGAAAGGAGATAATTGGGGGGGCGCGAGGGGTAGGTTCTCAGTTCTGACGTGAGCAAAGTTAAAGAACTGAATGATTCTTTGCTCTAGGTTTACACAATCTGTCAGAAAAGACAGTAAAAGTAATTCAGCAATTTAACTTTAAAATTGATTCCTTTGAGTATTTTGAGGAGTAGAAAAAATATTTCATGTTAATCAAATCAGTATATTTATTTGTGAATAACAGTGTTAATGTTCAAAACAACTCGAGCATTATTTATGCTACTCACTGCCTCATGCCCCTCAGTCATGCTCACACATTCTGAACAAGTCCCGTCTCAATCCCACCATCTGTGTGCATCGCACTCATAACATTGAATGGATTGTTTTAATGGAATGGAAGTGTGGAACATAAAACATGGACAAGAATAACTTTAATGACATTACATTGGCACATACCTAATATATTATGGCCGCGAATTTCCCAGCGGAGGCGGGATGGTGGCGTGCGAGCTGGTTTCCGGGTTCCAGTCACAAACCTGGCTGCAGCCACTCTGTCAAAGGGATTTTCCCTTGATTAGCCTTGTTGAGTCTGCCCTGCGGGCTTCCCGGCCAATTAACAGGGAGCGGGTCTGATGACGTCATTGATGGCGCATCATCAGCCGGTTTCCTTAAAGGGACCATGGCCACATTGAGTTTGACAGTTGTTCTGTCGGTGTTTGACAGCATTGAGGTGCTGTGATCACTGCACAAAGGTGGACGCTTGCACCCAGGCACTCCAATGACTCCCTCCATATGTTCTCCGCTGACAGACCTGACACCTGGGAGACTCGCGTGGAGGCGGGTTAACCGGGTTTCCTACCCGCTGTCAATCTTTGCTATTTTGACAGCAGACCCGCCTCCAAACCCGCCCCCTGAGCGCCGGCAAATTCGCAGCCTATATGTTTGACATAGAATTTTCCAGTGATCAGCTGCAGATTATTTCTCAGTAAACTGCAGCATTTTTGTTCCTCCTTCTTCTGCAGAGTGAGGGGGCGGGATATTGCACACCACTAGAGAATATGCATCATGTAACAGATCTGAAATTAATTTCATTACGTGTCCCTCAAACCAGAGATCAACACTGACAATTCCCTGTGTAACATACGGAATAATTCATATGGTAATGATTAACCACTCCTGAAAAACAACCTCCTCTGCCCCGAAGCACTATCATTCTGGACCACGCACATTCATTAAACCAGCAAAACATACTACTTTTCCTAATGAGATATTTCAGAAAGTTATCTGTGTTCTGAAGTTTATCGTTTATTTGAATGTAGTTTTTCTTCCACTTGCCTGAGGTATCTCCCACATCTGGTAAGCTTTTTACTGATTTGATATTGAGACCCGTTTAAGGACTATTACACCAAAGAGAGTCTCATTAAAAGGTAAATCTGAACAATATTGTTTCATGAAAGCGTGAGAATTGGTTCACTGTGCAGATTGATGAGCATTAATTTTGCCTGATTAGCCTGGCTTTCATCACCTGGTTTCTACATTCCACAATTCCATGGGAACACCACCACCTCCAAGTCACACACCATCCCGACTTGGAAGTATATCGTCATTCTTTCATCGGCGCTGGGCCGAAATCCTGGAACTCCCTCCCTAACAGCACTGTGGGAGCACCTTCACCACACAGACTGCAGCCGTTCAAGAAGGCGGCTCACCACCACCTTCTCAAAGGCAATTAGGGATGGGCAATAAATGCTGGCCTTCCCAGCGACGCCCACATTCCATGAACGAAAAAGATACATTGTTTAGCAATAAGTTTACCTGATGTTTTAAATTTAAAATCAAATTCTTTCCCAGTTTTCAAATCTTTTTGTGCAAAGGAAACATGGCTGATCAATGACTAAAAGCTTTTGAGGTTCAGTGACAACGTACTGACACCAGACTATTTTGTGACTGACCAACATATGATGAGAGAGATTGTAAAGATGTAAAGCTAAGCTTGATCAATATGAAATTAAGAGCTGATACTGGAGTTGAGGGTCGGACAATGGAGTGATCTTCTCTGTGTTTTCAAATCTCAAAACAGTGGATTGCTGCTATACAGATTTTCCATTCACAAAATTGAGTTCAGATCATGAATTTAAACTGCTTGAGCTTTGCTCCGGTGACTTGCAAAAATCATCTGAACTCCTTTTAGTTTACTGGCGTCTTAATATCTGCCAGATATACATGATGCTCGGGTTCCTGTGCTATTTGTTCAGATGTTGAAAGAATTCTATTTAGTGTTGTATTTAAATTTGTTTTCTAAAGCAATTTTTTGTGTATTTCCAGCCTGGAGCCCTAAATATCATGGAATCTGGCCCAAAAAGAAATAACATCCACACAACAAAGGTCAAATTGGTAAGTATTTTATCCTCTTAAATAGTCTTCTAACTTAACATTGTACAATGGCATTTTTATACATAATGCAAGTTACTTTACTGGGGTTTTAACCCCCCCACCCCACCCCGGACCAAAAACACCAGGGAGGGGAAGACTGAATATCAAAGCCCATAGGCCAACAGCTACAGAATATTAAGGTGTGGGAATGATGTCCCATTCTGAATGGGTAAAGGCATAAAGACTATCTTTAGGACTTATGTACTTAAATTAATGATCAATCTTTGCTTTAATCAGAATTGTGACAGACCGATAAAATATCTGCAACTAAAATTTTTGCATCTCGCATATATCCATAACCATTGGAAAATGCCCCAAATCCAGAAATTCTCATTCAATCCAATTTAACTCTTGGGGGGGGGGGGGGGGGGGGAATTCAGTGTCTTGCAGTAGTACCATTGCTCCCCCACCCATCCCACTGGATGCACCTAAAAATAACACTGCAAAAATAATAAAGATAAAAATAGAATTATCAAAAAAATTGAATTTTTCCATCAGCTTCATAGGGAGGAATTTTAAGCTGGAGGAACACGTGGGTTTGGGAGCAGTTGGGGGGTTAAAACAAGCAAAATGTTGGCACGTCAGGAAGCAAGCTCCAACCCGCCAACTTCAGCATTTAACCCAAACGTGTTAGGCTGCTTGCGCTAAACCCCCTCAGTTGCCTATTACAATATGCTAATCGCTCAATTTGAGCGATATTTCAACTCACTTTAAATTTAGTGGCGCATCCACGGGTTTCCCGGGCCTCCTGAAACTTGCCAGTGAAAGCAAGGCAAGAACGCAACGATAATTGATGGGGCTGAATCAATCTCCGGGAAATACTGCAATAAATACTCAGTACTCAGTTGCATTCTTACCTGCTAGTGGGAAAGGGTTTGTTCACAGTACTTTTGCTGAGAATTTACTTTCTACACTTTGGAGGTTTTCTGAATCACAGCAGGATGGGTGATGCTGGCTGCCTTAGATTGGACCTCAGATGAGGACCAATATGACCAGCACCAGCACCAATAGCTCTTGAGAGACCTGTAGTAGGACAGCAGCAGAGAGGTGCAGCTTGAAGGAGGAACTACCCACGACAGAGTGTGCAGGCAGAGGGTGAGTTTCCTTGACATGTCCAAACAGCAGTGTTTCAGGAGGCTCAGGTTGTTGCGTCAGGTGGTGGCAGACATCTGCAGCCTCCTAGAAGAAGCCCTGTGACCTAGTGGCCACGTGTTACCAGCGGCTGTCAGTCACCACTTCCCTCAACTTTTTTGCCTCCCAATCCTTCCAGGGCTCTGCCGCAGACATATTCAGGACCTCCCAGTCGGCTGCCCACAAATGCAAAAGACAGGTAACTGATGGCTTGTTTGCCAGGGCCAGTAGCTATGTAAGCTCCGACTGCGATGACGCCGGTCAGAATGAGCTCGGGTTTGCGGCTCTGGCTGGCTTCCCACAGGTGCAGGACATCATCGACTGCGCACACGTGGCAATCCAGACACAATCAGATCACTCCATCAATGTGCAACCACAAAGATATTTATGCAGGTGTGTGCAAGATTCCTGGGCAGCTGGCATGATGCTTTCGTTCTGCGGCAGTCCAAGCTCCCAGACATCTTCGGACATACAAAAAGACTTGAAGGGTGGCTGCTCGGAGACCAGGGATACCAACTTCAAACTTGGCTGATGACACCCATCAGAAACCCGACCAATGAAGCCCAACAATGCGACAATAAAAGCCATATGACCACCAGATGTGTGATTGAACAGGCCATCGGCATGCTGAACATGCGCTTCGGGTGCCTGGACGGAGCTGGAGATGCCCTTCAGTGCGCACCAGCCAGGGTCTCCAGAATGGTCGTGGTGTGCTGCGCACTGCATAACATTGCACAGCAGTGAGATTTAGACCTGCAGAAGAACAAGGCAAAGAGCTCAGATCTTCGAATAATTCCGAGGAGGAGGAGGAAGGTGATGGGGGCAATGCACCACCAGCTGTTCACATTGCTGCCCGGGTTGCTAGGGATGCCCTTAATGCAAGGTTCCCCTTCGGTTGCACCAGTGGATCGATGTCGGAGCACGTGCAATGGCCACTCTTTTCTCTTCCCCCCACCCCCCCCACCCCCACCAATGCCACTGACACAAAGCAGTCCTGCAAACAATCAACCACCTCTTGCACATCCCCCCCATTGGTCCCCATTAATTCATGTATTTCCACTGTTCATCAAACAACTTAAAAGACGACTTGCCACCCAGCGACCAAGGATGGGCAAGATGGGAAAGTGGTGCAAAAGAATAAAATTTATATGCTTAACTAAACAACAGAAAAGTAGCAACACAACATTTTCTCATCACGTGGGTCACCAGGTAGCTGTCCATCTCCCCCATCTCTGATGCCGAAATGCCACTGATCTCTGGCGCCTCCTCTCTTCACTTGTGAGCTGTGCAATCTGTGGAGGCTCACCTCCGGTTCTCTCCCTCATGTTCTGTGCTCTCTTCTGCAACGAGGGAAAGAACAGACCTACGAGTGAGTGAGTGGCATGTGTTCACCCGAGGGTGAGGGTGACGATCAAGGAGAGGTATGAAATTGCATAAGGATGAGGGTGAGTGGCAGTGGTGGATGAATAGATGGGGATGTGAGGAAGTGCGTAGAAAGAAAAGGATGGGTGCACCTGCAAGGTAAGTGGGTGTGAGGAGTAATGTGATGGAGTAGGCTTGAAAGGCAGAGTGAGGAGATAGGGTGAATGTGCAAATGTACTCACCTTTTTCTGACCTGATTAGATCATTAAAGTGCTTCCTGCACTAAATCCATGAGTGTGGCACTAAGCTCCTGCTGCTGACCTCCTGGGCAACTCCAGCCATGCCTTCTTGGTGTTACCAGCAGGTTTCTTCCTCCCATTGCTGGGGAAGAGTACCTCTCTCCGACTCCTCACTGACCCCAGCAGCACATCAAGCGAGGCGTCATTGAACCGCGGCGCAGCCTTTGACCATCTGGAATCCATTCTTAAAACTCCTCCTCTGTTGTTTCCGACTCCAACTCCTCCAAATTCCAACTTCGGATTGTCCCTTTAAATACTGGAGTTGTAATTGCGTCATGCGGGTCCTCATCACTGCCGCGTATTGGACGCCAAAACGGGAGGTAAAATGCTAATGAGCCGACTGAGTTAAAAAGACACGCTGAACTAACTTCCGTGTTTCCCACCGCGTCTCCGAGCTAATATTGGGCCATACCGTACAGGGGAAGGCTATTCAGCCCATCGTGTCTGTGCTGACTTTGAAAGAGCTATCCAGTTAGGCCCACTCCACTGCTCTTTCCCCATAACGCTGTAAATGTTTCCTTTTCAAGTATATATCCAATTCTCGCTTGAAAGTTACTATTGAACATGCTTCCACCACCCTTTCAGGCAGTGCATTCCAGATCATCAGAACTCGCTGCGTAAAAAAAAATATATATATATATCTCCTCCACTGGTTCTTTTGCCAATTCCCTTAAAGCTGGTTACCGACAGTTTCTCTTTATTTACTCTCTCAATCTTTCATAATTTGAACACCTCTATTAAATCTCCCCTTAACATTCTCTGCTCTAAAGAGAAGAATCCAGCTAGTCTCTACACATAACTGAAGTCTCTCATCCATGGTAACATTCTAATAAATCTCCACTGCACCCGCCATGAATCCATTTTCTCCTAACCTCAGTAACTTCTCCACACACACACACACACACACACACACACACACACACACACACACACACACTACACACACACACACTTACTTTTCTGACCTCAGATGATGCCCCAGCCCCATAAAGATCTGCCAAGGACACACTGACAATATTTTGAAATAAAGCCTTCCAAGACTCGCTCCCTTTCCCCAAATTCTCCCACATGATATCTCCTCTCCTCCCACTAAGTGCTCCCTGACCCCAGGCCAACCCGCCCGTCCTAAATCCAATGCATTTACTGCCTCCAGGCCCAAACTTCTGCTCAGTCTTTTGAACTTTCAACCTCCACTATATTCACCCGTGTCCTCCCACAACATGTGGAATTTTTGCACGGGTTCTCCTGATTTTCCACCGTACCTTGAGTAGAAACAGTCCTGAAATGGGGGTAAACGGTATCTGCAGAGTTCATCTCCAGGGTTTACACTGATCCATGACCAAAGTTACGGTAGGAGATTGTGGCAATTCTATCCTATGATCTTCAAGGTGCAGATACCTCTCTGGAAATTGACTGGAGCAAACTGTTATTAATAATATAGCTAAACTCTTTCTTTTATAATCAGATATCAAAACTGCCTATAAATGTCAAACAGGTACACTAGCATCAGACACACTAAGACCTCGAAAGGTGTATCCTCATGAGGGGGGCACAAAAATATGCTTCAACCCTCACTACAAAACCATGTATATTTTATCAATGAGCAATTGATGAGGACAGTGTCCTAGGCCCAAACATCTTCAGCTGCTTCATCAATGACCTTCCCTCCATCATAAGTTCAGAAGTGGGGATGTTCACTGATGAATGCATAGTGTTCAGTTCCATTCGCAACTCCTCAGATAATGAAGCAGTCTGTGCCCGCAGGCAGCAAGACCTGGACAACATTCAGGCTTGGCCTGATGAGTGGTAAGTAATGTTTGTGCACACAAGTGCCAGGCAATGACCATCTCCAACAAGAGAGTCTAACCACCTTCCCTTGACATTCAATGGCATTACCATCGCCGAATCCCCCAACATCAACATCTTGGGGGTCACCATTGACCAAAAACTTAACTGGACCAACCACATAAATACTGTGGCTACAAGAGCAGGTCAGAGGCTGGGTATTTTGCGGCGAGTGTCTCTCCTCCTGACTCCCCAGAGCATTTCCACCATCTACAAGGCACAAGTGAGGAGTGTGATGGAATACTCTCCACTTGCCTGGATGAGTGCAGCTCCAACAACACTCAAGAAGCTCGACACCCGTCCAGGACAAAGCAGCCCGCTTGATTGGCACCCCATTCACCACCTTAAACATTCACTCCCTCCAACACTGACGCACCATGGCTGCAGTGTGTACCATCTACAAGATGCAACTCAACGAGGTTTCTTCAACAGCACCTCCCAAACCTGCGACCTCTACTGCCTAGAAGGACAAGGGCAACAGGCACATGGGAACACCACTACCTGCAAATTCCCCTCCAAGTCACACACCATCCTGACCTGAAAGATATCGCAGTTCCTTCATCGTCGCTGGGTCAAAATCCTGGAACTCCCTACCTAACAGCACAGTGAGAGTACCTTCACCACACGGACTGCAGCGGTTCACCACCTTCTCGAGGGCAATTAGGGATGGGCAATAAATGCTGCCCTGGCCAGCGACGCCCACGTCCCATTAATGAATTTTTAAAAGTAAAGGAGATCACATGTAATAAGTCTTGTCTCGCTGGTATGTGTTTGCTGTGCTCATAGCGCATGAAGCATGCTGATTTTCTCAAATTTGATAATCACTTAAAAGCAGCCAATTAAAAGTCACAAACACTTTTATTATCGCTCAAATATAAAATCTAATTCATAAGATTAGGAGGCAGTGATAAAAGAAATGTCAAAATCTTATCAGTGGCAACTGGGGCCATCCATCCACTCCTATATACCTCTTTAAAAAAAATTTAAAAAAAATTAAATTTGATAGCACAAGAAACACAAGAAACCAAGCAATTCTTAAAATAAATCTCTAAACTTAATTGGGCCAGATTTTGCTGTCAGAATAACAGTGAGGGTAATGGCGCTCACTGTTATTTATGGGTAAATGGTACAGCAACTTCAGGCGAGGGGCAGATGCGCAGTTAAATGCAAATATCCAAAAGTTGATGTCTGAGTTGTGCCACTCCACCATGAGCTTCGCGAAAACAGCATTTTGCTGTCTGGGTCACCATTGAAATGCTTTGAATGGCGTGAAGCTGCTGTATTTGCGCGGTAGATACAAGCTAAACTCGCCACACAAAGTCTTGTCATTACTAGCATACGTACCCTTTTAACGATGTGATAATTGTTAATCACTGCCAATCAACCTCTCTGGCACTGAAAATTAACTATTACAAGTTTGGAGTCTCATTCCTTCATGTGTTAATTATTGTTGGAGATTCTAAAAATATCAAATTTAAACATTTTACATTTTTTTAATCTTTTCCTTTCTGTCTCTTTTTTTTTCTCTCTCTTTTAATCCAATCTTTCTTTCCCTCTCTCTTTATTTCTCTTTTTGTACCTGATTTGAGATTGAATTCAACCACTCTAATTCACACTTTCTTCTCCATCCTTCCTCTGTTTATTTCTGAATCATTCAATCTGATTGTTTAAGGAGATACACAGTTGCTTACCCTGTTTACTCAGGTCCCAGGTGCCCTGTTTCCCTCGCTGCGACGTTATCAGCTTGCACTTTCAGCAACTTGTGACGCACAAAATTTAAAAACCTAAACGTGCACAAACATGTCTAACGAACGGCAAATAACGTCTCCCTCCTGGTTTTTGTGCACCTCTGCACATGCCCCACTCATGTCCGTTTCTGGTTGCTGCTCAGCAGCCACAGCTGTTTGGTGTCCCTTCATCCTCTCCGAGTGTTTCCAGAGCTCACCAGTGTCCCTTTCTTCTTCTACCATAAGTACACTTAAGCCCCCCTCCGCCTCAGCTCTCAGACACCATCCCCAACAAATACTCTCAAGTCCAATCACAGACTTTACCCTCCCCATCCTCTGCCCACTACCTCCCTACTTAGATCTCAGCATCACGCTTCCTCACAATTCCAGCTATTGCTCTTGGCCCGAGCAGACAACCTCTTCATTTTCACTTCCACCTGCGTGTGTTCAACTAGCTTCCCACCATACCCCGGTATATATTAGTTGCCATTTTACTACGTATCCAGGGCTTTGAAAACTGGGTATAAATTGAGTACAGGAAACTTTTGTTTATCCGGCACCCAAATATCCGGAATTCTCGCTTAACCGGCAAAAATCATCCTCCGAAAACTCCTCTCAAATAACCGTCAATGTTGCCGAGTCGCAGTCGAGTCTCCGCGAACACCGAGTACTCCGAAAACGCCTCTCAAATAACCGGCAATGTTGCCGATCCCGAGTCCGAGTCCGCGAACGCCGAGTCAGTAGGGGTAGTTTGCAAAAGTACCCAAATACTGTATACTGCACATTTCTTGATTTATTTATTTTTCTTTGTTAAAAATAGCCTCGGTAGATATAACTCTCCGTTATCCGGTACTTTCGATAAACCGGCACCACGCCGGTCCCGTCGGTGCCGGTTAATAAAGAGTTTCCTGTATATTGGTAAAGGAATAAGAGTGATAGCCCAAGACAGAGATTCAGAGACATACAGAAATGAGATGAGGCAGAGTGAGAGAGAGAGAAGGGGGGGGGGGACAGAAAGAATTGAAGAGTGGAAAGGACAAAGAGAAACAGATTTTTAAAAAAAAAAATGGTGTCCATGGGACATAAATTGGTATTTAATATACTTCTCCTCAAACGGACATTGTGCCAGCTTCTCAACGACTTTGTGTGATTTCAATACAAAATGTGAGATAATTCTCTTTGGTGAGAGGGAGAAAGAGGAAATGATCAACTGATTGAAAATAATTTCTACATTTCCATAGGGGACCCTGAACACGTTACCTTAAGCATTTGTTTAACAGGCCACTGCACAATTTAAACCGCAATCAAATCATTTTAATCCTCTAAACCTCTTCCGTTTATCTCTAATAATTTATAAGCTGCCTTTTGGAACCAGCTTACCTCATACTTTTAAGTAAATCATCCACATATACAGTTTAGCAACATCAGCAATTTTGTAGAAATTAAATTGGAAGGATTTACTTTGGTTTTTATTACCTTCAATTTGTTACGCTTTGTACTTCCCAATTTATTTTGCTAACAATTAATAATGATTTATGCTACACGTGTGGGAAGAGCAGCAATGGTTTATCCTTAATTCGTGATCCATTCCTCCAACCTCTGACGGAACTACTTTGCAGCTGTTGTGCACCACCCCCGACAGCTGTCAGGCCTACAAATTAATTTTGATGATTACGGAGGGCAAATGTACTGGATTTTAAAAACAATCACCATAAAATGTCAAAAACTTTAACATTACAACAGACAACTGCAACCCAATCTCTTGCATCAAAAATATCAAGAAATGCCAAAGGAAGCGGGAAAAACTCACCTTTTGAGCTCTTATCATTTTTCAGCTTGTTTCCCCTCTTTAGAGATCTTTTTCTCTTCTCTTCTCTCTTTTCTTCCCATTCTGTCCCTCCTACTTCATGGGGTCTGTTTTCAACTTGCCACCCAGGTGTACAAATGGCATTGCAGGTCAGTGCCCACGGTAGAAACCACCGAAGCTTCAATCAAAATGAAAATCAGGCGGTTTCTGTAACGGGTGGACGATCAGTTTTACACCCAAGGGGCAAGTTGAAAATCTACCCCTTGTCGTTGGACCTCAGTGTTCTCCTTCTGGCTTCTGAGTCCAGATTTCATTATTTACCACCTACTTCTCTTCCCAATTTTATGACTGTGCTCCTGACTTTTGTCCTGCATTTCATCAATTTTGTTGCTGTACACTTGTACAGACCACTTTTGTCGCCTGGGATGGTGGAATTCACAGGAAGATTCAACTGGCAGCAAAGCCCAAGTCTCATTCTAAGAACAATATCTGCAATATAACTGCACCCTAAAATCAATATAAAATTATTTCAGTTTTGTAGCTGTTGAGCATTGCTTACAGTTAAACAAGAAATTACTCTGTTGTGGAGGGGAAAGATAAACTGCTTCAATCAACTTCTATTTAATACACAAAACACACCTTCAACAACCACTTGTGATGTTTAGTCATTGAAATGATTTCACCAATAGAATAAAAACAAGTTAACAACTGAGGCCTAGAAATTCGGTTGTGTAGCGCCCGTTGTTTGGGTGCTACGGGTGTCGAATTGGGACCAAAATGGCTTCCGAGCAACGCACGCGCACTTAAGTGTGAGCCGCGCCAGACACCATCTTGGTGAGGGCGACAGGGCGGCCGTTAGGAGCGTGCATAGAAATATGGCAAGTAGGCAGATCATGATGTCAAACGCCAGCGCTGCCATTTTCATCATCGTCGCTGGAACTACCGCCCTATCTGGAGTTGTTTAAAGTTGGTGAGGTGACGGGGAGCGGTGCTGCAAGTGGAGAAGGCCTTGCTTCTGAATTCGAGGGTTCTGGTCAGACCACTTGATCCCAGTCATGGAGGCTCTAGTTGTCATCCCCCCTGGCCTGCAGTATGACACGGAGATGGAGCAGAGGCAGCGAAGAAGAGGACAAGCTGCTTGCAGAGGGGGGAAGAGGAGGAGGAGGAGGAGAAGGGCTCTCAGCAGGAGGACTTACCCACCTAGGGTCTTCTGAGAGCAATTCTCTTACCTCAACCTGAGCCAGGAGCAGTGTCTGAGGCATCTGCGCTTTACAAAGGAGGTGCTCACAGAGCTCTGCCACCTCTTGCTACCAGACCTGCAGCCTCACACCAGGGCAAGGACATTGCTGCTAGTGGCTGTGAAGGTGACCATGGCCCTGAATTTCTTCGCGTGGGATCCTTCCAGACTGGAACAGGCAACATCTGTAACATCTCCCAGTTCGCCGTCCACTGCTGCATAAGAGAGGTGACAGAAGCTCTTTATGCCAGGAGATTGGACTTCATTGTCTCTGCTCAGAGAGAAGCAGGCAGAGCATGTACATAGCTTTGCCAGGATTTCCCCATGGTGCAGGGCGCCATCAACTGCACGCATGTGGCTTTGTGATCACCGTATATAAATGTTGAGATGTACTGCAAACCGCAATCGCTGAATGTGGAGTTGGTGTGCGACCATGCTCAGCACATCATGATGGTGAATGCCCGGTATCCTGGCAGCAGCCATGATGCTCTTAATCTGCACCTGCCCGCTGTTCTCCTCAGGCTTTGAGCCACCATGACAAACCAGAGGGTGGCTACTGGGCAAAAATGGCTATCCCTTGACCGCCTGGCTCATGACTCCGCTCCGCAACCCAACCACACGTGGGCAGCGTGCTTACAACGAGAGCCATGCTGCCACATGAAACATCATGGAGCAGACCATTGGTGTCCTTAAACAATGCTTCCACTGCCTGGACCGCTCTGGAGGAGCATGTGTCCCGCTTCGTGGTGGTGGTCTGCCGTCTCCTCCACAGCCTGGCCATCACGAGGGCACAGCCCTCGCCACCAGGGATACAGCCACCAGCTCAGGAGCAGAAGGAGGAGGAGGAGGAGGCAGAAGCGGAAGGAAGGAGTCAACCCAGACAACCCCTTTCTTGCGGGATATCCGGGATCGAATCATCCAGCTGAGGTTCAGTTGAACATTAATCCCACATCTTACCTTCCCTCTGTTGCTGACCATCACAGCGTCATCATGCTGAAATAAAAGCCACCACAAAGCAAACTTTCAATTCAACTTTAAACATCTATACATCCAATGTTACATCAAAAATCTGACTAATCACCCTGGTGCATTCCCTTAGTGACTGTCTTGCATGTGCCTTTGCCTATCCTAGTGTTCCTATGCAGTGCTACCCCAGTGGCTGCAGCATAGCTGGTGAAAAGCTGCTGACCTTCAGTGGGGGAGACTGCAAATGGCCTTGCAGGAGGACCTCGAGCAGCTCTGGGCCTAGTCGGCCTGGCTTTGGACTGCACCACCTCAGCATAGGCGGCAGCAGTCTGGGCTGGCTGGCTGACAGGCAACAGCAAGGGGAGTGGCAGTTGTGGGAGGACGAATGCTGCCATCCTGAGAGGACAGCAGGGATGGCCTCCACTGATCCATTGCCACTGCCCAGCGATACCTCAGCAATCCTAGTAATCTGCTGGAGTACAGACTGCTGGAGTGCTGTGACACCCTGCAAGCCCCTTTCCACACTGGTAAACCCAGCCATGATGGCAGCAGTCTGTGCTTGCATGATTTCAGTCTAAGCTTCCACTGCAGCACTCAGATGTTGGGTGGCTTGTGCTTGTGCTTGTGCTGCAATGGACGCTGAGACATCGGCCCTTAGAAACTGCATGATGATTGGGTCCACAAGTGCGCTAATGGATCTGCCCAGCCCTGAAAGGATGGGCTCCAAGCTCTGCGCAAAGCCCTGTGCAAGGTTACAGCTGGACTCCTCCATGCTCCTTAACATTGCACTCAGACTTTCTGGCAGGCCTGTCCATGCACCAAGCATTTCATTGTGCACACCCATCAGCTTTCTTTTGTAGGCCGCCCCATCGAAGTCTTCATCTGAGTCCTGTGCAGCAGAACTCGTGTGTGACCTCGCTCTCCGGCACCTGAGCTACCCTTTCAACCTGCCCTGGCTGCAGGCCACTCGTGCCCAGTGCCTCACCACGTGCAGATCCTGCGTCTAACTAGCCTCTAAAGTACGCGGTCAATATCTGAGCTGGTGGCTGGGTGTGTGAAATCGAGTGATGGTGTTTCGTCTTCTGCTTCTGGATTCTCCTTTCCCTCTTGTTCTTTGACCATTGGCTGGGGAGGCTGCAATTCTTGGGTGTCTGAAATGAGAAAGGCACAACGGTAGGGTTGTGGTGAGGGGAGGGGGAAAACGGGGTGCATGCTTACACCATGTGCCGTTTGTAAGTCAGAAGAGATTGTGGGATGAGGGGGAAATGGGATGTGAGAAGGAGGTTTAGTTAGGATACCGGCATCTTGTATTCCTTCAGGCCCGCCGATGGCCACGGGCTCAGCCATGCCCCTCCCAAGAATGGCCAGCACCGTCTCCTCCGTGGGGGTGAGGTCATGCAGGCGAGCCTGTCCCTCACTGGTTAAGCTCTGTCGGTGCCGGTCATGCGCCACCTTTTCCTGCAAGAGAAAGGGAAGTGTGTCAGTGAGTGCGGTGTATTGTGTTTGGGTGATGTGCCTGTCATGGTTGAATAGCTGACGGTGTGTTCAAGCTGTGTGATGTGGGTGTGAGGCTTGCAGCAGTGGTAAGGGTGTGAGGGTGAGGTGAAGCTATGAACGTGAGGTATGAGTTGTGTTTGGTAGAGATTGTTGGTAGGTGAGTGATGGGGGTGTGGTGCATTGAGCAGTGTGTGAGGCTAGTGGTGCAGATGGTGGGATAGGGCATTTGAAGATGAATTCACTGACCTTGACCACGTGTGTGAGGTCATTAAACTTCTTCCTGCACCGGGTTCCAGGTCCTCTGGTCTACATTGCTGGCATTGACCACGTTGGCTATCTGCTCCCATTGCACTCTCGTCAGTTGCCCGGAGGGCCTCCTGGTCCCCTGTGGGAAGAGGACCACTCTTCTGGATTTGACCTCCTGGACCAACGCCTCCAGTGCTGCATCAGAGAATCTCTGCGCTCTTCCTCTGGCCTGTTGAGCCATTACTCAATCTTGTTTTTCTGATAGCAGCATTCGCAATCACTTCCACCACCTGTTGCAGGCAGAAGGCACCTCCCCTTTAAGAAGTGCAGACTGCCTTTAAGTAGTGCAGGCTAGCTTTAATTAGAGCTAGTCTTGCCCGAAATTGGGCCCCCTGCTGACGTTCAGCAACTCAGCGCGTGTTCAGCGCTTGGCTGAGCACTACAATCATGTACATTAGCAGGCAGCATGAATTTTATGTGCTGCCTGCAGTCTTCCAAGCGGGCACGGGTTCCTATCGCATCACGATCCCCGTGCCCGTTTTCGGGGGCTACCGAATTTCTAGGTTTGAATGTTTTATATTATTGAAAATTCCTCTTAATTATTTTGAGGAGTTTATTAGTACCCTTTTTTTAAACTAGATTAATACTTACAACTATTAAAATATATTAGGAAACTCAAAATATCAATTTTTTTTTTATTTGAAAGTTTTTTTTTTAAAGTTCTGATGGCTAAACAAAGGAGTCTTTTTGCGAATGGCCTTCCTACAATCTGCTTTAAAAAAAAAAGTAACTTAAAATAAGCAAATTTTAAACAGAATAAACTCTCCCAAGCAATTCACGGTTTCGATCAGTAAAAGGAAACATTCATTTTGAAACTTTACAGTATAAATAAACATGATTAAAAATTAATTTGTACTAGAAATGAAATATTGATGGCAGGTTCTGCGTATTAAGTTAGCAGTAATCGAGGTCTAGATTTTACTTTGGAAAAAGTAAGCAGTGTAAATTACAACCAAAGCCTTTGCCAAATACACCATATGTTCGGCTGTGCTAAAAGGAAATCAAGCTTCTTCTTATTTCATTCTTTTCTACCAGCAGTACTTTCCTTCCGGCAGGACATTCTGTTTAGAACTGCTGCGAACAGCTTGGAGTCAGGAGCTGTGTTGCATAACTTCCCACAGAATATCCATTATTTTTGTGCATATAATGGTGTATTGTTTAACTAAGATAATGGTTATTAATTATTATTATTTTACAAGATTTTTCAATAAGTTCGCTGAGGATCTGTGGAAAGTCTTGTGGGTCAATGTTCATGTACAGGTACATGTTTTAAATGGTTAAAAAGTGGTGCACATCTCACCAGAATTGTAATATTTCTTGGGTCAGCCCGTTACATAACATCACTATTAATAGTTTGAGCTGGGTGGTGGGAGCAGTAAATTGCATCGAGGTGAAATTTAAAGGGAGGTGAACAATTAAAGGGACGTGTCTGTCCAGCGGGACAGAAACTCATACACACTTTGCAAAGCTGAAAGAGCATCTCAGTCCTTTGGCAAACCTTGCCAAGGGTGAAGGGCGAGAGGGCTAAGAAGTGTCTGTCAAAAATCAAGGGAAAGGAGACCAAATGTGCAGGCATACATCTGCAGGCAAGTGACAGAGCAGTCTAGACCCCTGTTTGATGACTGCTGAAGTGGAGGAAATTATTGAAGTAGACGAGATGGTTGAGAGGAGAGTTGCCCTGTATCCCATTCCGTGGCACCGTCCCCATATATCCGCATTGTAGTATGCCTAGAAGGAGACGGAGATAGGTTTGAGTCTGCAGTTGATCAGTAATGTCACTGGCTGTGCCAGCCCTAATGCTGCAGGTATCCTATGCATTTGAATCTCTGCTGGCCCAATTCTGTGAAGATAGTTCCCCATAGTCAATACCATAGTCAATACCCAGTAAGTGCAACAAAGCTTGCAAATATGGTGACGTCTTGGCAGGTGCGGTCAGTCAGACTTTGCTGTGGCTTGATCAACTTCCCACGCCTTCTTTCTTACAGTATCACTGAAAGCATTCCATACTGTGATTGGAATGCTTCTGACAAATGTTCCAACATTACAGTCAATTGAGCATTCGTGCATCTTAGTGGGGCCATCAGTCCTGCTGTCTCACTTTTGTTTCGGAATTGGAGCAACTGCATGCACTAATTATCTGCCAAAGCGAGCTCTGGCATCTGTGTCTGCAGATGCAGGTGTGTGGGCATTGGCAGATGGGCACAGAGCACCACTCGTGCAGCCTGACCTGCCTGGTTTACACCTCCTTTTTCCAAACACTTGAACAAGGTTGAAATCCCATTGGGAAATGCAGTGGTGCCAGTAATTGTGTTGGGAGGCCAGATCAATTACACTAATAGGTTCTCAATAAGCCTTTGTGTCTAAGTGCCTACAGAAAGAAAAAGAAAAAAATAGTGCCTTTACTGTCAAATGAATCTTCTTACTGGGCTTCTTAATGTACTGCCATATACAGCATAACCCCTAACAACCCCAGACGCCTATTATAGATGCATAGGATTTTTACTTGGGGCTGGCCCAAGTGATAGCTGGAACATGATGCTGGAGGTGTATTTACATCACTTCCACATTATTATGAAACTCCTGCCAACAAGCCCACTGGAAATGTGAATCCTGCACAGGAGAGTCTCGACATTCAGGATTGCCACCTGTTTTTCCCATGCTATTAAGTCCCATGATGGTAATTACAGGAAAATCAGCCCAGAGTCCACAGGTGATTGTGTATTTCATAGGACTGGAGCAAATTGTTGAATTAGAATAGAATCATAGAATGGTTACAGCACAGAAGGAGGCCATTCGGCCCGTCGAGCCCATGCCGGCTCTCTGCAAGATCACTTCAGCTAGTCCCACTCCCCTGCCCTTTCCTCGTAAAATTATTCTAGATTGGATTCTTTTCTTAATGATTAGACCAATCAATGATTAGACCAATCAATGATTAGACCAATCAAGGATAACCATTCAGAAAAGTTCAAACCCCTTGTTTGTAATAGACTAGTCTGTGTAACCTGTAAGAAAGTTTAAAAATACATGAAACTCTACTGATTGTAACTAATCTCTGATTTTTATTCTTTTGCATCTTTTCCTGCCAAGTAAGTATTAATGCAGTGTTAAAAACTCTTGTATTGTTAATGTGTAGTGACCAGTAAATCTCTTAGGGTTTAATAGCAGTGGAAACTCTATTTTATAATAAAATAAAGAAAAGGATAGATATATTATTGTATGTTTTGTTGATCTTATGCCTGTATGAATGAAAAATTGAGACAGTTGCACATAACTAGAAATCCCACATTTTAGACATTGGCCCCAATTTGCAATATTTTTGGAGATCTTTAAAGTGCAGTTTTTTCAACCTGCCTGAAAATTACCAGCAAATTGCTGAATTCTTACCTAAAAATTCTGTAAGTAGCTTTTATAGATAAATTACTGAACTATAAGGACTTTGCAAATTAGCACGATTGTCAGGTTAAAGAAATATCACCTGCATTCTAGGATCAGGAATCCCGCATAGGACAGCTGTCACTTATTTTCTGATTGATGGAAATTAATAACGCCAGACAGGAACAATTTTTTAAAATTTAAATGTAAGAATTGTACATGTGATGCATCTAGATCGCCCTACCCACCCCAAGGTTCTCAGCTCTGAGGGAAAGCTCCTGAATGTCTCTTGATCCCTTTCTGCAGCAGAACACCAGGTACAATCAGCAGCCTAGGTTGAGTTGCCTTCGAGTTTTCTCCTTCTAGGATAGTGGCTGGAATTTTCCGGGCGATCAGCGGGCGGGATCGGTGGTGGGTCAGGTGGGAAAGTGTTTTTTTAGAGCGGTTCGGGACCCAGCTGTCAACCCGCCGCCACGCTCCTTTCCCAATGTCAGGTCTGTCAGCGCTGAGCAGACCTGACGGGCAGCAGCGGGGGACCCAATTAATCTCATTAACATCGAGTTGACAGATCATTACCAGGCTTTTTTAAATTACCTTTTCACTTTAACTTCATGGCCATGGGAACCACGCAGTTCGGGGACCACGGCTGTCAACCTGAGGCGGGAGTTCAGTGGCCATTGCTCCAGCTGATTACTTGACAGCTTCAAATGTACAGTTAAAGCTCCCACCGGACAGATCATCACTTTCCTCAGCCACAAGCTGTTTCTTGGTCCATTTCCAGCACAGATTCTGCAGGCTTTCTATTCTCCATCCACTCTCACCTCAATGGAAGAACTCTCACCATTGACAGAATGCTTCTGTCATCTCTACTTCACGTGCCATCTATTCCATCAACATGGGTGCCCTTTTATACTGTCTCACTTTGGTCCTCAGAATCCGACCATGATCAGCCCCAACACCAGCAGCACTAGGCACACCAGCAGCACCAACAACAACACCAACCTTCTCCATAATCACCTGATGCTGCACAGGACCGAGGACATCAGCACCCGACTACATTGCTGCCCGGGAGGCCAGGTACGGCCTCACCATGGCCAGATTTACTTCACTTGATGCTGTACACCCTGGCTGCCGCATGATGTGCCAGGTTGGCACCACCCCACACCAACACCATAAAGCATCCCTACAATGCCCAAGCCATTCCTTTCACACTCATCACCATTGCAGGGGGTACTCCATTCACTGCAACTCACTAAGCCACTTCCAAAGGTGCACACAGATCTGTCCAAGAATACAAAATGTTGAAAATAAAGATTTCAATGTTTGACAGAACATTAATACAAACTTTATATAAACATTGGATAAAACACCCAAGTAGCTACCCTTGTGTGTTGTTAGTTCGTATGATTGCACTAGGATGAGGGTGAGTGTGAGGGGTGGCGAGTGAGATGGGGAAGTGATAATGTAGATAGAGAGGGATGGGTTGAGGTGCAAGGTAAGTTGGTGTAAGTAAGGATGTGCAGGAGTAGGGTAGGGAAGGCAGAGTGATGGGGATGTGATGAGAGGCATAGCAGGATGAGGTTGAGTGTGGCTTTGTACTAACATTTTGTGATCTTCTGAGATCATTGAAAGGTTTGCGCCACTGCACCCAGGTCCTCCTGACCACATCTCTGCTTGTGCCCTCCTCTGCAATCTGCAACCAGGCAGTTTAGGTCTCCTGGGGAGGTCTCTTCCTCCCATGGGAAGGGAAGAGGACCTCCCTGCTTGCTGTGACTCCCTCCATAAGCATATAGGTGGGAATGTAAGTTGTGAGGAGGATGCAAAGAGGCTTCAAGGGAATATAGACAGGCTAAGTGAGTGGGCAAGAACATGGCAAATGGAATATAATGTGGAGAAATGTGAAGTTATCCACTTTGGTAGGAAAAATAAAAAAGCAGAGTATTTTTTAAATAGTGAGAGATTGGGAAATGTTGGTGTTCAGAGGGACCTGGGTGTCCTTGTACACGAATCACTGAAAGTTAACATGCAGGTACAGCAAGCAATTAGGAAAGCAAATGGTATGTTGGCCTTTATTACAAGAGGATTTGAGTATAAGAGTAAAGATGTCTTACTGCAAATATATAGGGCCCTGGTGAGACCACACCTGGAGTATTGTGTACAGTTTTGGTCTCCTTACCTAAGGAAGGATAGACTTACCATAGAGGGAGTGCAACGAAGGTTACCAGACTGATTCCTGGGATGGGGGGATTGTCCTAATGAGGAGAGATTGAGTAGACTAGGCCTATATTCTCTGGAGTTTAGAAGAATGAGGAGTGATCTCATTGAAACACAAAATTCTTACAGGTCTGACAGAGTAGATACAGGGAGGATGTTTCCCCTATGATCAAGGAGATATTGGCCCAGGTATTCCGATCCCTACGGGTGGGTACGTGCTGTGTACCCACCCGTAGGGACATCGGAAATGCCAGTTTCAGGCATGCGCTGAAAACCGGCATTTCCGATCTGTCAAGAATGGTCTTGACAGATCCTCCGGCTGCCCTTGAGAAGGGCCTCTGCGGACGGATAGTTCCGCTTTTTGGAGACCCTCCGCCCGCAGAAAACCCTTACAATTCTTATGCGTAAGGCCTGCTTTTACCAGAATAAGAGTTGAAAAAAAAATTTTTTTTTTTAAATTTCACTCATTTATCATTTAACAATACTTAAAAAAAAAAGTACGTTTATTTTTAGTCCCGTAAAATGTTTTAATTTTTTTTTCAAAAAGTTACATTTTTGTTTAAAATACTTAATTTATTGTAATTTCAAGTCATTTTGAAAATGTGATTTTTAAAAATTTATTTAAAGTTTTACTATGTTTTGGGCGTGATCTCCATTCATATATTTGACAGGTCTTCCTGTCAAATGTATGAAGGGAGATTCCCTTCTGTGATTGGCTCCCCATGGCCCATGTGATCCCAGGGACGCTGCGAACTACATGCGCCCCTGGGATACGTGGGCCCTGCACACTTCGGGCTGAATTTTCATTGACCCATGGAGGTGGGTTTGGAGGCGTGTGGGGGGTTAAAATTGCGAAAACTGGCGGGCGGGCACAAGCCCGCCTCCACACAATTTTCATTAAATCGTGTCTGCTGGTCCCGACTCCGTCCCGCCTCTAAGAGGCGGGATAGGCTGTTAAGGCCCTTAACAAGCACTAAATTGCCTCTATAATGCCATTTTGAAAGGCCTTTGTGATTTTAACCCTTTTTCTACGTGAAGCACGCCTGTTCTGAACCACGAATGTGAAACCTGGCGGGAGCACATTTGACTGGCAGGCATGCATGCATATCTGGGAGTGGTGGTGCAAAAATATCTGGGAGCAGACTTAGGGCTGCTGCTGCTCATTTTGCATCCAGGTCCTCTCACAGCAAAGGCCAGGCAGTCTTTGCAGACCTTCAATGCAGCAGCAATGATGACATCATCAGAGGCGACTTTCAGACTGAAAACACTAATTGGGTCATGGGTTCCCACATGCTGGAACTTAATTGCCCAGTTAGGTGAAAATCGCATCAATCTCCCACATCCAATTGCAGTCGGGTGGATAACACGAAAAGTGGATGACACGACCCTAACCCACCCCAGAATCAAAATCCAGCCCTTCAAGTTTGGAGAGGCCCAGGAGCAGAAGCGTGTGCATCCCGGGAGCCCTCAGGTAAGGGCATAGATTTTTCCAGATCGCAGGCCTCCGTGAGCTAATAGTGCAGTATACTTAGAGAGTGAAAACAGGTGTATCTTAATTCCATCAAATCAACTAATAACATAATTGTGTAGTGGAATTAATTGGATTGTTGTTGATAGCAAATAAACTGTTTTGTATTGGGTTTTTTTTTACAGAAAGAATAGTGCATTCTACAAGAGAGAGGTAAGAGCATAAATTGATTGTCCTATTTTTTCCAAATATCGGGAATTTTTAATTCAGTCAGCAATGGTACTAGTACAGTAATTTAGTGTCATTGATTGATCTAAGAAAGTGCTACTTAGCATAAGTTCTTAATTCACTGTTGGAATACAATAATGTAAATTGAAAAATATTGGCTCCCTGATTGTGTATCCGATTAAGTTATATGCATGCCAAGGATCGGTACATCAGACCTTTTACCCCCTAGAGTTAATACATTTGTATAGTACAGTCACTTTGAGGATATGGACACCTCTTGGCAGATTTTGTTGTACCGCCGCACTGATGAGGGTCCGACGGGCAGAAACGCCACGGATCAGGTAGTAGGCCCCAGCATTAGGCTCACCACTGACAAGGAAAGGAAAGCGGGTGGATGGGGAGTGAGTAGGCCACTGTCTCAGGCCCAAAGTTAGAATTGGGCACCTGCAAATGGGGAGGAGGTTACCAGGTGCCCTAAAGATCAGGTGGAAAACCCAAAAATCAAATTATAACGCACAACAAAGATGGTAAAACAAAACTAAATTTGGGTGAAAAAACAAAATGGCAAATGGGTGACTCACATTACAGTGCGACTAACGTCAAGAACCCTGCGGTTATAGTCTGTCAGGCAAGGCTTTTCTCATTCTAAAATGTTGACCTGCTGACGCAAGGTTTTCCCATAATGTCCTGGTGACACAAAAGGGGTGCTTTTAATCCTGCCTGGCTGAAACCGGGCGGACGGGCGGGGAGTTAAAATTGCCCGGGAGACTGAGCCGCCAATTCCCCGCTCCCTTCCCACAGTCTTCAAATTTAAACCTGCTCTCCTGAAACCGGCGGCCAGGACACCCCCCCTGAAACCGGCGGCCGGGACACCCCCCCTGAAACTGGCGGGATCCGTCTTTAAATATGTGGATCGGGCTCTGATAATGACATCAGGGCCCAAATGCAATTTTAACCAGTGGCCTGAACGGGGAACTCACTGTGGCTTTTCTGTCAGGTGAAGCTAACGGGAGGAAGATTCAAGGCCAGAAGAGTCCCAAAGAGTTAAGTTTTTTTTTAAACTTTTATTTTTTTTACTTTCCTTGTGGAGCCAAAAGGAGCAGGATCCCCCTTCCCAATGTCGAAACCCATTCAAAACCGCCTTTCCACAACTTACCTTGGAGCTGGGGACCATTCCTTCGGTTGCGGCCTGTGGCCTCCTGTTGCTCGACATTCTGCTCCCGCCGGTCAGCCAGCTGCCACTTCCTGCCGGCTACGGGCAGGCAACTGACCTGGAGACATGCAAATGAGGCCCGGGTCTTAACATCACCCAGGCCTCACGGTGCTGAGGTCAGTAGGGTTCGCCACTTGCTTCCACCCAATTCCCGCTCCAAGTTAAAATTGGAGCTAATTCAAGTGTGATTCAACAATCGTGATACAGAAAGTAAGGTTAATGTGGGGAGGAAGTATATGCAAGAATTTTAATATAATACTGGCAGATCTCTCGTAGCTTAGTTCCGAGTGAGTCAAAAGATCCGCTGAAGTGTGACAGCAGTAGGAAGTAAGTGTGGCACTTTATTGTGGTCTTTATGCAAGATTTATGTATGTACACATACACATCTGAACTTGGACATAAAGGGATGGATATCAAAGTTTGCTGATATCATCAAACTGGACAGAGTAGCAAATTGCTAGTAAAACAAAGAAGACTACAGGAAAACATAAACAGGCATAAATCAGTAATGAATCCTTTTGAAGATGGTGGAATATTGATTTTTGTGACAAAATGTGGTATTTCATGTGATAGTTTTTTTTTAAAGTTTAGTGAAAGGCTTCTGAACAGAGTGATGCAGTGGAATTATGAAGTGGGGTTTGCACTTTGCAAATTGAGGTCTTCAAGTTATTTAAGTCTGCTAGAATCATAGAAGAATCATAGGCCAGAATTTTCTTCCCTTGGCGGGTCTGGTGCGTCCAGTGTCCGTGGCAGGTCGCGACCCCGCTGCTGGCTCCATCCCGCTGTACAAAATGAACTTCCCTTAATGGGGCCTATTAAGCCCACCTAGCGCGTTACCTGGCCCAATTAGATGGAGCGGGTCTGGTGATGTCATTCATGACGCGTTTTCAGCCAGGATCCTTAAAGGGACCATGGCCACATTAAATTTTAAGTTCAATCTAACATAGTGGGTGTTGAATCTTTACTGTACAATAATATAATAAAAGTTTGTATGAGTGACAAAGAAATATTTAAATATTATCATTAAGTAATATGACTCCATCTACAAATACGATCAAGAACATAATTTAAAAAGTACATTAATTGTGAAGTTATTGGTGCTTTAGTCACAAATCTATAGACTTTTGTATCAGTAACTGGTACAAATAAAAGATGTGTGTGTGTGTGTATAGGTAATACATAAATTAAGCAGATTTTAAATGTAATTGTAAAGGGGTGGATTTACAATCTTATGCAAGTTCAGCGGAAGAGCTGCGGAATCTCTGACAAACAGTGGAAGTGGTGCTTACAATGTGTTTCTGGGATTTCTGCAGCTCTTCCGTTGAAGTTAACAATGGACAAGTGAGAGAACCTCCGCAGAAATTCACCCTAAAGTCTCAGACTGAAAAATTAAATTAGTCATATTCAGGGACTGAAAGCTAATTAAACCAGTGGAATGAGTGATGAGAATGAAATTGTTATGGTTGATGACTTGATTTAATGTGTAACTGGACATTCACAGTAAACTGTGAGGAAAAACCTGACCAGAAACAACACAAAAATGTATTTAAATGGTCTGTGTCATTTTTTATAGTGCAAATCAATTCACTGCAATTACTGTTGAGTTGGAAGGCAACAGCTGAGAATGGCCAGTGAAAAATTAACATTTACCAGTAGCTTTTCAAGTAGAACAGAATCTCCATCAATCTGTTAGCTGATGTAATCAACATGTTTTTATTTTGGTTTGTTTTCCATGCTGTCAAGTAATCAGCTGGAGCAATGGCCACAGAACTCACGCCTCAGGTTGACAGACATGGTTCCCGAGCTGTGTGAATCCCGTGGCCATGCAGGGAAATTTATAAAGTAGGGGGAAAAAGGCTCTTAAGTGCCTGTAAAGTACCTCATAATGATTTCAATTGCGTCGCCCGTCGCTGCAGGTCGGGTCGGCTCCACGCTGACAGATGCGCCTGGGGGAAAGGCGCGTAGGAGCGAGTTGACAGCGGGTTCCCGACCCACTGTCAAAAAAAACAACTTTCCCACCCAACCCACCACCGATCGCACCTGCTACCACCACGGAAAATTCACCGCATAGAAATTTACGGCACAGAAGGAGGCCATTTGGCCCATCTTGTCTGTGCCGGCCAAAAAAGAGCTATCCAGCCTAATCCCACTTTCCAGCTCATGTTCTGTAGCTTTGCAGATCACAGCACTTCAAGTGCATACCCAAGTACCTTTTTAAATGCGCTGAGGGTTTCTGCCTCTACCACCCTTTCAGGCAGTGAGTTCCAGATCCCCACCACCCTCTGGGTGAAAACATTTCTCCTCAACTCCCCTCTAATCCATGCCCCCTGGTTATATGTTTTGCTGTTTTGAACTTTCCCTGGTAATATGCATCCTTGATTGTCATATTTTATTATTTCTGAAAAGCCGATTATATAATCAGTGTCACGGGACTGTGTAAAACAAATTAATTATTTTTTGGGGTGGGGGGGGGATGTTTTATTTCAAGCATCACAAATACTCAGTGATTGAACTTCTACTTCTGTTTTGGAAAGGACTCAGATTTGGTTTTTGTCTTATTTGTGTGCTCAGTTTCTTTACTAAATAACGACAACAGCATCCATTGCCCCAACACCTCAATGTTTTTATGTTAATGGCGCTGTGTAAGTGGAAGCTGAACCACTTCTTTAGCAAATAGAGGGAAATTAGCTTGTGGATCGCTGAAACAAAATAGTCTGGCCCATCACTATTGTGTTAACTCTCTACCCAGCACTAATACTGCATGATAAAGGGAGGAGATGCCACATGGGCAAGAGGACTGCTTTTGGAATCGTGTCTGGTGAAAGTAGAAATGCTACTAAACCACATGGAAAATTAAACCTAATTTCTGTTATAAAGTTACGGAACATTTATTTTTTGATATTTTATACTAACATACAATAGGGCATTGACTACAGCATTCACCTTGTTACAATATAAGGTTTGAATACACAGAACAGATTTGCTTCTGAAATTTGTTAACCTGTTTTTATATATAGAATGTGCATGAATATTGAAACGGTATTGAATGACATTCACTTTTTGTCTCTCTTTCATTGCAATTATCCCTTTGGACAACTAGATTGACTATTATAAAAAAGCATTGACCAGATCAAGAGTCAAATCATCAATCGCCTTGGAGGGGTATGATATTTTTTTCTATGCAGCTGTATTACTCTATCTGTAATATGTATATATTCAGGGGGTTTTCTCCAGAGTTCGTTCTTTGCTTTTTCATGATTTCTTGTTTGGGTTACGCTTTTGAGGAATGTCTGTTACTTTGTGATTATTATGACGACAAGTGGCCATTATTCATGTATCAACCTTCACAGTGAGTGCTGGTGGGCTATTCATGGGGTGTCACAGCTGATACTCTTCTCACCTGAAATTTGTACACATACACTTTCAGCAAGAGCCAGTCAATGGCAGTCAAGAGTGGGATCCCTGGATGATTTTTCTCATCCCTAACTCGGGGGGGCTCGGAGGCCAATTGTGCTGAATTGGAATCTCTGCTCGGGTGAAGTATGGTGCTCCTAACCCCACTGGGCCAGGGAGACACACTCAACACACAACATAGTTTGGTCTTGGCACATTCCTGGCCTTATGGTTCAGCTACACAGCAAATAAACTCATTGACCCATCAAGTTAACAATTGCTTTGCTTTATTCATATTGGTTTCAGTCTACAAGTTGATTGCCTCACTGTCAGCAATGTCATATCAGTTTAGAGATGATGGTTTTACTAATGAAACCAAAAAAAATGAGCACCTTGTTATAAAGACATCTAGAGCATACATACAACACAATACACTGAGTAGAAATTACTTGCCTAAGGAAGTCGGGTCACTAAGACATGTCAAATCTTACTCACATAATGGTGACTTCTAGATAATAATTATAACTTAATAGTGCATAATAATGTTTTAGGTTACATAGTGTAGCTCTATTGTCAGAACATTAAGATCACAGGCAGTTAGAGACTGGGAGGCAACATTCTACAAATGCATTTGAGTATATATATGTGTAGAGCTGTGCCTTGCCCCACTCAACGTTAATACAAGCCAGCAGTAAAACTAACGTTTGAAAATGCTGCTGACACCATTGCACTTGGTGTGGTAAAGCTGGACATGAGTGAATTAAATCATGTGGATTAAAACCAGATTCCTACCTATTTCTCTTCATTTTAATTCTCTCCCTCTCTTTTGAAGTCTCCTGGGGTCACAGATGATTTCTCCAACTGAGTGGGAAGACAGACAACGTAATCCCAGACCTTCGGTAGTTGGGATTTCATAGGAATAGGAGTAGGCCGTTTAGCCCCTCGAGCCTGTTCCACCATTCAATTAGATCATGGCTAATCTGTATCTTAACTCCATCTACCGACCTTGGTTCCATAATCCTTAATACCCTTGCCTAAGAAAAATCTATCAATCTCAGTTTTGAAATTTTCAATAGACCCTCAGCCTCAACAGCTTTTTGGGGGAGAGAGTTCCAGATTTCCACTACCCTTTGCGTGAAGAAGTGCTTCCTGACATCACCGCGGCACGGCCTAACTCTTAATTTTAGGTTTATGCCCCCTTGTTCTGGACTCTCCCACCAGAGGAAATCGTTTCTCCCTATCCACCCTATCAACTTCTTTAATCATCTTAAACATCTCAATTAGATCACCTCTTTATCTTCTGTACTCAAGGGATACAAGCCTAATCTATGCAACCTGACCCTCATAGTTTAATCCTTTTAGCCCCGGTATCATTCTGACTGTGCTGTCAAAGGCAGATCTTGATACGATATATGTTACAAAATGCTACTGTTGAGCTCAATTTAGCTCTCAAGGTGTTAAACTCACAGTAAAGCACAGCTGTGAGATGTAGATTAGACTTCAGACTAGGCATCTGAAGCAGCAGGCTTCAAACAATGAAAGATAGTTTAACATTCTAGTGTTGTTCACACTCAGTGCTGCTGCGACAACTCCGTTCATTTGAACTCAGCAGGGTCAGAGAAACATAGAAGATAGGAGTAGGCCATTCGGCCCCTCGAGCCTGCTCCGCCATTTAATGAGATCATGGCTGATCATCCAAATTCAGTACCCTGTCCCTGCTTTCTCCCCATATCCCTTGGTCCCTTTAGCCTTAAGAAATATATCTAACTCCTTCTTGAATATATTTAATGAATTGGCCTCAACTGCCTTCTGTGGTAGAGAATTCCACAGGTTCACCACTCTCTGGGTCGTTGCCAAGTTAGGCTGGTGGATTCCGCTTGTGGGGGTGGGGGGGGTAACTGCTTTGACTAAAAAAAGAAAAAAGTGAGAAGTCGCACAACACCAGGTTATAGTCCAACAGCTTTATTTGAAATCACAAGCTTTCGGAGCGCTGCTCCTTCGTCAGGTGAAGTGAAGAAATGCATATGGGCACAGCATATGGTGCTGTGCCCATATGCATTTCTTCACTTCACCTGACGAAGGAGCAGCGCTCCGAAAGCTTGTGATTTCAAATAAAGCTGTTGGACTATAACCTGGTGTTGTGCGACTTCTCACTTTTGTCCACCCCAGTCCAACACCGGCATCTCCGCATCATGGCTAAAAAAAGAAAGACAGACTTGCATTTATATAGCGCCTTTCACGACCACCGGACGTCTCAAAGCGCTTTACAGCCAATGAAGTACTTTTGGAGTTCCCACATTACTGTTGTAATGTGGGAAACGCAGCAGCCAATTTGCGCCCAGCAAGCTCCCACAAACAGCACCAGATAATCTGTTTTAGTGATGTTGATTGAGGGATAAATATTGGCCAGGACACCAGGGATAACTCCCCTGCTCTTCTTCAAAATAGTGCCATGGGATCTTTTACGTCCACTTGAGAGAGCAAACGGGATCTCAGTTTTAAAATCTCATCTGAAAGAAGGCACCTCTGACAGTGCAGCACTCCCTCAGCACTGCACTGGAGTGTCAGCCTGGATTTTTTGTGCTCAAGTCCCTGGCGTGGGACTTGAACCCACAACCTTCTGACTCCGAGGCAAGTGTGCTACCCACTGAGTCACAGACGACACTAAGTCAAGCTTTTAAACAGAGGGCTGCAAGGGCAGTCAGGTTTTGTTAAAGGGAAAGCTGTGTGGGCCTTTGCTAAAGTGAAAAGGCTAGAAGTGCTGGACAATAGTTAGAAGATATTAGTGGAGAATTTCCATGGGACTCTCCCAATTTTCTGCTATAACTTTGGTAGAAAACTCGGAGAAACAGCAGAAATTACCGTTTCCACCAATCTTCTGCTGAATTTATGACAGGAGATCAGAGAACCACCCCGTGGATATTCTACCTCCTCTTGTTTAAGTCAAGTAAGGTGACCCACTATTGTGGAATGATGTGGTGATTTCTTTATTTTATATCGTTATATGAAGATAAATTGCACTGATTGAACTAAGTGAATTTGAGAAGTCGCACAACACCAGGTTATAGGCCAACAGTTTTATTTGAGATTACGAGCTTTCGGAGCGCTGCTCCTTCGTCAGGTAAAGTGAGGGAATACAAATCAGATACAAAGCATATATATATGCTTTGTATCTGATTTGTATTCCCTCACTTTACCTGACGAAGGAGCAGCGCTCCGAAAGCTCGTAATTTCAAATAAAACTGTTGGCCTATAACCTGGTGTTGTGCGACTTCTCATTTTTGTCCACCCCAGTCCAACACCGGCATCTCCGCATCAAGTGAATTTGATAATTGCTCTATATTTTCACTCACTGTGAAACAGAAGTATCTTAATGATTCACATCAAGGCTTGCCTCACTAAGTGTTTGCTTGGTCCGCCTTCAAAGATATTGAAGAACACGCGTTAAAGACACAAATAGCGATCGGGATTATTGTTACACTCCAAGTTACGCTATCGTGCGAGTGGGTATAGGGCAGTGAATCAACTCCCGTAAAAAGTAAGACACACAGACCACTTACAGGAGCAGTCGATGCTAGTGTGCCAAGAGAAGGTATCTACGGCAGACCTGAATTTTTAACAGGAGTTATAATCTAGCTACTAGCCTCAATTGGCTCACATTTCAATGGTGTGCAAAAAAAAAAAGCTGCTATAATGAGGGAGCCAGTCTATAGGGGAAATCCAGCTACTAGAATCTGAGCTAAAGGAGAGTGGTTGTGTCAGGAAGAAGGTTATAGCTAGAGTCTTGAAACCAAGCGATGTGAAAATAGGACATGCAGATTTATTTGAAATTGCTCAAACTGCTATTTTAGCAGAGGTTCTGTTTAAAAAATAAATGGGTTAACACCTCCAGTAAAATAGTGGAGAGAGAACATTCAGACATATGTTTTAGTATCCCACCGCATAATTTCAGTGCTTAAAGACCTAAGCATGGGTAAGAGCCCATGGGCCTTGAAGACCTAAATCTGGCAAAGCCTTGCTGCTACAGAGGACTTGGCAGTAGAGAGAGGTTGCCAGAGGGTATGTAAAAAATGATGTGGAAAAATGTTAATGGATGCTTAGGTATACGCAGACTTGTTTCTTATCATTCAAATACTATTGAGTAAGTTTAGTGATTGTTTAAATTGTATTGGTCTTGATCCATTGTTAGGGTCATTTAATTTGAGAATGGAAAGGAATGGTAGACGTTTGGAGGAAAGTGAAAGCTTGCAGTTTTAATATATGGAATTATAGGAATGGTGTATAACAATTGTAATTATTAACAATCTCACCTAGCTCCTGTAAATGTTCAATGTAATCTCACGCCTTTAAACGTTCTACACTATAATTAACATACAGGCACTGGGGACTAAGTGGTACAATGAGCTACAGCTTACTCCTCTGGGGCCCAAGTTCACATCCAGCACATTTTAACGATCTTCTCTCTGCCAAGTATAAGGATCTGAAGTGGAATAAGTTTGTGAAATAAGTTTCTAGTGGCCATGAGTCCACAGCACAAGACTGTTCATAACTAGCCACTACATTGGCAAACTTACTCAGAACATAAAGATGGTTGGGGTGAGAAATTGAAATGTCACAGTGGTACAGTAGGAAGTACTTTTCTATGACCGATTCAACCTCAAATTGATACTGCCATTAGTCAATATAGTTAGGCATTTATTTTGAAAAATGCCATCTTCTTCTGCTATTTCAATCTACAGGTATCTGATAAATATCTGTGACTATGACCAGTAGAACAGTCTACTTTTTTATTTGCAGATTTGTGAAGCACTGTGGGCAATATCTTCTGCATGATCCTATCATGTCTGGCTGTCTTCCCAGCAACCCTTGGATTACAAGTGGCACCATGTACTGGACAATGAATGCTGATTTGTAAGTGCTCAAAATGTTTGCAAATGTTTTATTACTAGAGGTTTCAGAGCACAAGGGTAATTGGGATGGCCATGCTGACTGGAACACCCAGAAAGTGCCAGATTCATGTGTGTTTCCTTCAATCGCCCTCCCCACAGGGCACCTCTGGAAAATCTCAGAGGGAGGAACATCCAATGAAAATGATGCAGACGATGCCCATCCTCTCCTCTACCAGGTTCTTGTCATGCTATTATGGCTGGTATAATAGCTCCAATTCCAACAAATCACTAACCGTCTTATTCAGAGAGGCGAATATGCCAAGCAATTTTTTTGTTGTTCTAATGTGCTAGATAGATCAGATAGATCAACTACCCAACATCAGAGGCAGTAAAAAAGAGTTGAACCTGATTTTAAAAAAAGAACGGGTTTCAACTCAGGTAGTTCCCAAAAAGACCGGAATATATCCGAGACTAGATTTAGGCCATAACCAACTGCTAAAGGATGCAGATTAGTACAGATTATCTACTCAGTGCACCCAGGAGACTGGTTAACCACTATAGACTTAGAAGATGTAGACTTCTATATCTCTATTTAGAAATACTATTAGAGGTCTCTCAGGTTCAGTATTGAGGTACCTCGTCTCAGCACCCAGCGTTTTCACAAAGTGTCTGTCCATGGTCACACCACGTCTCAGAATGCAGCATCTCCATGTATACCCATACCTTCATAATTAGCGGAACAGAACTCTATAACAAAGTTTTCGCAGCACAACCATACAACAGAAACTCAATTTAATCAAGGAGCTAGGATTCATAGTCAATTATAGAATCACAGAATGATACAGCACAGAAGGAGGCCATTCTGTCCATCATGCCTGTGCTGGCTTTTTGAAAGAGCTATCCAGTTAGTCCCACTCCCCTGCTCTTTCCCCATAGCCCCGCAAATATTTCCCCTTCAAGTATTGATCCAATTCCCTTTTGAAAGTTATTATTGAATCTGCTTCCACCACCCTTTCAGGCAGTGCATTCCAGATCATAACAACTTGCTGCGTAAAAACATTTCTCCTCATCGCCCCTCTGGTTCTTTTGCCAATTACCCTAAATATGTGTCCCCTAGTTACCAGCCCTTCTGCCACTGGAAGCAGTTTCTCCTTATTTACTCTATCAAAACCCTTCATGATTTTCAACACCTCTATTAAATCGCCCCTTAACCTTCTCTGCTCCAAGGAGAACAACCCCAGCTTCTCTAGTCTCTCCACATAACTGAAGTCCCGCATCCCTGGTACCATTCTAGTAAATCTCCTCTGCACCCTCTCAAAGGCCTTGACATCCTTCCTAAAGTGTGGTGTCCAGAATTGGACACAATGGGCTCGATTTTGCCAGTGTGGGTGGGCTGGGGCGTGTCAGGTGGCATTCATGTCAGGACCCCGACTCTGAAGTGAAGTGGGGAAAAAGTGCGATTTTCCCCTAATTGGGCAATTGATTTCCAACGTGTGGGAACCCCTGGCCCAATGAGTCTTTTCCTCCAGAAAGTCGCCTCCGATGACGTCATCAATGCTGCTGGATTTAAGGCCTGCAAGCAGCCTTGCTTCTTCTGGAGACTTTAAACTTTATGGCCATTGTAGTAAGCACGTCATTGATCGACTATGTCCACCAGTCGGCCAAAGTGTGCTCCACGCTTCGATGAGCCCTCCCTCCAAGCTTTGGTGGAGGGAGCAAGATCCAATAAGGAGATGCTCTTCCCTTCCTCAGGGAGAAAAAAGTCACCCCAGCAGACTAAAGCTGTGTGGCTGCAAGTGGCCCAGGAGGTCAACTCCATTTCGATGAGCCGCAGAACCTGGCTGCAGTGCAGGAAGAGGTTTCATGACCTTCTCCGCACAAGAAAAGTGAGTATGAATTTCCCATCACCCTCAATCTGATCCCCATCGCCTCTCCTCACCAGCACTCTGCTTTGCCAACCTCTTCCTCCACATCCCACTTGACAATTACATCCCTGCACCCTTACCCATTCCCTCTCTCTCTCTCAATGGTCACATTCACTTAACTATTCGACCATGCAGCCCTCACACTTCCTATCACTGTGATGCAATGACAACAACTTACAACACACAGGGAGGGTCCTTTGTCTCCTTCTAAGCATCTATGCTATGGATTCTCTACACTCACTCCTTCATTCTCACTCAAACTCCACTTGTGTCCCTCATTGCAGGAAAAGAGAGCCCACAATAAGAGGGAAAGAGCCATGACCGGAGGAGGGCCACCCTCAGTAGTCCAGCTCACCGCCTGGGAGGAGGCAGCCCTGGAAATTGCTGGGATCGAGGACGATTCCCAAGTGGGGGACGGACAGACGGGCGCATCACAGCAAGCTGGTGACAGAATAGTTTAGCATCTCTCTCATTGACATTGCATGAGTCACTGATAATGATTCTGATGCTCTAACAAATTGACTTATGATCATCTGCACTATTCAATATGCGTGTAACCTTGACCTCACATCTCTAACTCTTTCCTTTACTCCCCCACACGACCATCGAAAGCCCCCGTCCCCACTGTCCAGGAGGAACAGCCTGAGCCTCCAGACTCCTCAGAGGAAGCTGCAACCTCTGAGGGCACAGCATCAGCAGAATTAAGTGCACCCAGCACCAGCGCAGACACTCACACATCAGTGGGACCTTCGCGAGATAGAGTAGTGTTATCACCTGGTGTATCACAGCTCACAAGTGAGCATCAGCAGATGGTGGAGACAGGGACAGCAGTGGAGAGTCCTCGTCGGAGGGCGCAGGACTCTGCCAGCTCGGCTCAGCTGCATGTCGACCCTGTGCCTCCGGGTCCATCCAGAAGGAGAGCGGTGCTGGAACTCCAGGAACAGGTGCAGGAGTCTCTGGCAGGCTTCGTCTCCAGGGTCACTGCGAGTGTGGAGCGAATGGAGGGGTCCATCGCGAACATGAGCAGTGCCTTTGTGGAGGCATTGGCACATGAACACATCACCACGGAAAGGATGGCAACCTTCGTGGAAAGGATGGCTACCTCCGTGGTGAGGATGGCTACGGTAGAGGAGAGGATGGCTATGGCCAAGGAGAAGCTTAGTCGCCAGGATCTTGAAAACATGATCATTGTTCAGAATAGAATGACATCTCTTGAGGAGCGATGGTCAGCTATTGAGCATACAAACCAGACCTTCATGGAAGTCCTCTGGAGTCGGACTTCCAGTGCAGAAACGGGTCCTCATGGCCCCCCTGCAGTGCAGCAAGGTGCTGTCAAGCCACTTACTAGCTCTGAAGTGGGGCTGACCCATGAGAGGGATGTTGGTGGCAGACAACAAGGAAGTGGGGGCTCCTCTCCAAGCGCTCACATGACCATGCCACTCCAAAGCCCTCGGTCAGAGCCCCACCAGAGTCCTCACCCAACTGTGATGGGCGTCTCAGCCCCTGCACAGCCGCAGGAGCAGCAGATTGATGCCGAGCCCTCACAGGTTCGCAACCCCAGAGGACGCCCGCCAAAGGTGTCGAGACAGGAGCAGCAAGAAAGTGAGCAAGGGGCCACTACATCTGCTGAAGCCACAGAGGAAGCACCACGTAGGAGCACGCGTAAGAAGAAGATAAAGCACAAGTAGTCACAAGGGTAGTCACTTGGGTGTTGTGATGTATTGTTTTTTGACTAGCCATCCTTGTCATGGTATCAAACAGATTTGATGGCAAACTGTTGAAGTTGTGGCCTGTGTCATTTCGCAAATGGGACTTCCACATTGAGGGCTTAGGGCGACTTGCAATTGTCAGTATGGTGGTCAGAGTAATAGGAATCCGCAGGTTCTTGTCCATTGTCGATGGTCTGGTAAGAAGGTGCGAGGCAAAAGTGTTTGATAGTGCAGGCTAAGCAAATCTGGCCAACATGAGTGCGTCCCTTGCATCCCGACCAGCTGGTGCCTTCTGGCCTGTGCAGCTTCAGGTGGGTGAGCAGCAGCTTGGCGCTCCTGTTGTTGCTGCTGCTGTTGGTGATGCTGTTGCTCATGGATCTGCTGCTGCCACGGCTGGTCTTCGTCCGAATCTGATGTCCAGGAGGAAAGGAAATAAATGTTCGCCATGCTTCTGGTGTATGCCTCAGTTGAGGAAGCGCTCAGTCAAGGTGGGGAGAGGGGTTTCCCAGCAGGTCACACTGGAGATGGGTGTCAGGCTCCAAACTTCCACAACAATGAGTAGGCCTGCTAAAAGCTCCCCCAGACCTGAGGCAACAAAGTTCTGCTACCTGCAAGTGATCATTGGTGCAAACTCCTTTTTAATGGTGGAACTGCAACTGTTAGTAAGCAATCCAATTGTGAGGCCACCAGGATTACCTGGCGTGTTCCAGAGGAGGCGTGTAGGATGGGGGAAATGTCTAAAAAATCAGAAAGGCCTCTCAAAATGGGATTATAGAGGCTGTTAAATGGTTGTTAAGGGCCTGTCCCGCCTCTTGGAGGCAGGATGGAAACGTGGTCTGAAAACACGAATGTGGGAAAATTGCTTGGAGGCGGGATCGGGCCCGGCCGCCATTTTTTGAGATTTTGACAACTCACACGCCTCCAAACCCACCTCCTCGGGCCTGGTAAAATCGAGCCCAATATTCCAGCTGAGGCCTAACCATTGATTTATAAAGGTTTAGCATAAATTCCTTGCTTTTCTACTCTATGCCTCTGTTTATAAAGCCAAGGATCTGGTTTTTAACAGCCTTCTCAACTTGTCCTGCCACCTTCAAAGATTTGTGTATGTATACCCTCATGTCTCTCTCGTCCTGCACCCCCTTTAAAATTGTGCCATTTAGTTGCCTCCCCTCATTCTTCCTACCAAAATGCATCACTTCACACTTCTCTGCACTAAAGTGCATCTGCCATGTGTCTGTCCATTTCACCAGTTATGAGAAGTCCTAGCTACAATTTGAGCTAATATTCTTATGGGCAACCTAGTTAGAAGCTCTTTCTACTTTCAGACTAGGGCTCTGATATCCCCTTTACAAGAAGAATGATGGATCCCAGTGAAAGGCTAAGAATTTTAGATCTGATGGCAGATCTGCAGATCTTCCCTTTCTCAGCCAATATGGACAAACCAAGCCACAGCCCTTGACTTCACATGCTGGTCACAGGAGAAGAGTACGGTACAGGACAATCTCCCAAAGCAGCCTTTGTCACAGTTGATAGTGGGACCAGGACTATCCCCATCAGGATGGAACGGCCATCCTCAGGAGAAGTTGACGATAAAACAGTCCATCTAGCACAGTCAGGGCAGCAAAGAAAATAATAGGTCTTTGCCTGTTAGAATCCTCCTCCTACCAAGATGTCAATTATTCAGTCCTACAGCTCCTGTATAGGTATAGTTAGCGGCGGGGGAAATTAAAATCGGGCGGTTTCTATAAAAGAGCGGTCGATTCACATCACCAGTTTTACGCCTGGGTGGCAAGTTGAAAATCTACCCCGGAGACTATACAACAGCACCCATCTGCAATGTCACTAAGTGTGTGTGAGCAGCACATTTGGGGCGGGGTGGGGGGGCAGGGGGGCAGTGAGGAAACTGGTCTTGAGCAGTAGGACAAAATAGGTGATAGCAAATCGGCAGCCCATTTTACAACCCGCCCAATTATCTTTTGCATTGGCTTAAGTGGAAAAGAAAATTGACGGGGTATAAAACAGACTGCCGAGTCCCTGTCGCCCGTTTTGCACTGCAGCCCAAGACCACTTTTACTCGCTTGGTTGCTTGAGACCCTATCAAGTTGGACTGACTATACTAGTATGGTGTGGGAAAGATAAATATCACTCCAGGAATGATGGTAATACATTTGTCGAACCAATCAGCCTTCCTTCGTCATCGTAAAATCTGCTATTTTCTCTCAAGATAATCTCACAGAAGCAGAACCAAACATTTGGATTTGAAATATCCAAGAACATTGCTGAAGCATATGACCAGATATTGTATATCCATACAGTCTATCATAGATAACTAAATATTATTTCTATATTAATGAACTGTGCTACAAAGAGAAATGATGTTCATAGATTTCTCTCTATTGACAGAGTGGCTATCCCAACAAAGTTCCGTGTAGAACGCTGGGCATTCAATTTTGGTGAACTGCTTCATGATCCCCTTGGCCGGCAGGAATTTAGGCACTTTCTGGAAAAAGAGATCAGTGGTAAGGACAACTAAATCAAATTAATATAATGAATGGTTCACTTGCTCATGTTTAAAATGTGTTATACGGATTGTAGAACTCTTCATATAGATTTTATCATTTGTTTAATTAACTTTTTTTTAAACTTGTCCCCTATTTTTATCTCCTTCATGGGCCTAATACAATATCCTCCTTTTGCAGATGGGACAGGAAGATCTGGCCTATGGTTGCACTAAGATTTTGCTCAATGATGCTTTGTTCTAGTGAATGGGCAATGCAGTTCATGGAAGAAGGAGGCACAGTCCATGTTTCCCTCTTCCAAGATGGAATGCAATGCTTCTTCATCTAAAAGTTGTTCCCAGAATTGCCAACATTTACCCACCTGAGCTAAGCAATTGTGACAGACAGTCCCGAGTCTGTAATCCATTGCTTTCTAGTTGTGAAGCAGGCTTCTGTTGAAGTATACCTTTATCTAAACCCACTGTGGCCCATGGTTCACACGTGAGTCCTCACTGCCATGAAGCCATCTGCACTTCTGTTTCTTGCTCACTGAGTTATCCTGTCTGAATTCTGTGGGCACTGTTGGTCTAATCGGTATTTGTATGTAGTCCCAACTTAATATTTCTACAATGAGAGAAATTAAAGACGTTTGGAAAATTGGGACCATACAATTGATTCGATGAAAAATGTGCAGTAGTATACTGATTGCATTTGTGACTTTCTGTACCTGGTCATACCAACTCTCTGCTGGAATCCACAGGTTATGCATCTGTATCATGAACCAGGATTTTAGGGCAAAACCATATTTATTTCGTACAGATTTTCACACATCTCAAAAATCTGAGTCCATGTGGAATAAGTTGACCGTGAAAAGAAGTTACACGTACTAAACCATATCGTTGGGTTGTCCAAACGACAATCTGAAGGCTGTCAATCTGCCCCTTGAAGCCAAGGCAACTTCGCTCTATTTCTTACTCGCCAGTTTGTCTTGTTTGAATTTTGTGGCCTGTGGATTTAGAAATCCAAATCCAATCTCTGCTCTGTTGACTTATTGGTAGAATAATCCTAAATCAGAACATCAATTCCTGTTAAATTACCATCGTTTTCTGTAAGAATCTCACTTTAAAAACAAAAACAATCACTTGCTGGCATCTCTTGCAAACTCCAAAATACATGAAAAATTGAAATTTCTTATACAATACATAGATACTACAATTAATTTTTAATATGCATGCATTAGTCTGATCGCTAATATGTAACAAATCTTCAATGGGATCCACAAGTAACTGTGTTAGGATGACCCACAGTAAAGACTTCCTTACTTGGAGTAAGCTAGGAAGGCTTAAGTGCACTAAGTTTAACTAGATGTTGTAATTTCAATATTTGGGATCCTTTATCCCAAAAGTTTGATGTATGTAATGTCATAACATACATGCACATTTTCTGAACAAAGGTGGATGACGGTCTGAGAATGTGAATCACACTGAATGCACCAGAAGTGATATCATGTTTACTGACCTGTAGAGGTAATTCAGAGAATCCAGAATTCAGTGTAAAATTGAGCATAAAATAAAAATTGGCACTAAGAGTTCGACACTTGTATCTATAATAATTTTCTGTATTTCCAACACTAGCTGAGAATCTTACTTTCTGGGAGGCCTGTGAAGATGTCCAATATGGAGAACAGTCAAAAGTTGAAGAAAAAGTTGAGGCCATCTTTGAGTAAGTTTATTGCTTTCTAAATGAATACTGCAAGTAACCTTATTAACCGTTTTATAAATACATTAGTTTGTAACAGTGTCAAAAATAATTTTCTAAATTTTGGGAAGTAACATGATTAACGAATATAGAGTATGATTTTCAAAAGCTTCTAAACCTTCCGCAAGTCCATCCCATTTTACATGGTATGATGCACATTTTCAGTACGACGACTCAGCGAGTATATAAGTAATAAGATGCATTTCAGTAATAAGCATTGTTCACTAACCGCAGCCATTACCTCATCTTGAATCTCTTCAGCACGATTCCCACTGTAAATGATCAAGGTGATATTCTCCCCTGCAGCATGACTCTGCGACCCACTAAAACTAGGGCCTGCCAGGAACACACAGAAGGCACCGGCAGAGTGCTAAGGCTGGCTCAGCAAATCCCCGAGGAAGCTCACTGACCAAAAGAGAGAGAGAGAGTGAGTGCCCTGAGTCTACTTGCACCAACATTCTGGGTTACGTGAAACACACTCCTGGGCTGAAAGCAGAAACATTAATACATCCCCGACTTTCACTCTAATATGCTCCAGACATGCTTTGTAACTGCAGCCAGCCACGCACATAGAAAATAAGGGCAGCCTGCAATGCTTTATGCAATAAAAACAAATATCCATTGTAGATTTGTGAAGAGGTCCCAGAGAGTCAATACTGGAAAAGTGATGTTGATTAAAGCAAGGTGAAGGACCACAGTTACTTTCATATTTTAAAAGGGTAGAACATAGTTGCCAACTGGCCCCTGATCATGCAAGGGTCTGACAAACTGTGCTGTACTAATCATGTGGCCTGAGGAGTAAAAATTAAAATATTTGGGACAGAAGCAGATGGGGAGGGGTGGGGTGGAGCTTTTCCAATTCTTGTGGTTGTGTTTCGAAAAAATTTGAATCTCAGCGAATTGTATGAATTTCATTAACCTGTAGCGATGCTGTGATTGCTGGCTCTGCTTTGAAAGTGGTGCCAAATCCATAGGGGTAAACATTTGTTATGGCCTGTCGGCGGACCCATAACTGACCGTGCCCCAACCGGGAGGGCTGAGGCTCGCCTGAAATTTGGCCCTGAGCCTCATTTGGGTGAGCTGCCAGCACCTGTCATGCCTCCAGTGGAAGCTTATCCATTACTTTGCAGACTTCAGCCCTCAGATAAGTCATGGGGTGGAGAAGTATGGGAGGGGGGGCGGATATTGTGAAGTATGATACATAAAGATTCCAATGTTCTCCCTTATGTTTTCCCGATTTTTACTCTTTCTGTGTTTCCAGGCTATGCATCATCTGCAGCCAAGCTGCTGTGAACTTTGCAGGAACAGTTTTGGGGCCGTCTTGCTCAAATTCTCCTTCCTTCTCTGGGCAAGGCATTTTGACCTTCCCACAGTAACACTCCACTGTGATGTGTCTAGAACTAGGGGGCATAGTCTCCGGATAAGGGGTCAGCCATTTAAGACCGAGATGAGGAGGAATTTCTTTACTCGGGGTTGTGAATCTTTGGAATTCTCTGCTCCAGAGGGCTGTGGATGCTGAGTCATTGAGTATATTCAAGGCTGAGATCAATAGATTTTTGGACTCTAGGGGAATCAAGGGATATGGAGATCGGGCGGGAAAGTGGAGTTGAGGGCGATGATCAGCCATGATCTTACTCAATGGCGGAGCAGGCTCGAGGGGTCGTATGGCCTACTCCTGCTCCTAATTCTTATTTCTTATGCAACTGAGATCAGGAGCTCAGCAGAGTTAGAAAACGACCTGTGCCCCATCACTCCGTGGAACAGCTCATTGGGGTTGCAACACACCATGACCAAACAATTTTACTTCAGATAAAACTCACACATCAACTAAACCCTGACTTCCTTATATTGGGGCCATATCCTGAGCCACTATTATAGATTTGCCATATTAGTACTCAATTGATTCACTGAATCAAAGTGCAGTAGGAAAGAAAAGCCATTTCAGGGTCTGTAAGGCGTTAGAGAGGACCTGTTAAGGGCAGTCTGCCATATCTTATAGTGTTTGTATGCTTAGCTGCAGCCATCTTTGGTAGGGATACCGTGTGACAAATGGTGTTGATAACTTTTCAGTTGATAAAGGCCATGTACAACTGGCAGGGATATGGACAGACCACTATAGAAGTGGTTTTGATCGAAGAGGAGTGCCCCAGTTGTTCAAAGCAGCAATGAAGCACTAAAGTATAAAAGTCACATTTTGCTGGCTCAGAATTGCTGATTATATAGCACATGGGAAACTTAGCGCCATATGTCTCTGTGCCCCTGTCCACAGCCTGCTTGGTTGTTGCATATTGCCAGTGCCAAAATCCAACATTTTTTCCCTCTCCCTTATACACTCCAGTGAAAGAAAGCAAGTGAATTCTATTGGCAAGTAGATTTATTCCACCATCCATAACGCAAATGAATGGTATGACTTACTGAAAATTAGCTCCAGACTCTCTTAGAATGATGACCTTTTGGCTTCCGTTATTATTTCTATATGGTTTGTATTATTTGCAGACAGTTTCTGGCAGCAGGTGCCAGCAAATGGGTAAATATCGACAGTAAAACAATGGAAAAGACCCTTGATGGATTACAAATTCCTCATCGCTACGTCTTTGAAGATGCACAAATGCATATTTATATGCTAATGAAAAAAGTAAGTGGGCTTATAATATATCAATGTGTGTGTGTATATATATATATATATATATATATATCTCAATAAAAACCATATGGATGTGTGCACTTTCTGTCCGCCTCACTTGACTTTGTCCGCACATACAGTAGGTTTTGTGTGTGTAAACCGGTCCCTATTATTGGGCAATGATGTGGCTACCCAGAGGGGAGGTTAAGGTTGAGGTGAGTGAGAATAGAGCAGGGAGAGGGGGCAAAATGCAGTGGATAAGCAGCAATGTTCCCTCTGAGCTGTGTGGCTGCACCGCGGTCTGCTGGTCCCACACAGCTGCACAACTGATTTGCCAATGCGAAATTTCGCACATGCGTGAAAATTTGAATGGGCCACCCAGCCCGTTAAAGGCACCCAGCACCCGAACAATTAGGGAGAACATTGTTGAGCAGGTAGTTCAAAGGGGAAGAGGTAGGGATTGTATCAGGAGCGAAGGGACAGTGGGAAGGTGAAGGGGTAGAGGATGTAAGTGAGGGGGTGAGGAAGTACAAGCGATGGGGGAATTGGATGAGGAGGGAGTTGTTGAGGGCCATATTTTCTCTGCAGTTCTCACCCCAGATGCAACCTGCGGCTATTAGAGGTTGCTTTCCCTGCCATGCAACTGGCCATCCCCCACCCAAAAGGAAAGAATTAAAAGGCAGAAAGAGAAGTAGAAGAGGACAGTGAGGGAAGCAAAAAGAGTTAAGGGAAAAGAAGAAAAAAGAGAAAAGCAGAAGAGGGGAGACGCACAGAGAGCGAGAGAGAGAGAAACAGCAACATGAATGAAGAGACAGGATAAAGTATATTCTCCAACATACCACGTGCAACATCGCCAAAGAATGACTGGTAAATATTAAAAATGCTGTGTATGAATGCACTTGCTGTCTTCAAAACCTTACTTTCTCTTGTCACATGTCACACCTTTGTGTCAACTTTTTCCATTATGAATTTCTATGCCTATATACTGAAAGCTGCCCATATTACCATGTCACGCTGTCATTACATTTCCTCGTCAGTGGTGGAGCTGTGATGTCATTTCCATTTCTCCCAGCTGCTCAGCCTGAACTGCAAATAAACTCCTATGCTCCAGCCAACTCTCCTTCTCTGCCCCCTTAATGGTTTTGATTTTAACTCCTCTAACCACCCCTTCAAACTTTACTTACTGTGACATGATTTTGGGTAATGCTTTTAGGTCCACAGATATAATTGAAACTGCCTATGTAAGTATTTAGAATAGCAATTCCAATACAAACACTTGCCTATCGCAGTGTAGTTCTGGGCCTCCCAGCACTGGTGTCACTGTGAGGTGAGTCACCTACTTCCGGTTTTCCATTTTGTCGTTTTTCTCCATCTTGTTAATTTTAAGTAAAAATCTCTCAAATTCTAAGCAAAAACAGATTTTTAAACTTTATACGTTAATCTTTTGCTGCCTTCCTGTGATCCTTGCAACCCAATGCCCATTCCTTGCCACCTGCTGCTTCTATATAAGCTGCACTGGGGGCGGGGGCAAACTTAGGTGCTATAGTGCCACCACAGGTGGGAGGGTGTAATTACAATGTGAAGTTTATGTCGGTATTGTCATTTCCATTATAAATATGGACACCAGAGTTTAGAATATAAAAAGATATAGATGGGTAAGAAATGACTTTAGTTTTATACAAGTTTAGTAAACTGGATGTAATTTCTTCCTTAGAATAAAAATGTGCTCGCTCATGGTTTTGCACAGCTCGAACAACATAAGCTCCCCCCAAATCAGTATAGCCATTATGATAGCCTGGAAATCCCTCAGATGGGCAGCTGTGGGCCCCTGTTGTTATGACCGGGGCGCACAGACCCAGAGAGGGCCGAAGAATTTATTTTAAAGCTGTCCCTCAGGAAGCAAACGGCTTGTCCAGTAAAGGATCGATTACTTTAGCTCTCTTCCTTCCCAAGGCCTTTTTAAGGACCACAGTAGAACCCACACATACTTTCAGCTGGGCCTATCAGCAGTGAGTGGGTGGAATTCCTGGCATAGCACCTGCAAACAGACCCTTCAGGTTGGTCAGGGATGCAACAGGACAGGCCTAAATAACACCTGCAGCAATTTGTCAGGGGTGTTGTGATGGGTGCAAACCCAGAGATGGGTTTCAATTCAAATTGCAACCTCTCCCCTGACCAGGATTGCACCACAGTTCTGCCCTCACCCTCCAGATTGGAATTTCTACCCTGATATCTCTAGGTAATATCATTTACAGCTGCATTCATCCAAGGCCAGATTTACAATCTCCATTGCTTACTTTTGATAATACATTTCTGTAGTTATGCGAACTGGTAATCCATTGTCCCAACACAATGCTGACGAGAGGTTTTGGACTGCACACTGGATTTATATTATTCGTTTCAGAAGGTGGTCACCCCACAGCTAAGGAGGAAGACCTGTCAAATCTATGAATAGAGATCACCCCCCCAAAACCTAACTAAAACTTCAAATATTTTTTTTTTAAATCACATTTTTAAAATAACTATAAATTACATAAATTAACTATTTTAAACAAAAATTTAAATTTTTGAAAAATTAATTACAGATTTTAACGGGGCTAAAAATAAACTTACCTTTCTTTAAAGTATTTAAAAAAGATAAACCTGTGGAAAAAATGTTTAAATTTCACTTAATTCACCACTTACCTTGTTAAAAGCAGGCCTTGCACCTGCTTTTTCCCCGCGCAGCTGCCAGGGACTTAACCTCACTTCAAAACCTGTTTTTTTAAAAAAAAACGGAAGCTCGCTGCGTGCGCGCTGCCTCTCCGGCGCACGCGTTTGACCTCCAAACCCCTTCCTTCAAAGGAACGGAAGTTCCGGTTTCCAGCGCATGCGCAGTGCATGCGCGAAACCGGCACTTTCGTTGGGTCTACGGGTGAGTACACAGCGCGTACTCACCCGTGGAGACCCGAATTTCTGGCTGTATATGGCTAGAGTTAAGAAATAATAGAGGTGCCATTACACTACTAGGTGTATTCTATAGACCACCAAATAGTGGGAAAAATATGGAGGAGCAAATTTGCAGGGTAATTACAGAGGTGCAAGAACTACAGAGTAGTGATAATGGGGGACTTCAACTATCCTAATATAGACTGGGGATAGTAATAGTGTAAAGGGTAGGGAGGGGGAAGAATTTCTGAAGTGTGTTCAGGAGAACTTTCTTGATCAGTATGTTTCCGGCCCAACGAGGAAGGAGGCGTTGCTGGATCTGATTCTGGGGAATGAAGTAGGTCAAATGGAGCAATTGTCAGTAGGTGAACATTTAACGAACAGTGATTATAGTATCATAAGGTTTAGATTAGCTATGGAAAGGACCGGGAGCAATCTAGAGTAAAAATACTTAATTGGAGGAAGGCAAATTTCGGTGGGATGAGAACGGATCTGGCCCGGGTAAATTGGAATCAAAGATTGGCAGGCAAAAATGTAGTGGAACAATGGGCTGTCTTTAAAGAGGAAATAGTTCAGGTACAGTCGAGGTACATTCCCACTAGGGAGAAAGGTAGGACAACTAAAGTCAGAGCTCCCTGGATGACGAAAGAGATAGAGAGTAAGATGAAGCAGAAAAAGAGCGCATATGACAGATGTCAGGTTGAGAATACATCTGAGAATCAGACTAAATATAGAAAGTTCAGAGGAGAAGTGAAAAAGAAAATAAGAGGGGCAAAGAGAGGGTATGAGAATAGAATGGCAGCTAACATAAAAGGTAATCCAAAAGTCTTCTATAGGCATATAAATAGTAAATGGGTAGCAAGGGGGGAGTGGAGGCGGGGGCGATTAGGGACCAAAAAGGAGACCTACACATGGCGGCAGAAGGTATGGCCGAGGTACTAAATGAGTACTTTGCATCTGTCTTCACCAAGGAAGAAGATGCTGCTATAGACATAGTAAAAGAGGAGGTAGAGGAGATACTGGATGGGTTAAGAATTGATAAAGATGAGGTACTAGAAAGGCTGGCTGTACTTAAAGTAGGTAAGTCACCAGGACCAGATGAGATGCATCCTAGGATGCTGAGGGAAGTGAAGGAAGAAATCGCGGAGGTACTGGCAATAATCTTCATTAGAATCGGGGGTGGTGCCAGAGGACTGGAGAATTGCAAATGTTACACTCTTGTTCAAAAAAGGGTGTAAAGATAAACCCAGCAACTATAGGCTGGCCAGTTTAACCTCGGTAGTGGGGAAGTTTTTAGAAACAATAATCAGGGACAAAATTAAGTCACTTGGACAAGTGTGGATTAATTAAGGAAAGCCAGCACGGATTTGTTAAAGGCAAATCGAGTTTAACCAACTTGAGTTTTTTGATGAGGTAACAGAGGGTTGATGAGGGCATTGCGGTAGACTTCCAAAAGGCGTTCGACAAAGTGACACATAATAGGCTTGCCAGCAAAGTTGAAGCTGATGGAATAAAGTGGACAGTGGCAGCATGGATATGAAATTGGCTAAGTGACTGGAAACAGAGAGTAGTGGTGAATGGTTGTTATTCGGACTAGAGGGAGGTATACAGTGCTGTTCTCCAGGAGTCAGTACCAGGACCACTGCTTTTCTTGGTATATATTAATGATTTGGACTTGGGTGTACAAGGCACAATTTCAAAATTTGCAGATGACACAAAACTTGGAAGTATAGTGAACAGTGAGGATAGTGATAGACTTCAAGAGGACATAGACAGGCTGGTGGAATGGGTGGACACATGGCAGATGAAATTTAATGCAGAAAAGTGTGAAGTGATACATTTTGGTAGAAAGAGCAAGGAGAGGCAATATAAACTAAAGGGTACAATCCTAAAGTGGGTACATGAACAGAGACCTGGGGGTATATGTGCACAAATCGTTGAAGGTGGCAGGGCAGGTTGAGAAAGCAGTTAAAAAAGCTTATGGGATCCTGGACTTCATGAATAGAGGTATGGAGTCCAAAAGCGTAGAAGTTATGATGAACCTGTATAAAACACTGGTTCAGCCTCAACTGGAGTATTGTGTCCAATTCTGGGCACCACACTTTAGGAAGGAAGTGAAGGCTTTAGAAAGGGTGCAGAAAAGATTTACGAGAATGATTCGAGGGATGAGGGACTTCAGCTACGTGGATAGACTGGTGAAGCTGTGGTTGTTCTCCTTAGAGCAGAGAAGATTGAGAGGAGATTTGATAGAGGTATTCAAAATCAAGAGTGGTCTGAACAGAGTAGATCAAGAGAAACTGTTCCCATTGGCAGAAGGGTCGAGAACCAGAGGACACAGATTTAAGGTGATTGGCAAAAGAACCAAAGGTGACATAAGAAAAAAGTTTTTTTACTCAGAGTGGTTAGGATCTGGAATTCACTGCCTGAAAGGATGGTGGAGGCAGACTCAATCACTGCTTTCAAAAGGGAGTTGGATAAGCACCTGAAAGAACAACATTTGCAGGTCTACGGGGAAAGAGTGGGGCAGTGGGACTAGCTGAGGTGCTCTTGCAGAGAGCCGGCACGGGCTCGATGGGCCGAACGGCCGCCTTCCGTGCTGTAACCATTCTATGATTCTATTCATTAATTTATATCATGTGAGCTTAGCAATAACATATAAACATTAACTCAAAAGTTGATTTGTGGTGTACTTCTGTGTTATGGTTACATTAGTGGCAAGGAGGGATGCCCTGCCTTGAGGCAGGTAATTACAAAGAAAGGACCTTGATGGCGACTGGTAGGCCCATCTGGATTATATAGGGCCTTGGTGAGACCGCACCTGGAGTACTGTCTACAGTTTTGGTCTCCTTACCTAAGGAAGGATATACTTGCCATAGAGGGAGTGAACGAAGATTCACCAGACATATTCCTGGGATGGGGGGATTGTCCTACGAGGATAGATTGAGTAGACTAGGTCTATATTCTCAAGAGTTTAGAAGAATGAAAGGTGATCTCATTGAAACATATAAAATTCTTAAGGGGCTTGACAGGGTAGATGGTGGGAGGATCTTTTCCCTGGCTGAGGAGTCCAAAACTAGGGGGGGTCACAGTCTCAGAATAAGGGGTCGGCCATTTAAGACTGAGATGAGGAGAAATGTCTGCACTCAAAGGGTTGTGAATCTTTGGAATTCTCGACCCCAGAGGGCTGTGGATGCTCAGTCATTGAGTATATTCAAGACAGAGATCGATAGATTTTTGATACTAAGGGAATCGAGGGATATGGGGATACGGTGGGAAAGTGGAGTTGAGGTAGAAGATCAGCCATGATCTTATTGAATGGCGGAGCAGGCTCAAAGGGCCGAATGTCCTACTCCTGCTCCTATTTCTTATGTTCTTAAATCAAGACCACCAGTAGGACAGGCACTAAGCACCTGAACTGCCCTTATTAAAAAAAAAACTACTCTTCATATGTGCCAAAAAAAAGTGCCCGAACACCTTCATCAACACTGTCCTCAGCATTTCCTCCACTGTCATCAATGCCCATATTTTGCAATTATTCTGAATAATCACAAATACATGCAAAACAGATATTTTATTGAATAAGTTGATGTTGCCTGTGAATGATATCAGTGTGGTTTACCCTGCACTTGTATAAATAGGGCTGGGGAAAGTTCAACTTTAAGACTCAAGAGTGAGAGCAGGGTTAATAAAGCAAATGGTGTCGAAGCCGAAGGCTTGGCTGAAATATCGGGAACGGTAGCGTAGTGGTAATGTCACTGGGCTAGTAATCCAGAGGCCTGGACTAATGATCCAGAGATGTGAGTTCAAATCCCACCACGGCAGCTGGGGAATTTAAATTCAGTTAATTAAATAAATCTGGAATTTAAAAAAGCCAGTATCAGTAATGGTAACCATGAAACTATCGGATTGTCGTAAAAACCCATCTGGTTCACTAATGCCCTTTAGGGAAGTAAATCTGCCGTCCTTACCTGGTCTGGCCTATATGTGACTCCAGACCCACAGCAATGTGATTGACTCTTAACTGCCCTCTGAAATGGCCGAGCAAGTCATTCAGTTATAACTAACCACTACGAAACATAATAAGAATGAAACCAGACGGACATAAGAAATAGGAGCAGGAATAGGCCACTTGGCCCCTCGAGCCTGCTCCGCCATTCAATAAGATCATGGCTGATCTTGGGCTCAAAGCCACTTCCCCGCCCACTCCCCATAACCCTTCACTCCCTTATCTTGTAAAAATCTGTCTATCTCCACCTTAAACGTATTTAATGACCCAGCCTCCACGGCTCTCTGGGGCAGAGAATTCCACAGATTTATGACCCTCTGAGAGAAGAAATTCCTCCTCATCTCAGTTCTAAAAGGGCGACCCTTTATTCTGAAACTATACCCCCGAGTTCTAGATTTCCCCACGAGGGGAAACATCCTCTCTGCATCTACCTTGTCGAGCCCCCTCAGTATCTTATATGTTTCGATAAGATCACCTCTCATTCTTCTAAATTCCAATGAGTATAGGCTCAACCTTTATTCATAAGTCAACCCCCTCATCTCAGGAATCAACCATGTGAATCGTCTCTGAACTGCCTCCAATGCAAGCATATCCTTCCTTAAATAAGGAGATCAAAACTGTACGCAGTGCTCAAGGTGTGGTCTCACCAATACAGTTGTAGCAGGACTTCCCTGCTTTTATACTCCAACCCCCTTGCAATAAAGGCCAACATTCCATTTGCCTTTTTGATTACTTGCTGAACCTGCATGCTAACTTTGTGTTTCATGTACAAGGACCCCCAGGTCCCTCTGAACTGTAGCATTTTGTAATCTCTCTCCATTTAAATAATAATTTGCTTTTTTATTTTTCCTGTCAAAGTGGATAACCTCGCACTTTCCCACATTATACTCCATCTGCCAAATGTTTGCCCACTCACTTAGCCTGTCTATATCAGCTTTGCAGGTTCTTTGAGTCCTCTGCACAACTTGCTTTCCCACCCATTATTGTATCATCCGCAAACTTGGCTACATTACACTCGGTCCCTTCATCCAAGTCATTACTGTAGATTGTAAATAGCTGAGGCCCCAGCACCGATCCCTGTGGCACGCCACTAGTTACCGTTTGCCAAATGGAAAATGACCCATTAACCCGACTCTCTGCTTTCTGTTAGTTAGCCAATTCTCTATCCATGCTAATATATTACCCGGCATCGACCTCGGCACCGGCTACAGACTCGGCAATGGCACTGCCAGCCCAGTCGACCCTGCAAAGTCCTCCTCACCAACATCTGGGGACTTGTGCCAAAATTGGGGCAACTGTCCCACAGACTAGTCAAGCAACATCCTGACATAGTCATACTCACAGAATCATACCTTTCAGCCAATGTCCCAAACTCCTCCATCACCATCCCTGGGTATGTCCTGTCCCACGGGCAGGACAGATCCACCAGGGGTGGTGGCACAGTGGTATACAGTCGGGAAGGAGTGGCCCTGGGAGTCCTCAACATTGACTCTGGACCCCATGAAGTCTCATGGCTTTAGGTCAAGCATGGGCAAGGAAACCTCCTGCTGATTACCACCCTCCCTCAGCTGATGAATCAGTATTCCTTCATGTTGAACACAACTTGGAAGAAGCACTGAGAGTAGCAAGGGCAAAGAATATACTCTGGGTGGGGGACTTCAATGTCCATCACCAAGAGTGGCTCGGAGCACCACTACTGACCGAGCTGGCCGAGTCCTGAAGGACATAACTGCCAGACTGGCCCTGCGACAGGTGGTGAGAGAACCAACACGAGGGGAAAAACCTACTTGACCTCGTCCTCACCAATCTACCTGTCGCAGATGCATCTGTCCATGACAGCATTGGTAGCAGTGACCACCGCACAGTCATTGTGGAGATGAAGTCCCGCCTTCACACTGAGGACACCCTCCATCGTGTTGTGTGGCACTACCACTGTGCTAAATGCGATAGATTCAGAACAGATCTAGCAGCTCAAAACTGGGCATCCATGAGGCGCTGTGGGCCATCAGCAGCAGCAGAATTGTATTCCACCACAATCTGTAACCTCATGGCTCGGCATATCCCTCACTCTACCATTACCACCAACCCTGGTTCAATAAGGAGTGTAGAAGAGCATGCCAGGAGCAGCAGCAGGCGTACCTAAAAATGAGGTGCCAACCTGGGGAAGCTGCAACACAGGACTACATGCATGCTAAAAAGCGGAAGCAGCATGCTATAGACAGAGCTAAGCGATCCCACAATCAACGGATCAGATCAAAGCTCTGCAGTCCTGCTGCATCCAGTCGTGAATGGTGCTGGACCATTAAACAACTAACTGGAGGAGGAGGCTCCATGAATATCCCCATCCTCAATGATGGTGGAGCCCAGCACGTGAGTGCAAAAGACAAGGCTGAAGCGTTTGCAACCATCTTCAGCCAGAAGATCCATATCGGCCTAATCCTGAGGTCCCCATCATCACAGAAGCCAGTCTTCAGCCAATTCGATTCACTCCACGTGATATCAAGAAACAGCTGAGCGCACTGGATACAGCAAAGGCTATGGGCCCTGACAACATCCCGGCTAGCATGCTGAAGACTTGTGCTCCAGAAATAGCCCCGCCTCTAGCCAAGCTGTTCCAGTACAGCTACAACACTGGCATCTATCCGACAATGTGGAAAACTGCCCAGGTATGTCCTGTCCACAAAAAGCAGGAAAAATCCAACCCGGCCAATTACCGCCCCATCAGTCTACTCTCAATCATCAGCAACGTGATGGAAGGTGTGATCGACAGTGCTATCAAGCGGCACTTACTCACCAATAACCTGCTCACTGATGCCCAGTTTGGGTTCTGCCAAGACCACTTGGCTCCCGACCTCATTACAGCCTTGGTCCAAACATGGACAAAGGAGCTGAATTCCAGAGGTGAGGTGAGAGTGACTGCCCTTGACATCAAGGCAACATTTGACCGAGTGTGGCATCAAGGAGCCCTAGTAAAACTGAAGTCAATGGGAATCGGGGGGAAAACTCTCCACTGGCTGGAGTCATACCTAGCACAAAGGAAGATGGTTGTGGTGATTGAAGATCAATCATCACAGCTCCAGTTCATCGCTGCAGGAGTTCCTCAGGGCAGTGTCCTAGGCCCAACCATCTTCAACTGCTTCATCAATGACCTTCCCTCCAACATAAGGTCAGAAATAGGGATGTTCGCTGATGACTGCACAGTATTCAGCGCCATTCACAACTCCTCAGATAATGAAGCAGCCCATGCCCGCATGCAACAAGACCTGGACGACGTTCAGGCTTGGGCTGATAAGTGGCAGGTAATATTCGCGCCACACAAGTGCCAGGCAATGACTATCTCCAACAAGTGAGAGTCTAACCACCTCCCCTTGACATTCAACGACATTACCATCGCCGAATCCCCCACCATCCAGCCACATTAATACTGTGGCAACAAGAGCAGGTCAGAGGCTAGGTATTCTGTGGCAAGTGTCTCACCTCCTGACTCCCCAAAGCCTTTCCACCATCTACAAGGCACAAGTGAGGAGTGTGATGGAATACTCTCCACTTGCCTGGATGAGTGCAGCTCCAACAACACTCAAGAAGCTCGACCCCATCCAGGACAAAGCAGCCCGCTTGATTGGCACCCCATCCACCACCTTAAACATTCACTCCCTCCACCACCGGCGTACCGTGGCTGCAGTGTGTACCATCTACAAGATTCACTGCAGCAACTCCCTAACCCGCGACCGCTTCCACCTAGAAGGACAAGGGCAGCAGGCGCATGGGAACACCACCACCTCCAAGTTCCCCTCCAAGTCACACACCATCCTGACTTAGAAGTATATCGCCGATCCTTCATCGTCGCTGGGTCAAAATCCTGGAACTCCCTCCCTAACAGCACTGTGGGGGTACCTTCACCACACGGACTGCAGCGATTCAAGAAGGCGGCTCACCACCACCTTCTCGAGGGCAATTAGGGATGGGCAATAAATGCTGGGCTTTGCCAACGACGCCCACATCCCATAAACGAACAAAAACAAAACAAAAAAATAAATACTGAAAATATACTCTGATGAGAAAGAGAAGGAATAAGCAATAAGGTAGTAAAATTAAAACGCTGTTGTGCTCCTCCTTTTTCATTGGCTGGGCACTGTGTGGCCCAACAGTGACTGTAGTTTTTACTCCACAGACTGAAAACAGCATTATCATGGGAAACAAGGAGGAGTAAATTCTCCTATAAATGTTTAGTAACCCACATTTACCCATAGAGTGCGCCAAATGCAATTTCTAGGCTATAATGGCAAATACCCCGTTTTTTTTGTTAAAATAACTTAATCCAGTTATGCAATAAATTTCTAGTTCAAATTCTCTGAGTATATAACAAAGTTGCACAGAGGCTTCTTCAAAGCATCAAGAAATGTTTTGATCTTTAGCCAATATATAAGCAAAAGCTAAGTTACTTTGATTTTAAAAAACACAGAAAATTTATGGGGAATTTCATTTGGATTGATCATTTTCCGGACTGTCTCTGAGGTGGCTAGCAACCACCACTGTTTGAAGATGTGCTATTTTAACAGGAAAAACTGTGAAACACACTCTGGCATGTGGAGATCAGTCTGGACATCAAGCTCTGTCTAACCCACATCATAGTAACCATTATAGTGCTCCTGCTGAGGCTCCTTAACATCAGTGGTTAACTAGGTTGGTGGTACACAGCTGGAAGAGAAAAGTTCAAAAATGAAGCTTACAGTAATCAATTTTACATAAATAAAATAAAAGAGCGTGCTATAAAATGATCGGCATTATAACAATTTCTTTCAAGCTAACAGAATAACCCCACCCGACCAATAGCATAGTATAACCTGACCCTACGTCTTCCTAAATCACCCTGTCTACTACCACTGCTGGTACAGTATAACTGCAGCCTAAGTCACTCTGTCCAACAGTTTCACCTTCCTTTGTAAATACATTAAACATCTCCACCTTTCCCTCACTCTCAAGTACAAATATCACCCTTCATCTCGAAGTTGCCACATTCCTTCCTTGATTATCATAGAAACATAGAAGATAGGAGCAGGAGTAGGCCATTCAGCCCCTCGAGCCTGCTCTGCCATTCAATGAGATCATGGCTGATCATCCAAATTCAGTACCCTGTCCCTGCCTTCTCTCCATATCCCTTGATCCCTTTAGCCTTAAGAAATATATCTAACTCCTTCTTGAATATATTTAATGAATTGGCCTCCACTGCCTTCTGTGGTAGAGAATTCCACAGGTTCACCACTCTCTGGGTAAAGAAATTCCTCCTCATCTCTGTCCTAAATGGCTTACCCCTTATCTTTAGACTGTGACCCCTGGTTCTGGACTCCCCGACCATCGGGAACATCCTTCCTGCATCTAGTTTTATCCTTTTACGTTACGTCAACTATCAAGCTACTTTCACATGCCCTCAGGCACTCTAATCTCCCTTTTTTGTTTCCCTTCTATACTTTGTATATTTCTCTGTTTCTATATTATTCCGCCATATATATCATTTTTTATTCTAGACTGTCTATTTATCCACTGAACCCTAGCCTTTGACACAGACCTTTTTATTCCTAGTTGGAACACCTTTAACCTGTACTTTATCCAACAATCCCAAGCTGATTTAGTTTAACAGAAGTCATCTGAGAACACTATAAGGGTGGTATCACGCTGATACAGCTTTGCACTGACACGGACTCGATGGGCCGAATGGCCTCCTTCTGTGCCGTTGTGACTCTGACTGTAGCAGAACCTTGACTGATTGGCAGCAAACATTTTAAATATTAACATTAAACTTTTCAGTTTTAGGCAAGAGCCAGCTAGGTCCGTTGGCTTTTGTTGGCATTTGGATACCAGTGACAGACCCCTATGCGTTCTTGTAAATACTTGTGCACAATGTTCCACTTTCCCTACCTAAAGAAGTGCAAAGCTAACTGCATGATCGAGTGCTGCTAGCTCACATCGCTGGTGCTGGTGTCAAACCTGGAGTACTCTTCAGTTCCTGCTAAATGAAAAATGGATGTAGAAAAATTACAAAATATGCAGCCTCAATTATGATTAGAGCAGAGCTATCCGTGAAAACCATTTTCTATTTAGCATTTTAAAGACATAAAGCAACAATTCTAATGTCACAGTCTGGGGATAACCTTCCATTTAAAAAAAAATCCAAAGTATAAAATTAAGAATGACAGTATGACTTGCAATGTTCCCTCTAATTTTTTTCGTGCGCGGTCCCATTAAATTTGCTGCGCGGTATCTTTTCCAGCGGCAACAGCTGGTGAGCGGCCTGTGCGGGACCTCCCGATCGATGTGCAGCCACACGCCCGCCCGCCCACCTTAGGGGGAACGTTGATGACCTGTGTGTTTGGTACTGAGGGAAAAGGTGCTTGCGCACGTTACTGATTCTTTGAAGCTTCCAATCTGGCCAACATGTGATTTCTTGTTTATCTTGTTACTCCAGGACTCTTATCCACGTTACTTAAAGTCACAGATGTACAAGAATATGCTAGCAACATCCATAGTTGCTCAGGAAACCAAAAGAAGGTATGCTATCATTTGCTTTATGTGGGGAAATATTTTGGGGTGAAAAGTTGACCTGCTAATAGGTACCAGCAGTAAGCTATTTTGCTTTGTTTCAGCTATCCATCAGAATGAATAGCATTATATTATTTAGTTATATAACCCGATAGTTTTTCAAAAACAAAATCAATGAAGATGTCTTGTGAAGAAAGGTTGAGCAGGTTGGGCCTATACTCATTGAAATTTAGAAGAATGACAGGTGATCTGATTGAAACATATAAGATTCTGAGGGGGCTCGACAAGGTAGATGCAGAGAGGATGTTTCCCCTCGTGGGGGAATCTAGAACTAGGGGGCATAGTTTCAGAATAAGGGGTCACCCATTTAAAACAGATGAGGAGGAATTTCTTCTCTGAGGGTCGTGAATCTTTGGAATTCTTTACCCCAGAGAGCTGTGGAGGCATTGAATATATTCAAGGCGGAGATAGACAGATATTTGAGCTACAGGGGAGTCGAGGGTTATGGGGAGCGGGCGGGAAAGTGGAGTTGATGCCAAGATCAGATCAGCCATGATCTTATTGAATGGCGGAGCAGGCTCGAGGGGCCGAATGGCCGACACCTGCTCCTATTATGTTCTTATGAAGGAGTAAACGTCTGACTAGGTGAAATAAAGTTTATACATGCGAATAAAAGAAAAGGTTATGTTGGTGAGAGGGGAAAAGAAATGTTAATTAACTTCAGAACTAACTCTTTAGGACAAATATTTCTCTCATCACGTACAGCACTTCTTACAAAATTAGTCTTTAACAGTCATATCATTGGAATCCTGAAAAACAATGATTGTGTGTATTATTTTAATCTGACATTTTCAAAACTATACTAAATGGATTCAGAATTTTCAGTAGTAGTCGTCTTCAATTATTGATTACCAAGGAGAAGAAAACTGTGCCATTACCTGTTTAACTTCCCAACACGCAGGTTTTAAGTCATCTTTGCCTCTGTGTTTTTGTCCAGTGTGTTTCCATTCACGAGGTGGCATCGTCTTTCCAGCCTCAGCCCTGCACAGCTGACGCAACCGAAGGAGAACGATGGGAGAGACAAGGCTGCAACATCAGGAACGGTTTCACAGGTTCAAAACTAAACACCGCACATTCACAGCATTCATTTTCCTTTTTCCGCTATCAATAATTCTACATCCCTTTAAAAAAAAATATTCCCGCACTTTCCATCGGATCCTGTTTAGACAATGAAATGTTTTATTGTTGACTTTACATCACGGTTTTGAACATGCCAACTTTTATTCAGGGGAAGTGTAAATTGTTGGAAACCAACTGAACTAAATTCGTAAAATCTTTTATATTGACTGACCCAAGAATTTAGGGAAAAATACGGATTACTGAACCCCTCAAAACTGCTTTCAGCTGCCCTGTTAGGAGATATATTTGACCGTAACAGTATATTAATGAAAGACATTTGAAGTATTAAATAATTTGCCACTAAAATTACTGACCTCTAAGTTCTACTAGAGAGAAAAGAGTACAATATTGGCCCGGATTATGCGGTCAGTGGTGAAGGAACAGCGCTCACTGTTCATTGCGCTTACAGCTGCCCACAGAATTTTTGCGAGCTTTTAAAGGGCAACTTACGGTTCCTAGGGATCAGCGTCAGCGCGGTGCTCTCTACAGGGGATCTGTAACATATGTGAGCAGGCCAAGCAACAGCGTGTCTCTTCAACCAATCAAATTGAAGAATCCTCACTGAGACACGCAGCCGGAATTTAAATTTGGAGGTGTGTAGGGAGTTGGGGGGGGGGGGGGGGCGCGCTGGAAAGCGGTTGGGCGAACAGGTTTCCCCGCAGGCCCTACCGTTAAATTCAGCATTAGCATTTCAAAGCAATGATTCCCATCCGCAGCCAGCCAGATGGAGAGGCTGTCGGGCGGGTAGGCCAGTGGCACCAGGCTCCAGAGAGGAGGGCGGGAGTGATTGGAGGGTGGGGGGGGGAGGGGGTGTTCGGAGGCCGGAGGAGGATTGGGACCAGAGGGGGGAGGCCGGAGGAGGATCGGGCTGGAGGAGGATCAGGGTTGGAGGGGGAGGCCGGAGGAGATCGGGGGCTATAGGGGAGAGACTGGAAGGCCAGTGGATATTGGGGCCGGAGGGGGGAGACTGGAAGGCCAGTGGATATTGGGGCCGGAGGGGGGAGACTGGAAGGCCAGTGGATATTGGGGCCGGAGGGGGGAGACTGGAAGGCCAGTGGATATTGGGGCCGGAGGGGGGAGACTGGAAGGCCAGTGGATATTGGGGCCGGAGGGGAGAGACTGGAAGGCCAGTGGATATTGGGGCCGGAGGGGAGAGACTGGAAGGCCAGTGGATATTGGGGCCGGAGGGGGGAGACTGGAAGGCCAGTGGATATTGGGGCCGGAGGGGAGAGACTGGAAGGCCAGTGGATATTGGGGCCGGAGGGGAGTGACTGGAAGGCCAGTGGATATTGGGGCCGGAGGGGAGAGACTGGAAGGCCAGTGGATATTGGGGCCGGAGGGGAGAGACTGGAAGGCCAGTGGATATTGGGGCCGGAGGGGAGAGACTGGAAGGCCAGTGGATATTGGGGCCGGAGGGGAGAGACTGGAAGGCCAGTGGATATTGGGGCCAGAGGGGGGAGGTCAGAAGGCCGGCGGGGGGGCTGAGGATCGAAGGCCGGAATGGGGATTGAAGATCGGAGGCCTCGTGTGGTGGGGGATTGGAGGCCCCGGGAGAGCGGAAGGGTCGGGGTGGGGCGGGGGGGTCTCCAATTGCGGGAGTTTGACGAGGCAGGGACACTAGATCCAGCAGCTAAGTGGAAATGCACTTACCTCCTGGATCCAGCACTCCTCACCTCCCTTTAGCTGGTGGTTTCCCCGAGGCCTGGGAAACCCGGCCAGCCAGAGTTAAATTTGAAATGGTGAATCAGCAGGAGGCATGGAGCCTCATTATATTTAAATGGGCGACCCGCCTCCTGGGAGCAGGTTGTCTGCCTGCCCCCCGTTCCACCTCCATTAAAACCGGAAGTGGCGGGTCGGGGTCTGGATTGAGTTTTTTTAAACCCTTTAACCTTCCACCTGACCCCCCAACCCAACTGTTTTTGGGGGTTAAAATTCCCCCTGCAGAGTCTAAACCAGGAAATATAAATTAGAATTCATTCTAAAATCATGTGCAGAAAGTGAAAGAAAGAGAGGGAACTTTTTCTGGCGTGTTTAGTGGGTAAGTGCAGCAACTTCATGCTTGTACATGGATTTCAATGCTGAGTCTATCGGCGAGGTACAGCTTGTGCAGGGGCAGGGCAAATCGGACAGCAACTTCCTGATTTCCTCGTTTAACTGCAAATGTGCGTATTCCGGAAGTTGCTGTCCGATTTACGTCCTAATGACGGCGAGCGCTGATAGCCTCACCTTTTATTCTCAATGCAAAATCTGGGCCATTAAAATCTGCATGTTCTAGGTGGCAGTTGCAACGCGTGCCATGGAGTGGGAGGATGTGGGTGGATGATAATTCCTGATGTGGTGAGTTCCCAATCTCGGCTGTACCCTTGTGGAAGGTGCTCCATACGGCCAAGGAGGAGCGAATTTAGAGGGTCAGTCACCCACAGTAGCTCTCGTACTCCTCCTTGACACCTGCTATAGGTTAGAATTAGGAGCTGATGAAAAACATTCTCCAGTCTAATTTCTTAGTAGGGGTGGTGCATTCTGAATGGAGACTCCTAAGAAGAGAAAGAATAAAACACAAAAAAACCTTGCATTATATATTTCAAGTCTTGTGGGTGCAAGGGGGGAACCCACTGATGTTGAGGAATTTATCCAGAGTTCTCAATAAACTGGCTTTCCCAGCTTGACAGCTTCAGATTAGAAAGCCTCATCACTGTTAATTGTCTTACAAGTTATTGATGTCCACCCTACTGACCAGTTTACAATCTGGTAAAATAACCTATTGTGTCTGCTATTCATCTTGCTGCAATATGCATAACACTGGAATATTGTGGCCAAATTCTAGGTACCACACTTTAGGAAAGATGTCAAGGCCTTGGAGAGGGTGCGGAGGAGATTTACTAGAATGGTACCAGGGATGAGGGCTTCAGTTATGTGGAGAGACTGGAGAAGCTGGGATTGTTCTTATAGCAGAGAAGGTTCAGGGGCGATTTAATAGAGGCATTCAAAGTCATGAAGGGTTTTGATAGAGTAACTAAGGAGAAACTGTTTCCAGTGGCAGAAGGGTCAGTAACCAGAGGACACAGATTTAAGGTAATTGGCACAAAAAAAACAGGCGACATGAGGGGAAAAAATTTATGCAGTGAGTTGTTGTGATCTGGAATGCGCTGCCTGAAAGGGTGGTGGAAGCAGATTCAATAGTAATTTTCAAAAGGGAATTGGATAAATACTTGAAGGGGAAAAATATGTAGGGCTTGTAGGGAAAGAGCAGGGCAGTGGGACTAATTGGAAAGCTCTTTCAAAGAGCTGGCACAGGCACGATGGGCTGAATGGCCTCCTTTTATGGTGTATCATTCTATAGTAATGTAATAAAACCATATTTGTCTTTTTAGCCATACCCTACATATTAAATCTTTTGTGTTTTCACAGTATTAATCCTCATATAAAGTGTTTACTCAAATAAATGTACTTTACGACAGCTTGGCGTTTTTCTCATTTATAAAAACACATTTTCTATCGGTATGACACCTTCACTGCAGAACAAATGATAGTCTTACCGGGTTTTTTTTTTAAAATATGGAATGCTTTATCCAAAAACTATATTTTGATAATTCAGTTAGAGCAAGACTTAAGCATGTAAAGTGCGAAAAGGTTAGTCTATCCGTTAATAGGTACAATTCAGTATTTACAATAGTTTCCTATTACATTGCTGTACCTCAAAATACTTTTCCTTTTTTTTATCCCTACAGCTGTGCCGATTCTCCCACCCTTTGGCAAACCTAGGAGTGTTCACTGGAACAAATATCCCAGATAATTCCAAGGATGCACCTTCCTGGTCCCATTCCGGCCTTCCCTCATTTTGCCCTGGAATCCTTCCTACTGCTGCTTCCCCTTCCTCTAGCTCCGCAGACCCCAAGAGGTTCTCTGTTTGTTCCTCAGTTCCTTTGTCAGCATGTGATAAGAATATTACTATATTTGTGTTTTGGTTCTTCTAAATTCAAACGTCCTTCACTAGTTAGTGCAAGAGTAGAATCGTGGCATTCCCAAGATCGGATGAAGTAAGTCAATTTTTTTACAATATGCACACTGTTCTCACATTACAGCATATTACATATACTGTGTGTACATCAAGGGCGTACAGAGAACCGAGCAAGCATCACCATTAATCAGCTTATCTTAAACAGTAAACTACCCAGGATCATCATTTTCAGTCTTTTTGACAAATTTCAGTTATTCACCAGCTTAGAAAATAGTTGGCCAAGGGATTTCAAAAGAAAGTTGTGCACTACTCGTTTGCTACCACTCGGTGTAATAAATACACTTATTGACCAAGAATGCTAGAGACAATAACCATAGTGCTAATAAATGGTTACTTATCCCCGAGGATGTACTTTGAGCAATCCAGACCGTGTCCGATTATCTTGTAACTTCCATTCTTATTTCTGAACCAGACACCTTACTCTCTCCTTTTAAATTGGAACATCAAGTATGAAATGTTTGCTCGTGATACTTTGCACATTTTTGGTTACATACATTTATATGTTGTGTGTATGTTTATTCTATATATACACATATACACATCAGCAATAGGATTCAAAAGAATAAAAGCCAAAGTGAGAGAGAATAACAGCTGAAACTCAAAAACAAGTATTTCAGTAAGAAGTTTAATCAGATATCGTGGGCCAGAATTTACTGTAGCCGGCACATGCCGTTCTTTAGACTTGCCCTTGCACGGGCATCTCCAGGGCAAGTTGCTGTTAGTGGCAGATTAAAGTGGCGCGACACCCTCTACCCTCTGGGACCTGTGAGAACAGGGCAAGAAACTGTGTGTCCTTAGCCAATCAGATTGAAGAATTGTTAATAAACAGCACCGAGCCTGAACCAGGAAGTGTCAGTTAGCATAGTGAATTCAATGACAAATCAAGTACAGAAAGCAAAATACAGAGAGGGAGACAATGATTGGATTAAGAGAGAGTAAAAAAAAGAGACACAAAGAAAAAGTAAAAAAATGTAATTTCATTTTTTTATTCTCCAACAACAATTAAAAGCTGAAGGAATGAGACTCCACACTTGTAAAAGTTAATTTTCAGTGTCAGAGAGGTTGTTTGGCAGTAATTAAGACTTACCACACCGTTAAAAAGGGTACATTTGAATGGGGAGCCAGACGGTGAGATGCCGTTTTTGCACAGCTTAGAGGAGCAGGCGCATCTCCAAAAGGCGTTTGATAACGTGCCACATAATAGGCTTGCCAGCAAAGCTGAAACCCATGGAATAAAAGGGACAGTAGCAGCATGGATTCAAAATTGGCTAAGTGACAGGAAACAGAGTAGTGGTGAATGGTTGTTTTTCAGACTAGAGGAAGGTATATAGTGGTATTCCCCAGGGGTCAGTACTAGGACCACTGCTTTTCTTGATATATTTAATGACTTGGATGTGGGTGTACAGGGCACAATTTCAAAATTTGCAGCTGACACAAAACTTGGAAGTATAGTGAACAGTGAGGAGGATAGGAAGAGACTTCAAGAAGACAGACAGGCTGGTGAAATGGTTAGACACGTGGCAGATGAAATTTAACACAGTAAAGTGCGACGTGATACATTTTGGTAGGAAGAACGAGGAGAGGCAATATAAACTAAATGGTGCAATTCTAAAGGGGGTGCATGAGCAGAGAGACCTGGGGGTATATGTGCACAAATCATTGAAGGTGGCAGGGCAGGTTGAGGAAGCGGTTAAAAAAGCATAACGGATCCTGGGCTTCATGAATAGAGGCATAGAGTACAAAAGCAAGGAAGTTATGATGAACCTTTATAAAACGTTGGTCCGACCTCAACTGGAGTATTGTGTCCAATTCTGGGCACTGCACTTTAGGAAGGATGTGAAGGCCTTGGAGAGGGTGCAGAAAATATTTGAGAATGGTTCCAGGTATAAGGGACTTCAGTTACATGGATAGACTAGAGAAGCTGGGGTTGTTCTCCTTGGAGCAGAGAAGATTGAGAGGAGATTTGATAGAAGTGTTCAAAATCATGATGGGTCTAGACAGAGTAGATAGAGAGAAACTGTTCCCATTGGTGGAAGGATCAAGAGCCAGAGGACACAGATTTAAGGTGATTGGCAAAAGAACCAAAGGCGACATGAGGGAAAACTTTTTTAAGCACTGGAATGTACTGCCTGAAAGGGTGGTGGAGGCAGACTCAATCGTGGCTTTCAAAAAGGAATTGGGTAAGTACCTGAAGGAAAAAATTTGCAGGGCTACAGGGAAAGGGTGGGGGAGTGGGACTAGCTGAAGTGCTCTTGCAGAGAGCCGGCACGGGCTCGATGGGCCGAATGGCCTCCTTCTGTGCTGTAACCCTTCTATGATCACGGACAGCAACTTCCGGATTTTCGCATTTAACTCCACATCTGTACTCGCCTGAAGTTGCTGTTAGATTTGTGTATAAATAACGGAGTTCATAGTGTTTCCTAGAACAGTATGTAATGGAACCAACCAGGGAGCAGGCTATCTTGGATCTGGTACTGTGTAATGAGACAGAATTAATAAATGATCTCATAGTAAAGGATCCTCTAGGTAAGAGTGATCATAACATGGTTGAATTTCAAATTCAGTTGGGGGGTGAGAAAGTTGTATCTCAAACCAGTGACCTGATCTTAAACAAAGGCAATTACAATGGCATGAGGGCAGAACTGGATAAAGTGGACTGGAAAAATAAATTATAAGGTGACAGTTGAAATGCAGTGGCGGACATTTAAGAAGATATTTCATAACTCTCAACAGAAATATATTCCAGTGAGAAAGAAAGATTTTAAGAGAAGGGAGCACCATCCGTGGCTAACTAAGGAAGTAAAGGATGGTATCAAATTGAAAACGAAGGCATACAATGTTGCCAAGATTGGTGGGAGGCCAGAGGATTGGGAAATTTTTTAAAAACCAGCAAAGGATGACTAAAAAAATAATAGAGAGAGAAGATGAATTATGAGAGTAAACTGGTAAGAAATATTAAAACAGATAGTAAGAGCTTCTACAGGATATAAAAAGGAAGAGAGTAGCTAAAGTAAACGTTGGTCCCTTAGAGGATGAGAATGGGGAATTAATAATGGGGAACGGGGAAATGGCAGAGACTCTGAATAAATATTTTGTATCTGTCTTCACTGTAGAAGACATTAACAACATCCCAATAATGGATAATCAAGGGGCCACAGGGAGGGGGGAACTAAAGACAATCACTATCACTAAGGAAGAAGTACTTGGTAAAATAATGGGACTAAAAGACGACAAGTCCCCTGGACCAGATGGCCTGCATCCCAGGGTCTTAAAAGAAGTGGCTGCAGAGATAGTGGGTGCATTGGTTGCAATATACCAAAATTCCCTGGACTCTGGAGAGGTCCCAGCGGATTGGAAAACCGCAAATGTAACACCCCTATTTAAGAAAGGAGGGAGACAGAAAGCAGGAAACTATAAACCAGTTAGCCTGTCGTTGGGAAAATGCTGGAGTCCTTCATTAAGGAAGCGGTAGCAGGGCATTTGGAAAATCATAATGCAGTCAAGCAGAGTCAGCATGGTTTTATGAAATGGAAATCATGTTTAACAAATCTGCTGGAGTTCTTTGAGGCTGTAACGAGCAGGGTAGACAAAGGTGAGCCAGTGGATGTGTATTTGGATTTCCAGAAGGCATTCAATAAGGTGCCACATAAAAGGTTACTGCACAAGATAGGAGCTCACGGAGTTGGGGGTAATATATTAGCATGGATAGAGAATTGGCTAACTAACAGAAAGCAGAGAGTCGGGATAAATGGGTCATTTTCTGGTTGGCAAACGGTAACTAGTGGGGTGCCACAGGGATCGGTGCTGGGGCCTCAACTATTTACACTCTACATTAATGACTTGGATGAAGGGACCAAGTTTGTGGCTGATACAAAGGTGGGTGGGAAAGCAAATTGTGCAGAGAACTCAAAGAATCTGCAAAGGGATATAGACAGGCTAAGTGAGTGGGCAAACATTTGGCAGATGGAGTATAATGTGGGAAAGTGCGAGGTTATCCACTTTGGCAGGAAAAATAAAAAAGCAAATTACTGTAAACTCTTTCTTATCCTGCACCTATGGGACCAGGATGGTGCCGGTTGATGAAAAATTCTGGATAACAGAGAGGTATACCTACCAAGGCAATTTTTAACACAAACAAAAATAAAAAATCAAGAAATATACTGTATAATTGGGTACTCACCTGCAGAATGTTCCGTTAAATGTATGGTAGAATCGGCAAGATTACTGGTTATTGAGGGGTTGTTTTGTATTGAGATATATCTATTTTGCCAGTTATTAAAGTATTTCGGATGATAAAGTGCCGTTTAAACAAGAGTTTACTGTATTATTTAAATGGAGAGAGATTACAAAATGCTACAGGTCAGAGGGACCTGGGGGTCCTTGTGCATGAAAAAGTTAGCATGCAGGTACAGCAAGTAATCAAAAAGGCAAATGGAATGTTGATCTTTATTGCAAGGGGGTTCAAGTATAAAAGCAGGGAAGTCTTGCTACAATTGTACAAGGTATTGGTGAGACCACACCTTGAGTACTGTGTACAGTTTTGGTCTCCTTATTTACGGAAGGATATACTGTACTTGCATTGGAGGCAGTTCAGAGACGATTCACTAGGTTAATTCCAGAGATGAGGGGGTTGACTTATGAAGAAAGGTTGAGCAGGTTGGGCCTATACTCATTAGAATTTAGAAGAATGAGAGGTGATCTTATCGAAACATATAAGATACTGAGGGGGCTTGACAGGGTAGATGCAGAGAGGATGTTTCCCCTCGTGGGGAAATCTAGAACGCGGGGGCATAGTTTCAGAATAAAGAGTCGCCCTTTTCGAACTGAGATGAGGAATTTCTTCTGAGGGTTGTAAATCTGTGGAATTCTCTGCCTCAGAGAGCTGTGGAGACTGGGTCATTAAATACATTTAAGGTGGAGATAGACAGATTTTTGCAAGATAAGGGAGTGAAGGGTTATGGGGAGCGGGCGGGGAAGTGGCTTTGAGCCCTGGATCAGCCATGATCTTGTTGAATGGCGGAGCAGGCTCGAGGGGCCAAGTGGCCTATTCCTGCTCCTATTTCTTATGCTCTTGTGTTCTAGCACCGTTAGCCTCACCGTTATTTCTTTACAGTAAGTTCTGGCCCAGAGTCTCCTGATTGTTTAAACAATGGGGAACAGCAATATTTATGCTGCTGCAACGGAAATCCTGAAAACTGCGCACATTTTTCTGCATTCAGAAATGGAACGTATAGAATTAACTGAATAGTCTGCAAAGCACAGGGAATCATTCAGATTACTCCGCTTTAAGATGACATCTGTATAGCATTCAAAAAAAATGTCTGTTTTTGTCACTCAAGATAACCATGACACTTCTCTGTGCTTTGTGGGATATTTACATGCCAGATTTCCGGGCAGCTTCTCTTTCTTGCAGTTTCTCTTTGTAAGAGATTAAGGATACTTCTAGCCCTGAATTAAGTTTAGTCATCAGGCGCTGATCAGTTTAAGGACAGGTATTGTCACGTAAAGATAATAGTAATAATATATATATATATATAGATGCCTGTAAGACAAAAGGACATTTTTACCACTGATCCTTCCAGGTCTTGTGACACTGAAGTAGAGGTGAGTCTATTTCATTCTTCAAGCACTTATTTACTTATTGCAGCTCTTCGAACGACACAAGGTCCAAACTGCCATGTGACTTTTAGAACAAAGTAATGCAAAATTCGCCCACGGTAGTGGTTATATGAAATAAACTTCCAGCTAAAGTAGGTATCACTGTGTTGACCAGTAATTCCACAGATAAAAATTGGATGAATATCTGGTTAGGAATAAGAAACAGGATTTCGGGTTGTCGCCGTCCGACATCAACCAGTGTGGCATAACTACCATTTTAGTCACAACTCTGCTGCAAGCTACTAAAATGGATTGCACCGTGATATTTTTTATTTAAAGGCATTTGTATAAAACCAATCATAACTGTGGAGAAGCACACTGAATTACGGTTTATTGATTTAAGTTTTGCTAGATGCAGTATTTCTTTACCGTCAACTCTTGATAAATTAAGCTCAGATCCAGGATAAAGTCACTTTTCGTATCTAAAACTATTTCTACATGCTCTGTTGTAATGTGTGAGCAGGTAGTGTTTTATGTGCACTGAAACCAACATTATGCATTGCAAAAAATAGGTTATTACACCAAATAATCACTTTTTCTCCAAACAAGTCAAGATGACCTTCTCCACAGCCATTAGTCATATCCCTAAAGACCGCAAAATAACCTGGAATATTTTTCAAACAATAGATCACGGTTCCAGTTCTATGTTGTGCAGTGTAATAATGAGCCGGATTTGGCTGAGTGGCGAAGTTAGACTTTTACCCATAGACTTTCTATGGGTTTTTGCAAGGCAAGGTCCTGTCAGCCAACCATCTAAAAATGTTATTCTCCTATAATTTTGGAGGAGCAGGGCAACTCGGATATCAACTTCCTGATTTCCACGTTTACCTGCGCACGTGCAGTCACCAGAAGTTGCTATCCGATTTGCACATAAATAACGTGAGTGCTGTTAGCCTCACCGTTGTTTTTACAGCATAATCCGGCCCAGTTTTCTGATTGACGGGATTCAATATTGGTCACGTTGAATTCATTTCAAACTGAATTTTAATATAACGATGTAAGGATTTTTGCTGGAGCTATTCATTTTTATAAGACCATGTAGGTTTCAATTGAAATAATTGTGGTGCTGTGCAGCTTTGACCACAGGTACTGAATCACACACGTTGATGCCAGCTACCCTGGCGGTTGCCATGATTCATTCATTTTACAGCAATCCAAGGTTCCATCATTCTTTGAAGAGTCAGGAGAACTGGATGAATGGCTGCTTGTAGGACCAAGGCTATCTACTGCAGCCACAGCTGTTTACCACATTGAGGGAACCCATGGACAAGAGGGGAAGAGCAATGTAATGAGGCGCATGCTGCCTCCAGGGTGTTGGCCAACCACACGTAGTAATTGTGAAGCGAGGTTCAGATCTGGAGTGATCAGGGGACATGCAGCAGTACAGCCTGTAGAGGTGCCCAAAATTACTGCAACCAGTTGTGTTTTACATAACATCGCCCTGCAAACTACTCTTGCTCTACAGCAGGCTGCCAGAAACACCAGTTAGTTACAGAAGATTGCCCCGATCAAGAGCCAGACGAATCGTCTGCTCAAACAAGCAGTCATTCAGCCAGAATGACAAGACAGTCTCTCATTTATATAAAAAAAACGTCATTTCCACAAGTGCTCAATGCTGTAGTCAAACAACATCTAGTCCTCATCTTCCGATTAGGCACTTTATAGCCTTCCGGACTCAATATCGAGTTCAACAATTTCAGATCATAACCTCGGCCCCTACCATAATATATATTTTATCCACCCTTTTCGTTTGTGCCTTTTCCCTTTTTTCTCTCTCTTTCTCCCCCCCCCCCCCCCCCCCCCCCCCCACGGTAGCTGTCTTTCATTCTGCCAGCATTTCACACTTCTGAGCCATCTTTTGTTTCTTAACCTGTCCTATTACCATCTCGTCTTGCCTTGAGCATCTCTTAATGTCTCTACTTATCACAGACCTCCCCTTTTGTTCTTTTATTCCTCCCCCCAGCCTCCCACTTGCTTTTTTATCTGTTTCATTTCCAGCTTTTTTTCTCAGTTCTGACGAAGGGTCTTCGACCTGAAACGTTAACTCTGTTTCTCTCTCCACGGATGTTGCCTGGCCTGCTGAGTTTTTCCAGCGTTTTCTGTTGTTGTTTCAGTTTTCCAGCATGCGCAGTATTTTGCTACTATAACATCTAGTCCCCACTGCCCTGAGCTTATCAAGTGCTGTGAATATGTTCCTCACTAACCACCAATCTGCCTCAAAGCAAAATAGTTCTCAGAATACAGTGGCGTCCGAGTAATCCCAATTTACTCACTGTAACTAGGCACGGTGCAGGTGTGTTCAGTGTCTTTTACCTGTGTGTGTGTGTGTGTGTGTGTGTGCCTAAGTGTTTCCTTAGTGGGAGAAAGAAGTGAGATGGGTGACTGCTGCCTGTCAATGGCCACCTGTAGGGATTGCGGTCATTCAGTAAACTCTGTATGCCGGGTTTGTACCTCCAAAACAGGGGCCAGTGGTGTTGAGAAAGTGGCTGCCTGGGCCGGTGTATTATGTAACTCAACTTTAAGCATTTGTACAGGGTGATGAGGATGTTATGGACATAGTGTCGCCTTGAGACAGAACTCCATAATCCGTGCAGCTCCAGCTATTTCCCTTCTGCTGGACCCTCCTTCAGTACATCCAGAGGTCTGCCAGGAAGTAATTATGCTGAGCCGTGTGATCACAGACTAATGTACAAATTGCAACTCCTCTCCTACTGATCGGTGCACAGAGGAAATATTCCCCATATAAAAATCATTAAATATTGAAAAGCGTTAATCAAAATTAGCACCGACAGATATCCTGGGATTTTCCTGCATTGTAGTTATTAAGGTGGTGCAGTTCGGAGGTGTCCAAACTACAGCCCATAATGTACTCCGTCGCTTCATTGATGGATCAATCCTCAATTCGAGCACCAAGAACTGTTGGTATCCACAGCTTGACATATTTGTAAGTTAACAGGAACTTGGATTTAAAGTTTATATGCAGCCTCTGAAGCTGCATGGCACATACCTAAGTAGCCAGGAAGACTCAAAGCTTGGATAGTCCTGCTGAAGTTTATCTGGTATAAAAGCAAACGTGACAAATTTACATTTTTGGGGTCATGATCCGTGTTTAGATGAACATTTAGTTAACAGGGATAGCCGACTCCTTAGCAGGTTTGTACTGTTTGACTGCAGCTTTTGGCTTGCAATATGCCGTCAAACAATAAAACCTTTGGCAATGCTCAGTGCTTCCATGCCATGGACTAATGTCCCTTCAATGGCATAGATGAACATCTGATCAAGGAATAAAACTCAAGTGCTGGACATGAAGTTCACTTTCCTTCAACAGAGTAAAATGGCTCAAGGCACCTGCCTACGGAAGGCTATGGTCGAAGGTAGGTTACTTGTGAAAATGTACTTTTCTGTAGCTAGAGGTGGCAAAGGAGTCAGGCATATTTGAGATGGAGCATGTATTGGTGAGCTTGCAGGCAATTTGTAAAGTTTTACAGGTACCACGTTTATGGTGGATGCACGAGAGGGACATATTTCTGGCCTAGACACAGGTTGTGGGACCTGATGGGTTCTTGAAATAATAAGACTAGAAAGCGCAAGAAATGATGGAACAAGGTAATATGTAACATGGTTATCTACAGACACAACCATGTAAAATGAGAACACAGTTATGCAACGCCTGACATGTAGCATAGATTTTGGACAAGAGAGTAACTTGCTGGACACTCAATAGAAACTATATTTTCTACGATTTGAAAATATTGACAGAAGGGAGCAGAAAATGCAAATCCCTTAACATTAGTTCATGAAACTACTTTAATCATCAAAAGCAAAGCTCTAATTCTTCATTAATTAAAATACCAGATAATAGCGTTGATTAAAATACCAGATAATAACGTTGTTTCATTGCTTTTCCTAGTCTCTCCCTGACGGCAACTGAAGTCTGCCTGGAAACTCAAAGTTATCTGAATGTGGAAGATGCAGATGTTTCAGAGGACAACGAGGCTGCATCTGAAGTGGATGAGTTTGGACAGACAACAAGATGTTAGAAATAAGCCTAGAATATGGAAGAAAAGAGCTTTTCTTTTTATTGTGAAGTGCCTCTATTTATATAAAGAACTTGCACTTTATTGTTTTATTTTAGAGTCTGTTTCACATAGCTGCAATATTTCCTGTAATAATTCATAATAGTTTTAATAATTTTTATACCAAATATTTGAAATATTAGATGCATATTCACCTAATTTACACTTTTCTTGCCATATAGTTCTGCACCTATTTGTTTAATTTATAAAAGTTTGGTATAAGCATATTTTCATTTTTGAGAACTAAAATGTACATTATCCTTTATTTTGACATTCACCCGCTTTTCTCTCTCAAACATCAGAAAAATAGGTTATATTCAAATGGTTCTCAAATTTCTTTCATCTTTATATTAGGCACAATAAGGGGGGGGGGAGGGGGCACAAGATGTCCTCTGTGTAACTAAATCTTAAATGTGTTCCTTTTAAACGGACTTACAATCAGTTGCACATAGAGTGCAGAGGAACTGTTCCCCGCGTAAGGTGTTAAATGTTAGGAATTACATTTTTAGGTTTTTGGAAGACAACATTTTTGCATCAGAAGATCAGGTTATACTACTGGTGGTTTGTAGAAAGGAAGGAGAACAGGCTTGCTTTTGTCTAGCATCTCAGCACCTCCTCAGGAAGTTTGAAAGCACTTTGCAACCAATTACTTTTGAAGTGCAGTCACTGTTATGTGGACAATTGCATCAGCTAATTGTGCACAGTAAATGACATGAATGGCCGTTTAATCGTTAGCTGTTGGAATGTTGACCAGGACATTGGGAGAGCTCCCCTGCTCCTCTTCAAATAGTACAAAAGTGCCCATCCAAATGATGGTACTTCCACCAATGCAGCAGTGCATCAGCACAGTGCTGAAGTGGCGAGATTGCAGGCTGAAGTCCGGCAGTGGGGACCTTCTGACTCAGAGGCAAGTGCTACCAGCAGAGGACAGCTAACAATGGACTGTTTACTTCATTGATTAATATTCAGCCCTCATTGTAGGGATACCAAATTGGAGTCAGATTCAGAAACACACCCTACTCTGGTGCTGCGATACTTAGAAAATCAGAGGAAACTGAATTCTGATTTTTTTGGAGTACTTTTACATAAGTGAAGAAAAATAGGAAAACATTCACTTGAATTATTTATGCTACACGTGAATATGGTTTATCTGCCCCAGAATAGCTGCTCAAACTACTTATTAGTTTCATTAAGATACTTTGTAAGCAGTCATTTACTAAGGTAATCCACCTTACATCAAGGCAATAACTCACTTACCCTTTTTTCATTGTCACCAACCAAAGCATCAGCATTGTCTTTTTAGTTTGTACAAGTAAAGGTTTGTGTCCAGTTTATATGTGCTGCTGTCTTGAATACTTCTAGTTCTTTCAGTGATTATTAATCATAACTAAGGCCTCCAGTTTGCGGTTTTCACAGACAAAGGGACTAAATCGTAGGTGGTGATTCGCGCACAATCCCAATAAAAAAAATCCTGGAGAGTGAAACTGGTCTGGGGCGGTAGCACAAAATGGGCGACAGAGAATCGGCAGACCGTTTTACACCCCATCCCATTTCCTTTTGCATTGACTTCATTACGCATGGATATCAAATGAACCACTGCTCACCTCATCCTGTGGTCCATATTATCCAAAAATAGCCAGACACATGGTTAGAAGTACTGTAATAAATTAAAATTTGTATACTTCAAAATAAATGTTAATCTATTAAATACTGTTACATCAAAATGTTGAGTGTGGTTTAATTGAAGAAGCTCCAAAAGGGTTAGAAAAAAATTGCCCATCGACATCAAAGTACAAATACCAACTGAGGGGCCAGAAATTCCATTGTGCCCCGTTTGGGGCGATAACTTTTGAAATCTGAGAAAATTATCGCCAGGCCATAATCTTTTTTTTGATCCCGGGAACTTCAGCTTTAGCGCTCCAAGAGGGAAGTGGCGCGCTAAATCGAGCGCGAGCCACTTCTCTTGGGGCGCTAAAGTGTATGAGGGGGGCGGTAGCGGCAGAGCGCTGCCGAATGTTCAGGGCCGTGCTGCCGGCATCAGAGGCTGCTTCCCTCGCTTAAAGGGAAGGGCCAATGATGGTTTGCAACATTCTTCTTAGTTCTGTGGGGCCAGTTGACCTGCGCGACTTCCATTACAACCCCAATCACTCTCAGAGTGGAGGGCTTGGGCATCACGCAGCAATGAGGCTTCAAAAACTTGCAGCAGGCACCTGACTGGTGCGAAGAATAAAGTTTGGGCTATCTGACCACCACTGCCTTTAATTATCGCTCCCCAAGCGGCCAGCCGAGGTGACAACGCCTCCTGTTGCTGCCGTTGTTGACGCCCGGTGATGCAGCATAGGGCAGGCGCAAATTTCACATCCAGGGCGCTGCGCACTTGATGACATCACGATCTACAGGGCGCTAGAGACCAAGGCGGTAAGTGTTAGCGCCAGGGAAGTTCCGGGCATCGCTGAGTGCACCGCACCCGGTCGGTAACCCTTTAGCGCTCAGTTACCGGCGCTAACGGGAGGGGCAAAGCAGCCGAATTTCTGGCCTGAGGCCTTTAGACTATAATTGGTAAGCTGTAGAAGTGACCTTCAATGTGCAAAAATATCTTTTCTAATGTATTATTAAATCACTGCTTCTCCACTCAGGCCTCAGCTAAAATTCCATCAGGGTCCTATTGACGTCATAGACCCCCAATTCTGCCTTTTGTAGCACGTTTATTTACTTCACCTTCAACATTTCACACTGCAAAAAGTTCCAACAAAAATGTTAAAATTGTGCTCACAAGGAATGCATTCTCCACAATTATTAATTGATCCAATATTCACACAGCAGCAAATTGTTCCTGTAGCAGTACAGTATATATTTTTTAAAGTAATATAAACTACATTGGAATACCTGACAGACTCCGAAATGGGAAACTCGAAACACTGTTCTGGAAATTAAATGGTATGTCATGGTCTCACCTTTTATGAATAAGGTAGTAAAACATTTGAGGCTAATTATAAGTTTGAAAGTCAATAATGGGTTGGCTAGACAATAAAAAGCTGATGGTTGCCTTAGATAAAGAGTAGCTAATGCACAACAAAAATGTTTAGAAATGCTTCACGCGACAGAAATTTCGGGGTCGATTTTAACCCCGAGCAGGTGGGGGGATCGGGGCAAATGCGGCCCGGAGGATTTTAACTTGCTAGCTTCATTTAAATGCCACCAGTCCGCTTCCCACCAGGAATGTCTTGTGGGAGGGAAGGGGAGTCCAGGGCAGAGGACATTGTGCCTGTCCTCGTGGGGTCCGAAGGAGCACTTCTGCTTTTCCCGACGTCACACAGGGAAGTTTTTCACTTACTACTCACTTTCCCACCAGCTGCCAACCTCCGTCAGCCTGGGTGGGAAGCCGCTGCAGCTTTTCCACTCAGGCCTCAGTTAAAATACCACCAGGGTCCTATTGATGTCATAGGACCCCCCCAGTTAGTATTTACGCCAGAGACTCCCGCCCGTGTCTGGCAGGCACCCCCTCTACGGGCGTGGGAAATGGAACCGCTTCATTTGAACTGCTTGCCCTCTCCATTCCCCTGCTTCAGGCTGGCGTTTAGTTCACAGACGCGCTGGGAACGGGGGGGCGCGCGGGAAACCCGGAAGTAAGTGCAGAGCGTCTGACAGTGGCTTTTTAACCCAGTCACCTCATTATCATTTTACTTCCGGGTTTCCTGTCCAATCAGCGGCAGCGGGCATGATGATGACCCGTATGGCGCGATCTCAACTCCAGTATTTAAAGAGACACTCCAAACATGCAAGTCGAAGCAGTTGGAGTTGGCATGGAGAGACAAAGCACAATTGCAATGGAGTCGAGATGGGCAAAGGCTGCGCCCCGCTTCAGCAACGCCTCCCTGGATGTGCTGCTAGGGGTTGTAAAGACCCGGAGGGACATACTGTTCCCTAGTGATGGGAGGAAGAAGCCTGCTGCTGACACAAAGAAGGCATAGTTGGAGATTGCCCAGGAGGTCAGCAGCAGGAGTGTGGCGTCACGCTCCTGGATCCAATGCAGGAAGCGTTTCAATGACCTAAGCAGGGCAGGAAAGGTGAGAGCAATGGCACATTGCCCTACACCCTGATGTGCGTATCACCCCAACCCCCTCACTCCGCCTTCCCAAGCCTACTCCAGCAGATCACTCCTCACACCCACTTACCTTGTAGGTGCGCCCATCCCTCTCTGTCTATGCACTTCCTCAAATCCCCATCGGTCCATCCACTCACCCTCATCCTTATGCAAGGTCATGCCTCTCCCTCAGAGTCACCCTCAACAAATGCTCTCCATCGGGTGAACACATGCCATTACTCTTACTCATAGGTCTCTTCTTTCCTTCCTTGCAGGAGGTGAGAGCAGAGAACCGGAGGTGGCCCTCCAGCCATCTCTCAACTTACAGCTGCAGAGGAGCCGCTGGACATCAGCGGAGTCTCGACATGCCTGGCCGTCGGCAGTGGGAAGATGGGGGCCTGCCAGCTATCTGGTGACGGAATTAAATATCAGCCACATGGCGTACAACACTCAGTCATGTTGACTTGATGTCAATAGCGACTGAAATAGGTTCATGTGCATAATAATAAGTTCAAACATTCTTATCTTGACAGAGGTCATTCATGTCTTTTATCTCCCACAGGACCTTCAGATGTCCATCAGGAGGTGGTCAAAGTCATCCACGGCGACTCCTGATAGGAGCTCTCTCCCTCTGAGGGTGCACGATCACAGGACTCACGCAGACCATGCACCAGCTCAGATACTCGCACTTTGGTGGGACTAGTTAGAGAGATAGTTGGGTTTTCACATGGTGACGTGCACTTCACCAGTGAGCAGATGGTGGAGTCAGGAACAGGAGTGGAGAGTCCATGTCGGAGGGCGCAGGACGCACCAAGCAGTGTTCAGCTGGACGTAGATGCTGTACCCTGGGGGCTGTCGATGAACAGGATACTTTTTGAACAGCAGCAGAGAACGTGCAATGTACTGGCAGGCTTTCCAGCCGCACTGTGCACGATTGCAGAGAGATTGGAGGAGTCCACCTCAAGCATGAGTGGCACGCTACTGCAGGCCTTTGTGATGATGTCTCCGTCCATGGAAAGAGTGGCCGGCCACCTGCAGGGAGCATCGAACGCGGCAATCACACGACTGCATGCAGGCCTTCAACAATGGCTTACACACTCTGCCACCTTAAATAGAATGAATGAAACCCTAGCCTTGGCCTTTCATTGCCCCACTGATCTGCAGCAAGGTGCTCTCCAGCTGATTGCTGGCAGGGAAGTGCGGGTGGGCCATGAGAGGGATGATGGTGAGAGGGGACATGGAAGTGTGGACTCCACTCAACGCGCTTCCTCTTCTCCCCTGTTGCCCTCCCCTCAGTCAATACTCCACATGCTGCCTCTTTCAGGTGGAGCAGTCTCTGGCGGGGCCCTCACTGGCTCAAAACCCAGAGGACGTCGGCCAAGAGCATCTCAGCAGTCAGAGCAGGGATCTGAGCAGCCTGCCTCTACCTCTGCTGAAGCCACAGTGGTTGCACCACATATAAATGCTAGGAAAAGGAAGAGTAAAGATTTGTAGTTGTACAAGGGTATGCACACAGGTGTGTTGCACAGTGTTATATTGTTAAGTTTCTGTTATCTATTTGAAGTACATAAATATTATTCTTTTGCAGCACTTTCCCATCTTGCCCATTCTTCGTTGCTGGTTGGCAAGTGGCCCTCTTAGTTGTTTGATGATGACTGGGAAGACATGAATTGACAGCAACCAATGGGGAATGTGAAAGGGGTGGTTGGTTGTCTGCAGGACTGCTTTGTGTTAGTGGCATTGGGGGCAGTGGGGGCGGGGGAAAGGGGAAAGTGGCTTTTGTATGTGGTTGTTAGATGGGTGCACTGGTAGAACATAAGTGAACCTCGCAATAATGAGGACATCCCGGGCAGCAATGTGCGCCGCTGGTGGTGCATTGCCCGCCTCACCTTCCGCCTCCTTGTCTTCCTCCGAAGAGGCTCTGTGCTCTGCTCCTTGTTCCTCCAGTAGGTCCAAACCTTGCTACTGTGCAATGTTGTGCAGGGAGGCAGGACACCTCAACCATTCTGGAGACCCTGGCTGGTGCATACTGAAGGGCGCCTCCAGATTTGTCCAGGCACCTGATCTTCAGCATTCCAATGGCTTGTTCGATGACACATCTGGTGGTCATGTGGCATTCATTGTATCGTTCCTGGGCCTCATTCCTTGGGTTTCTGAGAGGTGTCATCAGCCACGTTTTAAGTGGGTATCCCCTGTTTCCGAGCAGCCAAACTCTGCTTCCAGGTGCAAAGAGATCAGGGAGGGTGGACTGCTGCACGATGAAAGCATCATGGCAGTTGCCCGGGAATCTTGCCCGCACCTGCATAAATGTCTTTTTATGGTTGCACACCAGCTGCACATTGACGGAGTGGAAGCCCTTGCAGCTGACGAATACTCCTGGGTGATCTGGGGGTGCCTTAATTGCCACGTGTGTGCAGATCAGACCTCCAAACCTCCAAAGTGTTGAAGAAACCTCCAAAGTGTGTGTCGGGTATGGCCTCCTGCAAGCCATGTCCCCCGTAAACTGCACTGCCTCCTGCACGGCCTGCCTCCCCCAAAGCGCGGCCCATTCAAATGTTTGCGCATGCGCGGTACCTACAATGTAAAAACTAGTGAGCAGCCTGCGCGGGACCTTGCAGTTGATTGTCGCGTGGCTGCGAAGCTTAGCGGGAACATTGGTGTGGAGTAATCTCTCAGCACAAGTACTGTGAACAAACCCTTTCCCACAAGCAGGTAAGAAAGCTGCTGTGAATACTGAGTACTTATTGGCATATTTCCCTGACACAGCTTCAGCCCCCTCAATTGCTGCTGTGCTCTCGCCTTGCTTTCACTGGCGAGTTTCAGGAAGCCCAGGAAACCCGTGGAGCCAAAGTTAAAGTAGAAAACCTGTGTCAATATTGCTCTAATTGAGCGATTAACATATGTATCCGCGGAAGTTGAGCGCATGCAACCTAACGCGCTGCAGTGAAATGCAGAAATCGGCGGGTGGGAGCCGGCCTCCTGACGCTCTGTCAATTTCACCGGTTTTAACCCCCCCCCCCCCCCCCCCCCCCCGCAACCCCTCCCGCTCCCCCCCCCCGCAACCCGTCCCAAACCTCGGCGCTCCTGCAAGTTAAAATTCAGCCTTTAGTGTCACAAACAGGACTGCAGATAAACTAAAAATCATACTTGGAATAGACTTGCTCCCAAGTCGACTAACCTGCATAGAAATGCTTACATATCTATATATATTCATTTTATATATATGTTTAAGTTGTACCGGTATTGTTAATGAATTAGAGTTGCAATGTTCCCTGCCTTGAAACCACAATACATAGTTTGAAATGCTATTACATGTTGCAAGTTTAATAAACTCTAACTTCCGATATCCTGCAGATTTGCATAAAATACTTTGCAGATCATCTTTTCCTTTGATAGTTCAAAGCCTTGTAGTAAAAAATATATTTTATAAAACTGTATTAAAATGTCTTTTTAAATCATTCTACAGATGAATATTCAAACATTCGGTAGATGTATATTAATATGTATATGTTTAAATTTAAGTTCTGCACGAGCAAAAATATGCAATAATTTGGAGTTTATCTTGCAGCATGAGAAAATCTCCCACGGTTATAATGTAGATCTCGTCCTTCACAATTTACATTCATAGGTTCATCCTATGTTGTCCAGTAGGTGGCAGTAAAAGATTATTTGATAGGTTAGTTGCCCCATCTATATTTTAAACAAATGTATTTTTGCTCCAGTGGAATTGATGTGTCGATGATGCATCAGAAGAAATCATGGAATAAAATTCATATACAAATGGGCTGATCTAACCATAGTTTGTGAATTATAGTCACCCCTGTGATATAAATAAGCTTTCCTGACTCTTCATCTGTATTCCCTATATTGTGGAGTAACTAAAATGGTTAATTTTAAATAGGAGCTAAATTGGCTTAGTTACTGTTATCCAAGTTATCTTTGGAGATGGCTAAAGATCTCCACGAACATTGAATGCCATTTCTTCATAAAATAGATTTGTATAGAAATTGCAACACATAAGGAAGTCATTCATTCCACCAAGTCGCTATCAGTGCTGGCTCCTTAACTAGATTGAGAATAATCATAGGCACCAAATTTTTGAAGACTTCGTCCACAACATTAACTATGATTAGATATAAAGAATTGGAAAGTAAAGGCAAATATTAAGTCTAATATTAGTACATCAGTCATCATAAACCTAATCACTCAGGTTGTTTTAACAGCAAATAAGGTCAATTCAAGGCTGTTCGCAATAGGATTCGACTTGTTGTAAAATTTAAATTAAGTATGGACTTAATACCCAAATTGACTTCATGAAACCGTGAATTATGTTTATGTATTTTTGAAAATTGACTTTGTAAGATTTCTAAAATTTTACAATCATGCTTACTTCTGCTGGATACAGCATCTGAATTCGATGTACTCCATTAAATTATTTTTTTAATATTGAAACTTCTTCTACATGATATATCAGGAGATTTTTGCTTTGAAGTTCCCGACACGTGCCAGGAGTGCAAATCAGGAAACTGCGCCGTCGGCTAAAGCAGAGAATCTCCCCAATATTCACGGTTGAAACCGAAGAGTAATGGTGTTACAAGTGGTCCTTTACTCTACAGAAAACCAAGATCAGAAAAATAACCATTTCTAGCTCATGGCACCACACTCAAAGTGGAGCAGAAGGAGGAAAAAAAGAATTGTATAGTCAAGGTCTTTATTGTAAATTTGTAATTGATTGTTATACTCATCCAACTAGTGCGTCTTTATTATTTTATAAAAGTTATAGCCTTTTTGTATCGCTCTCGTCTCTTTTGGTAGGAAGGTGTGTTTTATTGTTCTCGCTTGGAATGAGAAACCTGAAAACAAAGATAAAAATGCTTAAACCCATCATTTTTTGTGTTGTAATAATAGAGAATACTAAGCTAAAATAATGTTGAATATTTCTTAAACCAATAATGACGTAAAGATAATCTGCTAAAGGACCATAAAATAAAACTTGTTGCACGCAAATTAGTAATGATCTTTAGAAAGCACTAACCCATCTCCGCCCAGAAACGGGATGACCAATTGAACTGTTTTGGTGCTGTTGATGGAAGGAAGATTATTGGACAGGACACCAGGAGAATTCATTGCTCTTCTTCGAATAGTGGCATGGGATCTTTGATGTCAGTCCAAAAGCTAGCACTTCAGACAATGCAGCACTCCCTCTGTAGTGCACTGAAGCGTCAATTTAGACGATGTGCTCGAGTCCTGGAATAGGGTTTGAATCCATTACCTTCTTATTCAATGATGAGAGTGCTAGCTGCTGAGCCAAAATTACAAAAATGAGCAACTTGCTCATATAGCGCCTTTAACGTAGAACATCCCAAGGTGCTTCACAGGAGCGTAATTAGACACAAATTTGACGCCAAGCCAAAGGAGAAGACATTAGGACAGGTGATCAAACACTTGGCCAAAGAGGTAGGTTTTAAGCAGAGTCTTAAAAGGGGAGAGAGGGGAAGAGGTTTGGGAAGGAAATTCCAGAGCTTAGGACCTAAACGGCTGCAGGCACGGCCACCACTGCTGTGGCAAAGGAAATGGGGGATGCACAAGAGGCCAGAATTGGAAGAATCTAGAGTTCCTGGAGGGTTGTAGGGCTAGAGGAGTTTACAGCGATAGGGAGGGGTAAGGCCAGGGAGAGATTTGAACATGAGGATGAGCCAGTGTAGGTCAGCAAGCACAGGGGTGATGGGAGAACAGGACTTGGTGCGAGTTGAGATACCGGCAGCAGAGTTTTGGATGAGCTCAAGTTTATGCAGGGTAGAAGACGGGAGGTCAGCCAGGGGAGTATTGGAATAGGCGAGTCTAGAGGTAACAAAGGCATAGATGAGGGTTTCAGCAGCAGATGGGCTAAGACAGGGGCGGAGACAGGCGATATTACAGAGGTGGAAATAGGCGGTCTTTGTGACGGAGAGGATATTGGGTTAGAAACTTTGCTCCGATCTTCTACACACAAGAAAATACTTCGGTATTTATAAAAAGTTGACTGGGAGAGGTGGGACCTGTACAGGCCGGACGGATTGCACCTCAACAGGGGCGGAACCAATATCCTCGCGGGGAGGTTTGCTAGTGCTGTTGGGGAGGGTTTAAACTAATTTGGCAGGGCGATGGGCACCAGGATGTAACATTAGAGAGGGGAAATAAAGTGTTCAAAGGATTGGGAGAGGCAGAGAGCACTAAAGTAAGAAATAGTAAGGTATTAGGTGGGATCCAACTAAGAGAGAATACAGGATGGTCTTAGATGGGTTTACAGTGTATGTATGTGAATGCACGAAGCGTAGTAAACAAGGTAAGTGAGCTGCAGGCACAAATAGCCACATGGGAATATGATGTTGTGGCAATAACTGAGACCTGGCTCAAAAAAGAGCAGAATTGGGTATTAAATATTCCTGGTTATAAAGTGTTCAAGAACGATAGGGAAGGAAAGGTAGGAGGTGGTGTGGCAGTATTGGTTAAGGAGAATGTTACAGTGCTGGAGAGAGAGGATGTCCTGGAGGGGTCAAGGACAAAATCTATATGGCTAGAATTAAGAAATAATAGAGGTGCCATTACATTACTAGGTGTATTTTATAGACCACCAAATAGTGGGAAAGATATGGAGGAGCAAATTTGCAGAGAAATTACAGAGAGGTGCAAGAACTATAGAGTAGTAATAATGAGGGACTTCAACTATCCTAATATAGACTGGGATTGTAATAGTGTAAAGGGCAGAGAAGGGGAAGAATTTCTGAAGTGTGTTCAGGAGAACTTTGTTGATCAGTATGTTTCCGGCCCGACGAGGAAGGAGGCATTGTTGGATCTGGTTCTGGGGAATGTGGTAGGTCAAGTGGAGCAAGTGTCAGTGGTTGAACATTTAGGGAACAGTGATCATAGTGTTTAGATTAGCTATGAAAAAGGACAGGGAGCAATCTAGAGTAAGAATGTTTAACTGGGGGTAGGCCAATTTCAGTGGGATGATAACGGATCTGGCCCGGATAAACTGGAATCAAAGATTGGCAGGCAAAACTGTAGAGGAACAATGGGCTGCCTTTAAAGAGGTAATAGTTCAGGTACAGTCGAGGTACATTCCCCCGAGGGGGAAAGGTAGGGCAACTAAAGTCAGAGCTCCTTGGATGACGAAACAGATAGCCAATATGATGAAGTAGAAAAAGAGCGTGTATGACAGATGTCAGGTTGCAAATACATCTGTGAATCAGGCTATAAAAGAAAGGTCAGAGGAGAAGTGAAAAGAAAATAATAGGGGCAAAGAGAGGGTATGAGAATAGAATGGCAGCCAACATAAAAGGTAATCCAAAAGTCATCTATAGGCATATAAATAGTAAAAGGGTAGTAAGAGGAGGGGTGGGGCCAATTAGGGACCAAAAAGGAGACCTATGCATGGAGGCAGAGGGTATGGCTGAGGTACTAACTGAATACTTTGCATCTGTCTTCACCAAGGAAGAAGATGCTGCCATAGACATAGTAAAGGAGGAGGTAGTGGAGACACTTGATAGGATAAAAATTGATAAAGAAGAGGTACTAGAAAGGCTGGCTGTACCTAAAGTAGATAAATCACCAGGAGCAAATGGGATGCATCCTAGGATGCTGAGGGAATTGAGGGAGGAAATCGCGGAGGTACTGGCCATAATATTCCAATCCTCCATAGATACGGGGGTGGTGCCAGAGGACTGGAGAACTGCAAATGTTACACCCTTGTTCAAAAAAGGGTGCAAAGATAAACCCAGCAACTACAGGCCAGTCAGTTTAACCTCAGTAGTGGGGAAACTTTAAGAAACAATAATCAGGGACAAAATTAACAGTCACTTGGATAGGTGTGGATTAATTAAGGAAAGCCAGCATGGATTTGTTAAAGGCAAATCGTGTTTAACCAACTTGATTGAGTTTTTTGATGTGGTAACAGAGAAGTGTGAAGTGATACATTTTGGTAGAAAGAATGAGGAGAGGACATATAAACTAAATGGTACAATCCTAAAAGGGGGTGCACGAACAGAGAGACCTGGGGGTATATGTGCACAAATCATTGAAGGTGGCAGGGTAGGTTGAGAAAGCAGTTAAAAAGGCTTACAGGATCCTGGGCTTCATAAATTGAGGTATAGAGTACAAAAGTGTGGAAATTATGATGAACCTGTATAAAACACTGGTTCGGCCCCAACTGGAGTACTGTGTCTAATTCTGGGCACCACACTTTAGGAAGGGTGTGAAGGCCTTAGAGAAGGTGCAGAAAAGATTTACAAGAATGATTCCAGGAATGAGGGACTTCAGTTACGTTGATAGACTGGAGAAGCTGGGGTTGTTCTCCTTGGAGCTGAGAAGATTGAGAGGAGATTTGATAGAGGTGTTCAAAATCATGAGGGGTCTGGACAGGGTAGATAGAGAGAAACTGTTCCCATTGGCAGAAGGGTCGAGAACCAGAGGACACAGATTCAAGGTGATTGGCAAAAGAACCAAAGGCGACGTAAGAAAAAACTTTTTTACGCAGCGAATGGTTAAGATCTAGAATGCACTGCCTGAAAGGATGGTGGAGGCAGACTCAATCTTATCTTTCAAAAGGGAGTTGGATAAGTACCTGAAGGACTACGGGGAAAGGGCGGGGGAGTGGGACTAGCTAAGAGTCGGCACGGGCTCGACGGGCCGAATGGCCTTCTTTCGTGCTGTAACCATTCTATGATTCTATGATCTATGACTCCAAAATGTTGGAAAATGCACCAAATAAAATATCAAAAAATATAATTTTCTGGAGGTGGTGGGAAGGAATGGGGTGAGGGCTATGCACTGAACCCCAAATGATTGACTTGGCACATCACCAATTGTGGCTTCAAAGGATCTAGCTTATGCAGTAGTTGCCTTCATGCCCACAGGGAGAGCCACTCCTGTGGTATAAGTTATCTGCAGGTCTCCCTCCAGCAGATGCCATAGCTACGGGGCAGCCTGCTTTGTGAAGTAGAGGTGTTGAAGACAGTTCTCCTCTGATCTGCTCAGGAATGACAGTCTGGGTCAGCTTGGGACAAGGACAGCCATGCAGAAGTAACTGGTACAGTTGCAGCTATCCTTCTTCCTCCAAATTCAGAGATAGCATTAGAACCCCCACAGGAACTCCACTCCTGACCACATTGGTTCATGCAAGCAAGATAGTAGCTGAAAAAAGTCAGTTGTAGGATCCTACAGCATAGAAGGAGACCATTCGGCCCATCGTGCCTGTGCCGGCTCTTTGAAAGAGCTATCCAATTAGTCCCACATCCCTGCTCCTTCCCCATAGCGCTGCAAATTTTTCATTTTCGAGTATATATCCAATTCCCTTTTGAAAGTCACTTATTGAATCTGCTTCCACCATGCTCAAGCAGTGTATTCCAGATCACAACAACTCGCTGTGTAAAAAAAAATTCTCATCTCCCCTCTGGTTCTTTTGCCAATTATCTTAAATTATCTTAAATCTGTGTCCTCTGGTTGCCAAACCTCCTGCCAGTGGAAACAGTTTCTCTTGATTTACTGTATCAAAACATTGAACACTTCCATTAAATCTCCCCTTAACCTTTTCTACGCTGAGAGCAAAACCCAGCTTCTCCAATCTCTCCACATAACCAAAGTCCCTCATCCCCAGTATCATTCTAGTAAATATGTGGATATGTTGATAGGCTGAGATGAAGTAAATAGAGTGGGAGAAGGCTCTATTGGAGCATAAACACAGGCATAGACCCATTGGGCCAAGTGGCCTGTTTCTATGCTATAAATTCTACGTAAATCTCCTCTGCACCCTCTCCAAGGCCTTGACATCCTTCCTAAAGCGTGGTGCCCAGAATTGGAAACAATATGGCAGCTGAGGCCTAACCAGTGATTTATGAAGGTTTAGCATAACTTCCTTGCGTTTGTACTCTGTGCCTCTAAAGCCAAGGATCCCGTATGCTTTTTTTTTAAACAGACTTACCGACTGGTCCTGCCACCTTCAAAGATTTGTGTATATAAAAAACAGAGTTGAAAATACAAGTCTTGCAATGCTAAAAAAAAATCAGTTCAAAACATAAATTAATGCCCCAATAAAAATACAGAAAAAGCAAAAATATAATTTTCCTGCCAAAAATTAAAAAGTGATACCTTTAAGAAGCCTTCACCTATTGGCAAGGTCATCCACACAGTGCTGCAAACTGTTCAAATAGCTGAGAGCACCGCTGATGCCAAAACAGTGAGACCCAACCTTAGATCAATTTAAATATGATTTAAACATTTAATGAGGCTTGTGCAGGTCACCAGCGCAACCTTGAAAATCCTGGCATTTTTTGTCACAATATGCGGCATACTGCAAATCAGGCATGCCAGCCCCCCGATGACCCCCCAACACCCCCTCACCAACCTCCCAACCCCCCTCCCATGACCCCCAACACCCCCCGCCATGCTCCGTACCACCAACGGAGCCTTGCAAAATCAAAAGGGATAGAAAAAAAAATAACGATTGAGAAATATATAAGATTGATTATAACAAAAAGTTAAATTAAAACAGAGCATAGAATAGAAGACGGGAGAATGACAGGATGGGCAAAATTAAAGCATTTTTGTTTGAAATTAAACGTTGTTTTCTATCTATATTAGTTCTATAGAATTATAAAGAAAGAAAAAGCCTACATTTAAATAGCGTCTTTCGCAACCTCAGGACATCCTAAAGAACTTTACTGCCAATAAAGTACTTTCGGACTGTAGTCACTGGTCTAATACGGTAATAAAACTATTCCTGAAGTAGTTATTGGTGTTAGTACTATATTAAGTTAAGTCATTGATTTCAAATAGTTTACCTAATAAAGTAATTATGCAACATGCACCTCAGCAAGGGATTTCTAGTCTTTCACAATCTACCACGATAGCTTTTTTTTGTCAACACATCAGCAGCAAGCTCCAACACCAACAGCTAACAATGGGTATAAACAGCTTTTGTGGATTACTGACCATAATACTACAGCTCTTCCGGAGATATAAAAGCACAGAAAGTGCATAACAGAAAACATGCAGCCCTTTTGTTATCACTTAGAACTGAAGGGATTAGAATTCAATTATAGCTTCTGGAAGTCTGATGTTTTGTGTTGCATTTCTGCAAATGACAACACAGAATATTCAGTACAAGCAAGTCTTTTTCTAGAATATCTCCTTTGTGAAGATAGCAATTTATATAAAAATAGCATTGCATCGTCGGAATATATAAGTAAAAGGATTTGAGTCATATTCTTTCTTGTAATATGTGCTTTGCATCAGGAATGTTTGAGCAGGTCATTTCATCTATTTTTCTTGGCTTCAACACTAAAGCTTCCCATAGTCTTCATAGTTTCAAGGTTTGCTTGAAAATAAATCAGCAGCAAAACTAATAAGTTGACCTTTTATTTTTGCACATTCCGTACACAACTAATGAATTCTGACAATTTCAAAACTGAGAAAAATGTGTTTTATCTTTCTCAAACTCCATTTGAGCCACTTACTTTAGCAAGATATAAAAACTGTGTTTTATGATTCAAATTTTAGAAAAGCCTAAAATATCTTACTGCAGACACAGCGCTTCTCAAAATTGCAATTTATCACTGCAATATTATTTTCCAGACATTTAACCTGAAGGTTACCTGCAACCAACAAGTAAGTGTTTTCAAATAACACACATTTAATCTATTTCCTAATTTAACAATACCTGTTTGAAGCTAATTCAGTTAGTGACTACAGCAAGCACAAATACACCAACACTCAAGAAGCTCGACATCATCCAGGATTACACAGGATATGCGGCACAGAAACAGGCCATTCGGCCCAACCAGTCCATGCCAGTGTTTATGCTCCACTCGAGCCTCCTCCCATCTTTCCTCATTTAAATCTATCAGTATAACCCTCTATTCCCTTCTCCCTCATATGCTTGTCTAGCCTCCCCTTAAATACATCCATACTATTCGCTTCAACCACTCCCTGTGGTAGCAAGTTCCACATTCTCACCACTCTTTGGGTAAAGAAGTTTCTTCTGAATTCCCTATTGGATTTCTTGGTGACTATCCTATACTGATGGCCTCTAGTTATGCTCTTCCCCACAAGTGGAAACATTCTCTCTGTATCCACTCTATCAAAACCTTTCATAATTTTAAAGATCTCTATTAGGACAAAGCAGTCCGCTTGATTGGCAGCCCTTCCACCACTGTAAGCATTCACTCCCTCCACCACCAGCGCACCGTGGCTGCAGTGTGTGCTATCCATTAGATGCACTGCAGCAACTTGCCAAGACTTCTTTGATAGCACCTCCCAACCCCGCAACCTTCACCACCTAGAAGGACAAAGGCAGCAGGTGCATGAGAACACCACCACCTCCAAGTTCCCCACCATCCTGACTTGAACATATATCGCTGTTCCTTCATCATCGCTGGGTCAAAATCCTGGAACCACTGTTTGAACTTGTTAATCATATTTTGAAAAGAACTGCAGCAGCACGACTAATTAAAAATATATTTTAAAGTACTATTTGAAACATGTACTTCATCCTGCACAGGATTAAGTAGTTTGTTTTAATGTATAAATACATGAATCCACTGTAACTTTATAAGGACAGTTGACACAATCAAGTTCACACTGCATATACAAACCCGATTGTATGTCACCGATTTAACAGGCACTATTATTGTAAATTGTTCATCTACAATACAATCCTACCTACTTAGTCTTAATGGGATTATTTTCATCTCCAGTGTAGTCATCTACTTTATGAATGTAAGTGGGAATGTAAGTTGTGAGGAGGATGCAAGGAGGCTTCAAGGGGATATAGACAAGCTAAGTGAGTGGGCAAGAACATGGCAAATGGAATATAATGTGGAGAAATGTGAAGTTATCCACTTTGGTAGGAAAAATAGAAAAGCAGAGTATTTTTTAAATGGTGAGAGATTGGGAAATTTTGATGTTCAGAGGGACCTGGGTGTCCTTGTACACAAATCACTGAAAGTTAACATGCAGGTACAGCAAGCAATTAGGAAAGCAAATGGTATTTTGGCCTTTATTACAAGAGGATTTGAATATAAGAGTAAAGACGTCTTACTGCAATTATATAGGGCCCTGGTGAGACCATACCTGGAGTATTGTGTACAGTTTTGGTCTCCTTACCTAAGGAAGGATATACTTGCCATAGAGGGAGTGCAACAAAGGTTCACCAGGCTGGTTCCTGGGATGGGGGGATTGTCCTATGAGGAGAGATTGAGTAGACTAGGCCTATATTCTCTAGAGTTTAGAAGAATGAGAGGTGATCTCATTGAAACATACAAAATTATTACAGGGCTTGACAGGGTAGATGCAGGGAGGATGTTTCCCTTAGCTGGGGAGTGTAGAACCAGAGGTCATAGTCCCAGAATAAGGGGTAGGCCATTTAGGACTGAGATGAGGAGAAATTTCTTCACTCAGAGGGTGGTGAATCTTTGGAATTCTCTACCCCAGAGGGTTGTGGAGGCTCAGTCATTGAGTATATTCAAGACAGAGATCGATAGATTTTTGAATATTAAGGGAATTAAGGGATATGGGGATAGTGCAGGAAAGTGGAGATGAGGTAAAAGATCAGCCATGATCTTACTGAATGGCAGAGCAGACTCAAGGGGCCAAATGGCCGACTCCTGCTCATATTACTTATGTTCTTATGATTGTCATTCAATCTTTGAAGCAACAGTATGAGAACAGTTAATGACAAAAGGACATTTAGCTGATCAAAGTTTCTTTAATTCCCCCACTATAACATGCAGTTACATTTTGAATGGCCCCAATGTTGTTGTCTGCACTATTCTGCCTAATACATTAATCCAAGTATTTATCACTCTGATTCAACAAACCAAAAAAAATTGTATTTATATAGCTCCTTTCATATCTTCAATATGTCCCAAGGCTCTTCACAGTCAATTAAGTACTTTAGAAGTATAATTACTGTTGTAACGTAGGCAAATGCAACAACCAGTTCACACACAGTAAGGCCTTATAAACAACAATGCGATAAATAGTCAAATATTCTTTCTCAATGATGTTGGTTGAGGGATAAATGTTGGCCAGGGCACCTTTACTCTTACTCTTCTTTGAATAGTGCCATGGGATCTTTTACGTCCACCTGAGAGGGAAAAATGAGCCTCGGTTTAACGTCTCACCTGAAAGACGTTGCATCTGACAGTGCAGCACTCCCTCAGTACTGCACTGGAGTGTCAGCCCAGGTTATGTGCTCAAGTCCTTGGAGTGGGACTTGAACCCACAACCTTCTGGCTCAGGCAAGATGCTACCACTGAGCCAAGGCTGACAAAGAAGGTCTTCCTTATCTAGTTTAAATTTACTTTTCACTAAGTTTGTCTTCTGGTCCTCTTGCTTTATTTTAAAATAACATCCTGTGTTTATGTCAACTATACCACTTAATACTTTATATACTTCAAATTAATCTCCCCTTACATGCCTTATTTCTAAACCGTACAGCATCTGTTTCTCTGATTTACATCATAGCACTTCTCCTTTAGACTTGGGATCAATTTTTCAACATATTATCTGCATCCTCTCAAAAGCTCAATCTATATAATTAAAGGTCTTGCATCGAGCTCGCATCCATAGCACTACAGTTCAAAGAAACCACAGGACAAAAAAACAGGTGTGTTGCTCAAAAAAATCATTGTTGATTGTGAGCCGATTGAAATGTGAACCAATCAAAGTCAGTCCCATTCACCAGAGAGAAAAAGTTACCAAGTAACGAGCAGCAACGACCGCAAAACCAAACGATCAAAAGGTACCATCGCAGATCAGCAAATACCACAAAAATGGGTAAATTTGCTCTTTCAAAGTCAACTAGGCCTGCACGTACTTATAAACACTTATGAGCATTATCTTCACTTTATATGGCCATACTTTTTACAACTGTCGAGTTTAAATTATTTCAACACACTTGTATGAGATATAGCTTTCTTACAAAAACACTAATTTTCCTGAAAGATTATGCAAAATTGCATGAATGTAGATGGACTTTAAATATTTAATAGTGATGGAACACTTAGAGGAGCAGGTGCACCTTATCACCAGTAGGCTATGATGTTGTTGGCCACAGTTTTTCCCTATCTTGATGGTATGTTCTGAAGATTCTAGCTGCAAGCAAGCCAGGCTGCACTGCTATTCTCGTCTCCTTGCTGGGAAACAGCTCCAAAGGCACCAGGGACCCTTCAATACCTTACCCAAGTGGCCAATATTCCTCTGTGAGCTTTGACAGGGAGTATCAGGAGTCCATTCAACACAGAGCATTACACTCAAACCCAATCAGTATGTACTGTGTGTCTCTGTGAATCAAGGCTTCTAAAGACTCAGCGTTAGTCTACCTACTGCCTCTACTGGAAAGTAGGGAGAAGGGGAACAAATTGCTTGTTGGCTCTCCGTATTGTGAGGGGGAGAGTGAGAGAGAACCACATCTACAACTTCTACAACAACTGGAAGAAAATAACATTTACTTGGAAGGAAGGAGACTACTACCAACTAAAGATCAACGTAAGGTGGGTGTTGGTGCACTTTCTCTTCAAGACTATTACTTGTAGATGGGGGAAGGAAAGAAGATAAAGTCTGAAAGAACGTGAGGGGTGTGTGTGTGCTCTTTCAAAATCAACTAGGCCGCATGTACTTATAAACACTGCATTCCCCCCGCCATCCCTTCCCACCCTCCCCTCAATTGCCTGGCCCGGGACAGCTGGAGCTGCCTGGCTGAAGTTTTTCTTTCTATTCCCATTAACAAGACTTAGTGGAGGACTGTGCCTGGGCAGTTCCAGCTGTCTTGGGTGAAGACATCTCCCCCTACCAGGAAGATCCTAAAGACTTGTATTTAACACAGCCACCCACCCATTGACCCCCTTTTTGAGTGGTGATCCCACATCTGCAGCCTCCCTCCTTCCTTCCTTCCCTCTCTCACACTTGAGAATCAACCTCTCCCTTTGTTATTACTATTGTTTTCTTTACCTTTTTTGAGCAGAGGGGACACCACAGGGAGGGTGGGATTTTCATTTTTTTTGTGTGAAACCCCTCTGTTTGAAAGAAAGGCCATATTAATCTCAGGCCTAAACCTTGGGGTGAGTGTAGCCCATAATTAACAGCAATGGTGACTCCATCTTCGCCAGTGATGGGGCAAGCAAGGACATGCGCAGGCTTGGCAGCTACAGCCACTCCTGCTGCCCTGTCACCTTTCACCCTTAGCACCAAAACAAACATGAGGTAAAGAGCTACACTCACCCCAACATGGCCAACGAGCCATGCGTCAAAACCATGGCTGGGGTTGTGGGCCCTTCAGCCATCGTTGCCATCTCAAATGTACTGGAAGTCTGTGCTCTTCCTGAGGTCTGAGCGGGCGGTGTTCCTGGCAAATACGTGACACTTCCCCATATCTGTGGGTCATTTTGCTCTACTTAAGCAAAATAACTGAACTATCCTTCTGCATTCTAACCTTCTGGTAGCCCTCGCAGCTTTCTGTTTAAAAACTTAACTGTCAGTGAGTACTTCTGTCCCTATTTCTATTTCACAACCAGACTAGATGACCTATACCAGCCAACCCTTGCCCAGTGGCAGGGTCCTGCACAGAGTGATCCTAAACGGAGTGCTCCTAGACAGAGTGCTAAATTGGGAATTTGGAGAGAGTGGGAATTCGGAGCAGAGAGGGAAGGAGGAGAGCGCGAGAGGAAGATCGGGAAGGCAATAGTGGTAGGGGTTCGATAGTTAGGGGAACAGACAGTTGTTTCCGTGGCCGCAGACGTGAATCCAGGATGGTATGTTGCCTCCCTGGTGCCAGGGTCAAGGATGTCACCGAGCATCTGCAGAACATTGAGGGGGGAGGGTGAACAGCCAGAGGTCGTGGTCCATATCAGTACCAACGACATAGGTAGAAAGAGGGATGAGGTCCTGCAAGCAGATTTTAGGGGGCTAGGAGAGAGATTAAAAAGCAGAACCTCAAAAGGTAGTAATTTCTGGATTACTCCCTGTGCCATGAGCTAGTGAGTATAGAAATAGAAGGATCGAGCAGATGAATGCGTGGCTGGAGAGATAGTGCTGGTGGGAGGGCTTCAGATTCCTGGGGCATTAGGATCGGTTCTGGGGGAGGTGGGACCTGTACAGGCTTGATGGGTTGCACCTCAACAGAGCCGGAACCAAAATCCTCACGTGGAGGTGTGCTAGTGCTGCTGAGGAGGGTTTAAACTAATTTGACGGGGATGGGCATCAGGATGTAGCATTAGAAAGGAGAAACAAAGTGCACAAAGGATGGGGAGAGACAGATAGCACTAGAGTAAGAAATAGTGACGGTATTAGGTGGAGTCAGCCTAAGAGAGAATACAGGAAAGTCTAAGATAGGTTTACAGTGCATGTGTGTAAACGCACGAAGCGTGGTAAATAAGGTTGGTGAGCTGCAGGTGCAAATAGCCACATGGGAATATGATGTCGTGGCGATAACGGAGACCTGGTTCAAAAAAGGGCAGGATTAGGTTTTAAATACTCCTAGATATAAGGAGTTCAGGAAAGATGGGAAAAGAAAGAAAGGAGGTGGGGTGGCAGTAATGGTTAAGGAGAATGTTAGTGCTGGAGAGAGAGGATGTCCTGGTAGGGGTCAAGGACAGAATCTATATGGCTTGAGTTAAGAAATAAAAGAGGTGTCATTACACTACTAGGTGTGTTCTATAGGCCACCAACTAGTGGAAAGATATAGAGGAGAAAATTTGCAGGGAAATTAGCGAGAGGTGCAAGAACTATAGAGTAGTAATAATGGGGGACTTCAGTTTTCCTAATACTGGGAATGGTAGCATAGTGGTACTGTCACTGGGCTAGTAATCCAGAGGCCTGGACTAATGATCCAGAGATGTGAGTTCAAATCCCACCACAGCAGCTGGGGAATTTAAATTCAGTTAATTAATTAAATCTGGAATAAAAAAAGCTAGTATCAGTAATGTTAACCATGAAACTATCAGATTGTCATAAAAACCCATCTGGTTCACTAATGTCCTTTAGGGAAGGAAATCTGCCGTCCTTACCCGGTCTGGCCTATATGTGACTCCAGACCCACAGCTATGTGGTTGACTCTTAACTGCCCTCTGAAATGGCCTAGCAAGCCACTCAGTTGTAACTAACCGCTACAAAACAAAATAAGAATGAAACCGGACAGACCACCCGGCATCGACCTCGGCACCGGCTACGGACATGGCAACGGCCCAATCAACCCTGCAAAGTCCTCCTCACCAACATCTGGGGACTTGTGCCAAAATTGGCTCACCACCACCACCTTCTCAAGGGCAACTAAGGGTGGGCAATAAATGCTGGCCTTGCCAGCGACGCCCAGATCCCATAAACAAATTAAAAAAAATATAGACTGGGATAGTAATAGTGTAAAGGGCACAGAGGGGGAAGAAATTCTGAAGTGCATTTAGGAGAACTTTCTTGATCAGTACGTTTCCAGCCCAACGAGGGAGGAGGCATTGCTGGATCTGGTTCTGGGGAATGAAGTGGAGCAAGTGTCAGTAGAGGACTATTTAGGGAACAGTGATCATAGTATCATAAGGTTTAGATTAGCTATGGAAAAGGACAGGGAGCAATCTAAAGTAAAAATACTTAATTGCTGGAGGGCCAATATCAGTTGGTTGAGAATGGATCTGGCCCGGGTAAATTGGAATCAAAGATTGGCAGGCAAAACTATAATCGAACAATGGGCTACCTTTAAAGAGGAGATGGTTCGGGTACGGTCGAGGTACATTCCCACGATGGTGAAAGGTAGGGAAACTAAAGCCAGAGCTCCCTGGATAACGATAGAGAGTAAGATGAAGCAAAAAAAGAGCGCGTATGACAGATGTCAGGTTAAGAATACAACTGAGAACCAGGCTGAATATAGAGAGTTCAGAGGGGAAGTGAAAAAGAAAATAAGAGAGGCAAAGAGAGAGTATGAGAATAGATTGGCAGCTAACATAAAAGGGAATTCAAAAGTCTTCTATAGTTATATATATATATATATATACACCAAACGGGTAGTAAGAGGAGGGGTGCGGTCGATTAGGAACCAAAAAGGAGACCTACGCATGGAGGCTGAGGTACTGAGTACTTTGCATCTGTCTTCACCAAGGAAGAAGATGCTGCCAAAGTCATAGTGAAAGAGGAGGTAGTGGAGATACTGGATGAGATAAAAATTGATAAAGAGGAGGTACTAGAAAGGCTGTCTGTACTTAAAGTTGATAAGTCACCAGGACCGGATGGGTTGCATCCTAGGATGCTGAGGGAAGTTAAGAAGGAAATCATGGAGGTACTGGCCATAATATTCCAATACTCCTTAGATATGGGTGTGGTGCCAGAGGAATGGAGAATTGCAAATTTTACACCCTTGTTCAAAAAAGGGTGCAAGGATAAACCCAGTAATTACAGGCCAGTTAGCTTAACCTCGGTGGTGGGGAAGCTTTTAGAAATGATAATCAGGGACAAAGTTGACAGTCACTTGGACAAGTGTGGATTAATTAAGGAAAGCCAGCATGGATTTGTTAAAGGCAAATCATGTTTAACTGACTTGATTGAGCTTTTTGATGAGGTAACAGAGAGGGTTGATGAGGGCAATGCGGTTGACATGGTGTACATGGATTTCCAAAAGGCGTTTGATAAAGTGCCACATAATAGGCTTGCCAGCAAAGTTAAAGCTGATGGAATAAAAGGGACAGTGGCAGCATGGATACAAAATTGGCTAAGTGACAGGAAACAGAGAGTAGTGGTGAACGGTGGATTTTCGGACTGGACGAAGGTATGTAGTGGTGTTCCCCAGGGGTCAGTACAAGGACCATTGCTTTTCTTGATATATATTAATGACTTGGATGTGGGTGTACAGGGCACAATTGCAAAATTTGCAGATGACCCAAAACTTGGAAGTTTAGTGAACGGTGAGGAGGAGAGTGATAGACTTCAAGAAGACATAGACAGGCTGGTGAAATGGGCAGACACATGGCAGATGAAATTTAAAGCAGAAAAGTGTGAAGTGATACATTTTGGTAGGAAGAACGAGGAGAGGCGATATAAACTAAAGGGTGCAATCCTAAAGAGGGTGCACGAACAGAGAGACCAGGGGGTATATGTGCACAAATCGTTGCAGGTGGCACGGCAGGTTGAGAAAGCATACGCGATCCTAGGCTTCGTAAATAGAGGCATAGAGTACAAAAGCAAGGAAGTTATGAACCACCTTTATAAAACACTGGTTCGGCCTCAACTGGAGTACTGTGTCCATCTGGAAACTGCACTTTAGGAAGGATGTGAAGGCCTTCAAGAGGGTACAGAAAAGATTTACAAGAATGATTCCAGGGATGAGGGACTTCCGTGACGTGGATAGACTGGAGAAGCTGTGGTTGTTCTTCTTAGAGCAGAGAAGGTTGAGAGGAGATTTGATCGAGGTGTTCAAAATCATGAGGGGTCTAGACCAAGTAGATAGAGAGAAACTGTTCCCATTGGCAGAAGGGTCGAGAACCAGAGGACACAGATTTAAAGTGGTTGGCAAAAGAACCAAAGTCGACATGAGGAAAAACTTTTTTACACAGCGAATGGTTAGGATCTGGAATGCACTGCCTGAAAGGGTGGTGGAGGCAGACTCAATCGCGGCTTTCAAAAGGGAATTGGAGAAGTACCTGAAGGAAAAAAAATTGCAGGGCTACGGTGAAAGGGCGGGGGAGTGGGACTAGCTGAAGTGCTCTTGCAGAGAGCCGGCACGGGCTCGACGGGCCGAATGGCCTCCTTCTGTGCTGTAACCATTCTATTCTATTCTATTCCTCCATACTCAGTGGGTACGTGATATTTATAGATTACCAAGACAGGCAAATGAATTGCTTATTGTTTTCAGTCTTTGAAGAAACAACTTCCATGTCTAGCCCACTAGTATTGTAGTCACCTTTTGCCACTTTTTAAAAAAAAACTTGTGTCAATACATCTTTCATTAAAAACCCAACATTTAAATGCAACTCTCTTTCACATCTTTTCTGTGGCAAAAAATGGTAAAATAATCCCAAAACACAACACTGATCTGCATCTTATTTACATAAAGCCCCATTTTGACCTTAAGTATAAGGAACTGAAGTGCATGATTCTTAAAGCTGAAACACCAGTTGCACTACAGCTTTACATTGAAAGTTATTTTGGTAAAATTAAGTGTGAAGCAGCTTTAGAATTCCCATCTTTTGGCACAGGAAAAGCTAAGAGAAACACATTCGGGAAAAGGTTTGGTATTTTGGCAACGTCCAAGTATTTGCAGTATGACCACCTGTATTATATAGAGGTAGGCTGTAGACAAGATAATGCAGCTGGATTGATGGAATTTGAAACATTTACAAAATAATTACCCTCTTTCAAATTAACAAATTAGATCAACATACTGCTCCCAGTTATTACAAATCACAGAACAGATTTTGCTTCACATAATCTAAACCAGAAATTTCCAAACAAGGAGGGGTGGGGGTGGGAGGGGGCAACAAAATTACCAGGGGGACACGAGGAGGATGCTAGCTATACCTCACCAACAGGTAATGCCTGCAACATGTATTTTCTCCATTGCTCTAATACTAGCATCAACTCTCAGGCTGATTCCCGACTCTGCTTTCTCCAAAACTCAGGCATCCCTTGCAAATAAATCTGGCTTACAGGTGTTTTTAATATTCCTCAGTTTAAATGTGCTTTGTTCAGTTAAACACAAGTTGTTTGCTGTCTGGTCTGTACCTTTGTGCAGCATGAATTTCTTTTTGCAAGTGCTCATGAGCCCTGGGATCCCTGCCTGCCATGGAGAAATAAATAAATAAATAAATAGCAAGAAATTGGTGCCCCTCATCCAAACTCTACTTCAAAAATCAGTTATAAGGTTCTTTGCTCCAAGTTCGGCGGCTCTGTGGAGCATCCATTTTTTTTGTCTCTGAATCGAAGTCCTCATAAGCCCTTCGACCCCCTGTGATGTTTAGAGGGAATAGATAAATAGCCATCCTTTAAAAACTTGTCTCTTAAATTACTTTATTGCCCCGTGCTCTGCTCCTTTCTGGAAGTTTATTTTGCCTAGTTTGGATTTTGGGTTGCTGCTCGCTTGGCATCATCTTAAATTGGGGAATAAATTGATAACAACATCTGCACTCATTGGTCCTCAATGATTTCACAAAAATAATGAACTTATGTTTTCCTTCCTCCAAAGCAACCCAACGATTCATTACTCCAATGGAATGTTAGCCTTTATCTCAAGGGGGTTGGAATACAATGGGGTGGAAGCAATGTTAGTGATATAAAGCTCTGGTTAGACCTCATTTACAGCACTGCGTTCAGTTCTGGCCACCGCATCTCAGGATGGATATATTGGCCTTGGAGGGGGTGCAGCGCAGATTCACCAGAATGATACCAGGGCTAAAAGTGTTAAATTATGAGGACAGGTTTCATAGACTAGGCTTGTATTCCCTTGAGTATAGAAGATTAAGGGGTGAGCTAATTGAGGTTTTTTAAGATGATTAAATGATTTGATAGGGTAGATAGAAACTCTGGTGGGGGAAGTCCAGAACAAGGGGCATAGTCATAACCTTAAATTTAGAGCTAGGCCATTTAGGGGTGATGTCAGGAAGCAGTTCTTCACACAAAGGGTAGTGGAAATCGGGAACTCTTTTCCCCCATAAAGCTTTTGAAGCTACGTCAATTGAAAATTTCAAAACAGAGATTGATAGATTTGTTAGCATGAATACTAAGGGATAGGGAAACAAAGCGGGTAAATAGAGTTGAGATACAGATAAGCCATGATCTAACTGAATGACAGAATAGACTTGGGGGCTCAATCGCTCCTCCTGTTCCCATTCTAGTTCAGCACGCAGAGGATTGTTATTGCAATCAGCTCACATCCCCAACCCGAAGAGAGGAGCAGACCGCAGTTTTCCTTTCATTGAAGTTGCTCAGTCATAGTGGCCGGGAGTTAGATTACTTGAAGCTGCTCCCGCTTCTCGGATGTCACTTTACCAGAGGTTGCTCATTAAAAAAAAATTGGCCTCATGGGACATGAAACCGAAGAGGGGCTCAGCAAAACAAAGTTTGGGAACATCTGAGCTAAACAATGAAGCAAAAAAGTAAATGGAGGGATAGAATTTAAAAATTGAATTACTATAATACAAGGGCCCAGGCCCTTTCATAACTAAATCAGCTGTTATGCAGTATTAAATTGAGTAAAGTGGTACAGCGTGTTAATTGCCAACGTGTTTCACCATAGTATGGGAGATTACTACCTGAGCCACGAGCAAATTTGGCTAGGGTAAATAAAATCAGGGAGTTGAATGCGTGGCTCAAAGACTGGTGTGGGAAAAATGGGTTTTGCTTCTTGGGACACTGGCACCAGTACTGGGGCAGGAGAGAGCTGTTCCGTTGGGACGGACTTCACTTGGCCAGTGCTGGGACTAGTGTCCTGGCGAATCGAATAACTAGGGCTGTGGAGAGGGCTTTAAACTAATTAGTGGGGGGGAGGTTTCAAGAGAGCAAAAAATAAAAATGACAACAGAGAGGGTCATAGACATAGGTAGCAGTAGGGGAATCACAAATCAGAGCGTGGCAGGAAGGGACAGAGTGTGTGGAGTAAAAGGTAAAGTGGTAAAAAGTGAAAAAGCAGGAACTAAGTACCACAAAGCATATTTGAAAGTTCTCTATCTGAATGCACGTAGCATTCGTAACAAAATAGACGAGTTAATGGCACAAATAACTACATATGGTTATGATATTGTGGCCATTACAGAAACATGGCTGCAGGGTGACAATGCCTGGGAATTAAACATACCAGGTTATTTAACGATCAGGAAGGACAGGCAGGAAGGAAGGGGAGGTGGGGTGGCTGTGTTAATAAAGGAAGGAATCACTGTAATACAGAGTAATGATATTGGGTCAAAAAATCATGATAATGAAACAGTTTGGGTGGAGATAAGGAATAATAAGGGGAAAAAAACACTAGTGGGCGTAGTCTATAGGCCTCCGAACAGTTGCAACTCTGTTGGACGGAGTATCAATCAGGAAATAGTTGAGGCATGTAATAAGGGAACATCTATAATTATGGGGGATTTTAACTTGCATATTAATTGGACAAATCAAATGGGGCAGGGCTGCCTTGAGGATGAGTTCATTGAGTGTATTAGGGATGGGTTTCTTGAGCAGTATGTAACTGAACCGACCAGGGGGCAAGCAACCTTAGATCTGGTCCTGTGTAACGAGACAGGATTAATTAAAAATGTCCTAGTAAAGGATCCCCTTGGAATGAGTGACCATAACATGGTTGAATTCCATATTCAATTAGAGGGTGAGAAGGTTGGATCTCAAACAAGCGTGCTAAGCTTGAATAAAGGAGACTATGAAGGTATGCGAGCGGAATTGAGTAGAGTGGATTGGGAAAATAGATTAAAGGGTAAGATGACACATGATCAGTGGTGTACATTCAAGGAGTTATTTTACAACTTCCAAAAAAAGTATATTCCACTGAAAAGAAAAGGGTGTAAAAGAAAGGACAGTCATCCGTGGCTAAGTAAAGAAATTAAGGATAGTATTCGACTAAAAACAAGGGCATATAAGGTAGCGAAATCTAGTGGGAGGACAGAGGATTGGGAAAACTTTAAAAGGCAGCAAAAATTAACAAAAAGATTGATTAAGAAAGGGAAGATAGATTATGAAAGTAAATTAGCAAAAAATATAAAAACAGATAGTAAGAGTTTTTATAGTTATATAAAAAGAAAAAGAGTGGCTAAAGTAAATGTTGGTCCCTTAGAGGATGAGACCGGGAAATTAATGGTGGGAAATATGGAGATGGCAAAAACACTGAATAAATATTTTGTATCAGTCTTTACAGTAGAGGACACTAAGAATATCCCAACACTGGACAAACAGGGGGCTATAGGGGGAGAGGAGCTAAACACGATCAAAATCACTAAGGAAGTGGTACTCGGTAAAATAATGGGACTCAAGGCGGATAAATCACCTGGACCTGATGGCTTACATCCTAGAGTCTTGAAGGAAGTGGCGGTAGGGATTGTAGATGCATTGGTAATAATTTTTCAAAACTCCCTGGATTCCGCTAAGGTCCCGGCAGACTGGAAAACTGCTAATGTAACACCCTTATTTAAAAAGGGCAGTAGACAGAAGGCTGGTAACTATAGACCGGTTAGCCTAACATCTGTGGTAGGTAAAATTTTGGAGTCCATTATTAAGGAAACAGTAACAGGACATTTGGATAATCATAATTTAATAGGACAAAGTCAGCATGGTTTTACGAAGGGGAAGTCATGTTTGACAAATTTGCTGGAGTTCTTTGAGGAAGTAACATATAGAGTGGATAAAGGGGAACCAGTGGACGTAGTGTATTTAGACTTCCAAAAGGCATTTGACAAGGTGCCACACAAAAGATTATTGCTTAAGGTAAAAAATCACGGGATTGGGGGTAATATTCTGGCATGGATAGAGGATTGGCTATCTAACAGAAAGCAAAGAGTTGGGATAAATGGTTCATTCTCAGACTGGCAATCAGTAACTAGTGGTGTTCCACAGGGGTCAGTGCTGGGTCCCCAACTCTTTACAATCTATATTAACGATTTGGAGGAAGGGACCAAGTGTAACATATCAAAATTTGCAGATGATACAAAGATGGGAGGGAAAGTAGTGAGTGGGGAGGACATAAAAAACCTGCAAGGGGACATAGACAGGCTAAGTAAGTGGGCAGAGATTTGGCAGATGGAATACAACACTGGAAAGTGTGAGGTGATGCACTTTGGCAGGAAAAATCCGAGAGCAATTTATTATCTTAATGGCAAGAAACTGGAGAGTACTGAAGTGCAAAGGGATCTGGGGGTCCTGGTGCATGAAACTCAAAAGGTTAGTATGCAGGTGCAGCAAGTGATTAAGAAGGCAAATGGAATGTTGGCTTTCATTGCTAGGGGGATAGAATATAAAAATAGGGAGGTATTGCTTCAGTTGTACAAGGTATTGGTGAGACCGCACCTGGAATACTGCATACAGTTTTGGTGTCCTTACTTAAGGAAAGACATCCTTGCTCTCGAGGCAGTGCAAAAAAGGTTCACTCGGTTAATCCCGGGGATGAGGGGGTGGTCATATGAGGAGAGGTTGTGTAGATTGGGACTCTACTCTTTGGAGTTCAGAAGAATGAGAGGCGATCTTATTGAAACATATAAGATTGTGAAGGGGTTGGATCGGGTGGATGCGGGGAGGATGTTCCCGATGACGGGTGAGACTAGAACTAGGGGACATAGTCTTAGAATAAGGGGCTGCTCTTTCAAAACTGAGATGAGGAGGAACTACTTCACTCAGAGGGTGGTAGGTCCATGGAATATGCTGCCACAAAAAGCTGTAGAAGCTACATCATTAAATAAATTTAAAACAGAAATAGACAGTTTCCTAGAAGTAAAGGGCATTAAGGGTTACGGGGAGCGGGCAGGAATTTGGACATGAGTCTAGGTTCGGATCGGTCATGGCCCTGTGGGTAGTGGAGCGGGCCCAGGGACCGTGTAGCCTGATTCTGCTCCTATTTCGTGTGTGCAATTCTGTTAGATGCAGGAGATGGTTCTGTGATAGTAGATAGTAGATTGGCGGTTAGGATCAGATCAGCCATGATCTTATTGAATGGCGGAGCAGGCTCGAGGGGCCGATTGACCTACTCCTGCTCCTATTTCTTATGTTCTTATGTTCTTATGTTGGTTTGTGCTCACAATTTCCCATATCATCTTAACAAGCTGGGGAGACTTTGGGCTGGATTTTGATACTGGGGTGGGTTGGGGTCGTGTCATCCACTTTTCGTGTTATCCACCCGACTGCAATTGGGTGTGGGAGATTGATGCGATTTTCACCTAATTGGACAATTGAGTTCCAGCATGTGGGAACCCATGACCCAATTAGTGTTTTCAGTCTGAAAGTCGCCTCTGATGATGTCATCATTGCTGCTGCATTAACGGTCTGCCAAGACTGCCTGGCCTTTGCTGTGAGAGGACCTGGATGCAAAATGAGCAGCAGCAGCCCTCAGTCTGCTCCCAGATATTTTTACATCACTGCTCCCAGATATTTTTACACCACTGCTCCCAGATATGTCTCCTCCACATAGCCATCCATATATGCATCCCCATAGCCAGCCAGAAATGTGCTCCCGCCAGGTTTCACATTCGCGGTTCAGAACAGGCGTGCTTCACGCAGAAAAAGGGTTAAAATCACAAAAGCCTTTCAAAATGGCATTATAGAGGCAATTTAGTGCTTGTTAAGGGCCTTAACAGCCTATCCCGCCTCTTAGAGGCGGGACGGAGTCGGGACCAGCAGACACGATATAATGAAAATTGCGTGGAAGCGGGATGGAGGCGGGCTTGTGCCCGCCTGCCAGTTTTCGCAATTTTAACCCCCCACACGCCTCCAAACCCACCTCCACGGGTCAATGAAAATCCAGCCCTTTGAATAGATACAAGATGCTTCCCAAAAGAGAAAATTCCAAAAGGGAGTTGACATTTGCCACTCCAAAACCTCCTTGTATCAGTTTCGAGAATAGCATTGCTTACCCACCCTCTCAACTAGGAAATGGTGCATGGCATAAAAAGAGGCATGGAGAAGATCCAAAAAGTATGTTTTAAAAAAAGCTACCAAACCTTAAAATCTGGGTCTTCACATATTTGAGCAAATGTATACCATGGAATGTTTGTCTTCAGGTTTTCAGACAGTGTTCTTTTATTTTTATTTTTTTAAAGGATAAAAGTGCTGTTCTACTACAAAGTAATGTTTGTATATTGTAAAACAGAACATTTCCCAGTCTCCTAAAGGTACTGACTCATTGTTTGCTGGGAAAAGGTTCTATTGCTACCAGTCACTCTCCCCCAGTGCCTTGCTTAAGTGACTATTCTACATGTTGATCTTAGATAGTGAGTATTGGCAGGCTATTTAATCCTTAATGTCTTAGATAAGCCTCACCCGATGTCCATACATATCCAATGCCAGCAGAGATCACTAAATAATCATTAAGAGTTGGTCAATAATCTGAACTATTGATGCCAATTGCAGAGTTCCAGGAATCAAACCTGGGACCTTCCTTGTCCACATGGCTCAAATACTCACAGCATTAACCAGATGACGACTTATGGAGGCCAGACTCTATTATTATTCAGGTAATTACGATCAACTGCTATGAAGACATAAAAATGGAGATCGTCAGAGCTGTAAAACAAATGTGAGGAGTCCTACCCATGCAGAACAACCAACTGCATTTAAAGTTATGACATTAATATTTAAGAACACATCATTGGCATCTATAACTTGTGTATGTGCACACTTCCTGTTCATTAAACTATTTCCTGTGTTCATTAAACTATTTCCTGTTACAATTTGTCGCTTTTTATGTCAATAATTAACCTTAAAATTGACAATGTAATTATTTTAATAGGATTTGCCTATGTGAACAGCTCCTTTAACAATGTTCTTGCATGTTGTGGAATACTGCAGTTGCATGCAGTTACGTCGAGAGCAACAAATGCTTTGTCATTTTGGGATTTTATCCATTAGCAATGCCATGGGAGATCTGCTAATATATGAGAATGTCTTCCCCGTCAACCTCTCTCTCTCCACATTCCTCTGGCTATATTTACTTTTGCTATGCAAGATAGTTTTTTTTGCTCGGTACCTCTCTCCTGTCTCTTCCCCTTCCTGTCACCCAAAATTTCATCCCTCTTGACTGCTTTGCTGCCCCCTCCCCAGCCAATCCCTATCCCAACTCCTCACTAATCCTCTGCCTTCTTATTCTGCTATTGTTCCAGGCTTGAATTCCCCTTGAATAAGCCCACAGTTACTCCCTCTTGGCATTCTCTGTAGGGCCCATCCAAGCACTGGTTGCTGCCTCCTTATGAGCAGAAACCCCAACTGCCTCATCCTCCTCACGTGCCTACCAGCTGAGAGTTAACCTCACCAACTTCCTTCCCGTTCTGCTCACCCCACTCACCACTGCCCCCTTAGACTATGACAGTGATCAACAATCACTGCCCCTCTGCATTTCTGTCCAGAATGTCCCTCCTTGTGGACGACTGCATTGACATCCTGGCTTCAATTAAAACTTGGCATATGGTGGTGACATTTTGCTCCTTATTGAAGGCTCTCCATCTGCCCCATCCAAACTGCCATGGTGGTGACGTGGCCCCAATCACACCTTTCCTAAATTACAACAGTGACTACACTTCAAAAGTACTTAATTGGCTGTAAAGCACTTTAGGACATCCTCAGGTCGTGAAAGGCGCTATATTATTGCAAACCTTTCTTTATAGCTTCAACTACTCTTCTGGCACCTTCACCTTCTTCAAGCACATCGCTTTGTTTCATCTTTTAAGCCCTCCTTTAAAATCCTTGTTGTCTACCACCCCCTCAAGCCTCACCCCAAAATATCCTCTCTCCTTTCTTCCCTAATTATTAATATAGCCCCGAGATTGAAGCCCTTGTCTATATACTGAAACAAAAACATATGCCTAACATCTGCACTGAGCGACAACTCAGCCCCAGTGATGTCAATCTCTATCGCAGTTCCCATTGCCTTCTCTCCTGAATTCAGTGCCCTGCTGCCCTCTGAACCACTCCCTCCATATAAACTCTCCAACCTATATATACACAGCCATCATAGTTTCTCTACTCACATGGTCTTGATCACTGCCAAGGTCATCTCCAAGCACTTCCTTATATTGCTCACCACCCACATCCTCCTTCCCCCTTCCAATCCCATTTTCTCTCCATCCACTCCTGGAAAAAAAAACTCTCCTTCAAGTTACTTACTTTCAAATTCCCAATTGCCTAGCCTTTGGCCCTCCATTTGGCATGATACTTCTGCAGGCATCAATCTGCTCAACCATTCCCTCACCTCCACCTTTGTCTCCAGCAAAACCTTTATTCTCTCCCATCCTGGTCATTCCCACGGCCCCCATCTTTGCTCCCTCTCCTCAAAAAATCCACCATTCACCCATAGTCCTTACAAACTATCACCCCATCTTCAATCTCTTTTTCCTCTCCAACGTCCTTGAACGTGTTGTCACCTCCCAAATCCGTGACCATCTTTGCCACAACTCCACGTTTGAATCACTCCAATCAGGTTTGCATCCCTACTACATGAAATGGCTCGCACCAAGAGTCATAAATTACATCCTCTGGGAGCCTAGTACATTAGCCCCCCTCAACCTCTCTGTAGCCTTTGACATGGTTGACCACATCGTTCTCCTGCAATGTCTTTCCTGTCGTCCAGCTCAGTGCGACTGCCCTCACTTTGTTCAACTGTTACCTCTCCGATCGTAGCCAGAGCATCTCTAAATGTCTTTTCCTTCTGCCCTCGCAGCGTTGCCTCCATAGTTCCCAAAAGATCTGTCTTTGGCCCTTTCCTCTTCATGTAAATGCTAACCCTTAGAGACATCATCTGCAGACACAGTTAGCTTGCACATGTATGCCAACGACACTGAGCTCTATGTGCCCACAAGCCGTGTTGTCAGACTGCTTTACTGACATCCAGTTTTGGATGAGCGACCATTTCTTCCAGTTAAAGAATGGAAAGGCTGGAGCCATCATCTTCGCCCTTGCCACCAATTCCATCTCCCTCCCCAGCCACCATTTCAGGTTGAACCAGACTGTTTGAAACCTCTAACTGAGTTTGACCCCTATAACCTCCCCATCACAAAGACTGCCTATTTCCACCTACACAACATTGTTCGCCTCCACTTCTGCCTCAGGCCATCTACTGCTGAAACCCTCATCCATGCCTTTGTCACCTCCAGACTCGACTACTCCAACGCTCTCCTGGTCAGCCACCCACCTTCTACCCTCGATAAACCAGATTAAAAATAATGCTTCCTATTCCACACCAATTCCTGTTCACCCGTCACCCCTGTCCTCCCGGACCTACATTGGCTCCTGGTCCCGCAACACCTCCAAATTAAAATTCTATTCTACATGTTTAAATCCCTTCATGGCCCCACCCCTCCCCTCCCTATCTCTCACTTCCTCCAACCCTACAGCCCCACCCCCCTCAACTCTCCATTCCTCTGACTTTGGGCTTTTTTGCATTCCCCCACCTGCCTTCGCCCCATTGATGGACGCGCGTTCAGCCAACTGGACCTCATGCTCTGGAATTCGCTGCCTAATCCCTTCCACTTCACCATCTCCTCCTTTAAGCCCCTTCTTAAAAACTACCTATTTGACCAAGTTTTTGGTCACCTCTCCTAGTATCATCCATGTGTTTCTGAGTAAACCCCTGTGAAGGCACCTTGGGACATTTTTCTATGTTAAAGGCGCTATATAAATGCAAGTTGCCATTGACAGTAAGCTTTCTGCAAAATAACAATAAATACCTATGTAGGATCTTTCACAGCAACAGCATTTTGGGGCCAAGGCGAGATATCCTGCCACTCATTTGTATTAAGTTTTGAGCGGGTTTTTAGATAATTAACGTAAAGCAGGTTTTATTATTGAACACTATAAAATGATCTCCAACCTCAATAGTTTCATCTTTTCCAAATGCAGAAAGTTGACTTTTTCAAAATTGTGTGTGAAATAAGACTTGCATTTATATAGTGCCTTATCACATCTTTCAGAAATGTCTTAAAGTACTTCATATACATGACTTTTGAATTATCAGGACTTATGATGTAGGCAGATGCAGCAGCCAATTTTTCACATAGCATATCCCACAAACACCAAATGAGATGAATCTGTTTATTTTGGTGGTGCTCATTAAGGGAGACATATTGCCCAGAACACTTGGTAATCTCCATGCTGCTCTTCAAAAAGTGTCAATGGATCTTTAACGTGCACCCAACCATCTCATCCAAAGGATGTCAGTTTTAGGTGTCAGCTGTGGCTGAGTCAGAAGGTTGTGGGTTCATGTCCCACTCCAGAGACTTGAGCACAAAATCTAGGCTGACACTCCAGTGCAGTACGAGGGAGTGCTGTCAGAGATGCCGTCTTTCAGATGAGACGTTAAACCGAGGCCTTGTCTGCCCTCTCTGATGGATGTAAAAGATTCTATGGCACTATTTCGAAGAAGAGCAGGAGAGTTATCCCCAGTGGCCTAGCCAATATTTATCCCTCAACCAACATCACGAAAAAACAGATTATCTGGTTATTATCACATTGCTGTTTGTGGGCGCTCTCTGTGCGCAAATTGGCTGCCTCGTTTCCTACATTACAACAGTGACTACACTTCAAAAAGTACTTCATTGGCTGTAAAGTGCTTTGGGACGTCCGGTGGTCGTGAAAGGCGCTATATAAATGCAAGTCTTTATTTTTTTTAAGCAATGTAGCACTCATACTGCACTGGACTGCTAGCCTAGATATGTAGGATAATGAGATGGTCAGCCATATCACACCATACCCTGCTTAACGTTCTTAAACTACATGTCGAATCAATTATGTTTGCAACACATCCTGGAGGTTTGGTATAGATGTAAACTTTATGAATTTTGTTTTTGAATGAGGTTTTTGCTATATTACAGAGGTAGTTGGATGGCTCCTTCAATTCGCCATTAAAAGCAATCGGGACGTCGGTAAACATAACTCATCTTCCTGCCCGGAGCAAAATGAATTCTCCACCACATTTGGCAACCACATAAATTATAGCAGCACAGATGACAAAGGAAAACTTTTACTACCAAGTTTTTTACCTATAACTTCTAATGATTTGAAATCACCATATTTACTGCTGTTAACTTAAGCTGCTGATAGTGAACAATCATGGTTTATACACTAACTATGCTTGTTGTGAGTTTTAGTCATGTTTAAATTGACTTTTTTTTTTAAACACTGCAGTTAGCATTTGACAAACATACTAAATATAGTTTTTGTTGCTGTATAATACTGCAAGTATCAATACACAGCAAACATGCTGATTTAGGTCAGGATGGCCAACCTTTTGGAGCAGCTTGCTACATTCATGTACTACAACTAGAGATAAGGCTGCCCATGATTAAATGGGTCAGGTAGAATTACAAGTAAATGCCATGTTCAACATAATCCTTCTCTTTTCTAAAACCTTTCTCCATTTATTGCAGAAGCATTCTAAATCATTCCAAGCATAACAGGATTTGATGCATTGGCAACTCCACGTGCACTGCTCCTAACTGACGCACTTAAAAAGAAATTAGGACACCTATACATTAAAAAACAAAGCTCACACTAAAATTGGCTAGCTGGTGCTCTCTGGTAATGCTTAAGTTAATAGAGGTCTTCCAGAGCATGAAGGATCATGAAAGGCTAAGTAATGAAAGGTTGCTTCTCTTCACCGGTGAGATTAACAAGCTGGGACAAAATTTTTTAAATACAAAGAAAATAAAGTTAGAAAAAAAAACTTCGAATTGGTTAGATTTTGAATTTTCTGCCACAAACCACTGATGAAGCACAGTCCATAAATAGTTTTAAAAGGAAGAGGATTTTTTAATATTCATTCTCAGGATGTGGGCATTGCTGGCAAGGCTGGCATTTATTGCTCAGCCCTACTTGACCTGACAGTGACTGGCTAGGCCACTTCAGAGGGCAGTTAAGAGTCAACCAGGTTGATGTGGGATTGGAGTCACATATAGGCCAGATAAGGACAGCAGGTTTCCTTCGCTAAAAGGAGATTAGTGACCCAATTGTGTTTTTAATGACAATCTTACAGCTTTATGGTCACTTTTACTAATGCCAGATTTTTATTTCCAGATTTTTTTTTATAAACTGAATTCAAATTCTCAAACTGCCATGGTCAGATTTGAACTCGCATTCTCAGAATTATTAGTCCAGGTCTCTGGATGATTAGTCCAGTAGCATAACCAGTACACTACCATATCCATTATTATCAGGTGTGGGGAGAGAGTAGGATTAGACAGCATAGTTTATGTGGAGAGCAACTCTGGTACAGACTTAAAGTGCCAAAAGGCCTCTTTCTGTGCTATAACATACTTTCATACTTCCGCTCCCCCCCCCCCCCCCACCCCGCCTTTTCCTTTCCTGGTGTATTCCAGCCCACCACTGTCGCCACTCTTGGTCTACTCGATTGGATGTCACTGCCTCAGCTATCTTTCCTGCCACCCACTCTCTAAAGTTGTTGTTCATTCTCCCATTCGATGCGGTGTTTTGAAGTTACAAAGTATTTACAGCACATAAACAGTCCATTTGGCCCAACAGGTCTATGCCGGTGTTTATGTTCCACATAAGCTGCCTCCCACACCTCTTCATCTAACCCCATCAACATGCTCTTCTATTCCTTTCTCCCTCATGTGCTTATCTAGGTTCCCCTTGAATGCATCTATACTATTCGCCTTAACTACTCCTTGTGGTAGCGAGTTCCACATTCTCACCACTCTCTGAGTAAAGAAGTTTCTCCTGAATTCCCTATTGGATTTATTAGTGACTACTTTATATTTACTGCCTCTAGCTCTGGTCTCGTCTGCAAGTGGAAACATCTTCTCCACGTCTACCCCATCAAACCCTTTCATAATCTTAAAGACCTCTATCAGGTCACCCCTCAGTCGTGTCTTTTCCAGAGAAAAGAGCCCCAGCCTTTTCAATCTTTCCTGATAGGTATAACCTCTCGGTTCTGGTATCATTCTTTATCCTGCAAGATTGGTAAAAAGCTGCCCCATGTTGGTCTAAATCTAATCAACAGAGGAGTGCTTCTTTCCAATCCTGCAGGTGCACTACGTTCAAAATGCTACAACCAAGTGAAGAAACATGCGTGCAAATTGAAAATAAGTGGTCATGGGTTTCAAGAGCCTGAAAGCGAGAGTTAAAATTTAACACTTGTACAGATTTCAGAAAGATGCAATAAATATTTTCTGTCCATTTTGGTCCAAAACAATATATATTTCGCTGCAAGAGCGTCAAGAATATAGTCATAGTCAGATTTAAGACTCTAATGGCTTTAGCAGTCGAGCTTATTTTAGTTGCAATGTTTTGTTACTTTAAAAGTTTACTTATTTTAAGAAGTGTGGCTGTACCTAACATTTCTGTCAATTTACAGCACAGTGTAAAACATATACCATAGAACCCACCCAGAAATAGTACACAAGGCTCAGTGAACAGCAAATAGCCTGCATATGCATCAGTGTCCATGCTTCCAATGATTATGATGGGATGATCATAATTTTTGAAGAGTGCGTATGTATGTCCCAGCAAAGTAATTATCAATTGCATGAAATGGAAACAAATTTAAATTTTATTGCAGTTAAACATGTCAAAATTTGGAAATAATATGAAATGCATTCGATGAAATTTGGTTAAAAATTGTGAAAATATTACAATTTAAAATAAGATGAATTTCATCTGTAAAAAGGTTTGATTCATTATTTTCTAGCTCTTAATGCCTTAACTCTATTTACTTCTCTAAAACTAAAAGAAAATCCTGTAATGATGTAAAAGGAATCCAATCCAAAAGGGAAATAAAATTATTCAATAGCTGTACTTACTCACTCCACTGACAGCAAGGGGCGATTTTGCCAGCCCTGGGGAGGCGGGACTGCCGGGAAAATGGCAGAATTTGGGAGCGGGTTCCCAACCCGCCTCCATGCCATCTTCCTAGGAGGCGGGTAGCCATCCTGCGCCGGGTCCCGTCTCCTTGGAGGCGGGAAGGGATTAAAGCCTATTAACAGGTAGTTAGTTAACAGGCAGAAAATAGGATTATCCCCTTTTTGCCCTCACAAGTGCGGGCTTCCCGAAGGCTCCAAAACATGCCAGCTCAGCTCAGCAAGTACTGGGTCTGCAGGAGTCTGGGGGTGGGGGGGGTGCAAAAGGGCGCTGTGAAGGTAAGTGATGGGTGCAAAAGTGTAGAGGTGAGTATCTGAGGTAAGTGCAAAGTGTTTTTAAAAGTGTACTTACCTTTGTTTCTTCCTGCAGGCTTCAGTCAGTTTGTATGCGGAGAGTCTTGGACCTCCGTGTTGCAGATGAGAGATGGCGGTTGTATTCTCAGATGCAACAACCATTTCATTTCTGAAAGAAAGAAGTTTGATGAGGTCTTGAATGCAAGACCTCATCAAACTACAGAGATTGTCGCTGCCAAACGATGACAATTCTGAAACGTCATACGCTGACATTCTCTGCAACCGGCTTTCCCTTAATTGGCCTGCTAAGCCCGCTGGGCGGGCTTAACGAGGTCAATCAAGGGAAAATAGCATGGGTTGGCCACAAATCGATGGAGGCAGGACATCAACCCGCCAAGCAGCAGTCCCGCCTCCAACGCGCCCCCATTAACAAAGTCGCCCCCCCCCCAGTTTTCATAGTGCAATTTAATTTGTAGTACATGCAGGAAGCTCCCATTATAAAATGAAAGATCAGCAAACAGAAAATAGCTCAGTAGAGTTTCAGCTTTGGGCGCAATCGGCGCTTGAATTTGCACTGGTTAGATTACGCTTCAAGTTCCCACTAAACTTCATATGCACAAACTTAAAATCTTCAACGAACCAGCGCAATTGGGCAGTGTAAGAGAATGTAATTGTTGCTTTTTTTCTTTCATTAAAAAGTATTCCTTGATGTATTTAAGAGTGGTAACCTGGTGCAGTTTTATTAAAACAGCTGAAAATGGATTTATCACCAAAAATAAGCATTTTTAGTAAGGGTGCCCAGTCCTCCACTTAACCAGATTCAAAATCACAAAAAATTGCTTTAAAAAAAAGCACTGAACCATTTAATAGTCAGTTTCTTAGTAAATTAAATGTTGTGAAAAAACTTTAAAATGTCGTGCCTGTGTGCCTAATGAGCGCAATTTGAAGAGTCTCCCAGAATTAGCGCAATTGGTGAAATGTCGTAATTTTGACCTGGCACGTTGCCAGCTTTTTGGGTGGAGCCTGATTCGGGCAAATTAAATCTTGAACCAGCGTAAAAGATCGCAGTTAACATGAATGCAAGTGGTTTGGGCACAACTCACCAACGGTTTAAATTCACCGATCTTTTGCGCTAGTTCAGCTGATTGCGCTGGAATCTGGGTGCAAAACTGGTAGAAACAAGCAGAAACTTCCCCCCTAAACAACTGCAACAAGCATTGCAGCAAAAAACAAGAGAAGACAGCTCACCAAAGTAGCTGCTGGACTTGAAGAAAAGGACCTCCCCTAGATAAGGGGCTACAGCACAGAAACAGTCCATTCGGCCCAACAGGTCTATGCCAGTGTTTATGCCCTCCCACCCCTCTTCATCTAACCCTATCAACATATCCTTCTATTCCTCTCTCCCTCATGTGCTTATCCAGATTCCCCTTAAATGCATCTATGCTATTCGCCTCAACTACTCCTTGTGGTAGCGAGTTCCTCATTCTCACCACTCTTTGAGTAAAGAACTGTCTCCTGAATTCCCTATTGGATTTATTAGTGACTAGCTTATATTTATGAGTTTTGGACTCCTTCACAAAGTGGAAGCATTTTCTCTACGTCTATCTTATCAAACCCTTTCATAATCTTAAAGTCAGGTCACGCCTCAGCCTTCTCTTTTCTAGAGAAAAGAGTCCCAGCCTATTCAGCCTTTCCTGATAATTATCATTCTGGCATCATCCTTGGCCTTCTCCACTGCCCCATGTCCTCTTTATAATATAGAGACCAGAACTGTGCACAGTGCTCCAAGTGTGGTCTAACCAAGGTTCTATACAAGTTTAACATAACTTCTCTGCTTTTCAATTCTACCCTCTAGAAATTAAACCCAGTGCATGGTTAGTTTTTTTTTAAATGGACTTATTAACCTACATTGCTACTTTTAGTGATTTGTGTATCTGTACACCTACATCCTTTTGCTCCTCTATCCCATTTAGACTTATTATCCAAGCAGTATGTGGCCTCCTTATACTTCCTACCAAAATGCACCACCTCACACTTATCTATATTGAAATTCATTTGTCAATTACAGGAAACTCTTTATTAACCGGCACCCAAATATCCGGAAATCTCTCTTAACCGGCAAAATTCTTGAGTAGGTAACTGGGGTTTTCCTTCATCTCTCGTTTAAAATTAACTTTAAAAAAAACCCCGAGGCGTTTGCCTTGTATCGGAGCGTGTAGATTGGGAGGGGAATGTGCAGCCCGGGTAGGCAGCGGACACGACAGATGGTCAGCTGGCGGTTCCCGGGGAGACGGAGCTCCGAATGCAGGCGCATGTCAATGTGTACGGGGCTCTCGTACGTTGGGAGATATAACTCTCCATTATCCGGACTTTTTGATTAATTGGCACCACGCCGGTCCCGTCGGTGCCGGTTAATAAAGAGTTTCCTGTACTTGCCTATGCTGCAAGTTTATTAATGCCTTCTTGTATTGTCATGATCTTCTGCCTCAACTCCATTCACCGGCCCTATCGCCATATCCCTTGATGCCCTTACTAGTCAGAAATCTATCGACTTCTGTTTTGAATATACCCAATGACTGAGCCTCCACAGCCCTCTGGGGTAGAGAATTCCAAAGATTCACCACCCTGTGTGTGAAGAAATTTCTTCTCATCTCAGTCTGAATGGCCTACCCTTTATCCTGAGGTTGTGGCCCATGGTTCTAGACTCCCCAGCCAAGGGAAACATTCTCCCATCATCATGTAATGAAGGCCAGCATACCATTTGCCTTCCTAATGGCTTGCTGCACCTGCACATTCACTTTCAGTGACTCATGTACAAGGACACCCAGGTCTCTTTGAGCATCTGCATTCCCCAATCTTTCACCATTTAGGAAATACTCGGCCTTTCTGTTTTTTCTACCAAAGTGGATAACTTCACATTTAGCCACATTATATTCCATCTGCCATGTTCTTGCCCACTCACTGAGCCTGTCAAGATCCCCTTGAAGCCTCTTCACATCCTCTTCGCAACTGACACTGCCACCTAGCTTTGGATCATCAGCAAATTTGGAAATGTTACATTTAGTTCCCTCATCATTGATATAGATTGTGAATAGCTGGGGCCCAAGCACCGATCCTTGTGGTACCCCACTAGTCACAGCCTGCCATCCTGAAAAAGACCCATTTATCCCTACTCTTTGTTTTTTGTCTGTTAACCAATTCTCAATCCATGCTAGTATTTTACCCCCAATTCCATGTGCCCTAATTTTGTTCACCAACCTCTTGTGTGGGACCTTATCGAAGGCCTTCTGAAAATCCAAATACACCACATCTACTGGTTCCCCTTTGTCTACTCCACCAGTTACATCCTCAAAGAACTCCAATAGGTTTGTCAAACAGGATTTCCCTTTCATAAATCCATGTTGACTCTGCCCAATCTTACTATTAGTTTCTAAGTGCCCAGTTATTGCATCCTTTATAATAGATTCCAGCATTTTCCCAACTACTGATGTGAGGCTAACAGGTCTGTAGTTCCCCGTTTTCTCTCTCCCTCCTTTCTTAAATCGCGGGGTTACATTTGTTATCCTCCAATCTGCAGGAACCGTTCCAGAATCTATAGAATTTTGGAAGATGACAACAAATGCATCCACTATCCCAATGGGCACCTCTATCAAAACCCTAGGATGTAGGTCATCCAGGTCCTTGGGATTTATCGATGTTTAGTCCCATTAATTTTGCTAGTAGTTTTTTTTTACTAATAATAATTTCTTTAAGTTTCTCATTCTCGTCACACCCTTGGTTTTCTCGTATTTCTGGGAGGTTTTTTGTGTCTTCCTCCATGAAGACAGACACAAAGTAGTTATTGAATTTCTCCGCCATTTCCTCATTCCCCATTATAAATTCTCCCGTCTCTGACTGTAAAGGACCTACATTTACCTTCGCCAGTCTTTTCCTTTTCACATACCTATAGAAGCTTTTACAATCAGTTTTTATATTTTTCGCTAGTTTGTGCTCATATTCCATTTTCCCTTTCTTTATCAATTTCTTGGTTCCCCTTTGCTGATTTCTAAAATGATCCCAATCCTCAGGCTGACTACTTTTTCTGGCAACTTTATAAGCTTCCTCCTTTGACTTAGTACTAGCTTTAATTTCTTTTGTTAGCCATGGTTGGATCACTTTTCCTTTTGAGTTTTTATGTCCTAGAGGAATATATGTTTGTTGCAAATTATGCATTATTTCCTTGAATGTTAGCCATTGTATGTCCACCTTCATACCTTTTAGTGTAGTCTCCCAATCTACCATGGCCAACTTGTCCCTCATACCCTTGTAGTTTCCTCTGCTTAGATTGAAGACCTTAGTTTCAGATTGGACTACATCACTCTCAAACTTAATGTAAAATTCAATCATATTATGGTCACTTGTCCCTAAAGGCCCCTTTACCACAAGATTATTGATTAGCCCTTTCTCATTACACAGTACCAGATCTAGAATAGCCTGTTCCCTGGTTGGTTCCTCCACATACTGATCCAGGAAACCATCTCGCATGCATTCCAAGAATTCGCCCTCCACACCATTAGTGGTAATTTGATTTGCCCAGTCAATATGTAGATTAAAGTCCCCCATGATTACCGTATTGCCCTTGTTACATGCACTTCTAATTTCTTGATTGATACTGTGCCCTACATTACTACTACTGTTTGGTGGCCTATACACAATTCCCACCAATGTTTTCCGCCCTTTGCTGTTTCTTTGCTCCACCCAAACTGATTCCAGTTCTACATCACGATCTGCCGAGCCAAGATATTTTATCTCTACCGATCTCATCCCTTATTAACAGCGCTACGCCACCTCCTTTTCCTTTTCGTCTGTCCTTTCTAAATGTTGAGTACCCTGGAACATTCAGTTCCCAGCTTTGGTTACCCTGCAACCATGTCTCTGTAATGGCAATTACATCATACCCATTTACTTCTATTAGTGCCATTAATTCATCCACCTTGTTGCGAATGCTATGTGCATTTAGATAAAGTGCCTTCAACTTTGCCTGTTTAATATTTTTCTGCACTTTGACCCTCTTTACTGTTGGCCTTTGTTTCTGCTCCCTATTAGTTTTGCTGACTACTTTTCTAACTTGCACTTCCAGCTTTGTTTCTCTCCGTTCTGGGCCCACACTTAGGTTCCCAGCCCCCTGACAAACTAGTTTAAATCCTTCCCAATAGCACTAGCAAACCCCCCCTGCGAGGATATTGATCCCGGTTCTGCCGAGGGTGTAAATTGTTAATGTAAATTGTGAACAACAGTGGTCCCACCACCGATCCCTTTGGAACACCATTTCCCACCTTTTGCCAGTCTGAGTAGCTACCCTTAACCCCTAATTTCTGTTTCGTAGCCAGCTTGCTATCCATTCTGCTACCAGTCCCGATTCCATATGCTCTGGCCGTAGTCAGGAATCTACCTTATTGAAGGCCATTTGAAAATGAAAATATATTACATTTACTGCAGTACCCTTGGAATGGAAGCATCATATGGTTCTCATAACCACTGTTCCCATTTTTTTGGACAGCAGTTGCTGGTAATGATTCTGCTTTTGTTCTTTTCAGCTCCTCTAGACCCATCTTTTGTTTCTTTTATTGTGTCATTACCACCCCCTTTTGCCTTGCACCCTCATCCCTTTTGTCATTTAGTCTCTCCTGCCTTCCACCCCATCACAGCCCTTCCCTTTTGTTCTTCCTTCCCCTGCCTCTATACTTGCTTAAAACCAGTTATGCCTCTAACTTTTTCCAGTTCTGAAAGACCCAATGAAAGACCTGAAACATTAACTCTTGTTTCTCTTTCCACAGATGGTGCCTGGCCTGCTGAGTATTTCCAGAATTTTGTTTTTATTTCAGATTTCCAGCATTTGCAGTATTTTGCTTTTGTATTTCTGTTTCCTGACCGTTTGTTACCCTTATTCCTTACCTTGGTCACCTCGACATTCCACCTCAACACCCATCAAGCAAACCAAGCTTTGAAAATCTCCTTTTGCAGCGGAGGTTAACCATGCCAAAAAAGCACTCCTATTTAGCAGTCACGCTTGATCGCACCCAGTCACATAGACAACATCTCCAGAACCTTGGGAAGAAACTAAAGAGTAGGGTCAACTTGATCCAGAAACTCGCCGGATCCACATGGGGAGCAGACGCTCAAACCCTCCGTACGGCAGCACTCGCCCTGGTGTATTCTACAGCGGAGTACTGCTCTCCGGCATGGCTATCAAGTCTACATGTCAAATCCGTTGATGTCCAGCTGAATTCTACTATGAGAATGATCACCGGTGCGCTTTTATCGACACCAACACCTTGGCTGCCTATGCTTGCAAACATCGCACCACCACACCTACACCGCGAATATGCAGTCTCCAGATAATACAGCTGCTATACCAGAAAAGATATGCCGCTCCAGGCTGACTTGAACAATCTACCACCAACCCGTCTCAAATCTAGAAGGCCATTTTGGACCGTCGCCGAAGCCCTTCAGCCTTGATGATGAAATGCTTGGAAGAACTGTGACATACGGAATGGATTCCTTAGAGGATCCCACAGTACAACCTGAAGAATCAAACCTTCCTCAGAGTGGACAACCATTAACCGTCTCAGAACTGCTTATGGTAGACACTGCCACCTTCTCCATAGATGGAAGATTAAACATCCCCATCATGTGACTGTGGAGCTCCTAATCAGACCCTGGAGCAAATCATTGAGCACTGCCCTCAGAGGAAATTCACAGGCTGCTTACAAGATATCGACGCTGTTATACCGGAAGCCTTGGCCTGGATATCCAACTTAGATATTGACATTTGATTTGCTTTGTTACTAACATACGAAAGACGACAACGACCTTGGTCTAATATTTCCCCTTATCTCCTATTTCTTTTATCTTCAGGCTTATATTATTTCAGCCAGGTCTCCCCCGCCACCTCCCTTCTTACTAGTTTAAAGTCTTATCCACAGTCCTATTTATCTTTTCCACTGGGACCCTGGTCCATTCTACTTCAGGTGGAGCTCGTCCCACCGGTACAGCTCCTTCCTGTCCCAGTACTGGTGTCAGTGCCCATGAAATGGAACCCCTCCTTCCCACACCAGTCTTTCAGTCATGCATTCACCTTCCTGATATGCCTATCCCTATGCCAATTAGCACATGGCATGGGTAGTAATTTCGGAATTACCACCCAGAAGGTCCTGCTTTTTAAATTTAGTTCCTAGATTCTGATATTCCCTTGGCAGGATCTCCTCCTTGTTCTTTCCTATGTCATTGGTCCCGACATAGGCCACGACAGTTGGATCTTCCCCCTCCCTTTCCAAGTTCCTCGCCAGTTGCGCAGAGATATCCTTTTACCCTTGCAACGAGAGCACAACCCTCTCTGGACTTTTGGTTGCAACTGCAGAGGGCACTATTTATCAAATCCCCCAAGACTACAATCTTTTATTCTGCTCCTTCTCCCCTTGGATTGCCTCCTGCTCTACAGTGCCATGGTTTAGCATTCTTGTCATCCTCTCTGCAACCTACATCCTATCCTCACAGGTAGCAAGTACCTGTTGGATAGGACCAGTGTCTGCAGGACCTCCTTCTCTGCCTCCCCTAGGTTCCCCCTGCCGACTGACAGTCACACTCTCCCCTTCCTGCACTTGTGCGTTTTTGAGGTGTGACTGTATTCTGGAAAAAAAAGCAAGAAATTTCTCCCACCCCTTATAGAAACATAGAAGATAGGAGCAGGAGTAGGCCATTCGGCCCCTCGAGCCTGTTCCGCCATTTAATGAGATCATGGCTGATCATCCAAATTCAGTACCCTGTCCCGACTTTCTCCCCATATCCCTTGATCCCTTTAACCTTAAGAAATATATCTAACTCCTTCTTGAATATATTTAATGAATTGGCCTCAACTGCCTTGTGTGGTAGAGAATTCCACAGGTTCACCACTCTCTGGGTGAAGAAATTCCTCCTCATCTCAGTCCTAAATGGCTTACCCCTTATCCTTAGACTGTGACCCCTGGTTCTGGACTCCCCCGCCATCGGGAACATCCTTCCTGCATCTAGTCCTGTTAGAATTTTATAAGTTTCAATGAGATCCCCTCTCATTCTACTAAACTCTAGCGAATATAAGCCTAATCGACCCAATCTCTCCTCATACGTCATTGTTGGTGAAAAATGAATTCACTCGAGTCTGTCTCAAAGCAGAAGATCACAGTTTATTTAACAGTGCGCCCTGGGAGAAGAGTCATAGATCCCGCGATCTAGTGATTCACTTCGTCGTTACAAGTATCAAAACTTCTTTTATACATTATAGGGTCGGGTACAAAATGTCCTCACCCAATTACATTTCCCCAGCAACAACTTTTAATTATAACAGGTTTTTTTACTTCCTAACCAAAACTATAAACATCGAAATGTGGTCAGCGTTGTCTAATATGACTGTCTGGTTCAGTTCCTTGCACGTACTCATGTTAACCACGGACATTTTCCATCGCACTGTGTCAGGTTAACCATTTTGTCTTTACATTCTTGCTTTTACATTCTATAATTTTACTCCAACAGTCATTCCTGCCATCCCAGGTATCAGTCTGGTGAATCTTCACTGCACTCTCTCCATGTTTCAGAGTGTCTCAGGGTAGAGACATTTCCTGCAGATGTGGCAATCCGGGACATTCCTGTTGTCCACAAAACGCCCACATACTGCAATCCCGACAATACCCATGCTGACATTACTATTCTTTATTTATTTATGGCAGTTTATTTCTAGAGCTAATAGAATCACTTGAGATCTAGATTATATTTAATAGATGGATTCGGCTTGATTCTAAATTAATTATTCTGATTGATTATATAAAGTTCATGGATTGTTTTCTCGTTCAAATTATAAAACAAATTAAGCACTTAGCTCAATTATATACTAAAATGAAACACTTGGCTGCAATTCTTCAGGCTCCGCCCTCTTCTGACGTCATTTTTTCAGATTCAGAATTTGCGACTTTGGTTAGGGTCATTCAGTGCTGTGGCAGGGGTGGAAGTCTGATTGGAGACGTTCAAATGTGGAGTCGCAGGAAAGATAGGCATGGATTTGGCAACACATTAATTCAAGGACCTTGAAGAACCTTCAGATTCTTTGTCTAATCAGCACTGATACACAAACAGATAACTAAACTTCATAGTAGGTGCAAGATATTAAGGAGCCGGCAGGAAGGGCGCTCTGCATGTGGCAGTTGAAATTCACATCAAGGAATAAAAACAAAACCTAAAAAAGGTAATTAATATTCTTCCTCATTCAATCAATATTCAAATAAGGGTATACTTTAAGTAAGGTTTTGAGGATCTATATCTTTAGTATGGAATGGCACAATGCAAAAATGCTCATCATCCTTTACTGTTAAATCAAGGCAATAATACTTTGTGAAAGCATGCACATTACTCTAGGTTACCACCTTGCAGTAGTCTCAAGTACAACCCTCCATCTGCCAACCCACAAAGCGGCCACTGTACAGATTAACCAACTTTGTATATTCTCGTCCAGGGAACATCATACAAAATGCTCTACCAATCTTGGTTAATAATGACTGACTATAGAACTTACATTTATCCCTCAACCAACATCACAAACAGATTTGCTGGTCATTATCACATTGCAGTTTGTGGGAGCTTGCTGTGCACAAAGTGGCTGCCACATTTCCTATATTACAACAATGACTACACTTCAAAAGTACTTCATTGGCTGTAAAGCGCTTTGGGACATCTGGGAGGTTGTGAAAGATGCTATAAAAGTGCAAAGTCTTTCTTTCTTTATATTGCTGTTCAATTAACAAAATGCCAAAAATACTTTACAGGTGTTATACTAGGTATCAAGGAGAGAAAGTAAGTAAAAGGAGTAATTAGAGGAGGTGACTCAAGTCACAGGAGATGGCTTTTGAAGTTTGAGAGAGGTAGCAAAACAGAGTTTAGGAAGAGATTCTATAGTACTTCTGGAAATAATTTTATGAAGACTAATCTGGAGCTCATTAGCAACTCAAATGTAACTAGCCAGAGTAGTGTATGAAACTCTGAACATAAGCCGGGGGGGGGTAGTTTTCACCTTCACTCCGCTTGGTCAATAATCATTTATGTATATGGTGAACTACAATGGTCCTAGCACAGATCCCTGCAGGACACCACTTCTTGCCCATCCAAGATACTTCCCTTAAACTCCTACTCGGTTTTTTGTTTTATAGCCATCCTTCAATCCATTCTGCTACCTGCTATGTGCCCTGGATCATGAGTCTCTTATGTGGCACCTTATCAAAGGCCTTATCAATGTCTTAATACCACATCCAATGCATTGCCCTTGACTATTCTGTGTTATTTTGGTATAGTTAGTTAAACATGACCTTCATTTCGACACTTTTATTTATTATATTTTCCGTCTCTAGTTGTTTTGTTATCTGATCTTTTAGCAAAGGTTCTTTGTGAAATAAATTAGGTAATTGGCAGCCTCAACCCAATTCCCATTGGATGCAATTCACAGCATAACATTACTTCTAATTTGGTAATCTCACTAAGATTACAAGAACAGCCCATGTGGGAAACAGAAATGTCACACTGTAGAGGCTGCTGTTCTGATACCAAGACTGAAGTACATTGTTAGAGCAGAGTTGAAAATTTTGCTCTACGGTTAATTGGTATTCTGGTACAGTCCCCACTACTTATAGCGGGCGTGTTTGTGTGATCGATCTTTGTCGGCCAGTCTTTATATTTGACTTTATATGTCTGGTCATAATTTATGTACCCCTGGTTATGCCTTTCCCATTTTTAATGTAGGTTTGACTGATTTCCAAAAGACATTTTCTACCAAAGAATTTTACATTAACTCAAACAAATGTGTCCCATTAATGCAATGCAACATTGCATCGGAGACTGAAGCTACTGAATTTAGACCATTGATGTAGCTAGTTATTTTCTGGAGTAGTTGTCTGACCAAAAGGACCAGAAAACAATTAAATTAAACCAACATTTTAACTTCATTAGCACATGCAGTTATTGGGCTATTATTGGTCTTCGTCTTGTACCATGTTAATCTTTGATCTAGCAGAACAGTCGGAATTTTGGAGGCTCTGTATTTCATGTACTCTATCCATTTGCATCAACTTTCAAGCAGTGCCTATATATGTAGCTCCACCACTTTAATACTGATTGTAACGCTCACTGGACCGGCTAACACTCCTGTTTTTAGTTTGATCAAATGCAGTAGCAGTGGCTAGTGCCAGTCTAGTGGGCTGATTATTGTCTAGTTGAGAGAACTAGTAAGCACAGCTGTTTCTGTCCAAAATAAATGGAGCACTTAAGATGCTATAACTGGCAACTTTGAAATTGGCGTTAATGCAAATGGGTAATGGTTATCGCTTTTTGGCCGATACAAGCAATTGGCCATTTAAATGTGGACGTTTTAAGTGGTGGAGACTATGCGGCTTGTTGCTGCCATGGTGATTTAACTGGGAAAGAATTCTATTCCCTCATAGGAACATTCCTCACCTCAATTAAGCACAATTCAAACTATAAAACAATGTCCTGAAGTTACCGCTGCATTTGCTGGGTGCATACCCATAAATTTGGGTACAAACCAATTACGTGGTTTTAAAAAAAACAGAATTTTGGGCATACAAGTTACCCATGAAACTACAATACGCCCAATTTTCTTTGATCTTTTACGTTGGGTCCATCAAATACTCCATCCAAACAAATCTCCAACACAAAACTGGCCACACTCCTGGCTCTCAAATGAGTATTCTCCAATTGCTCTGGTTTTGGAAGGGGTGGGGGGGGGGGGGGGTGGTTGGAAGCAGGATCTCAACATTGCAACCAGATTTTCAGAAACCAGCAGGAAACAGAGTGCTGCATTGACGAGGCATTATCTTTCGAACGAGATGTTAAACGGAGGTCCTGACTGCCTGTTCAGGTGGACTTATGGCACTGTTTGAAGAGCAGGGAGCTCTCCCAGTGTCCTGGCCAACATCGCTAAAACAGATTAACTGATCAGTTGTTTGTGGGATCTTGTGTGCAAATTGACATGCAAAATAGTAACTATGCATCTAAAGTAATTGCCTGTGAAGCACTTTGGGAAGTCCTGAGGACAAGACAGACACAAATACAAATTCATTGTGTTTTCTAATAATTGCATATTCATCTGCCAAGGTTACACACATTAATATTTCCAATATACTGCCTCAAAGTGCCTTCATCTTAATCATCTGATCAATAGAAATATTCCCTTTCTTACAGGCTGGACGTCTCCCAGAAGGGCTGTTCCCACCCGTTCTTGTGCCTACCTCGTGTTCCTATGACCTTCTGGTTCGAAGTTGACTTCTCAACTGCTTTATCTACTAATCCACCTCAAAACAAGAGCATATTTAAAAACTGAATTTTAGTACAGGCACCTATTAAAATATTGATATTACAAAGTTTCAAAATAAGATTTATTACAAGCTGGCATTTCATATTATAAATTACATGATACAAAGCTTCCACCATTAAACTATGTTCATACACAATTATGATTTAAATGCATTACCCCAAAATATAAATTCCCATTAAAGGCAATCAAAATATGCATCACATATATTATTTATTTTTATGTAACAAAATATATAACAGTGCTGTATATCAGAATATATTCAAACAGCTTAATAGGAAACCTTTCCCACCCCCCAAATAGTACTGTGCTGTACATAGAATTTTAGCATTATATACATACAAGAAAATAATCAGTGTGACACAAAGTACACAGCGACCAGAGATTCCTCAAAGATTTTTTTTTAAATGCTGGGTTTTCCTTCATGAGAAGATCAGCTTTATAAAAAGTAGTAACTTCTGCAATCCTAGTTCTATACACTAGTTCATAGCTAGGTCTTATTTTAATTCTAAAAAGTAGTCTAACTGTAATATTTACTGACACAAATAAAACCAATATAAAAACCACAGCAACACACCATATTTCAAGTTTCTTTTTCAATAATTTTTTTAAAATCAGATTGTCTATATCACAAAAAAAGGGTTTGATGAGATGTGGCTCAGGAAGAAAAAAAAAGAGCCAACACAAAACTGTGAATTAAGCTTCAAGTGTACAGAAGCTGGTGAAGAGGATTATGAGTGTGTCAAATGGAATTGATCTGGACTTTTTTGACTTAATTAAAAATATATAGTCTGTAAGAAATTTAAGAAAAAATTGTTTGTGTATTTATATTGTTACTCACCAATGAATAGAAAAGGACTTGAGATATTTCAATAAAATAACAAATATCAAAAGGAGACAGCGATTGGAGAAATGTTCTGCGTTTTTGTTTTAAAGTTGCGTGGTATTTTGAAGGAACGTAGGGCATTTTCCACTGCTTATTAGGAGAATGGTACCAGAGAAAGGCTTCACTTTTGGAGATCAAGTATAAAAGAACATAAACAGATATTCTCTAAAATTCTGAGTGCAACTGCAATAGGTTCAGTATGCCTCGAAGAAAAATTGATGTGGCTATACTGAAGAACTGGCAAATTTTATTAAACTGTGATTAGATACATTATGCAATTCCAATATTTTATTATTTCAGACCAGAAGATCTAGCTTACCTTGAGCAACCTTTCTTTCAGCTCAGTGTTGACCCTTACTGAGATTCAGACATATTTAACTAAAAGACCCAGCTACACCCTACCCTATAAAGCTTTCAGTTTATATAATTCAACATTTGCAAATATACCATAGTATAGGTAAACGAGGGTCACACTCATAATTCAAAGGAATGGGGATGCTCGAGTGATGTGGAACAAAGCAATTCCTTTACAGAAAGCTCAGGCAGTAACAATTGTATCACAGGATCAAACTGGTTAAGTATGTTTTTTCTGCTAAAAAAGTGAGATCATATACTACTGAAAAGGAGAAAATCCCATACACTCAAGATTGTCTGAAAACTATGATGAAGAAAATAAGTTTTACTCAGCAGCAGTCTTGGATTCTAACCCTTCACACACCCATTTTCAAAACAATGTTAATTGTCAAGAAGTCACCTGTGTATTTTGGGAGAAACTTGCATGAAAATGCAAGCATGCACACGGTTAACTACCCAGAAACAATAGGAGTGAATTTCCCCAATTCATTCAATTGTCTGTTAACAATCTTGTTGCTCTATAATACTCAAATTGTACAGATGATGTGTGCAGGTACTTTGGATAGGGAAAAAGAGCACAGTTAGGAGCAATATTTTAAGAGCACTCAGTACACTTAAGAACAGATTAGCATTGGTGAAGGTGACTCCCTAATTAGAATTTGAATAAGCAGAACGATCAATTGTTATGGAGGTTCTTATTTATGTATGATGTGGAGATGCCGGTGTTGGACTGGGGTGGACAAATGTGAGAAGTCGCACAACACCAGGTTATAGTCCAACAGCTTTATTTGAAATCACAAGCTGTGCCTATATGCATCTCTTCACTTCACCTGACGAAGGAGCAGCGCTCCGAAAGCTTGTGATTTCAAATAAAGCTGTTGGACTATAACCTGGTGTTGTGTGACTTCTTATTTATGTAGGCAATCTGTGGTCAAAAAACTGAAGCATCTCTTGAAAATTACTCACATTTGCAGTTAAGTTGTGTCCAAGAAACTTCTGAATAACTTAAAACAATATTGTTTTGTTACTTTTTTCATGCATGGATTGCATATGCTGCTCTTGTTAAAAATGAAAGCAATATAGTGCTTGCAACTGAACTGTTTCCTCCCCCCCCCCCACCCCACAACCTGCTATTTTTTTCCCCACCCTGCTGCAGGTGACATAGTTCCATAGGCATCATTAGCCCTCTTGTACTTCCGCCAAGTGACCATATGTAAACCAAGACACAGGCCATCAGAGGTACTGGCGTCTAGCTCAATCAATCCTCATCAGCAACACACACACATTGCAGGGACCTTTGAACATTGAGGTCAGCTTGTACTCCACTGTCAGCTCAGCTCACATCAGGGAGCTAACCTGGGATATTCTTGGTCTGTTTGGAACCAAGCCTTACTACATAGAACATTTAGCCATAAGAGCCATCAAAAAAATACCCATGCAAATACATTTCAATTGCATCAGGTCCTTTGGTGCCCCAAATTGATGGATAAATTCAAAGAACAAACCACCACTCTTAATTTTAAAAAGCTGGGTAATATGCCCGAAATCATCACTCAGTTCTAGGGTAAATAGGGAAAAAAGTTCTCATTAATTAGGCCAATAATCTATTGGCTATAATTTAAAAGTAGTATAAAAGGCAACTGCATTCATTATAAATTTTCAATACACAGCTATTCTGGTAACTGAAAAAAATAGCTTTAGATTGACCACCAAGAATAACTTATTGTAATCGGAGCAACAGAAAATAAAATCATAGGATTACACAGGATATACGGCACAGAAATAGGACATTCGGCCCAACCAGTCCATGCCGGCGTTTATGCTCCACTCGAGCCTCCTCCCGTCTTCCCTCATCTAAATCTATCAGCGTAACCCTCTATTCCCTTCTCCCTCATATCACGTTGGGATCTCTTAAATGGTCTCTAATTATTCCAGGCAATATAAGTGCATGCAACTACTTTAAAAAGGTCCAACGCCCCATTTATTTAATGTAAAAATCTGTGTGGAATCTTTCAGAAAAGAAAGTCTTACTCAATGAAGTTGTCATTTTTACAGAAGATGTTTAAAACATATTTTGCAATTACCATTTCTTTTATCACTGCTATTAAAACATAATAGCTGAAAACAACTCAAGAATACATTCCTCCAAGATATATATATTTATATAAAAAATAATCGGTTTACTCAGATTAAGTAAATCTAGCTAAATTGGCTCAATTCAACAAACGATGTACAAGTCTTCTTTTTCATTAGAGCAAAGCTGGTATCCACATGTAAATTTCTGCGTCCAGACCCACAGGCTTATGTGTTTTTTACCTGGCGGTAACAAAAAAACCACACTTCCCGCTACAAGAATATGCCAAATGCTGTGCGTGTAATAATAGTTCTCCTTTGTTTCCAGAAATCCATACACAGCAATGGCAATTAATGCTGAACCTATTCCTGGCAATAAGAAAAACACCCAGCGCTTCCATTTTGGAGGATAGCAATGCCGGCGTTTCACGCCACGAGACACCTGAAAGGAGAAGAGAAAAATATATATATTTTGCCTGTTGACTCGCTGGTAACTGCCTAATTTTTTTTTTAATTAAAAAGCTGCAAAAGGCTAAGGATTTATTTCATGCCTCACATAGTAAAATCTGGATTCATTTTTAAATAAAATCTGCTTGCAATGCACACACCCAATAATACCAAAAAGTAAATGGTGCTCTCCCCCCTTCCCTCAAGGATTCGAAAGAGAAATTTATCACTTGCACCCATTCAGTCCCACAATGCAAAGATTTAAACAATAGAAACAATTTGCATTCATAGTGCCTTTATTGTAGTAAAATGTCCAAACATACTTCAGGAGAACAAAAATAAGCAGATGTTGAACCAAATGAGGAAAGATTAGAAGGTGTGACCAAAAGCAAAGAAGTGGGTTTTTAAGGAGAGTTTTAAGAGGAGATAGTACGGAAGCCATTAGAGGTCGCCAAGGACAGGGGTGATGGGCAAGCGCAAAATAGGATACAAGCACCAGAAATTTATAGAAGCTGAAGTTTATGGAGGGTAAAAAGGGAGCGGAGCAAAAGAATATTGGAATAGTTGAGTCCAGAGGTGACAAAGGAATCGAGGATTTCAGCGGCTGACGGGCGGAGATGGGGGCAGGAGCAAGCGATATTACAGGTAGAATAGCTCTTTATGGAGAGGGTATGAGGTCAGTAACTCTGTTCAAGATTGAATAGGATGCCAAAGTTACAAAGTCTGTTTCTGCCCGAGACAGCAATCAGGGAGAGGGATGGTGCTGGTGGAGAGGACACAGTTTCATGTGGGTTCCAAAGAGGATGGCTTCAGTCTTCCCAAATAGAAAAAATTATGGCTCCTCCAAGACTGGATGTAGGACAAGCAGTCTTATAGCAGAGAGGCAGTGCAGGGGTCAAGAGAGCTAGTGGAGATGGAAGGCTAGGTATCAATCAGCATGAAAGCTGATCCCATGATTTTCTCAACCACTTCCTCACCTCAACTTTTGCCACGTCCTCAAGAAAACCTTCATCTCCCATCCTGTTCATTTCCATTATAACTGCTATCTTTGCTCCCTTAAGGGCCAAAATTTGAGCACATCTAGCACACAACTGACTTAATCATCCTTTGCCAGATCTAACTTGGCCACATCAAGCTACATGGAGTGTCTCTCTCCCCTGCCAAATCCACCTACTGCTCTAGGATACAACAAAGTGGTCCAAGATGGGCTTGTCAGTGATCAAGATAAGAGAGATTACAGGAGATGGTAAGGACAAGGAGGTGGCCGTGAATGAATATGGGTAGGAGAGTTTATGTGGAGGGAGCAATTTAGGGAGAACAAGGGGGCATTGAATTAAGAGAGATTCAAGGGGATTTGAGATGGTGATTGAAATCACTCAGGATGTGGAGTCACAGTGCAGAGTCAGAGAGGAAAGCAGGAAGGATATCTCGGAGAAACCTGCAGTGGGGTGGTAAGCAAGGATTTTAATGGAGAGATGAGAGGAGTAGAACATAGTGAAGTGCTTGAAGGAGGGCAAGGTACCTGGGAAATGAGAGAAGATGCCAACATGTGACTTGGAGACAAGGGCCACACTGTCACCAGGGCAGGTAGTGGAAAGTATAGGCTGGCAGAGGGCTTTTAGTAAAGGGCAAGGTGTCACCACCCATAAGCCAAGTTTCACAGTTAGGATATCAATACGATAATCCAGAATAAGGTCATTTGGCCGGGGGGGAAGAAGAAGAAAAATAGCCTGGTTTGTGAGTTAGGAGACATTTTGGAGGGAAATGGGAGTGGGCAGTGATTGTTGACCCATCGACAAGAGTCCAGGGTACAGAAGTTTATAACTCAGGAGTTCCATCTGTTGATGGTTTGAGTTTCTCTTTAGTGAAATAAAAAAAATAGATTTTGAACAAGATAAAAGTTAACACAAAATTTTAGTAATTTATTACATTTAAATATGCAAGTTTACACTTACCCATGCAATTACCATGATGCACACGGCAACAAGGCACGGGCCCAGTAAGTTCCAGAGACCTCGGCGGTCTAGTTGCATTGACATGGCAATCAGTAAAGAGCCAAGAATAAAAAGTACCTTCAATAATGAAAACAAGAAAAATTGTAGTGTAAATTTACCATTTTCTACAATAAAACATTTCTAATACCAATATTAAGATATTAATACTATTCTAAACCAGTGATCTACCCTTTTGAAAAAATTCAGGATCAGTGTCTTTTCTTTGCCCCCGACGCCCTCGCAGTTACAAATTTCATGTCTGCTGCAGATACTTTCTCAGCTTCAGTGGCATTAATTACTTCAGTAAGGAGGTCAAAGTCTCTTACTTTTATGGGAGTTGACTCGCACCATTCTATATCTACTTGTAAGTTAGAGTAACCCAGTCACGTGAAAATAGTATCCCCTTGGGATCTGAACTAGATATTCATGTCTTTTGCCTTGTGCTTCTTCAAACTCTCTGAAGGCAGACTGAGCAAGTACTTGGTGAGATGTGGCCAGATACAAGTCAGCAAGTTGTTTTTTTTTAAAAAAAAGTGACGATACCAAACGGTAGTTACAATCAGACTAATTAAATTCAATCCATACAACTTATCATTGCATAATTATACAAAATAAATACATACTCTTCAATAAATACATTCTCGTCTCCCTCCTCCCCCTCCAAATCAGAGGGTCGTCTTACTTGACTTAAACAACATGGCTTCCAACTAACTTCCTGGCTCAAGGAAAGCCCTCACAACTTCATTGAACAAACCCAACAGCTTTCAATGCCTTCCTGTTTCAAAAGCCTGACACAGCCTGTGTCTAATTCTATAAATTCCTCCAGTTGTTCACAGCCAGAAAAGAAAAGTGCTGCCAGACCCCTTACTGAGCACCTGGGACTAGTCACGCTCCAACAAATTGGTGAGAAGTAGTTTATTAATTACCAATACAAGCTTAACAAACTGCTCATTATCCAAAGATCATGGGAAAACAAACCCATCTTATTCGCATTTTTAATTCTTATGGTCGCAGAGACTCTTTTTAAAAAACCTAACTTGCGTGAATGTACTATGCTTCAAAACATTTTAACGGTAATTCGACATTCATAACATTTCTGTGGGAAAATGGTCAAAAAAAATCCCAAAACACCCAGTTTGAAAAAGAATTGTTATACTTACATATTTAAGGAGAGATTTTAACCTCGCCATACACAGAATTGTAACCCACACAGAGAGAACAGAGCCAAGGAAATCACAGTATTGAAGTGTATCATATTCCATAATGCACATGACAGCAATTCCTGGTTGATCACATGCATGATAAAACTGTAAGGAATAATTTTTAAAATCGTCATTCAATTGTTGATTCAAAATTTGTCAGACTAAAAACACACTTTAAATGGCAGTTTCCTCTTGAGGAGGATAGTTTTTTTTCTCATTAATACAGGTACAGTAGCCTCGTTGGTATGGTACTAGACTATAAACCCAGAAGTCACAAGTTCAAATCCCACCATGACAAGTGTATGAAACTGAATTAATTAAATCTAGTCATTTATGGGTTAGCACCAGAAAATGACCATGGAAACTGCTGGATTGTCATAAAAATCAAACCAGTTTGTTAATGTCTTTCAGGGAATGGAACCGGCCATTTCTACCTGGCCTACGTTTGACTTCACACACTGCACAGTTGATCCTTAATGCCCGACATATGAAAAGGACAGACAGGAAAAGACCCACTGGTCCATCTAGCCTATACCATATAGTTGTGATGCCAAGTGCATCATAATGCAGACACTCCCCATGCTATAGGGTTGCCACCTCTGGTTTGACGTATTCCTGGAGATTTGATCATGTGACATTTGATCCTGTGCCAGTCAATCATGTGACACCGCATATTTGATGCTTAATCACGTGACATTTGCCCACTGTTTGCCAATATTAATCCATACACCTTCCTGGAGTGTCTCAGTATCACCAAGGCCCGAATAATTTTTTTAATTTTTTTGCTTTGTAGCGAGATGAATTACAACGCAAGTTATAAATCAAAGAACACAAGATATAAAGATAATTAATATTTAAATAAAAACTAGTGATATTTCTACAGTATCAACCACAATCAGAAACACCATAAATTCCACTGATTCAACAAAAACATAATTGATAAGTAATTCATTGCAACTAAAGTTCATATAATTATTACTTTTTACAAAACACAGCAAGTTATAAAAAATAAAATTGATAAAACCAAAACCAAATCCAGTTCAATTCACTGACTCCCATATCCCACCGCTGAAGCCCAGCTTCTGGGAGGTGAAGCACCAAAGCTCCCTGACTCATGACATGAACTCACTCTCCCCCAGTTGGAGTTTCTCTCTCCCCCCCCGCTCCCTTCAGTTGTATCTCTCTACCCACAGTTTGTGTTTCTCTCTCCCCAGTTGTTTGTGTTTGTGTCTTCCTCCATCCCGTTTGTTTCTCTCTACCCCAAGTTTGTGTTGCTCCCTCCCTCCATTTCTGTTGCTCTCTCCCTCCCTCCGTTTGGGTTTCTCTTAATTAATTGTCTTCCTTTCAACTTTACAGAATCCCCTCCAGAATTATTCATGGGAAAACTCCTGCTCAGCTTTTCGTATACTTGAAGTAACAGATTCTGCCAGAATAATGACTGAAATCCAAGTAGATCTGAAGGCTATAAAAGACTGACCAATCCACAAAATACCATGTCATGTGCTTCTAGGTCAAATCAGAAAGGGTTCTCTTAAGTTTCTCCTTAGTACACTACTAGGGTTGTACAGGAAACTCTTTATTAATCGGCACCCAAATATCCGGAAATTCCTCTTAACCGGCAAAATTCTTGAGTAGGTAACCGGGGTTTTCCTTCATCTCTCGTTTAAGATTAACTTTAAAAAAAACCCCGAGGCGTTTGCCTTGTATCGGAGCGTGTAGATCGGGAGGGGAATGTGCAGCCCGGGTAGGCAGCGGACACGACAGATGGTCAGCTGGCGGTCCCCGGGGAGACGGAGCTCCGAATGCAGGCGCATGTCAGTGTGTACGGGGCTCTCGTACGTTGGTAGATATAACTCTCTGTTATCCGGACTTTGATTAATCGGCACCACGCCGGTCCCGTCGGTGCCGGTTAATAAAGAGTTTCCTGTAACAGTATTTAGGGTCCAATCCTTGTAATTAGGGTCCTGACAAGGGAGGAGTTATGGGATCAGGAATGCAAAGGCACAGTTAGAAAATAAATTATAGCAGCTAGATCAAGACCTCAAGCTTATGAAAACTATGTAGGGCATATTATGGACTGAGTTTATTATTTGCAAGATAATCTGCTTTTTCACAGCATTAAAGCTTTAAAATAATGGGCCAAAAATTCGGCCCTTGTTGGGTGAGTACGCACTGTGTACTCACCCGTAAGACGTCCTGAAGTGCCGGTTTCCTGCATGCACTGCGCATGCGCGGGAAACCGGAACTTCCGGTCTGGTGAAGGGGCCGGTTCCTAGGTGAACCGCGTGCGCGGTAGAGGCTGCGCGCACGCAGCAAACTTAGGGTTTTTTTTCAGGTTTCTACGGGAGGGTAAGTATTGAAGAACCTGCGCTTTTAAAAAGGAGGCGCAGGACCCGTTTTCAACAAGGTAAGTGGTTAATTAATTATAATTTTAAATTTTTTTCAACAGGTTTATCTTTTTTTTTAGATACTTTAAAGAAAGGTCAGTTTATTTTTAGCACTGTTAAAAAGTATTTTAGAGATTTTTTCAAAAATTTAAATTTTTGTTTAAAGTAGTTAATTTATTTAACTTAGTTATTTCATAAATGTGATGGTTTTTTTAAAAATTTATTTTAAGTTTTGCTGTTCTTTTGGGGCCGATTTCAATTCATAGATTTGACAGGTCTTCCTGTCAAATCTATGAATGAAAGATGGTCTGCTGCCATTGGCTCTCCATGGCCCACGTGATCCCTGGGGACGCATCACACTAACTGCGCCCCTGGGACACGCAAGCACTGCGCGCCGGCACTTGGAGCAGGCTCAGGAGCTGAAGTTCCCGTGGGCTCAGAGGCCAACGGCAGGCGCGGTAGGTAAGTGCGCGCGCGATCCTTACCCCCGCGGCAAGCCGGAGAGGCGAATTTCAGGGCCAGTGTTTTAAAAACTGACAAGGCATTAATTACACCCTGCATGACCCTCAGCTTCCAGTCACTTGCCATTTTAATTCTCCAACCTACTCCCAACTCTGACCTCGGCCTCCTACACGGTTCCATTAATGCTCGAGAAATACCACCTCAACTTTCGATTAGGCACTTTACAGCCTCCCGGACTCAACATCGAGTTCAACAATTTCAGATCATAACCACTGCTCCCATTTTTTCCTGGACAGCAAGTGCTGGTAATGATTCTGCTATAGCCATTTACAGCTCCACTAGACACATCTTTAGTTTCTTTACTTGTTCCATTACCACCCCCTTTTGCCTTGCTCCACCATCTCTTTCATCATTTCATCACTCCTGCCTTCCACCCTATCACAGACCTTCCCTTTTAATTCTTTCCTCCTCTTAAAACCTCTTACTTAAAACTGGTTACATCTAACATTTTCCAGTTCTGACAAAAGGTCACCGACCCGAAACGTTAACTCTTTCTCTTTCCAGCTGCTGCCTGACCGGCTGAGTATTTCCAGCATTTTCTGTTTATATATCAGATTTCCAGCATCTGCAGTATTTTGCGTTTGTATTAATTACACACTTTGGCACAGACATGGAAAGCTGCCTCAAAAGTCTATTTACTACCCCAACATCACTTGCAAATCCCTAAGCTTTTCATTAACTTTACATTGGTTAATGAAGCTGCTCTGAATTCAAAGCAGGTCTATATTGTAAAACCAAAGACCAAAAGACCAAAAGAGTTTGCAACAGTCCAATACGCATGTGGCGGAAGGGGAAGCTCTTATCACCTCATGCTTGACCCACATCACATTTGATGTGATGAAAGAAGGATGATCTAAAGCAGGGGTGGGCAATTATTTGGGAACCCCAGCCCCCCCCGCCATCGTACGCTGGGTACTGGGAGAGGAAAGGCGCAGCGCTGGTCTCTTTCTTTGGTAAAAGAGTCACCGAGATAAGCAGCCATGACTCAACTCAGACTAATGTGCAACTCGAGCTCCAGCTCCAATGCTATTTCTGTCCCATCCAGTGGGCCAGATAGAATGAACTGCCGGGCTGGATACGGCCCGTGGGCCATATTTTGCCCACCACTGATCTAAAATGACATCTTCAGTATTGAAAATTGTGCTTTAAATCAGAAAGCTTAGTCATTATTTTGGGCAATATGCTTATTGATGGGTACTATTTTCTCAAAGGGCAAATGTCAGAAGCTGGTTACCAGAAGTAACATCTACTTACCCTGGGCATAGTTTACTATAATCTTATCACAGTAAAGGCAACCTTTAAACCAAATTATATTGAACAAGTCATCAAATGGGAATTAAGATGTTATTAACAGTGAGGAACTCTAATGTTCTTCAGTTTACCGTTGAGAAAAACATGGTGAAGAGATACACAGAAGCCTCTACAAAGTAATAGCGATGTACAGCAATCATAATCGGTGGGATGAACATGAGATTACTCAAGGTTAACAAGAGTGTTGCCAGCATTTGCTGTCTGTATGACTGGGCATTGGTATCATCTGTACAGCTCCATCCACTCCAGCCTAAGGAATTTACAAACGAGAAAAAACAGTGACTTTTTCCACTCGAAGGAAGCATGGGCAATCCACTAACAAAATACCTATAAACAATATAGTGCTTATAGAAATATAAAAGTAGTATGGCTTCAGGTGAAGTTCCACAATTATAAATATATACACACACGCACCACACACACAAACCGTTTAATGTTTTTGCATTACCATTTGCCTCTGCAGGTTTAAATCTAGCATCAATAGCTACTCATACTCAAGTGCCTTTACTGGTCAGTTACAATAGTCAGATATTCGTACATTGCTGGTGCAGTATGCATTATATATGATTCAGTGTACATATATAGACAGAGCAACAGGTACGCAGCCTGCCTTGCAAAGTGCTGTACAGGTGACTCGGGTTAGTCTTTCGGGTGAAACAGTACTGGGAAATAGTTGTACTGCTGTAGCTTCCGGTTGCAGTTTGAAAGCACTTTGATCACCTTCAAACCCAAGCAGGGGCAATGAATTTGAACAAAATCATAGAATCATAGAAATTTATGGCATAGCAGGCAGCCATTTGGCCCATCGTGTCTGTGCTGGCCAAAAAAGAGCGATGCAGCTTAATCCCACTTTCCAGCTCTTGTTCCATAGCTTTGCAGGTTACGACACTTCAAGTGCATATCCAAGTACTATTTAAATGCGGTGAGGGTTTCTGTCTCTACCACCCTTTCAGGCAGGGACTGCCAAACCCTCCCCACCAGCTGGGTGAAAATATTTCTCCTCAACTCCCCTCTAATCCTTCTACCAGTTACTTTAAATCTATGCCCCCTGATTATTGACCTCTAAGGAAAATAGGTCTTTCCTATCCACTCTATCTAGGACCCTCAATTTTAATACACCTCAATTAAATCTCCCCTCAGTCTCCTCTGTTCCAAAGAAAACAACCCCAGCCGATCCAATCTTTCCTCATACCTAAAATTCTCCAGTCCTGGCAACATCTTCGTAAAGCTCCTCTGCACCCGCTCTAGGGGATCACATCTTTCCTGTAATGTGGTGACCAGAACTGTATGCAGTACTCTAGCTGTGGCCTAACTAGTGTTTTATACAGTTCTAGCATAACCTCCCTGCTCTTATATTCTGTGCCTCAGCTAATAAAGGAAAGTATCCCGTACGCCTTCTAAACCAACTTATCTACCTAGCCTGTTACCTTCAGGGATATGTGGACATACACTCCAAGGTTCTTCTGTTCCTCTACACTTCAGTATCCTACCATTTATTGTGTATTCCCTTGCCTTGTTTGCCCTCCCCAAATGTATTACCTAGAATTTGACTAGACTTTGAGTTCAAACTTCTCGTTAAGAATTCAATATCCCCACCAGAACTAAATTTAGCACTCCCCCGCCTCCACCCCACCTGATCCAAGTTTCACTTTTCAAAATACCGGAAGCATAATTATCAAAGCAAGAAGGAGCACACACCCAAAAGTAGTTTCATGTAATTTCCGGAAGGGAATCAGAAGTAAAATTTAATTCGAAATTTTGCACTGGTAAAAATAGCGACTTGTCCAATTACATTTGCTGTTGATATCAACAAAGTCTGTACCTCTTTAAAAAAAATTGAGAGTGAAGAGAGAACTGGGTGAGGGAATTTACAGGTAGGGACTAACATTTTACTGGAATGAGGCATTTTGACCAGCATCTTGGACAGGGAACAACTTGGTCACTTTCTCCTCAACACAAGGTACAAATCCAGATCCTCATTAGGTACCCAGTTATGATAAGACCATTACAAACTAAGATTCTAATGCACAGGGCAAAAGTGGAATAAAAATTGGATTGTGTAGAAAGTTTAAAGTAATCATTTTGCAACGTACAATGCAGTCTCAGTTCTAAGGGCCAGAGAAACAGTGATCTCCACCTTCACAGAGGATGGCCGTGTAACTACTGCTCCAAGGTGATAACCAAAACATCTGCTTTTAACTGCAAGATCAGTGACCCACCCCACTCCTTCCGTACAGTTGTACCCACCTGCTTTGCAAACACATGCAGCATAAAGATATCCATGAGTTCGAAGAAGCCTGCACTCTCCATATACACCACAATCCCCAATACAGGGGCTCAATATAGTTGCTACAGTCACCTGAGCAGAAACCTTCCCGCAGGTCTGATTGCTAAAAGACAGAAAACTCTGATTAATATTTTCAGTTACTGCTGGAAGTACAAAAATTATTTTTTTGACCCTTTCAGTAGAAGTGGTAATTCAGGATAAAATTTCAGAAAGAGCAGCCATGAAGAACAGTAGGATTCATGGTACTGTACCAAACAGGTTCATAAAAATGTTAAACCTAATATGGTACCAATGGTGTCCCATTTTGGAAAAAAAAGGATAGTCCCAGAATTATCCTCATCAGTTTTCTCTGAAACCCTCCAACTCTTAACCTGCACCCTGTTGTTCTGTGCTTATGGGCCCGCCAAATGCAGCTTATTATCTACACCCCTCAACATTTTAATGCGGAGTTCCTGTGCCCTTCAAGCATTTCTCCAACGTAAAAGTTCAGGCCTGTAAGTCTCTCCTCTCAATTTAGAACCTGAAGTTTAAGAATCATCCAGGTTCATCTTCAATGAAGTTTGAAAGTTAGGTACCCAAAATTGTAAACAATACTCCAAAATATGGACTCACCAGTGATCTACGCAAAGTTAGAATAACTACTTTCAACTTACTCAAAATGCCCTGCAGATGGAATCCTGTATATCATCAGTTATAAGCTACTTAGAAATTTACAGTGAACGATGAATAATCACACTTAAATTATTTTCTTTCTCCATACTTGTTAAAGCCTACGGTGTGTTTCTTCACTATTTAACCATCGAAGGAAACTTGGCAATTATATTAAAATGGGCCTTGAAGTTTAAATATTTGTTGTCACGGTCAGATTAACTGCACAGCCACATGCTGGGGATGTGGATCTGAAGTCAGATGAAGCATCAGTGCAACTGGGCTCAGACACTTGGGGGTGTTCATGAAAACAATCCTAGGAAACACGCACACATTAAGAATTGGAATTTCTTATCCTTTTGAGCTCTGCAGGAGCCAAGTTTCAAGAAGCCCTCCTTCAGGGGAACAATGGTTTAATCGACTGTTGAGTTAATTGACTGGCCAATCACTGGGCAGGAAAGGGATTGTAGCTCAAGCCTTCAGCTTCCTGTCCACTGGGTGACCAAAAAAAAATACTTGTTCAAGGTCAATTGGCAAGAGCTTCTGCGAAAAGCAGGGAAATTAAAAATAGTGGCAGTTAGATCTCAGCTAGGGGCTGACCAGAAAGGGGGAAAAAAGGGAGTATTTATCCTGCTAACCAGAATAGTGCAGCGTGCTTCGTTGTTTTGTCTGTTACAAGAAGTGTTCAGGAAGTGTTATAAGAGTTAAAGAAGTCTGTATTTGCAGCTCTATTCAGTCACAAATAATAAACCCTGTTTCTTGATTTTACCATAAATATTTTAGTGAGATGTCATCACTCAGTCCACCTTTCAGGAGACTTGGAGGTACACACGATGGTACATGCAAGGACCACGATATACAATTCAATGACAATTGTATGTCTAGATACTGGGCAGTGAAAGTTAACTGCCAATTCGGACAGATGTGGGTCTGCTTGCAGGAAAGATTCATGAAGCTAACCAGAGAGAATATCCAACGTTGACCCAAAATTTATAACAGGGATCTTTCATCCTGTACATGTTGCATTTGTTTCAATAATGCACTATATTTATCTATATTAAAATCCATCTACCATTGGTCCAGATGATTTTGAACACTGTTTGCCTCCCTTATATTTGTCAGTAGTGTTTGCTGTCTAGTCTTCAAAAGACAAAAAGGTGTTAATAGCATTAACTACTTTTGATGGGAGTCTATTCTACACGTCTACTACACCACGGAAACATTTTTATCTTGCCATTTTGGTTGTGTACCTCTTGGTGGTGTACCTCTTCTCAATTTTGGGATAAATTTAGAAACCACCAACTCATAGAACCATGTTCATTAGCCCTCTTTCAATCCTATGCTATGCAATGAAAGGGTGTCCAAAAATGCACACTATATCTGAAATGAGTCCTTAACCTTAAGTATGCAGAGTTAAAATAGCTTGTTTCCACTTGTATTCAAATACCCTGGATATGCTTCCAATTGTTTTGATAAGATGTTTAAAAACAAAGACAGCTGCCTGTTCAGGTCAATAAAAGATCCAAAGAACACAGTGCGTGCTTTTCTTGTGTTCTGGCAAATATGTACCGCGCAACTAACTCCACCAGAACAGATTAACTACTGTCGTTCCCATTTACACCTCCTGGTTTCTTTACTTGTCCCGTTACCATCTCCTTCCACCACCATCCCTTCTGTCATTTAATCTCTCCCGCCTTCCACCCGATCACAGACCTTCCCTTTTGTTCTTTCCTCCCCTCTTTCCCCGCCTCTGTATTTGCTTAAAACCTGTTACATCTCTTAACTTTTTCCAGTTCTGACGAAGGGTCACCGATCTGAAACGTTAACTGTTTCTCTCTCCATAGATGCTGCCTGACCTGTTGAGTATTTCCTGCATTTTCTGTTTTTATTTCAGATTAACGAGTCATTTATTTGACTTGCTGCTTCTGGGACTAAGTTGTGCACACTCATCTACATAAACAGTGACTACATTTCAAAAGTAATTCACTGAATTAAGTGCTTTGAAGTCATAAGGCCATGAGAGGCCCAATATAAATGCAAGCGTATTTTTTGATTAGCCTGTTGACAAGAGCCTCAGGGCCCAAAAAATAAAAATCCCATCCAAATCATTCTGCTTCTCAACCTTTGCCAAAAGACAACCATCCATTATGTACATCATTCATGTGCTTTACATTTATTCAAATTAAATTCCATTTGCCATTCCTTAAAGTGTAAATAATGCAATGATGTCAGCCTTGGCTCAATATTAGCACTCTCACCTCAGAGTCAGAAGGTTGTAAATTCAAGCCCCACTCCAAAGACATGAGCACATAATCTAGGCTGGCACTTCAATGCACTGCAGAAGTGCTGCACTGTCAGAGGTGCTGTCTTTTGGATGAGACATCAAACAGAGGCCCTGTCTGCCCTCAGAAATGGCCGTAAAAGATCCCATGGTACTAGTTGAACAGCAGGGGCGTTGTTCTGGCCAACATTCATTTCTCAACTACCACCACCAAAAACAGATTACCTGGTAAATTTATTTCATTGCTGTTTGTAGGACAAACTGCCCTGCTGCTGTGTGCAAATTGGTGTCACATTTCCCTACATTACAACAGTAACTGTACTTCAAGCTGTAAAGCACTTTGGGACGTCCCAAGGTCATGAAAGAAACTATATAAATACAACAATGTTCTTACTTTACTCAATGATGGCAGGAACTTTGTAAAATGTTTGTACTTTTTTGGACAAACTTTATTCAACTTACCTTTGAATGTCTGAACACATTAAAACAAACATACACATCATTTGATTATTGTACTACTATGTGCATTGGTCTATTAAGTCAATTAAAGACTATTTGGTTTTATGAACAACAATGGCCTCACCCGTTGGAACACAGGATTTGCAAGGTGAGGTACCAACGGTCAGTCTCTGGGTAAGGAACATGAAGGGATGTTGATAATATCGAACAATTCATTTTAAGCAGGTATCCCCAAGATAAAGCTTTGAAAAGAAAAACAGACATTATAAAGCATACAATGCATAAATACAAAAACTGAAGAAATGCAGTCTTAAATATATAGATTTAAACAATCCAAAATCATGGGATAGACCCAGTGAATTTTGCTTTGGAAATTAGACTTTTTCAAAAAAAAGAGCATTCTTTCCACATTTGCTTGATCTTCACACCTACAAGTAGGATTATACAAAAGTAATGCAGAAACTGGGACCCTTAAGATCTAAGTTTTTAGGCTGGCTCAGGGCATTGCAATACCAAAACACTCATCACTCTGAGCTATCAAATTGCTAATATTTTGTGAAAACATCCCAACTGCTCAGGTAGTCACTGGATGAACAGATTAGGCTCCACTTTTAAATAGGAACATCACGGAAAGAAGCGAGAAATTGGGAAAAAAAACCATGTTAAAGTATACAAAGAGGATATTAAAAAAGGAGTCAGATGGAGATTTCATGGTTATGGGAATTCTTTAAAGCTTGTCTAGGCAAAAAGCTACTAAAGCTGCCCAACTTAAATTCTCCTACACATTTTGTGGTCTTCCATATTGAAGGAGTGAATTAAAACTGTCTGCCTAGCTTGTTGAAATGTTTATCTAGTCTAAAATCCTGCGAGCCTGATAAGATTCCAGAAGCTGGATTCTCAGATGAGCAGGCATCATACTCACTGAAAGAAGGTACAGGAAACTCTCTTTTAACCGGCACCCAAATAACCGGAAAGCTCTCTTAACCGGCAAAATTCTTGAGTAGGTAACCGGGGTTTTCCTTCATCTCTCCTTTAAAAATAACTTTAAAAAAAACCGAGGCGTTTGCCTTGTATCGGAGCATGTAGATTGGGAGAGGAATGTGCAGCCCGGGTAGGCAGCGGACACGACAGATGGTCAGCTGGCAGGTCCCCGGGGAGACGGAGCTCCGAATGCAGGCGCATGTCAGTGTGTATGGGGCTCTCGTACGTTGGGCGATATAACTCTCCGTTATCCGGACTTTTTGATTAACCGGCACCACGCCGGCCCCGTCGGTGCCGGTTAATAAAGAGTTTCCTGTATATGTAAAGTCTGTAATATAACCCTATTGGGGTCCCACTTCTAGTACCTGACAGATCAGAGAGGGTGTACTCCCCTGAATTTAATTTCAAGTGAGATATTCCACCCGTAGAACATAAAAACTAAGCTAAAACTGGCCGCAAGATAATTGCTTCAACCAATGATAAACTCTGGCTGTTGGCAACTCTGGCTGTTGGCAACATCAGTGCCTATTGGAAGATTGGTGCCATCAGAGGGGTTACGGTACCAAAACAACCTATCTTTCGAGGAAGGTTTTCTGGTTTCTACAACCGAAGAGCCGGGTAAAATTTCCTCCTGATACAGAGCTCCATACGCTGGGAATGCACGAGGAATTCAGGACCACATCCCCACGATTTTCTGTCCATTAATTTGTAAAGAGCAAAAGATGAAAATGTACCCCATAAAGTTTAGTTGCACAATTTGCCTCTGAAAGAAAGCAGGACATTGTGAATTTAGTTTTCAACAGCATATCACGAAGATATTCCAAATTAATTGAGACACCAAAAGATTATGAAAAAATTGTAAAGAAATTCAAAAAAATAAAGCAAATGCCTTTAAAACCTTGGTGCTGCTTGTGCAGAATTTAGATTAGAGGAGAACTCATTGCGATTTGCTGAAGAATACAACATAGAAGCAACTATCTGAAAGCAGATGTAAACCTGACAATAGATTTATAGAATTTTCATACAGTTTGTCATTTTTAATGATAGATTTTCAATTAAAGTCAAATGCACAATAAATCTGATGAATTACTACAAATTCAAACCTGAAATATGAAAGTGCATTGGATAATCTCTAGTTCACAAATGCAATGAAGCTCTAATGTGTACCTTCTCTGCAGCTCATGGAGTTGACATCTAGGGACATCACAGGAGACCCAGCACTTAAACAGGCAAACACAGTTGCATTTTCACTGGATAGTGAAGTCTAAAAGATTGAAAACATTCTCTTACTCATCCCTCAATAACAAATCTTTTTCTTCTATACAGAACAAAATACTAACATATTTGGGAATGTGTTCTAGTACTTCCAGATTCTAACTACAGAACAAGAGTGGTCTCAAGTGCAATGGGTATGAGAACGATCGAGAAGGAAGGCAGTTAATAAAGGAGGTCACTGACATATAAATTATTCAAAAAGGTAGGCAAGGAAAACTCAGATTACTTCAAAGTTTGCTAAGAAAATAGGACCATAGGACATAGAGAGATTAGTGGAAAAGTAAATCCAGAACAGATGGAAAACTTCTTTATACCAAATGTTTGATCACTCCGAGTAATCTAACAAACAAGGAAGTAGAATCAAAAATATTGAGATTATTCAAAATACAATTAAATGCTGTCAGAGAGCTAGTATATTTGAGGACGGAGCTGCAATGGGTCAAATGCGGTTTTTGCATCCCTGACAAATCCAAACTTATAATAGGTAACTCAATATTTCACTACCTGTCAATTTAGTGGTATTTTTTCCTGAACAAATATGTAAAGCTCCAATTTTAGACTTGTACACGGAGAATTTTTTTTTAAAGTATATATTTTTGAGATAGCGTCAAGTCATAACTGATCTGCACTCAGATTTGAGCAGTTGCTAAAACTCATGTTCAGATAAAACCCCATTTCTAATGACTAGCTTTTTCTCCAGCAAAAAAACTCTGGACGCTGAAAATTTGGAACAACTAGAAAATGCTGGTTCTGATGAAGGGGCCACATCCGAAACATTAACTTGCCTGTTCTCTCCACAGATACTGACCGACCTGATGAATGTTACAAACATTTTCTGCTTTTGTTTCCGATTTCCAGCACTCAGTTGCAGCAATTGTTATCAATTATTAAATTAACAACTTTCAATCCCAACAAAATATAAAACTCAGTGTGGATTGGTATCATGCTGAAAAAAAGTGCATGACATCACCAGAGAAATGCTAAATAATAGTTTTAAGCCTGAGTTGGTTGAAAATATGAAGGTGGTGCATGTGACACTAAGCAAACAGACTACAAAAACTAGCCCAATGTCACTCAAGGGTAACAGAAAGGTGAGGGTTTTGCACAAACATTATTCATAATCTACTTAATTGTAAAGCAACAGTTTACCGGAACTAATGGGCCAAGTTGGTGAAAGTGCGAGCTAAAAACAGCGCAGCGAGGGAAACAATGCAGCGGAGACTGGAGTAAACAGGGCAAGCAACTGTGTATCTCCTTAATCAGATTGAAGGATTGTGAAATTAACAGCACAAGGACAAAGAAGGACATGTAAATTAGAGTAGATGAATTCAATGTCAAATCAGGTACAGAAAGGGAGTAAAGGGAGGGAAAGAAAGATTGGATTCAGAGGGAACAAAAAGAGACAGAGAGGGAACAAAAAGAGACAGAAAGGAACAGTTAAAAAAAATTACATTTTTAAAATCTCCAACAACAATTAAAATCTGAAGGAGAGACTCCACCATTGGAAGAGTTAATTTTAGTACAGAAAGGGTGACTGGCAGTAATTAACACACATCACGCTGTTAAAAGGCTACTTCGACTGAAATGGACAAGACTTTGTGGTGAGTTTAGTTTGTAGCTACCGTGCAAATACAGCAACTTCACGCCATTCAATGCATTTCAATGGTGAGGCAGACGGCGAGATGCCGCTTTCCCCGAACCTAATGGCAAAACAGCGCAACTCGGAGAGCAACTTTTGGATATTTGAGTTTAACCGGGTGCATCTGTCCCTCACCTGAAGTTGCTGTACGATTTGCGCATAAATAATGGCGAGTGTCATTAGCCTCACCTTAATCTTGACAGCAAATTATGGCCCAATAAAATTTGTCTCTCTAGCCCCTCCATGTCTGGTGGTCGATTGTGCTTAGGAGCAACTAATTTCAAAGAAACAAGCTACACCATTTCTCACCCAATTTGTAGCAGAACAGATCCGGTAAGAGTTTCCAAAATCAAGCAGGGAAATTGAACATCATAGTGGAATACAATCATTAAAAGGCATTGATACAAACGTATCAGCAAGTCCAAAATTAAATCTGCAGATTGAATTAGCTGGATACAGCAGCGCAAGGATATCATCTGGAGAAGACACCTCACAACAAATACAAAACTATACCTTATTTAACTGTAAGTTCAACATGATGGTTCCACCATTGTCCCTTCCTGTATTCAAGTTCAGCAGAAGAATTATTGGGTATTCAGAGGTGACGGATATATCGGGTCCATTCAAAACAAAAAATCTCACAGAAGCAACATCCATGACTTCTCGAAGAACGGGTTGATTATGAAAACACGATTTCCTATTGTAAACTGCTTCAGTTTTATTTGGCTTTATGTTTACTTCCGACAGATCCACATTCTTCATTACTGTACCATTGCTCGACAGAGTGAAGTTATTAAACATAGTAGGAAGGGATCCAGCATCAACAGGTATACATGCTGTAAGAAATAAAGCATTCAAAGCTGGTTACCTCACCATCTTGAATAATACAAACATTAAATCCATAAACAAATTTCATCTAGTTTGCTTTGAAAAAAAGAGCTAGCAAAAAAAGTTCCTTATACGGGGCACAAGAGGATGGCTCACAACGAGAACATCCGCAGTTAGTTCAACAATAATGTAATGCAAAAGCAAAGTGAGGATCGACTGGTTTATCAAAAGATAAGACTAATCAATTCCTCTTAAGTGCAAGTAGGTTATTGGCAGATGCTCGAACTTTATTTAATAAAGGTTAGTAAAGAGGAATGATGTTGCTCCAAAATACTGCACCACAAACTGGTGGAATATCAGTTCGCACCCACAGTTCCTGCAAGTTCCTCATCTCAGTTGTATCACTGCAGGATGGACCGAATGACATCCACATAGCTCCTCACAGAAACACAAAAGCTAAAAATTAAGACTAAAGCCATAGTTTCCACCCCCGCCCCCCACCACAAATTTCATACCCTTGCCAATGATTCCATCTCTTCCCCGGCAATCATCTCAGATTGAACTAAACTGTTTCCAACTTCGGCACTCAGCTGAGCACGCTCATCACAAAAAACGCCTACTTTCACACCCGCAGTATCGCCAACTCCACCCCAGCCACAGCCCTTCTGCTGCTGAAACCCTCATCCATGCCTTTCGTTACCTATAGATTAAACTATTCCAATGCTCTCCTGGACGATCCTCCATTTCTCTATAAAGTTCAGCATATCGAATACTGTGCTGCCTTTATCGTACCCCGCACCAAGTCCTGCTCACCCATTATTGCTGTCCCCAAACGCCTCCAATTTAAAATTCTCATCTTTATGTTTAGATCCTTTCATGGGTTCACTTCTTTTATATCTCTATAACCTCCACCCCCACGAGAACGCTTCACGTCACCAATTCTGGCCTTGTGCATCCCTCCCCTCACCATTGTTGGCTGTGCCTTCAGCCGACAAGGCCTCACCCTCGAATTCCCTACCCAAACTCTGCTGTATCTGCACCTCCCTCTCCTCTGTAAAACCCACCTCTTTCGTAAAGATTTGGGTCACCCTGTCTAATATCTCCTCCTTTTGCTGAACATACATTTTTGTCCGATTAAACCTCTATGAAATGCCTATATTAAAAGGCACTATATAAAATGCTGGTGGTTATATATTCAAAACGCAGTTGTTGGGGACTAAGTGATGCAGTGGGTTAGATACTTGTCTTGCACATCTGTAACTATATTTCAAATCCAGCCGAAGCTTATGCTGGCTGTAAAAGTCCAATGTGAATTGAATTTAGGCAGTCTCAATACACAGTAGATGATACTTTTCCAAGGTTGGGCTGAGGCACAGTATTGGTACAGAGTAAAAGGGCCTTTACTCAAGATTAATTCTGCCACATATTACCTGGAAGTGCCGATCGGAAAGTGTTCAATTCCCTATTACTAGCATTCTGCACCTCATCAATACAGAATTCATTAAAAACAGAACACACCTGTTAAATAAGCTTCAATGTTAAAGGAGATGATCCAGTTAGTGTTCCTACTGTCAACAGTGACTTGCAACCATTTCATCCATGGCGGAGAATCCAGTACTTTTCTGCATACTACACTTTCACTGCAATTTACAATCTTCAAGTGAGAGTTAGGTAATGCATTTGATCCTATCAATAGTTGGACAGGACAAGCCTCCACTGCTCGGTTGTTGACAGCGCAGTTTTTAAGCTGAATGACCAGTTCCACAGTATGTTCAGGAATAAAAATTCTGAGGAGAGCCAAAGCAGATTTTGTATTTGTGTACAACTTAATAAAGTTTTAAACAATCTTTCTAAGGATGCTAACCAGGACTTACTTCAAGTGTGCAACCTGATCAATGGGAGAAAGAGTCAGCCTAAGTGAAGTGTTTGGTTCAAGAACAGGCACATTAATCAATCGCTGAACAAACATCTGAGGTTGAAATATGTAGGAGCACTTAGCCGAGAAGCCCTGTGGGGAAAATCAAATGCATATACCCGTAAATCTGATGTACTCAAGTGTCAATAATTGCATGCACGTTAACAGAGACAGTAGTGTAGTGGTTAGGTTACTGAGCTGGTAATCCAGAGGCCTGGACTAATAAACCAGAGAATATGGGTTCAAATCCCACAATGGCAGTTTGAGAATTCAAATCTGTTTGAAAAGATGTGGAAATAAAAATTAAGTGACCACAAAACCGTCAGACTTGCTGGTCTGGCCTATGTGCAAGTCCAGTCTCATCAATGTGGTTGACTCTTAACTGCCCTCTGAAGTGGCCAAGCAAACGACTACAAAGAAGTAGGCCCACCACCACCTCTTCAGAGAAACTAGGCATGGACAACAAATGCTATCCCGTGAATGAAAAAAATTGTTTACGGCAATAATTTTTTCCATATTCATTGGGCCAGCATGACAATTTTTTTGTAAAACTAGAGTGGATTTACAGGGTCAGCAAATATATTTTAGTGCTCGTAAAGTTAGACTAACACAAAATGGTAACATTACAAAGCAATGGCAAAAAGCCACAGAGTGAAAAGGTATACTAGCATGACAAGTTATTAAATATGCCATTGTTGAAGTAGTACAATGTGCTGATGAATCAACGTGTAGTGCCACAACTACAATCCTCAAAATCAGAAGAGTGCGGAGTCACTACGAACATGTGCTAAAGACCTTCTTTACAGGAAGGAAAAAAACAAATTTTAATGCCAAAACACAATGCAGAAGGGAATAATTTTAGTACAAATGTTAGTAAGAAATCCACAAGCGGTGATGCATAAAGCATTTTTAAAGTAATGCTGAAAGGACCATCATTCCAAGGGCCAATTTTAACACTATAGTTTTCAGACAAGAGTTCTACACCAGTTAGCACTGCATACTATACCTTAACTTCAATTTTGTCATCATCTTTTGGTAGGTGTGCAGCTACAAACCAGTCACCTGAAAGAGGGTTGGAAATATTTAAAAAAGTATTACTCTGGCCTGCAGACATCAGTGGAATAGTGAGGTTGAATGAAGGAAGAACAACTGTGTTTGTTCCAAACTTGGTTTGTAACGGATTGATTACTGGAGGGGCGCCTGCCCGAAAATGGCTGTTGAGAAAAATGTATAGTAAATTAGATCAAAAAAAGTCATGCAAGACATAACCAGAGACTATTTGTATTTGGCAACATACTTTGACTAGTTACAAAGCATAAGTTAAAAAAAATTAAAGCTGTATGGACAATGTAGTGAATCACAAATTTCTGGACAGTTGCCTCAAATTAGACACTTATACAATTGCTAATTAAGTATATTGTGAATTGTTTTCTTAATTTGCCCTTCGAAATTTTTTGGTTATACTTAGTGGTTACTGAGCAATTCGGTCCTTTTAAAACTTTTTTTCTAATCCAAGTTTGTAAAAGCCCACATACACAGTGATATTAATATTTTGGCACTCTGGTCCCTTTCCTTTGGAGGCTTGCAAAATCCATTTCATCAGCACAGCATTTTCCGGCACTCGGAAGACAAACAGGCGCACATTTCCATACCAGCTATACAAGGAAAGCTTTTGAGGAGCCTGAGAGTAATATTCAGATACGTAGGTTGGACCTGATAAAAAACAAAGTAAACAGATGTATATACATGAGTGACTTAGACAATTTCAAATATACAGATATACAAGGCAACATGAATAAAATAATAAAGGGTTTTTCAGTGGGAGGAGGAGGGGAAGATAATTAAAAGAAAAAGCTTCTGTTCCTTCATAATTTAGAGCAAAGTGTTTCAGGGTTTTCTACTGGGAATGAACAAGCCCATGTTAAAAAACAAACATTTTGTGCCAGGTAGAATACACATACACGCCTATTATTTTCAGTAACAAAGAGCACGCAACAACACAAGCTGTTCCAATGAAAAACTTCTTTGCTGTCTTTGTACTACAGCTTACGGTGAAGTATTAATATTTATCATGGTCTGTTTTAAAAGCAACTACAACAGCAACATCATATAAATTAAGCTACAGGTCCTACTAAAGTGCTCAGGAAGAAAACAAAGACTATCATACTTATTCTATATAACTAGGGTGCAATTGGATCCCAACATCTATAGTAGTCTTCTGGGATTACTTTACATTTATAGAAATTACACTATAAACTGGATGAAGGCAGATTTGAAGCTAGTTTGAATCAAACAGGGATAACGGGGGCCAAAAGCACCAACACATCTGATGGATTCAAATGCTGGAATGGGGAAGAGAAATACTAAAAAAAAAGTTTGAGAAAATGCTGGGTACAGAACTCTAAACCCTTGTGGAACTTAGCTATTATCAGAAGTGACAGCAAAATAATTGCTTGCTAAGAGGTGGAAAAAAACCAAAAGAGAGTAAATCCAGCACAAGAGATGAATTGGGGATAGGGAACAGAGGGAATGTAGTAAGTCACTGGAGCATTCTAAAAGTAAAAAGCACATTTTCTTTAACTCTCAGACAGCCTTAAGCTTTGCGCTCAGTTTCAGAGCCTCACCTGCCTTGTAATATACTGCAGACTATATTATCCTAAATATGTATAGAATTCCAGAAGATCATGCCACAATATAGCTGCAGTGATATCAACAAGACAAGTGTCAGAAGAACCAGATGCCTTTAACTTCTCAATCAATTCACTGAGTTGGACTATTCTGAATATTTTCCCAATTCTTAAAAAAAAAGTGAAGCCAATATTTTGCACTTCCTTATGGTGGTGGCTTTGCAGCAGATCAGTCATAAGATGTGCATGATCCAACTAGACATCTTGGTGGAGAAAACAGGGACTTCATACCATCAAAAAAGGTCATTTGTATACATTGTATTACAAAAAACTGTTGGGGACTGGGTGGTATTTTGGAATATAACATTATCTTTGGGCTGGAATTGATCTCAGGTCCAATTTTCCTCCCCCCTCCCTTCCTAGGCAGTTCCCATCTAGCTCGGATTCCACCCATGGGAGATTTTGCAGACCACTAAATTAAGCAAATTAATGGTCAAAAAGTGAATTACATATGATTACAAGTACTGTACCTTACTGCATAGATCCCTTGTTGATTGGCCACATGTCGGTCCCATAAAATTACTGTCCCACAACGTGGTTGACTTTTAATTGTCCTCTGAAGTGGACTAGCAAGCCACTCAGTTGTATCAAACTGCTCCAAAGAATAAGGGGAAAAAAAATGGATGGACCACTCGACTGCAACCCAGGCATCGAATTAGGACACAGCTAAGGCACACCCATCCCACTCGGCCCTGCAAAGTCCTCCTCACTAACATCTGGGGACTGGAGCCAAAGTTGGGAGGACTGTCCCACAGACTAGTCAACCAAGAGCATGACATATGTATAATTATATGAGTATGACTAATAGCCATTGTCCCAAAGTCCTCCACCACCATCCCTGGGTATGTCCTTTTTTTTTTATTTGTTCATGGGGTGTTGGCATCGCTGGCAAGGCCAGCATCTATTGCCCATCCCTAGTTGCTCTCGAGAAGGTGGTGGTGAGCCGCCTTCTTGAACCGCTGCAGTCCGTGTGGTGAAGGTACTCCCACAGTGCTGTTAGGGAGTTCCAGGATTTTGACCGAACGGCGATATACTTCCAAGTCAGGATGGGGTGTGTCTGTGGAACTTGGAGGTGGTGGTGTTCCCATGCGCCTGCTGCCCTGGTCCTTCTAGGTGGTAGAGGTCGCGGGTTTGGGAGGTGCTGCCGAAGAAGCCTGCCCCACCAAATGTTCCTGTAGGTCACCATTGACTCAACTGGACCAGCCACATAAATATTGTGGCTACTAGAGCAAGTCAAGAGGCTGGACATTCCACAGCGAGGGGCTCACCTCCTGACTCCTCAAAGCCACTGTATCACCTACAAGGAACAAGTCAGGAGTGTGATAAATATTCTCCACTTATCTGGATGGGTGCAGCTGTAACACCCAAGAAGCTTGACGCCATCCAGGACAAGCAGTCCACTGGATCAGCACCCCATCCATCAGTTTAAACACCTACTCCCTCCATCACCGGTGTACCGTGGCAGTAGTAAGTACTATCTACAGGCTGAACTGCAGAAAGTCACCAAGGCTTCGTCAGCAGCACCTCCCAAATCCACAACCTCCACCACCTAAAGGTCAAAGGCAGCAGGTGCATGGGAACACCATCAAAAAAAGACTTGCATTTATACCTCTTTCACAACCTCTGGACAGCCAGAGGTGTTTTACAACCAATTAAGCACTTTTGATGTCTAGTCATTGTTGTAATTTAGGAAACGTGGCAGCTAATTTGCACACAATAAAGTTCTACAAACAATGAGATAGTGACCAGCTAATCTGCTTTTAGTGAGGTTGATTGAGGGATAAATATTGGCCAGGACACCGGGGAGAACTCCCCTGCTCTTCTTCGAAATAGTGCCATGGGATCCTTTACGCCCACCTGAGAGAGCAGACGGGGCCTCGGTTTAACGTCTCATCCGAAAGACGGCACCTCCGACAGTGCAGCACTCCCTCAGCACTGGCACTGGAGCGTCAGCCTAGATTTTGGTGTTCAAGTCCCTGGACTGGGACTCGAACCCACAACCTTCCGATTCAGAGGCGAGAGTGTTACACACTGAGCCACGGCTGACACAAATGAACGGGAGTTGCTGCTGGTTTTCTAATTGGTAGCCACCTACATAGATTACAAAACCAACACAAAAATTGAGCCATTACACTTACCGGCACTGCTGTATTACGAAATATAATAGACCGCAACTCCAATTCACATACACAGCAGCACTGCTGTAAACAGGATGAGTGCTCCCAACTAAGACAGCCGGCAGTGCGCTCTCACTATTACTCACCGACAGATCAGCTGTCGCTGAACAGGTTTTTCATGGAGCGTGACTAAGATTTCCCCACTGCTAGCTGGAATAAACATTTCAAAACAGCAGATTCTCCAGCTCACTGAGCAATACAAGGAGATTCACCAATTACATTTAAAAATAAAGAACTCCACTTCAAGGCTGTAATCTCGTCTCAGGGTTCAACTAGTACTCAAGTTTCAATGTCCAAAACAGCATTGAGTTACACCCTTGTAATGAACTCTCAAACCATATTCTTGATACATGGGACTTTCAGCAAAATGCTTCATTCAGTTCCTATACTTTCCAACTGCCTGTCTGAAATCAAGATCCCTTTTGTTCTTTCCTCCCCTTTCGCTGCACCTGTACTTGTTTAAAACCTGTTACATCTGTAACATTCCCCAGTTCTGACGAAAGGTCACAGGCCTGAAACTTTAACTCTGTTTCTCTCTCCACAGATGCTGCCTGACCTGCTGAGTATTTCCAGTATTTACTGTTTATATTCCTCTACTCTCAACCCTGACAAGTTCTGCTAGCTCCGTGTCTTTCCTCGAGTCATAGTGGCATAGTGGTTAGCACTGGTGCCTCACAGCGCCAGAGACCCGGGTTCGAATCTGACCTCGGGTGACTGTCTGTGTGGAGTTTGCACATTCTCCCCGTGTCTGCGTGGGTTTCCTCCGGGTGCTCCGGTTTCCTCCCACAGTCCAAAAATGTGTGGGTTAGGTTGATTTGGCTATGATAAATTGACCCTTAGTGTTAGGGGGGATTAAATATGTGGGGTTATGGGGATAGGATGGGATATGTTAGGGGGAATTAAATACGTGGGGTTACGGGGGTAGGGTGGGATATGTGTACTGTGGGGATTAAAGCAGGGACAGGGTACTGGATTTGGATGATCAGCCATGATCGTATTGAATGGCGGAGCAGGCTCGACGGGCCGAATGGCCTACTCCTGCTCCTAGATTCTATGTTTCTATGTTTCTATGAGTCCCTCGGCTTTCCAACCTTCCTCTGTTCTTTTAAAGGCCTCCTAAAAAACCCTTCTCTTCAATGCCTTCTCACCTCCCCATCAATTCTCAATTTTTCCCCTCACACTTGGCATCCACTGATTTTTTGTCTGCCGTACAATACATTCAGACATCTGCCTGTGCAGCAGAAACTCGACATAAATGCAAGTTGTTGACGGTTCCCACAAGCACCATACGAGCTTTTTTTGACAATTGCATTACATGTCCTAAAGCACATTAAGTTAATCTTGTACAACAACAACAACAACTTGTATTTATATAGCGCCTTTAATATAGTAAAACTGTCCCAAGGCACTTCAAAAGGAGTATTAAGGCAGAAAAATTGACACTGAGCCACAAAGAGAAATTAGGGCAGATGACCAAAAGCTTGGTCAAAGAGGCAGGTTTTAAGGAGCGTCTTAAGGAGGAAAGAGAGGTAGTGAGGCAAAGAGGTTTAGGCAGAGAATTCCAGAGTTTAGGGCCTAGGCAACAGAAGGCACGGCCACCAATGGTTGAGCGATTATAATCAGGGATGCTCAGGAGGGAAGAATTAGGAGCGCAGATATCTCGGGGAGGGTTGTGGGGCTGGAGGAGATTACAGAGATAGGGATGGGCAAAGCCATGGAGGGATTTGAACACAAGGATGAGAATTTTGAAATCAAGGCATTGCTTAACCAGGAGCCAAAGTAGGTCAGCGAGCACAGGGGTGATGGGCGAACGGGACTTGCTACGAGTCAGGACACGGGCAGCCGAGTTTTGGATGACCTCAAGTTTGCGTAGGGTAGAACGTGGGAGGTCAGCCAGGAGTGCGTTGGAATAGTCAAGTCTAGAGCTAACAAAGGCATGGATGAGGGTTTCAGTAGCGGATGAGCTGAGGCAAGGGCAGAGACAGGCGATGTTAGAGGTGGAAATAGGCGGACTTAGTTATGCCATGGATATGTGGTTGGAAGCTCATTTCAGGGTCAAATATGACACCAAGGTTGCGAACAGTGTGGTGCAGCCTCAAACAGATGTCAGGGAGAGGGATGGAGTCAGTGGCTAAGGAATGGAGTTTGTGGCACGGACCAAAAACAATGGCTTCAGTCTTCCCAATATTTAATTGGAGAAAATTTCTGTTCATCCAGAACTGGAGGTTGGACAAGCAGTCTGATAATTTAGAGACCATGGAGGGGTCGAGAGAAGTGGTGGTGAGGTAGAGCCGAGTGTCATCAGCATACATGTGGAAACTGCCGCTATGTTTGATGCGGGAGCGGGAAGAGAAGCCATTGCAGGTGATACTCCGGCTACGATTAGACCGATAAGAATGGAACCAGATGAGTGCAGTCCCGCCCAGCTGAACAACGGTGGAGAGGTATTTGGAGAAGGATGGAGTGGTCAATCGTGACAAAGGCTGCATACAAGTCAAGAAGGACGAGGAGGGATAGTTTACCTTTGTCACAGTCACAAAGGATGTAATTTGTGACTTTGATGAGAGCCGTTTCGGTACTGTGGCAGGGACGGAAACCCGATTGGAGGGATTTAAACATGGAGTTGCGGGAAAGATGAGCACGGATTTGGGAGGCGACAACATGTTCAAGAACTTTGGAGAGGAAAGGGTGGTTGGAGATGGGGCAGTAGTTTGCAAGGACGTAGGGTAGGGGTCAAGGGTTGATGACGGCAGATTTGAGGGAGAGGGGGGCAGTACCCGAGGAGAGAGAACCGTTAACAATGTCAGCCAACATGGGAGCCAGAAAAGGAAGTTGGGTGGTCAGCAGTTTGGTGGGAATAGGGTCGAGGGAGCAGGAAGTGGGTCTCATGGACAAGATGAGCACGGAGAGGTCATGAGGGGAGATCGGAGAGAAACTGGAGAAAGATGTGAATTTAGGGCTAGGGCAAGGGGGGGAACCTTGGAGGAAGTTTGGCCCGGTGGGCTAGGGGAAGGAAGGGAAGTTGCAGAGGCAACTGAACGGATGGTCTCAATCTTTGAGACAAAGAAGTCCATGAGCTCCTCACATTTGTTGTCGGAGGTGAGGGTGGAGGAGACAGGGGAAAGGTTTAAGAAGATAGTTAGCAGTGGAGAATAGAAACCGGGGTTTATCTTTGCATTCCAGAATGATTCTGGAATAGTGAGCAATTTTGGCAGACGAGAGCAGGACCCAATAATGCTTTATGTGGTCCAGCCAGATCTGGCAGTGAATGGCTAAACCAGTTGTCCACCATATCCGTTCAAGTCTGCTTCCCTTGGACTTGAGTGAAGATGAGGGTCGTACCAGGGGGAACGGCCAGGGTGAGAGAGAGTAATTGTTTTAATAGGGACTAGGGCATCAAAGGTGGTGGGTGGTGAGGGTGTGGTTGAGCAGATCGGTAGCTGCAGAAATGTCGTGGTTGGGATTTCGTAAGTGCAGTTGAGAGAGAGTTGGGAGAGTTTTTTTTCCCCCCCCAGGGGCGGACACAGAAGGAAGTAGGGTTGGGGAGGTGGAGAGAAGGGGATGTGAGTGGAGAGCAATATGAGGAAGTGGTCAGAGATGGCCTGATCTGCGATTGACACGATGGGAGTAGCGAGGCCACAAAAGATGGCAAGGTCGAGGGGGTGGCCGTGAATATGGGTTGTGGAGGTTGCATGGAGGGGGAGATTAAGGGAGGATAGTGGACTCAGAGGAGAGAGAGCATGATGAATTGAGATTGAGGTTGAATTCACCAAGGATGAGAAGTCGTTCAGTGCAGAGGCCGAGGGAGGAAAACAGTGAAGATATCTCGGTATTAAAATTTTTATGGCACTTGGGTGGGCGGTAGAGAACGAGAATTTTAAATTAAAAGGCGAGAGGGGTGGAATAAGGTGAGATGCTCAAAGGAGGAGAAAGTGCCAGAGGAATAGGGGGACAGACCGACCAAGGTTGATTTGGTGGTCACCACAGCGGTCTGAGCGGGGCAAGTGGTGGAAGGTATAGCCAGGCAGGGAGGCTTCATTTAAGGGTAAGGTGTCATCACTCCTCAGCCAAGTTTCCATCAGGGCCATGATGTTGATGCAATCATCCACGATAAGCTCATAGATGGCAAGGGTCTTGTTCGCAAGTGAACGGACATTCTGGAGGGAGATGCAGAGAGGGTCGGTGATGACTGACCCACTGCCAGCATCCACAGGGTCAGCGCTGGGAGGGGCGAGTTGGACGGGGAGGAGATTGGCACGATTAGCATCCAGTGGGCGCGCTGGGCGGCGACAGTTGGGGTTGCTGCTCATAAGGAGGCAGGATAAATAGCTTCATCCATTTGAAGGTCAATTACACCAAGCATTCAGACAGCATGAACTTCAAACCAAGTCCTCAAATAACTCCTTAAAAACAGAACACACTGAACTGACCTTTATCCTCCAAATTCCAGCCTAAGACACTCAAAACATATAAAGAACCATATCTGGCCTCACAACGCACATCACTCCACTGCCATAATGGTAAATACCCCATATTTTAGACAGAAAACGTCCAGCATGTCCGTCACTTCTCAAAGCATCACAAAAATAATATTTCATACTTGCACTTGGCTCAAATATATTCATAAACCTGCAAAAGAAAAAAATTCACAACTGAACTGGTGGGAAACCTAACAGCACCTTAACAGACCAAATTTCCTGAGCAACAATTAGCCTCAGCATGTGCCTATGTATAGAACGACCCCACAGGGGACAGATTGAAGATCTGTGCTCTTTTAACTGAGGCTGTGTGGCCTGAAAGGGACAGACCAAATTGAACACAGCGGCACCCGAGTAGCAAACAGCTTTCTTCAAGGCAATTCCTTAACACCTATTAGGAGAGGATCCAAGTGAAAACGCTCAAAATAAATCGTATATAGTGCGTTACACTGTACAACACTTCTGTCATTATAAAACAGCATATCCTCCAACTCATCAGAAGCAATGCACTACTGCTATATGAATATGCACAGCAAGGTTTGGTGGTTTACCAAAAAAGTCATCCATCACAATAAATACAACTCACTTGTGGCACTTATTGAATTATGCAGTCAACACAGCTCAGATTATTTTCAAAAATTACTTGTCCCAAACATTTATCCTTTGTAATATTTACTGCACTCGAATTGTCCTTTAACTTTCATACCTCACCAGCTGAGTAGATCAAAGTCATGAAAAAATATCAAAGCCATCAATGGGCAGACTACGACAGATGAAATTTAATGCGGAGAAGTGTGAAGTGATACATTTTGGATGAGGGGAGGCAAGATAAACCAAATGTTACAATTTTCAAGTGGTTGTAGGAACAGACAGACCTGAGGTTCACATGCACAAATCTTTGAAGGTGGCAGGACAAGTCAATTAGTTTGTTAAAAAAAGCATACAGGATCCTTGGCTTTATAAATAGAGGCGTAGAGTACAAAAGCACAAAGTCATGGTAAACTTTTATAAATCACTGGTTATGCCCCAGCTGGAGTATTGTATCCAATTTCTGGCACCACCCTTTAGAAAGGATGTCAGGCCCTTGAAGAGGGTGCAGTGGAGATTTACTAGAATGGTACCAGGGAAGAGGGACTTGCGTTATGTGGAGAAACGAGAGAAGCTGGGATTATTCTCCTTAGAGCAGAGAAGGTTAAGGGCCCGGATTTTACGGGGCCTATGACCGCGTACGCTGCCGTTAGTGCCCCACAAGTTCTGGGTTTCCGCATGTGCGAAAACCTGGAACTTGCGATGTCAAGTTTCAGCTAACTACCCTTTACTCCTCCTCTCTGGTTTCTATTTTTTAGCTAATTTGCAATTCAGCAATTTGTCCCATGACTCCACATGCCCTAATCTTTGTCATGAGCCTACCGTATGGTACCTTATTGGAGGCCTTTTGAAAATCCAAGTATATGACATCTACTACATTACCCTTACCTAGTCTTTCCGTTACCTCTTCAAAGAATTCTACAAGGTTAGTTAAGCATTAAGCCTTTCGGAATCCAAGCTGACTATTCTTTATTATATTTTCTCTCTCTAGATGCTCTTCTAAATATATATATATATATATATATATTATATATCACTATGGAACATTTGCCTCTCCTATCTCTTCCCTAGTTTCCTTGAGTATGTGTGGGTACATACCATCCGGACCTGGGGTTTTATCCTCTTTCAGTTTGGCTAGTTTGTCAATTATTTTCTCCCTTTCTATCCTAACTGTATTCATATTCTTTTTAAGCTCATCCTCGTGTAAAGTGCCTATTTTGTCAGTTTCTTCAGGTGAAAACTGAGGCGAAGTAGTTATTCAATCCTTCTGCCATTTCTCTGTCATTACCTGTGAGTTTATCTTGCTCATCCTTTAGTGGTCCTATCCCTATTTTATTTTTCCTTTGGTTATTTATGTGTCTATAGAACACTTGATTTTTATATTCCTTGATAATTTGATTTCATAATTTCTCTTTGCCTTCCGGATTTTTATTAAGAACGTCTCTCCTGAGCTCTTCGTATTCCTTGTTGTCCTCTCCTTTATTAGCCAAGTACTTCTTGTATGCCTTTTTCTTTGGACTCAATTTTCTCTTTAGTTCTTTATTCATTCATGGTGCCCCATAATTAGTTTGCTTGTTTTTGGCTTTTAGTGAAATACATTTCTCTTGAACTCTATTGCTTATTTCCCAATTTACCTTCTTTTGTTCCACGCTCATTTCCTCATAATTTGCTCTTTTCCAATCTATTACCTTAGTCTTTGTCCCACTTATGTCACTCTTGATCCTAATCTTGAACTTTACTATGTTGTGATCACTACTACTAAGATGCTCTCCTACCTGTTCTGGTTTATTACAAGATCCAGCAGTGATTCTATTCTTGTTGGACTTCTTATGTACTGAGTGAGAAAGGAGTCCTGTATACACTGTAAAAACTAACTAGGGAACAGGCTATTTTAGATCTAGTATTGTGCAATGAGAAAGGGTTAATTAATAACCTTGTAGTAAAGGGGCCCTTAGGGATGAGTGACCATAATATGATAGAATTTTATATTAAGTTTGAAAGTGATTTAGTTAAATCCAAAGCTAGAGTCTTAAATCTAAACAAAGCAAACTACGTAGGTATGAGGGGCGAGTTGGCTAAGGTAGGTTGGGAAACTACATTAAAAGGTATGACAGTAGACAAGCAATGGCTAGCATTTAAAGAATTAATACATAATTTACAACAAATATACATTCCTTTAAGGCACAAAAACCCACAGGAAAAGTGGCCCAACCGTGGCTAACAAGAGAAGTTAAAGATAGTATTAGATCAAAGGAAGAGGCTTATAATGTTGCCAAAAAGAGCAGTAAGCCTGAGGATTGGGAGGATTTTAGAATTCAGCAAAGGAGGACCAAGAAATTGATAACTAAATGGAACATAGAAGGAGAGTAAACTAGCGAGAGACATAAAAACAGACTGTAAAAGCTTTTATAGGTATGTAAAAAGGAAAAGATTAGCGAAAGTAAATGTGGGCCCCTTACAGGCTGAGACAGGAGAAATTATAATGGGGAATAAGGAAATGGCAGAGAAATTAAACAAATACTTTGTGTCTATCTTCACGGAAAATGATGCAAAAAACCTCCCGGAAATAGTAGAGAACGAGGAACTGAAAGAAATGAGTATAAGTAAAAAAAGTGCTGGAGAAATTAATGGGACTGAAAGCCGATAAATCTCCTGGACCTGATGGCCTACATCCTAGGGTTTTAAAAGAGGTGGCTATAGAGATAGTGGATGCATTGGTTGTCATCTTCCAAAATTCCACTGATTCTGGAACGGCTCCTGCGGATTGGAAGGTGGCAAATGTAACCCCACTATTTAAGAAAGGAGGGAGAGAGAAAACAGGGAACTACAGACCAGTTAGCCGGACATCAGTAGTAGGGAAAATGCTACAATCTATTATTAAGGATGTGGTAACAGGGCACTTCGAAAATAATAATAGGATTGGGCAGAGTCGACATGGATTTATGAAAGGGAAATCATGTTTGACGAATCTGTTAGAGTTTTTTGAGGTTGTAACTAGCAGAATAGATAAGGGGGAACCATTGGATGTGGTGTATTTGGATTTTCAGAAGGCATTCAATAAGGTGCCACACAAGAGGTTATTAAAACAAAATTAGAGCTCATGGGAACAACAGAAAACACTGAAAAAACTCAGCAGGCCAGGCAACATCTGTGGAGAGAGAAACAGAGTTAACGTTTCAGGTCGAAACCCTTCGTCAGAACTGAGAAAAGAGCAGGAAATGAAACAGATAAAAATGCAGTATTTTGCTATCGTATTAGAGCTCATGGGATTGGGGGTAATATACTAGCATGGATTGAGGATTGGTTAACGGGCAGAAAACAGAGAGTAGGAATAAACAGGTCATTGGCAAACTGTAACTAGTGGGGTCCCACAAGGATCAGTGCTTGGACCTCAGCTATTCACAACCTATATCAGTTATTTGGATGTGGGGACCAAATGTAATATATCCAAGTTTGCTGATGATACAAAACTAGGTGAGAATGTAAGTTGTGAGGAGGATGCAATGGGGATATAGACAGGCTAAGTGAGTGGGCAAGAACATGGCAAATATATGTGGCAAAATGTGAAGTTATCCACTTTGGTAAGAAAAATAGAAAAGCAGGGTATTTTTTTTTTTTTTAAATAGTGAGAGTTTGGGAAATGTTGATGTTCAGAGGGACCTGGGTGTCCTTGTACACGAATCACTGAAAGTTAACATGCAGGTACAGCAAGCAATTAGGAAAGCAAATGGTATGTCGGCCTTTATTATAAGAGTAAAGACGTCTTACTGCAATTATATAGGCTCAGTCGTTGAGTATATTCAAGACAGAGATTGACAGATTTTTGGATATTAAGCAAATCAAGGGATATGGGGATAGTTCAGGAAAGTGGAGATGAGGTTGAAGATCAGCCATGATTTTATTGAACGGTGGAGCAGGCTCAAGGGGCCGAATGGCCTACTCCTGCTCCTATTTCTTATGTTCTTATGTACAGTTTAAATTGTATTTATTTATTATTCCCCTCTCTTTCTTTTTAGTAGTTATTTTAGCTTTATGCTCTATGACTTCATCTAATCTCTGGCCGTTCTTGTTATCCTTATTTCTTCCTTTTATTTGTCCTTTAGTTTCTTTTCCTGATTCTTTTATTGTTAGGTTTCAGTAATTTCTAGCCATTCCCTCCCCCCATGTTATTTGTTTAAAGTTTTATTTATAGCCCCTAGTTATCCTTTCCACTGGGACCTTGGTCCCAAGCCCAGTTCAGGTGCAGCCCGGCCCAACAGTACAGCTCCTTCCTATCTCAGTATTGGTGCCAGTGTCCCATGAAATGGAACCACTCCTTCAGCCACGTGTTGACTCTCCTAATCTGTTTGTCCCTATGCCAATTTGCACGTGGCTTGGGTAAGAACCCCGAGATTATCACCCATGAGGTTCTGCTTTTCAATTTAGCTCCTAACTCCCAATACTCCCTTAGCAGGACTTCTTTTCTAATCTTTCCTACGTCATTGGTTCCACCATGGACTCCAACAACTGGATCCTCCCCCTCCCGTTCCAGATTCTTTTCCAGCGTTTCAAGATGCCTCTTACCCGAGCAACACACCTTTTGGGACTCTGGATCCTGACTGCAAAGAATACCATCCATCACCCTAATCATAGAATCGCTTATAACTACAACCTTTCTATTCTGCACCTCTTCCCGTTGGACAGCCTCCTGCTCCATGGTCAGCATTCTGGCTATCCTTCCCACAGTCTTGCTCCTTATCCTTACAGAGTAAATAGAGAGAGTTTCCACTGGCAGGAAGGTCAGTAACCAGAGGACACACAGATTTAATATAATTAGCAAAAGAACCAGGGGTAGATGAGGAGAATTTTTTTTATGCATCGATTTATGACCTGGAATGCACTGCCTGAAAGGGTGATGGAAGCAGATTCAATAGTAACTTTCAAAAGGGAATTGGATATAACTTGAAAAAGAAAAATATTTTTCGGGGAAAAGAGCAGGGGAGTGGGACTAATTGGATAGCTCTTACAAAGAGCCGCTACAGGCACGATGAGCCGAACGGCCTCCTTCTGTGCTGTATGATTCTATGAATCCATTTTTTATTATATTATACATTTATCCGAGACGTCAATACAGTACCACATTATGATAGCATAGAGCTTTGCTTTTTGAAAACCATCACCATGCATAACAACTTGCATTTATATAGCATATTTAATGTAGTAAAACAGCCCAATGCGCTTCACAGGAGCGTAGTCAGACATAAATTTGACACCAAGCCAAAGAAGGAAACTTTAGGACGGGTGACCAAACACTTGGTCAAAGAGGTTGGTTTTAAGCAAAATCTTAAAGGAGAGAGGTGGAGAGCCGGCGAGGTTTTTGGAGGAAATTCCTGCGCTTAGGGCCTAGACGGCTGAAGGCACGGCCACCAATGGTGGGGCGAAGAAAGCACGGGATACACAAGAAGCCAGAGTTGGAGGAACACAGTGTTCCACAAGCTGTAGGGCTGGAGAAGGTTACAGAGATAGGGAGGGGCTAAGTGATTTCAGAATTTGAACACTAGGATGAGAATTTTAAAATCAAGCGTTGGTGGATCGGGAGCCAATGTGGGTCAGTGAGCACAGGGGTGATGGGTGAACGGGACTTGGCATCGAGTTAGTACAAGGGCAGCAGAGTTTTGGATGAGTTTATGGAGGGTGTAAGATGGGAAGCAGGCCAGGAGAGCATTAGAATAATCAAGTAAGGAGGCAACAAAAGCATGGGTGAGGGTTTCAGCAGCAGATAGGCTGAGGCAGGAGCAGAGACTGGCGATATTACAGAGGTATAAGTAGGCAGGTGGTCTTTGCGATGGAGTAGATAGGGCATCAGAAGCTCAGCTCAAGGTTAAACAGGATGCCAAGATTGCAAATAGTCTGGTTCAACCGGAGACAGTGGCCAGGGAGTGGAATGGAATCGGTGACTAGGGAACGGAATTTGTGGCAGGGGCCAAAGGCAACGGCTTTGGTCTTCCCAATGTTTAACTGGAGGAAATTTCAACTCATCCAGGACTGCATGTTGGACAAGCAGTCTGACAACACAGAGGTTGTGGAGGGTTGAGAGTCTGGATAGGCAAGAGTTGAACCAGGTGAGTGCAGTCACACCAGCTAGACAACAAAGGAAGCACTGTTGGAGGAGGATGGTGAGTCAACTGTCAAAGGCTGTAGATTGGCCAAGAAGGATGACCAGTGTAACATGGTCATAGTCACACAGGATGTGACTTTGATTAGGGCAATTTCAGTGCTGTGGTAGGGACAGAAACCAGTTTGCAGAGGTTCAAATATAGATTTGCAGGAAAAATGGGCATGGATTTGGGAGGCGATAACACGGTCGAGGACTGGAGAGGAAAGGAAGGTTCGAACAAGTTCTACAGACATGCTCTTCTTCTAGGGCATCCAATCAGTAATCCCCTTCTGTAAAATGGGTCAAAAACTAGCATATTTTCCCCCAAAATGGTGTATTTATTAGAAAAAAATTACAATTAAAGTTTAATTAATTTTTAAAGGATATTGAGAAAAAATTATACAGCAAACACAGGTAAACTGTTTAAATTTAAGTGTAAATTTGCATTGAAGTTTTTTTTAAAAATTTGTGGCTATTATAATAAAGCTATCAATGATGTTTGAGTAGCTTTACTTTAGCATGGTGTTCTACCAGAGTGTAAAATTGAAAAGGTAGAAAACCACTTAGCCTAAAGAGGCAGGAATTTTCATTAGTCTAAATGTACAGTTTTATCAGTCACCACTTATTTTTAAGTTATATATCCATATATTGGGGCTCGCCAAGGGCATTTAGTGGTCACTGATTTGCACTTCACAGCCCCACAAAGTGACGGTCTAAGTCGGTGGAGTCAGATGCCGAGGGAGCCATGTCACGCTCCCTGAGGGAGTCACCTTACACCGCCAGTGCCTGCCTGACATTGCAGCAAGTACAATCCCACAGTGGGGTCAAACTGGGGCCAGCAGGGCACTTGATGACCCGAAGCAGAAACGCTTTGCTGATGGTTTGAAAGATGAATGGAAAATACCGAGCGACCTTACAAACCACACACGCACGAAGCCCCTCAAACTCCAGTACAATCGCGGCTCACGCAGCTCCCGTGTTTACAAAGGCCGATCCGTCCGGGTCCCTGTCCCTGTCCCTGTCCCTTACCAACGGTCCGTGCCCAACCGCACTCCACCACAAGGACCAAAAGGTTGAGGAACCAGCACAGCTCCCGCGGCAGGAGCAGCACCATCGCTGTCGGAGTGTCAGTCACTTGGGTCGGGCTTGGCTTCTTCACCACACCACATCACCTCTCTCGCTTCACCAGCTCCGGCTTCTCACTGGCTCGCTTCCTCCTTCCCGGTCTTATGTGACGCCAAGGGAGGCGCAACGTCAACACGCAGCGGCGAAGTGTGACGCAATGGAGGCGCAACGTCACCACGCAGCGGTGCAGTGTGACGCAGTGGAGGCGCAACGTCACCACGCAGTGGCAGGCACCCACCGAGCGCAGCTGAGATTTGTTTGAACACCTGCAGCAGGGATGGCGAGGCGCCTGGTGTTTGCTCTGGAGCGGGCTCCAGGTACATGAGGAAAGGTCGCAGAGCCGAGAGGTGAACTCTGTTTCTCTCTCTCTCTCTCGCCACAGATGCTAGCCATGATGTGGAGATGCCGGTGTTGGACTAATGTGAGAGAAGTCGCTCAACACCAGGTTATAGTCTAACAGTTTTATTTGAAATCACAAGCTTTCGGAGCGCTGCTCCTTCGTCAGGTGGCGAAGGAGCAGCGCTCGGAAAGCTTGTGATTTCAAATTAAACTGTTGGACTATAACCTGGTGTTGTGCGACTTCTCACATTTGTCCACAGATGCTGATTGACCTGCTGAGTATTTCCAGCATTTTCTGTTTGTTTTAAAGCAAACATATAATGGGCCAGAAATTCGGCTTTCCGGCTTCCTGCGGGTGCAAGCATCGCGCACGTACTTGCCTACCGCGCCTGCAGTTGTGCTTTGGGCCCACGAGGACTTCGGGTCCTGGGCCTCTGCCGGCGCACAGTGCTTGCGTATCCCAGGGGCGCAATTAGTTCGAAGCGTCCCCTGGGATCACGTGGGCCATGGAGAGCCAATCCTAGCAGGGCATTTTCATTCATAGATTTGACAGGAAGACCTGTCGAATGTATGAATAGAGATCGGCCCTAAAACCACACTTAAACTTCAAATAAATTGAAAAAAAATCGCATTTTTAAAATAACTGTTAAATAAATTAACTACTTTAAAAAAAAATTAAATTTGAAAAAATTAATTATACTTTTTAACAGTGCTAAAAATAAACTTACCTTTCTTTAAAGTATCTAAAAAAGATAAACTTGTTGAAAAAATGTTTAAATTGTAATTAATTAACCACTTACCTTGTTAAAAACAGGCCTTGCGCCTCCTTTTTAAAAGTGCAGCTTCGCCATACTTAACTTCCTGGAGAAACCTGAAAAAAAACGAAGTTTGCTGCGTGTGCGCAGCCTCTCCCGCGCACGTGTTCGACTTCTGAACCCCTCTCTTCAGGGGAACGGAAGTTCCGGTTTCCCGCACATGCGCAGTGCATGCAGGAAACCGGCATTTCAGATGGCCTTACGGGTGAGTACACAGCGCGTACTCACCCGACAAGAGCCGAATTTCTGGCCCATAGTCTGTCTTGTGATGGATTAATAAACAAGGTGCTACCGTTTAAATATTATAGAGTCATAACGGCACAGAAGGAGGCCATTCGGCCCATCGAGTCCGTGCTGGCTCTCTGTAGAGCAATCCAGTCAGTTCCATTTCCCCCCCCCCCCTACTCTATCCCCGTAACCCTGCAAGTTTATTTCCCTCAAGTGCCTATCCAGTCTCTCCTTGAAAACATTGCGTGTCTCCGCTTCCACCACTTCTGTCGACAGAGAGTTCCAGGTCCTCGCCACTCGCTGTGGAAAAAAGTTTTTCCTCACATCCCCCCTGTATCTCTTGCCCAAAACCGTAAATCTGTGTCCCCTAGTCCTTGTACCATCAACTAGTGGGAACAGCCTATCCCTGTCTAGCCTATCCAAACCCATCATAATCTTGTACACCTCTATCAAATCACCCCTCAACCTCCTTTGCTCTAATGAAAACAAATCCAGCTTCTCCAACCTGTCCTTGTAGCTAAGATCCCCCATCCCCAGAACCATTCTGGTAAATCTCCTCTGCACCCTCTCAAGGGCCTTCACATCCTTCCTAAAGTGTGGTGACCAGAACTGGATGCAATACTCCAGTTGTGGCCTAACCAGCACTTTATAAAGGTTCAGCATAACTTCTCTACTTTTGTACTCAGTACCTCTATGAAGCCCAAGATCCCATATGCTTTGTTAACCACTCTCTCAATGTGTCCTGCCACCTTCAGGAACTTATGCACATTAACTCCCAGGTTCCTTTGTCCCTGCACACTCTTTAAAACGGTGCCATTAATTGTATATTGCTTCTCCCTGTTCCTTCTGCCAAAATACATCACCTCACACTTCTCTGTATTAAATTCTATCTGCCCATTCTGCTAGTCTTTCTATGTCCTGTTGCAGTCGATTGGTATCCTCCTCACTGTTTGCCACACCCAAGTTTGGTGTCATCGGCAAATTTAGAAATTCGACTCTGTATTCCAATATCCAGGTCATTTATATATATCAAAAAAAGCAGTGACCCCAGCACTGACCCTTGGGGAACACCACTGTCTACCATCCTCCAGTCTGAAAAACAGCCATTCACCACAACTCGCTGTTTTCTGTCCTTAAGCCAATTCCTTATCCAAGCTGCCACTGACCCACCTATTCCATGAGCCTCAATTTTGTTAACCAGCCTTCTATGTGGTACTTTGTCAAACGCCTTCCGAAAATCCACGTAGACAACATTAATTTGCATTCCCTTCATCAATCCTCCCTGTTACTTCATCAAAAAATTCAATTAGATTAGTCAAACACGATCTACCTTTTACAAATCCGCGTTGGCTCTCCTTAATTAGCTTAAACCTCTCCAAGTGCCCGTTAATTTTTTCCTTGATTATTGTTTCTAAAACTTTACCCACCACTGATGTTAAACTGACCGGCCTGTAGTTACTAGGATTGTCCTTACACCCTTTCTTGAACAATGGTGTCACATTTGCCACTTTTCAATCCTCAGGCACCTCCCCCACATCGAGGGAAGATAGGAAAATTATGGCAAGCCCTTCCGCTATCTCCTCCCCCAATTCCCTTAGCAACCTAGAATCCAACCATCTGGACCAGGCGACTTGTCCACTCTAAGCATACCCAGCCTTATTAGTACATCCTGTCTATCAATTTTAACCCCTTCCATTGCTTCTACCTTTTACACTTCTACTGCTATTTTGTCAGCATCCACCTCCTTAGTAAACACCGATACAAAGTACTCATTGAGTATTCTAGCCTTGCCCTGCGCCTCCAAGCATATATCACCTTCTTGACCCGAATAGGCCCCACCCCGCCTCTTACTACCTGCTTACTGATTACATGCCGGTAGAAGAATTTTGGGTTCCCTTTTATGTAAACCGCCTTTCTACTCTCAAATGCTCTCTTTGCCAATCTTATTTTCGTCTTCACTTCCCCTCTCAAACTATTGTATTTGGTCTGGTTCTCCCTTGAAGAATTCACCTGACATGCATCATACACCCTGTTTTTTTGTTTCATCATCTTCTCTATCTCCCTCATCATCCAAGGAGCCCTTGCTTTGGTTCCCTTACCCTTCTCTCTTGTTGGAATGTACCTAGCCTGTGCTTGGAACATCTCCTCCTTAAAGATCACCCATTGTTCCGTTACAGTTTTTCCTGTCAGTCTTTGGTTCCATTTTACCCTGGCTAGATCCTTTCACATCCCATTGAAGTTAACCGTTTTCCAGTTTAGAAGTTCCACTCCAGATTGTTCCTTGCTCCTCTCCATTGCCTTTCTAAATCTTATGATGGTCAAGGAAATTCTCCTGAACACATTTCAGAAATTCTTCCCCCTCCTTTCCCTTTACCCTAGCATTATCCCAGTCGATATTTGGGTAATTAAAGTCCCCCAATATTACCACTCTATAGCTCCTGCATATCTCTGCGATTTCCCTGCAGATTTGCTCCTCTACCTCCCTCTCACTATTTGGAGGCCTATAGAACACCCCCAATAGCGTGATCATACCCTTTTTGCTTATTTAAATACAGCTAAAAGGAAAGTTTTGAATGCTAGAAATGTGACATAACTGGAAATGCGTATCAGCTCCCACCAATGGACTTATGCATTTGCAGCATTTTCTGATTTTTAAAAAAAATCTCTATTTAAATTTACATTTGGAATCAGACTAAGCTTTATCCTGTAGAGAATTTTCAATTAAGGTAAAAAGGTTTTAGGCAATCGTCGTTAAGCATATCACAGCAGCACCTAGATTGTTAATGTGTTATGTATAAACTTCAAAAGCACAAAATCTGAATCAGAAATCAATCAGCAGTGGTTAAAATAATGCAATCTTCTATAAAACAGCTTGCACTCCATGTTGTCACACTTACTTGCTGTGTAATGATTTTATCGCACCTGGGTAATGCTTAGAAGTACTTTCAACACCCTAGAAATGGTTTGAAGCTGAGAATTACTTTCTGTACTTACTATGGCTTACCCTGCAGGTCTCCCAGCATGAGGGAGCACTCCTGCACCTCCAAACTGCATCTCCCACTTCATCCATAGCCAGCTGCCCTGCGATCTATTGTAAATATTTTTCATCCTTTCAATCTTTTAAGAAATCATCTTGCTTCTAACTTTGATATTTTTTTTAATTGGAATTTCTCTAGTGTCTTATTGAGACCTATTTGTATGTAATTACATGGTATGGTAGCGTAGTGGTTATGTTACTGGACTACTAATCCAATAATGATCTGCAGACATGAGTTCAAATCCCACCATGGCAGCTGGGGAATTTAAATTCAATTAATTAAATAAATCTGGAATAAAAAGCTAGTACTGTATCAGGAATGGTGACCATGAAACTACTGGATTGTTGTAAAAACCCATCAGGCTCACTAACGTCCTTTAGGGAAGGAAATGTGCCGTCCTTACCCGGTCTGGCCTAATTGTGACTCCAGACCCACAGCAATGTGGTTGACTCTTAACTGCCCGCTGTATCAAAAAGGGCAATCAGGGATGGGCAATAAATGCTGGCATCGCCCGCATCCCATGAATGAATTTTTAAAATTTAATTCATTTGTAGAAAACTCACCATTCTTCATGATGCCTGTTGGGGGGGAGGGAGTGTGGGGGGGGTGGGGGGG